>OX387194.1:26856035-27456035 GCA_947561395.2 Buxus sempervirens | reverse complement strand
AATCAAAAAAAATAAAAAATAAAAATAATACAAGTTTGGCTATAGTAGTGACATGTATTTATCATTTAAACTATGTTCCAAACCAGAATTTCCTGGATTAGCATAACAGTGGCATATCATTTTTTTTTCTTTTTTTTTGACAATGTAACAACACTAAAAAAAACACACTCAGCCATGGCCATACAGTGACATGCTTTGTATTACCATACTTTCATTTGAAAATTCAACAACATTTAAAAAAACTTGATTAAAAATAAACAAACAAAAATAGAGAAAAAAAAACCGGGTATAGGATTGATTTCCCGGAAGCTAGTGAGCTCAACTCCAGATGTTCCCTCTTTCCTCTTGCACAACCTTCTTCCTCCTCTTTTTTCTCTTCCCTTATTTGCTCTCTTTTTTAAAGAGCTCTCTTCTTTAGATCTCCCCCCCCCCCCCCCCCCCCCCCCCCCTACTTCCAACTTCAAGCCTTTTTATAGAAGATTCCCACCCCTTCAACTTCTTAACCCCTAACCTTTCCTCTTCATCTCCTAAACGTCTCATTTCCTTAACTTCTCCTCTTCCTCTCTTAAACAATTAACCCTTCCTCTTCTTCTCTTAAACAACTAACCCTTCTTCTTCCTTTCTTAAACCGTTAACTCTTCCTCTTTCTCTCTTAAACACCCTCATTCAATTAGGTTTGGTCAAAGTCTCTTTTGTCCCACATTTTTATTAGGCTTATATATTTTTTTTAAGCGTTGTCTCAATATCTCAAGAGAATATGAGTTGGACCAATTCGTTCAACTCATTTCTCTTTGTTTATTTTTATTATTAT
This sequence comes from Buxus sempervirens, assembly GCA_947561395.2. Lineage (NCBI taxonomy): Eukaryota > Viridiplantae > Streptophyta > Magnoliopsida > Buxales > Buxaceae > Buxus > Buxus sempervirens. Next base: position 27,455,224 of record OX387194.1, on the reverse strand, counting down.
TATTTTTTTAATCTTAAACTTTTATTAACTTTGTTATTTATTTGCATAAGAAACCCCATTAGGAAACTTACTTATTTACTAAAACAACCTCACAAAATTTTAATTTATCATTGGTTACATGGCAGCCATCATGGCGTACACGTGGCTGCCATGTGGCATCCAATTTCGGTTTTGTAAAAATCCCCAAACTACCCTTTATTTCTTTTATTCATAACTTAGCCATTTGAGATCCGATTTGAGCACGGTTTGGTGCATCGGAATCGGCTCAGAATTCTCTTTATTATGGGCTTGTTATTTCAAAAATACGGGTCCATTACAAAAAAACCTCGATTTACGTGCCCACATATATGCCGGTTTAAGATATGCTTCTTAGGCAATTTTATAGTGCAAAAATTGGGGTGCTGACAGTTGGAATCTTATTTTAATCAAATGTTACTTAAGTTTCGGTCTTTCCAAGCCATGTTCCATGTCAAATTCTAAGCCCACATCCTGACACGGACCATAATTATCATCAGATTCACATAAACTACGATATTCAGGATCAGACTCACAACCAGATAATTCATGGCCATCACGCTCCTCATGTAAAGCATCACTTTCATTTTCATCATCTGTTCGGTCTGTATTTTCTTCCTCATGTAAAGCATCACTTTCATCTTCATCCATATTCCATTCTTCGTTATCATTGATCGTGGCTTCATCTTCCATCACAGGTTCATCATGTGCACCAAATGACCCATGTGATGTTGATGTTTTCTCTTGTGTCAATTGCGACACTGGAAATACGGTTTCTTCAAACAACACCAAATGTATTTAAGATACACCTTGGTGTATCTCAAACATTTGCATTAATGCTTCATCACAATCAACGATAACAAATTCTTTGGTTCCAGGTAGCTTGTATTTAATGATAAAAACATTACTTGTTTGAACCCTAGTAACTAATGCTGCATTTTCTTCTAAGTCAAGATAGGAATATCTATCTTCAACAACATAATCAACATGCTCAACCCCACTAGAATAGTGTATCACTAGTGTAAACATTGGTTCAATATGGATTTCGCCTGAAAAAATGTATAAAAATTTAAACAAAATCATCTTGTCTAGAACAACTACTTCACAGGCTTCATGAATTATAATGGAAAGAAGGTAACAAGCTCTCGCTTGTTACCAAGCGAGAGCTTCTGTTTTATGATTCTTTTATGTTGTCAGTAATCCTAATTCCTAATAATAATAAAACAAGGACCTCAATTAGTTTACTTTAAAAATGGCATTAGCAAAAGATTAACTATCTAATACAACCTACAAAAGACACGCCACCAATCAAAACTGTAACGCCCCAGATCTGAGTCACGAAAAAAAACACCGTAACTCATCCCCGGAGGTTAATTTAAAACATAGGATCGCAATATCAGAGTGAAGGAAAAACATGAATACAACAATAGCTATATAACAGAGTACGCTAAAATATTCCCAAACTAAAATAAAACTCACATGTCCAAGTAACTACCCGCAAGTATCGAGCTCTCCAATAGTATCTGAAAACAAAACGAAAGCAACGGGGTGAGATACGAATATCCCAGTGAGCAGCACATGCATGCACAAATACATTTATTTCAGTTCTAAAACATGCCACAATTATAACCATGTACAAAGATGATAATACGCATATTCCGAATAATCCGACTAAACTTCAATAGTCCAATTCATATCAGTGCGAAAAACCTTTAAGTAAATCAAACAATAACAATCCGTTTCCAATCCCGAAGAATTCGATAAAATAATGATTAACTGACAACAACATAGCGAATAACCATAACTTCATATCTCAAGATATAATTCCAGATATACCAATGTCATATAACACAAAGCCTTGTCATAACCATGCCCACGCTTCCAAATGTATATCCGGCCTACTCAGGGTTTCGGATATTGAAATGACTGCGTCATCCAATACAGGCCTACTCCCCGGGTTTCTGCATTGACAACCAGGCCTAGTCAGGGTTTCTGGCTGCTTTACACCGGCGGGAGGTACAATACCCAATAATCGGTAAACAATATTCCATGAACCATAAATACCAACAAACCAGCGAATAAAACATATCATGCCAAACAAAATCAAATACCAACATTGGTCAATGTTATATAGTTGTTTACATTGGTTAATTGACATGCCAAGGCGACATCCACCCCTCCATGTACACAATTCCGGCCTACTCAGGGTTTCGGACACTCTGAAATGACGGCCTACTCAGGGTTTCGTCATCCAATGCAGGCCTACTCCCCGGGTTTCTGCATTGACAACCAGGCCTACTCAGGATTTCTGGCTGCTCTACACCGGCAGTGGCAACACTCAAGGCCATGCAATTACACCAACGAAGCAATAACATCACATTACTAAGCTTAGACTCTGGATCCAGGACAAGCTAAACCAAAACAGTAAATCATCGTATAATCTCAATTCCAACATCAAAATAAAACCATTCATTCCACATCATGTATAACTCATCACAGTTCATCACTTGTCCCTTTGGACCAAGCAGTACCTCAAGTACTTTCAGTATTTTCTCATTTCCGTAACACATGCCATTTGGAAATAAAACTCAATTATTCATACCAAGAAAATCTTTACAATACATTCAGAATTATCCAAACAAGTGAAACCACAATTTAATAATTTCTCAATCAAAACAGTGTATAAAACAGAGGGAAACTAACTAGGAACTCCTAGTGTTTTGGTATCCGGCACAACACTTACAAATAACCTAAACTCAACCTTGGAAGCTTTTAAGAATTTCACTAAAATTTCCTCTAATAATTGCATAGGCAAAGTAGGTTCCAAAGTCCCCAAACAAGTGAATAGTTAAGTGGTTTAACCCTCAAGTCATCAAAAACCCCTTGGTTTAGTCAAAATTCCAATTCGGTAAGTGTATTGGACTATGCGCTCACCTCCTGAAGTGAGCGCCAGGTGAGCGCCGAGTGAGCGGATAGAATTTAGGTTAAAATTTGACTATGCGCTCACTCGATATCAAGTGAGCGCGAAGTGGGCGTGAAGTGGGCGGGAAATGAGCGTGAACTTCGCGCGAGATTCGCGTATCTTTTTAAGTGAGCGCGAGCGAGCGCCAAGTGGGCGCCAGCTCGGCGGATGGTACATTTTTAAAGGGCGCCTACTTCGAAGTGAGCGCCAAGTCGGCAGATACTCACTGGGATTTTCGACTCTCTGTTATTTCCAGATCTCCATCTCTGGCCGATCTTTTTCGGTCTGTAATTGTTCCAATAGACTCCTAATATCCCCAGAATACTTCCCAATTAGTTTTGGATTTAATCTAAACACATTTCATTTCAAGTTGAAATTCACTCTCATGCTCGGACTCATGCTATTCCAGAAAACTCAGAGTACAACCAAGCAATCGAAATACATTCACGAATAAACTTAAACCTCAGTTGTAAATCAATGCTACTCACTGGTATTGAAGATCTTCTTCAAGCTTCTAGCCATCTTGAAGGAGTTCTCTCGCGACCCAAGCTGCTCGGCCGCCGCCCTAATTTCAGAGCAGCAACCTTTCCCCAATCTCCAAAAAATTTTATATTAGTTACCTATTTATAGACATCGCAAGGGTTTAACCTAATTCACCCTCGATGTTTAATTAACCCTCGGAATCCCCTTTCTACCCCTCATTCAACTTGGGCTTTCCCGGATTTACTTATTTGCTAATTCCTATTTACTACCATATTTTTAAGTTCGATAATTATTTACGTATTAATATTCCACCTCATTCTCTTTGACAACTAATGACCACAAATCTCTAGCAATAAATAAATTTTGATTAAACCTGTCCATAAATCCTTGTGTTCATACTTTTGCATATATTTTATTTTATCTACTATTTTATATTGTTTATTTTTTTTTTCTACTCAAAACCTAATTTCCCCTTTAGTATATATATCTTCCATACGTATTGCCGTTCGACAACCTTTGAAAATCATTGATTCCGTGTACGCTCGTCCACCGAAATCCCTACGTATACCCGCATCTACTTAAGCTTATTTGCCCACATAAATAATAAATAAAAAAAAACTCCTTAGAAAATATCAGGGTTTTACAAAAACTTGCTCAAGGAAGCACCTATTTTTTTTTTAATGGCAGAACTGCCTCCTAAATCTGAACTTGTTAGCAGTCTGGTATATGCTTGGATCCCCTAGTTCAAATCAGGCTTCAATTCAAGTTGATTGACAACATATAGCTTCATCCTGATAAGATTGACTCAAATTTCTGTTTCGATCCAAATCATGGCCCGGTAACATGCTGGAACAGAAGTTATCAGATGCCTGCAAGTCTCCATGGAAAAGCAACAATAGCAAATTGTAAAGGTTACTAGTTATTGTTACATTGCAGGCTACAGCAGCAATCAGCAAGTGCCATTGCATAGTAAAAGGCATAAAGAATTTGCATAGTCAAAGCAACCTTTTCCAAGATTTTCAAACAGCAAATTTCCACACGACATTTATAGCATGGGTCCCATGAATATGAAGCCCCAAAAGAATAAAAAGACAGAAACGGTGATGCTACTCCTTTCAACGTCATAATGAAAACAAAAGAATAAAAAGACAGAAACGGTGATGCTACTCCTTTCAACGTCATAATGAAAAAAAAAAGCGTGGTCAAATCATCGCCATTAACAGGAAAAGGGGAGGAGAAGAAAAGATTGAAACCTTACCTTATGTACTTGCGCACTCCACAGCTAACCACAGTAAGAAGAACAAGTGAGGCGACGCAAGAATAGGGCTTGCGAAACCAGCCACTGTTCGTCCCCAAATCGAATAGCAAGTGAGGTGACGCAAGAATAGGGTTTACAGGTAATGGAGGCGAAGGTAGGGTTCTCGCATGCTTTGTTTGAAGTTAGAAGAGGAAGAAGAAGTTAGAAGAGGAAGAAGGGGCTTAGGGCGACAAAGGGCATTTTTGTCTTGCAAAGTTGCTAATGTCACAGCGCACGGCGTTAACAGGGAATTGACGTCAGGGAGTCTATGTGAGTAATGTGTGAACTTGAGGGGGTGTTAGTGATCGTTTTCAAACCTTAGGAGGTCTGACTGTATTTGTCAGAAACCCAAGGGGTGTTCCTGCAAATTTCCCCTTATTCTTTTATTCTTTTACAAATAAAAGAATATATTCTTTTCTTCTTTTATAAACGAAGGGCATAAGCCTTCACTCTTGACAGGTCTCGATAGGAGCATTCTTGACAAAAGAGGAAGGCGACAAATGACCAGTTATGTGCTGCCGCCCCTCCCCCTTCCCCCCTCTCTTCTCTCTCACTCTTTCCCTCCCTCCCTCTTCTTTCCTTTTTTTTTTCTTCTGAGCAAAGAGGAGGGTGATAACGATGGTACACCACTCATCCCCATTGTACTCCTATATTCTCTTGTCAGTCTTGTGTTTTTCTCGCCAGTTGGTAGATTCCGCATAGCATGTCGTGTGTGCCGTGCAAAATCTAAAGATTTCAATGGCACACAAAACATGCCGTCGAAATTGTTTGAATTTCGACCTGCACAAGGAGAAATATTGCCTGTGTCGAAATAGGTGTAATTTCAGCGGTACACCAACACTGGGTGGTTTTGGAGACGCTTCTGGTTGGAAAGGGCGAAATTTTGCCGGCACAGTGAACCTTTTTGCAATGCCATATAAGCTAGCAATTATGGATGGCCACAATGAGTTTTCTCACTGAAGCACCACAACCATTTCGCCAGTAGGCAAAGCTATCACAAACCTTGCCCACAGCGGGACCCCCTCTCTCCTTGGTCTAGACACCTTCCACCTTACTAAATGGTCCTTTTTTAAGCATCCTACTCCCCGTTAAAAATTTCTCTGAATTTTCTCTAGTTATAACACAACAGATCTAGACATTTTAAACAAGGACATAAAATATATCGGCAAGTTGGATCAGATGAGCTTTGTAAGAGTGATTCTGACTCCCAACGGTATGTGGTTCCTTTTCCATAAAACCAAACTCTTGCCAAATCCCTCATCCGCTGGGTCCCAAAAATCTGTAGTTCTAGGATTACCGCCTAGAGGAATACTTATGTAGGTGATAAGCCAAGACTCTAATTTTCACCCAAGAAAATCTGCTAGTTGTTTATCTATATCTGGATTTACATTCAAAGGGATCAAAATATTCTCCATGTTAACCTTAAAGCCTGAAATCATTTCGAAAATTTTAAAAATGCATTGAATCCAAAGGACCTGATTCATATGCGCCTTGAGAAACAATCATGTGCCATCAGCAAATAACAGATTTGATGCCAGGGCAGACTTGCAACCCACTCTATCCCAGCTAGCAAAATGAATGCACCAAGGACATCGCTAACCAACATAAAGGGGGAAGTTGATAAGGGGTCGCCTTGCCTAAGTCCTCTTGAGGACCTAAAAAAACCCACCACTTGACCATTCAGGGGATATTAGCTGGACTCTTTAGGTAATCTTCTTTGAGATTTATATTTTTCTGGGTTACTGACCAGAAGATACCAAACAATCTAGATGAAGAGTAATGATGGATGCTTTTCTATAAGGACTTATATTATACAAAGAGGGGTATTTTCAGTGGTATCAAGCCATACTCCAGCCTTCAGGGTAGCTTGTTTTCTTATGGACAGCAGATTAAATATATATTTTTTATAGTCATCAATCTTGTTTTTGAAGTGGATGATTCGTGTGTGATGTATCATGTTTAAGATGACTGTAAAACCTTTTGATCACCTTATTTCCAGGAACTTCTGCCCTTTTTGTTATTTTTTCTTTTGAATATTGTGTTGTCTTGGTCGATGGTTTCATTCTGTTCTTCCCTTTGAGGTCGCTGGGTGTCATATTCACACGGCAAGAAGGTTATTGTTATCTGAAGTATTTACCCCATCGGATAGAAGATAGACTGATAGAGAGTTGGAATTGGAAAGAGCAAAAGAATTTGCTTATATAATTATTATTATTTTTTTTGGTTGATATTTTAATTTTTTTAGGTATTGAGTTCTCTTAGTGTGCGTTTCTCTATATTGGTTGGTACGGTTTGTGTAATGGGCTATTTCTTGTCAGACCAGAGGACGTATTGTCAAAAAAAAAAAAATAACTGCCTTTCCAAAGAAATAAACAGAATTTCTTTTTCTTCTGTTCAAAAAGTGTTTAGATGCTAACTCTGTCCTCTATGGTGCTAAGATAACTTTTCTTTTTTAAAATATCTTTCTGGAAAAAAAAATTAAAAAAAAAAAAATCACTCATCTATGGATTTGGTCTTTATCCTACCACACTTAACACCATTTGGTTAAGTTTTAAGGTTAAATTACCTGGAAAAAAATCGTTAGATTTCCAAATTTTTTTGTTTTGTTTATATTATTATAATCAGCTTTTTCCATGTAGATGCTTGTCAATCACATTTACATTCCATTTCAGCCCTCGGATATATATCTATGAAAGAAATGTAAAAGACTAGGATCGGGTTATCCACTAGAGATTCTGGATTTTTTTTGATGTGGTTAAAATGGTGGAGTACCTTACAAAATCCCTGAATTGATTATTTTGGCTTGCTGTAGAAAATCTATTCTGGAAAATATATTTGAAAAAAGAGTTTCTTTGAGATTCTAGGATGCCTAGTGAAAATTGGCTTTTGTTAAAAACTTACTTGAAATGTTGAAAACTGGGAAAAAATCATGCATTTTACTCTACTGTTAAAATTGTGGAAATTGCCCCCTTAAAATGTAAAATGGGATTACACCGGGGCAACTTATCCTTAGGTAGTGTAGGATTGAAATCTCTGCAGAAACTTAAAGCCATAATTATAAATATTAGTGATAATTGAAGTAGCACACTTCGATCAAAAGTATTATATTTTCCATTTTGTGTTTTGGATTTACTGGGGTTGTGGGGGGCCCACATGGATGCGGCTGCACGGGGGCAGGCTGGTTTTTTTTTTTGGGGGGGGGGGGGGCGGGATGGTGGGGGGTGTGGGTCCGTGGGATTGATTTTCTTGGGTGGGTATGCTGTGAGGTGCTGTTGCTAGAGTAGTTTTATCTTTTCTCCTTCTTCTTCTTGCTTTTTCAGCAAAGATTTCCTACAAAAATATGAAATTTCAAAACATATAGTAATTACCTAAATGAAGTGCTTGAAGATAAGCTCTTTTGATCAGAGATAAAAAATGATGATACTATTCCTTTTGTATGTAAAAATACATGCATAAATGCACAAAAATATATATAGACGTGTACATAGATATGCCTTTTTTTAATGAATATATATATATTGAATGTTTTTGGAGCTTTTATCCATGCATAACTTATGAATAATTGCAATTTGACAGTATCAAAGGGCAATCTGTAAAGCTTTGCTTGACAGAGTCCCCACGAGAAAGTATCTGTAATAACCACTGTAAGTTTTCTATTTGACCACTGTCTCATTTCGTGGATCTTTCATCTTTGTGAAGGTCAATTCCACTCAGGATCTGTTGTTCTAGTTTCCTGTTTTGCGTTAGTGATTCTATGTTTTGCAGAATATTAATAGTCTATGCTATGAATGTTCTGACAATGTCCATGTATCATTTACTACTAGGTTCTGATGGTTGTTGGAGCAGGACGAGGGCCTCTTGTTAGAGCATCATTGCAGGTTCTCTTATATTCCTGCTGCATATGTCCATTCGAAGTTTATGCACAAAGTACTTGTTCATTTGTTCTTACTTCTTACCTGTTCTATCAATTCAGAGTTTACAAATAAAGTGCTTGTTCATGTGTTCTTACCCTTTCTGTTTCTTCTTTTCTCACGCTCTCTCACAAAAATTTCACAGGCAGCTGAAGAAACAGGTCGTAAGTTGAAAGTTTATGCTGTTGAGAAGAATCCAAATGCAGTCATTACACTCCATGTGGGTTGTAGAAAGCCCATCGTGTATACATGATGCTTTAGAATAATTACTATAAAGAAATATAAAACTATTATTTGTATTTTCTCTGGCCCATTGTTGAGGGGAACTTGGTCTGGAACAAGACTGCTCATCAGCTTCTTCTTACTGGTGGGAATGAGGTGAGAGCCTGTGGCTCCCCTTGTGTTTGTTTCTGTGTGGGTGGGTGGGTGTTTCAGGCATGAGATATTTTTGGAGGGAGCTAAATTTTCCTTCGTTATCTCTGCTGTTTGTTTTCTGTTTTTTTTTGGTTTTTATGTTTTCCTTGATGTTGCCCCTTCTTTTTATTCACTAATAACATATTTCTATCATCTATCCAGAAAAAGGAAAAAATTCGAATTGTAAAATTTTACAGAGTTAGAGCTACGATATTTAAGAATGGTTACGTGACAAGTTTTGGGAAGCCTGAACCTGACCTAAGGCCACCTCTAACCTGCTTCCATCTTTAGATCATGTATTGTATAAAAAATATTAATTTTTTTTCTATCATATAGCATGTACTAGACGTCATGCATATATGATGGACCTCCTCTATGTTAATAATCATTGTGGCTGGCTATAGGGTGGGGGTTTGGGAGACCTGAACACTTCTATTTTTGTTTTAACAACTGGTTAGCAGCCCCATAGATACTTTTGGTTGTCTTAGCTTTATTTTCATTTTTTTTCCTTTTTTCATTTATAATAACTTCATTGAAGTTTAGCAGATAGTTATCTTTTGAAAGTAATTTGAGAATGAATTCATCTTGCATCCCAAATTTCAACTTCGAATTTCTTTTATGAAACAGAGCCTGGTAAAACTAGAAGGCTGGGAGAACATTGTTACCATAGTATCTAGTGATATTTATTGCTGGGATGCTCCCGAGAACGCAGAAATATTGGTATGTGAACTGCGTATGTTTTATCATTACCTTAATTACCATCACTCATGCTTTATTGGATTTATGCCCTGATAAGTGAACTGCTAGGATCTTTTGGTGACAATGAACTGTCTCCTGAATGCCTTGATGGAGCTCAACAGTTTTTGAAGCTGGACGGAATTTCAATTCCTTCATCGTATGTTTTCCTTTGTTTCACACGTTATGAGTTCCTGATTTATATTAGCCAGGGGAACTTGAGTCAATACTGTGTATGATCTCTTACATCTCACTGTCTAAATATACTCATGGTGATGGGTTGAGACCTATGGCTGGGTTGTACCTTGAATAATTGTTGTGTAAAACCACCTGATATTACTGCATTCCATGGTAAAACCTGGAAAAGGTTAAATGGCCAGTAAAGGGATTATGCTTTGGATCATGGCTCAGGTCAATAACTTGCTTATCAGATACTCAAGACATGGAAAGAAATGTGTCCCTGTATAGGAATGTTTAGATGTTTCTCTGTGTGTTAATTTTTCTATGTCTCAATATGGTTTTACTGACAGCATTACTTCAGGTACACAAGTTTTATACAACCAATAACAGCATCAAAGTTGTGCAATAAGATTTGGATATGCATATGTGTTTTCCTTTCAATTCATGTCCTTTTAATTGCTTGATGTTTTGTTGCAGGTTAAATCGTACAAAGATCTTGTGCATTTTGAAACTGCTTATGTTGTCAAGTTGCACAGTGTAGCAAGGCTTGCTCCTTCTCAACCTGTGGGTTTTTTCCACCCAATGTTATGTTGCTCTTAAATATTTGATTATCACGGTTGTAGGTCATAATTTCATATTTCTCTCAAGCCACTTCAAGCGCATACTTTAAAGAACATTATATATCAATTCTTTTGAATTATTTTTTCTTGTTAAACTGCTACTTTTTATTCCTTCTTTTCACTTGGTAAATCAAACATTATAATAGTTCTTTTATGCCTTCAGTTTCTTTTTTCCAACATATGTAGGTGTTTACGTTTGCTCATCCGGATTTCTCAACAAATAAGAGTAACCAGCGGTATAGGAAGCTGCAGTTTGGATGGTTCATGGTATCATTGCTCAAACTTTATGACTGTTTTTCCTTTTGCTCTAGGTCTCTGTATCATTAACACGAATATGGTTTCTAGCAAGATATTAAATGAACATAACAATTGGTTCTTCTGTGGATCTACCTTTGGCTAATAAAAATAACACTTTAGCATTGAGATTTCCTAATACCTAAGTGCTTAGTATCCAAATGATTTATGAATTTTTGTGGTTGATAATTAAAAACTTAAGAACTTTTGAACTTCATTGCAAATTCAAATTATAAGTTGGAAATAAAGTATAGAATAGATCCTAGTAATAAATTCATGTGTGTGGCTCATGCAGTAGTGCTTAAATTTAACTTCAGTGAGAGTTTTGAATCCCCAAAATTGTCAGTTGAGGTGGAAACCTTCAAAATTTCTTAAGTCAAATTATGATTCTAGGTATCCTAAATGAACTTTATATTTTATAGAATGATAATTGACCTAAATATTTAGGTTTCCTTTACCAAATTCATAATCTAGCAATGATAAAAGTTTATTCTATTTTTAGTATGAATTTTCATAATAAAGATTATCAAAAATCAATGAAGAATAATAAGAACTCAATAAAGATTATCAAGCACGCTATAAAGATGATTAAGAATTAATAAAGGTAATCAAGAACCCACTAAAGAAAATCAAGAACCAATAAAGATTATCAAGTAACTCTAAATTTATATACCACACATAAAATTTATCATCTTTTATAATAGTATTATCAAGAACACCTTAAACATGATCAAAAATTCATAAAGATCCTCTAAAACTTTTTGCTTATCATCAGAAACTGATTAAAGATCATCAAGAAGGTTGTTTTTGGTTCAATCCACTAATCTAAAATCTCCACAAGAAATAATGTATGAAGAATCCACCTACCTCTTGACCCCAGGAATTTTCCTAAAAATGATCTTCATTAAAAACAGATTTTTCCACAAATTTCCAAAGCTGTACATGTGAATCTTCTCTTTGTCCCCATTCTTCTAGCTGTCCGCTCTAATTTTTTTTTTTTGGATCAGTAAGCAAGAATGATATATATTGAAATCAGAATACAGGTACATAAACTGTGTACCGGGGCAGATAGTTTCTACTAATCTAGCTTAGGATCATCTCAAGGCATGGATCTAACAAGGATGAACAAGGCTGAACATGCTACTTATAATCACATCCTTCTTTCCAGCTCATAAAAGCTATTACATAACAAGTAGTCCTCTATGGGAATATCATCTCCTGCCAGTTGGCCCGCCATCCAACTATGCATTAGCCTCAAGACAACTTGCTGTAAGGCTTTCTCACTACTTTCTGAATTCTTGAATATCCTCTTGTTCCTTTCACCCCATATTACCCAAGTGATAGCTGCCAGAGCTAAGTTCCAACTTATGTCTCCACATGACTTCCTTCTCCTCCAACCCCAAGCATGAAGAGCTTGTATAAAATCCTTAGGGTGAACCCATTCTACTTCTAGTTTTTGGCATATACAGCCCCATAACCTTGCAGTTCCTTTACAGTGAAGAAGTAAGTGGGCAACACTTTCTTCCTCCTTACATATGCCGCACCTGTTTGGAATCTGCCATCCCCTATGCTTCAAATGATCCACTGTTAATAGCTTATCAAGTGCAGCAGTTCACTAGAATAATGCCACCTTGCTAGGTATTTTGATTGCCCAAATAACATTAAACACGTAAACCTCCAGATTTTGGCTTTGTAAGTGATCAAAAGCCTCCTTTACTGAGAATAATCCAGATTTGCTTTTTGCCCATATTCTTGTGTCTTCTCCTTGTCCTACAGCCTTATTATACAACTCACTTATTAGTGCTTCAAAGCTGTTAACTTCCCAGTCTATCAAGTTTCTTCTTAGATTAATGTTCCACACAGTTTCTGCCCCTGAGTTAGTCATATGTTCACAGACCAATGCTTGTTTCTTTTTGCAAATTCTGTATATCATGGGATACCTGTCACATCCCCTTTCATTAATTAAAGTTAATCAGGGATACAACAGTCCACATCGAGACAACTGGCCATCAGAGTACATAGAAATATAATACAGCAGAACATGGAGACTAGTTGTGCACCAAAGGCAAAGTAACATGTACTATTCTCACAATATTTACAATGCAAGAATTGTAAAAGACTCATATACATAAATTTACAAGGTTTTCCTCTTCTCCTCACTCTCACTCTTCCCAGCTATATTGGTGAAGGCCAGCCAATCTTTAACCTGAAATGTTAAAATGGGATCATGATCTCACAGCCCAGTAAGGAAATCCCACTAAATCACAATTATATAACAAATACAATCAGGTATAATGATTATGTAATGCATTCAAGATATCTCAATCATATTTCACCAAATCATGCTGAGTATCGTGAATAAGAGTTATAACAAGATACACATCTCAATCAGATATGCAATGCATGTATGACATGCTTCCCACGCATACACTGTCCATGCCTAACATGATGGAGCAAGCGGAGGTCTTCCTTCTACCCCTCGTGTATAGTCCATGCTCCTTCCGACTAGGCATTGGTGTAGGACCTCACAGAAAAGCCAGTCACCTTACCTTCCATCAACGGTGGTTTGGACTGATTATACAACCAGACTGACTATAGCCAGCCGGAGGTTGTGGGAGCACTCCTCAACCACATCCTGTGTGGCCACTCACAAGGTTTAGGGGACTTTCAACCCTAGGGGCACTTTTTCTCTTCCCCCACTATTTTCCAGAGCAACACGGGTTACTACCCATTGGGAGTCACATCTTGACACCTTAGACAGTGCCATGCACTCTATCAGGTCACTCCGAAAACCTCATTACGTCAGGTGATGCAATATCATGCATGACCACTAGGCAGTTATCATTCTAATTAGTCATTAACATAATTATCATTTGCCAATTCATAAAGCACAACAGATGCTATAGAATTATATCACAATTACATGCTTTACATCATTATCTCATGCTCAAGGAATAATCAAATAACAGAGTACTTATGCACTATTAAAGTCATGATAATTATATACACAAAGGGGTCTAACAATTAGTCGTCCACCAAGATTTCCTTTCCAGAGCACTGTCTTGCTCTCAGGATTAATCGTACGTCATCCATAATTAATCGACAAGACACAATTAGTTATCACGATTAATCTTACAATCATAATTATATTTACAGTGTTCACTTCATTCGTACAGACAAAGAATCAAACATGAATTCCGCATTCAACAACCATATACAATTTTATTTGGATATTTCTCAACTAATTCTGACAAGTATTCAAAACTAGAAATTCTACATAATCACTGAAGACACTTATCATCTAACTTTTTAACAAATTATCAAGCACTTCTAAGGAAGCATAATTCATCACACAGAGATGATCAACCATAGACACGCCACACAGTTCGCTGCACAATTACAATTTAGTAAGACTCCCTTACCTCTTTTTCGTTTTCTTCTTCTTCTTTCTCTCTTCTGGAGGCTCTCTTTCTTTTCTTTTTAACTAGCTTTATACACGAACATATAAACCCTCACCTGCTTGCTTGGGTTTATATAAGCTTTCCTCGATTCGGTGTGGCGTCACACCACCGAACCCAAATACACCACTAATTAAATCTCACCAATGCACACGCTAATTCAAACTGAAATTAAACATGCTATTCGTCACAATTAAAATATACAAAGACCATAATACCCTTGTCATTTACACTAAATTACATAGTCAAAATTACAGGATATTACAATACCGCACCTTCAGACTAGTCTCACCACACCAAGTATCCTCCCAAAATCTGACTTTCAGTCCATTGCCCACCTTATATTTGCAATCCTCTTTCACTGATCTCATTAACTTTCCAATAGGCCTCCATAGACTTGACCGAAAGAATGATTTGAAGGGATAGGGAACCAGTTTCCAGGAGTAGAGCTATATTTCTGGTTTATTATTTCTCTCCAGAGGTTCCCACTGTCACTACCAAATCTCCAAATCCATTTTTGGAATAGGGCTTTATTAAGCAACACCAAATGTCTAAGACCCACCCCACCACCCCCCCTCCCCTCCTTTGGTTTGCAAATCTGATTCCAGGCAATTAAGTGATACTTTGCTTCACCTCCCATGCTTTGCCACAGAAAATTTCTTTGGATTTGTTCCATCTTCTTTGCCACTGATTTGGGAATCTTTAGGATAGACATGTAGAAAGCCGGTAGACTCGCTAGAACACTCTTAATCAAAGTCAACTTTCCTCCTTTTGATAGGGTACAACTTTTCCAAGATGCGAGCTTTCTTTCCATTCTTTCTATAACCGGGTTCCAAACAGTAGATTTGTTATAGGCAGCACCCAGTGGGATTCCAAGGTATGAGGTTGGAAGCTTTCCTATCTTACATCCTAGAGCTCGACTTAGGCTAGATATATTCTCCACCAAACTATACCAAACATCTCACTTTTGGCTAGTTTTATTCTTAACCCAGTACATGCTTTGAAACATAAGAGGATGCCTCTTAGCCACATGATCTGATCAAGGTTTGGCTTACAAAAGTTTAGAATGTCATCTGCAAACAAAACGTGATTGACGGTTATAGACCTCCCAAATGCTACTCCTTCCAACATGCCCCCTTCCGAAGCTCTTAAGATCATCCTAGTAAAGGCTTCCATAATCATGGTGAATAAGAGAGGGGATAAGGGGTCGCCTTGTCTTAATCCCCTTGAGCTCTTGAAGAAACCAGCTGCCTTTCCATTGACTAGAACCGAGCTGGTGGTTGATGAGATGCATAAGAAAATCCATTTCTTCCATTTCTCACCAAAACCCATACGATCAAAGCATGTATAATAAGAACTCCCAATTCACGAGATCATATGCCTTCTGGAGATCCAACTTACACATGATCATATTCTCCTTCTCTTCAAACATGAATCAATGCATTCGCTAGTCACCATCACTCCATCCTGTAGCTGCCTTCCTCCAACAAAAGCCCCTTGAGACTTAGAGATTAGATATTGAAGCATTGGTTTTAATCTGTTTGCTAGCAATTTTGCTATTATTTTGTAAACACTTCCCACCAAGCTTATTGGTCTAAACTCAGTTAATTTGAATGTTCCTTATTTCTTTGGGATCAACATAATGAATGTGGCATTTATGCTTTTCACAAATCTGCCGCTTTTATGGAACTCCTCGACGGTTGCCATTAAGTCGTCTTTTATAGTCTTCCAACATGCCTTGAAGAATTCTAGTGAATAACCATTTAGCCCTGGTTCCTTGTCGCCATTTAGTTGCCATATAACTCCTTTAACTTCCTCCTCTGAGCTGTCCGCTCTAATTTGTTTAATAATAATAAAATAAAACACTTGCATATGTGTGTGATTGAGTTTATGGTTTTCCTAATTCAGTCAGGATTATTAAAGTAACCCTAATCCTCTCGAACCTCCAATGTCTATTAAAATCCTAAACTTCGTGTATTTTTTATTAGACAATTTAAGCAACACTTAATTACGTTATTTCTTTAATTTATACTAAAATAGGACTCCTTGATTAAGTAACATTTCTATAACTCCTTTTGCCCACTTAATGGGCTATATATCTAGCTATTTAAATCCAATTTGAACCCAAATCATCTCTGATTAAAGTTTTAAGCCCAAAAAAGTTAATTAATTAATTAATCTATTAAACGAATTTCAAAAAGACAAAATTAACCTTAGGTAAGCTTCTAGGTCATTACAGTCTTAATAACTTGGTTGCTTTGGCTTTATCATATTGGGTTTAAATTAATCCTTCTGCCATTAATTTTAAACCATTATTTATTTGTATAAAACTCAAGGCCATGGTAGTTCTCTTTTGGAAGCGTGTAACTGCTGATTCTAAAAAGCTTAGTAATAGATGCATGGTTTGCTTTATTTCATTTGCTTAGCTGTTATTTTCTGTTTTACCATTGACTCGTATGACCCTTATACAGCCCTTGTTTTTATTGCTTTCTTCACTCTTATATATTTCTGAACTGTTGATTGTTGAATACTCCCATCATTCATCAAATATTGGCACCGAAATAGTTTGCACAAAAGCTGGATTGGGTTTTCCTAGCAAGTTTTCTAGAAACTGTTCTGCATATCATGAGCCCATGCTGTATGGCTCCTGTGTGTTCTGTTTTCCATATGCATGAGTGGCTCTGGTTTCAAGGCCACCTAGGGCCTGAGTGATTGTACAACCTTTGTCCATTTGGAAATTATGTAGATGAGCTGTGGGGCTCTTTTCTTCAGCTTCAACTTCAATGCATTGTGTTTAAAGACATTTGGATCTCTATACCCCCATCACACCTTTGAAAGTTCTTACTATGCTCCTTCACAGTTGGAGAATAGATGCTACTATTCATTTCAAAGCGAGTGATAGAAGGTAACTTGGTATTTGAATTTGGGATCTGTACATATTTCACCTTTTTGTCGTGCCTGATTCATAGGATTTGCTTGATATTTTGATGCAACACTTTACAAAGATGTACATCTTGGTATCGATCCATCCATGGCAACACCAAATATGTTCAGCTGGTAAGATTTAGTCCTGTTTGTTCCTATTCGAAGCATTTTTATTATTATTTGCAAAGCTTTTAATCTACCTGAAGTTTGTGATCCTTCTTTGGATCTTTTGCATTGGCTTGGTGGCTCTGATCATCATTCTGTTCCATGTGGCGGTTTGTGTTAACTAGGTGTGCACCAAAATTTTGTCATTTGGACAGGTCAAACTGCAACATGAATCAAAACGGTTTCTCAATGTTCACATTCACTTATATGCACACCATCTAAATTTAAGAATTAAGAATCAATCAATTTGATAATTTTGGACCACCGGCAATCCATTGATTGAATGGACCAAGTCACTAAAATGTTGGTTATATGCATGGTTTAGCAGCACATTCTACTAAATGATGGTCAAGTCCATACTACATGTCTTCGTTGACCATGAACTTGTTTTGTTACTCCCTTTATAAGGTTTGCTATTTTTTTCCCACTGAGGACACTAGTTTGTATACAATCCGGTTCTTCTCTGGAAGTTCACTTTTGGCGGTCCTGTGGTTCTACTAAGGTAATCGGTTTTTTTTATTTTTCCCTTTTAACAATTGAAATGTAATGTTATGTTGTTCAACCTGGAAACCATTTAAGACCACCACCGCAATCTTACCCTGCCATCACCACCACCAAACCACTACCTCTATGAGCACTACTGCTGCCACCAGTGCTATTAAGACCACGCTCACCGCTACTGATATGATCGTTTCAAACAACTTTTATATCATGATCATTAAACCTACTAAATGTATCTTTATTGGTTTGTAAAACTTGTAACTGATTTTGACTACTTTTTTCCTAGAATGTTTTTCTCTTCTCCTGTTTTCAAAATCATTAAAACAATTTGAAATTTTTTTTTTGTTTTTAGATTGGTCAAACATCTCTTTGCTTGTTTGGGACATATTATCTTTAGGCTGGAAATAAAAGAAAGTAAAAATTCCAGGTTTCCAATTGACAGTCAAAAAGCTGAAAGAAAAGGGACAAGGAAAACTTTTTCCTTGAACATTTTCATCCGGTAAATATCTACAATTGAATGAAAAACACAGTCTGAAGTCACTTCTTATGACTTTAAATTTCTAGCTAACCAACATATCTTTTCACTGTTATCATTTTTGATAATCTCGCATATGCTAAAGATCTCTCTCTTGATGGTAAAGCCACACTTTTGGATGTAATCATCTAGCTGGATGTTTTGACCATCTATGACTAGATGGCCTGATCCTTGCAGGACATTTTGATGACCATATGAATTATTGCCTTTAATTTAAAAACATTGTGCGTTAGTTCATTCATGTTGTATGCTTTCCCTGTTTTTGAAGTGCAGATTCTTATTTCTGTGAGCTCATGGTTCCCTGGAATATGCAGGTTTGGTATCAATGGTGTGTGACGTCGCCCTGCATTTCACCCATCCATAACTGCAACGGTCGTTCATATTGGGTTGGTCTCTAGAATGAATTTGTTGCTACCTACAGAGAACCATTGAAGTGAGAAACCTTTAAACCTAACAAGGTTGATTTCTATGCGCTCCTTAAAGGAGGATATTTTCCTCATAAGACACCAGTCAAACCAAAATGTGCTCCCATCTATGATCTATCTGATTCCATCAAGAAGAAATGGTTTTCTGGGCAAAATCTCATCAATTCGTGAAGTACCACACAAAAAAGGCTAATCCTCAATATATGTTAAGTTATATTCGCTTATAAACCGAATAATTTATTAAGTTATTTATTATGTAAGTTTTTTGTGCTGGTTAACTGCTTACATCGATCTTAATTTGCTCTAAGATCACCCTCGGAGAGTAACATTGGAGCTTAAATTGTGTCATGCAAGAAAGTTTGAAGATTTTTCTCATTCCAGGGGTATCCTACCAATTAAATGAATATGATTAGTTGTAGAACACTTGCATTTCATGTGGTAGGACTGGAGAAATAATCATGCTACTAGGGGATTGCACGCGCTACGTGCGTAATAAATTTGTGGGATTTACTTTCAATTTGAATGGTAAAATAATTTAAAAGTGGAGATAATCAAGGAGTTAGTTTGTGCATGGAAATAAATGTGGAATAGAATAAGAAGCTTGTAATTTTGCTTGGGTTTGAACGTGGAGTATATTCCGGACGTTTAGGACATAGCAAATTGGTTTTATTATTTTGTAGAGGGTATTTGTGGGGAAAAAAGGGGGCCAGAATCTAAAAAGAATCTAAGAATATTCCTCTATTTTTTTTATTACTAATATAGATAAATATTAGAATATTTAATTCTAATAAAAGATGATAAAGTGGAAGAAACTTTCTATAATTGACACCCTTTCTCAATTCTTTTGAAAACATATAACTAATCTTTAATTTCCAAGATTTGAGTAAGTGATTTGGGTTTAATATGTGTATTTCGTGTTTATTGCTTCAACACAAAATACAGTGATTATACATAATAAGAATAAAGAAAATTTGATTAAAAAAAAAGGGATTGTACTCTCTTTTGGTGCTCGATCACGTGAGCGTCCTCTGATTGACGAGCGAATTGATGTAGACGAATGCCAAATGGCGTTCTTGGATTTTAGAGTGGTTGTACGTGTTCTTCACTCCAAGATTTGTGCTTGCTTTAGCTTTTCTGCTGGCTTGAAAGAGGATTTTCTTTTTGCAAAGAAGTGCCCCTTTCTTCTTTAGGAAGGAAATTTTCCTTTTTTAGAGAAATGCTCATTTTTTCTTTGAGATAGAGGATTTGCTTTTGTCTTCTTTGGGATAGTGGATTTACTCCTGCCTTTGATTTGTTTTTGCCTTTGGTGGAGGGTTTTCTCTTCGAGAGAATTTTCTCCAAGCCTTCTTTGATTTGCTTCTTTTTAGATGAAGGGTTTTCTCTTCAAGAGAATTTCTCCAGAGTTTCAGCCTTCGATTTCCTTGATTAGATTTATGTTTGTTTTCTCTTGTAACTAGGGGTGGCAATCGGTCAAATATGGTACGGATCTGCTAAGATCCGAATCCGATCCGAAAAAAATTTACCGATATCCGAATTCGATCCGATATCCGACGGATGTTTAATACTTAAATCCGAATTCGAAATTCAATGAATATTTGAAATCCGAATTCGATCCTAAATCCGAATTCAAAACCGAAATCCGAATTCGATCAGAAATCCGAATTCGAGCCTGTTTGAACCTGAAACTTTAAAAAACAATTTTAACAATAAAATTAAATTTAACTATAAATTTTAACACAAATCCAAGTGTCTAATGATCAAATGATGATTTAACCTTTTTAACTTATGGTTAAACCATGGTTTGGGCTAAGTTTATATATATTATAAGTATGTTTTCAGTTCGGATTTTTTTCGAATCGGATACATGTATATCCGAATCCGAATCCGAAAAAATTCGGATTCGAAATTCGAGATCCATATCCGAACCGTGAATCTAAATCCTATATCCGAATTCGGTAATTTCGGATCGGATTCTGATATATATCCGACCCATTGCTAACCCTACTTGTAACCATGCCCCCTCTTTATAGAGTTAAAATTACAAGTTTACCCTTTAAAGGATAAATTAAAAGATTTTGAATTAAAAATAACCCATATTTATCTTATGGGATATGGACTCACAATTGGGCTTAATATGCTGTTCTTTTATAAGCCAATTTATAAATTTGGATTGGGCCTTGCCCAATTTTGACGCCTACAATATTTAAAAAAGTAATACTAAAAGCCAATTTTCTTGGTAACTTTTCGGTCATGAGATTTTTCGTTTGGTTTACCAGACACCTTTAACATAATCTAAACCGAATTAATTCTGCCTACAATTCCTCAAGTTGAAATCGAACCAAATTGTGAATCAAACTCGTTTTCATTTTTTTTGAAAATATTTAATTGACATTTTGCTAATTGTTGGAGAAGAGTTGTAATGTTATAGGATTTTATTGGAGAAAGATTATAGAGAAGGACATTTTAGATATGTGAAAACTGACAACACTTAAGGTAGTTCGTGTTTTTAATAGTAGTATATATTTGAAAAATATTTGTAAATATTAATATTAAATATTGAAGACATATTTTATGGATTCGTGTTTAAGAATATTGAATCCATATTTTACTAAGAGGGTCTGTAATGTGATAGGATTTTATTGGATAAAGACTCTACATACGTGGAATTAAAGATTATAGGGAATATGTAAAAATTGAAACCACAATGTTTTTAATAATATTATAGATATAGATGGATATAGATTTTTCCAAAAGGAAAAAAATTGTTGTATCTTCTGAGACTGCCTGGCACTGACGTGGAAACTTAACGCGTGGCGACTTATAATTGGTTTCTACAGAGAATCCTGAGACGACTTGTAATCGCAGCTCATACAAATTGCAAAACCCCAAACCAGAGATCCACCCGTCTATCTATCGATCGATATAGGTCAAGCAAAAAGCCTCCCAAATCTGAAAACCTTTCGATCCCGTCTTCTGAATCGAAAATCTCTATGGATCCTCTGTTCCATCTCTTGAATCTCGTACCTTACAGCTTCCTTCGTGTGCCTCGCTTGCGCCTGAAACTCCCCTCCATCTCTCTTCCCTCAGCCATGACTGTCTATGCTCTGGTCCTCCTCACTTACTTCATGGTTGTTTCCGGCTTCGTTTACGACGTCATCGTCGAACCCCCCGGCATCGGAAGCGTGCAAGATCGAGCCACCGGTGCCGTCCGGCCCGTCGTATTTCTCCCCGGCCGTGTCAATGGCCAGTACATCATTGAGGGGCTCTCTTCGGGCTTCATGTTCGTCCTCGGAGGTATCGGCATCGTTCTCATGGATCTCGCTCTGGATCGAAACCGCGCGAAGAGTGTCAAGGTCTCCTTCGCTTCGGCTGGGATCTCGGCTATTGTCATTGCTTATGTCATGAGTATGCTCTTTATACGAATTAAGATCCCGGGTTATCTCAGATGATTCTGGTAATTGTTTATGCTGGAGTTTAGGTTTCTTTGAAGCTACAAGTTTTGGAAGGGATTTTGTATCAAACTGTGTATTTAGGCTAATTATGCACTAAATGTGAATTAAGATTCCAGGTATTTCAGACATTTTGGGCATTCTATGTGGTAGATTATACATTTTTCATTTAGTTTTTGTTTTCTTATCTTATATAACTTTTGTCAAGCAGATTGCAAACTGAAACAATGCAATCTATGTTTTTGTATTCTTTGTTCTTGTGCTTCTCTATAGAGTTGGGTCTTTGTGTTTTTTTCTTTTCTCCTTTTTTTTTTTTTTGGGATCCTTTGTTTTTTGTCTCTGACCTGGCTATGATTGAGTAGCAATGCAGTTTTTTAAGTGGATGTTATTATCACTTCCTGTTGAGTGATTGCTGATGACCCTTTTGATGTATGCACCCTAGAGACACAGAAAACTTGCCTTTTTATTTTCTCCAATTTTCTTATTGTAGATAATCTTGTTGTTTGATGGAAGCAATAATTATGAAATGGAAAATTGATGTTGATTCCAATTAATTTTAGAGCTGCTAAATTAACTAGAGCACATGGTTTGGGGTAGGGAACACAACTTCAGGAAAGCATTAGATATTATTTTGATTTGTTCATGTGCAAGTGCTCTACTATGTGTATGCATAATAAATGCATGAGGATATGCAAGTGTGGTTTCGAATATAAATCCTTTTATTAGCATGAATGTGCTATTTTTTGTTTGAGGTCTCCATTCTATATAATCCTTTGGGGATTGGTCGAAGGAGATATTGTTTTAACTTTTTTATTGTGTGGTTCTGTGAGGCTCATTATCGTTTGATAGGTAAGAGGTGTCACTGTGTGATATTATAGGCTGAAAAGTGGGTTAGAATGGCATTCCAGCTTAAGTTTTTTTAATTTATAATGTATCCCACTCTATCAATTACTATAAAAAAAGTTACTTATGGTTGAAGTTTCATTTCCAGCTACCTTTTAGAGTATTTTGACTTGGAACCATCCTTATACAGAGCTTGAGTTTTCCCATTCACTTACCTATCTCCTTCACATCTAGGGTCTAACCCACCCCCACAACGAGAGAAGTGAATAGAAGAAGGAGAAACAAACATGAAAGCAGGTAAAGAAGGGAAGTATTTGCTATTGACCTTTTACATATAATAGTTGGTTGTAATCACTTTTTTTTTTATTAGTTTGGGTTCCTTTAAATGATTAATGCCTTGTGTAAGTTATCGAGTCTGTCTTTGACAAACTTTCGCCCTTTTATTTGTGTACAAAATCATTTGCCATACCTCATACGTCCTTTTTAATGGAAGTCCATGATTCGCTCTACTATTACTGGTCAAAGATGATGAATGGAGTTTCTTCTTGCATTAAATCATTTATTTTTGGGCCATGATCATATTCTTATTCAATGGGCTTGATGCATTAGGCACAAACTAACCTTGTTTTTGTTGACATTTGGAGCATTGAACTTTTAATAGCTGCTTTTAAACAAGGGTGGAGTTTGATAATCCAATTGGGATTTTAAATGTTACTTTCATTTGAAATTTTTGCCTCCAATACTTATAGGAAATTTTGCTGAAATTTGGGAGATGTTTTAGTTTTGATAGAATATTTTGTCAATGGAGAGAAACAGGGGAAGAATTAGGAAAACTGTGGGAGTTTTCTAATGAAACTTTAAGGATCACATAAGCATAAATAAACATGCAGAAAAGATTCAAAATAGAACAATAAGAATCTATTTATAGGGATCTAATGTAAATACTGGCAGTGTGTATAGGAATATGAAATGTGATTTGGTGTCTACAAAAAAGTTAAAAGATATTTAGATGTCACGAAAGAATATGGAAACAACTGTTAATGCAATATTCAAATACATGATTTTATACATGATGATGAGTATGACACCCATTAGTTTTGACTTGGCTAGAAGGCCTAGCTAGAAGGTGCAATCACTAGTCTCAAGGTGAACTTATTATGTTTGCTCCAATTATTTACGATATTGATTCCAAGTTATGTTGTGATGCTATAATTCTATACACTCTAGCTTAGAAATTTGGTATTCATCAACTTATTATGTTTGCGCCAATTAGTTACAATATTGATTCCAAGTTATGTTGTGATGCTATAATTCTATACACTCTAGCTTATAAATTTGGTATTCATCTTCGTTAAGATTCATTGATATCCGTATGGGAGTTAAGAAAAAATGTTTTTTATAATAATTGTAATTATTGACAGAAGTAGGGAGGGGGATAATTCACACCCATATAGGTCATACCCACAACCTTCAAATAGTGCATTATAAGATTCATAATCAGGTGACATCTTTGAAGCATAACCATATGGTGCACATAAATGATGAGGGTCATTATTGTGCATGAATATCTCACAGCTAAAATATTTCTAGGTTTACATGATGTTGTCAATGAAGAAACTTATTGCTATGATTTAATGCTTATATAATCAAAGCTATGAGATAAAGAACGCTCATCCTATGCACCTTTCCTTTTTTCTTCTTATGGAAATAATGCAATGAACCACTATCTTTCATTTTTTATCAAAAAAACACAATGAAGCACCATGATCTGAATCTTGGGTGGCATGATCAAGGTCTGTTTCTTCAAAGAAGGCATTCAGGATTCCTTTGATTCTCTCTGGCGTTGTTGTCACTTAATTTTCCCAAATCCCTTGTCATCATCATTCCCACCGCTTTTGCTCTCATCATCCTCACCTCGACCTCCAGATTAATCACTTATCTTACCTTGATTGTCTGTTTTTATCCTGGACCTAATTAAAGCTCTCTTTAAACCTTGTGTTATCTCTATATCTAGCTCTTAGTGTGGCCCTATACAGCCAATGTTATTAGAGTTATGCGTATAGATTTTTCAAATGAATCTTTACAGTTATATCTCATTTAACATCTATGCTCATCTTTCAGGCAGCTTTAGTTATCTCTGCATTAATGTGTCCATTTGGCTCATCAAGCTTACACCTTTAATCCACTGATAAAGTGGTTAATTTTCGCCCTAATCATAATAACATTAAGCAAATCCTAAGGGTCTTAGGATGGTGTACTTCCTTTTTTCATCTCTATTTACTTAATTTTTAGCTTCGTGGTTTTTTTGGTGTCACGTCCTGAATCCACACATCGTGTAGTACAATAAACGCATAGGATTGAGCGTAACCATGCTAATAAGCGGATCCCAAGGATTCGTTTAAACTCCATAAATTCCCAATCTTCACTACTTTTGAGTGTACTAAAATCAAAGTTATGGCGGAATAAAATTTAATAATACCAAAAATCAAACCGTTTTCTATGCCAGCCAAAATTTTACATCATGTTACAAATCCATAATCCCAATAAACTAACTATGAAAACAATATATGCATGCTCCATATTCCAATCCCATCACATAAGCGCTCCACTGCTATCAAATAAACGTGTTCCATTTCCAACTCATCACAAAACATTCCATGCCAATCACTTTCTTTCATTTGGACAGTTTTGATGGTTACCTACAAAATATTAAGGGGAGAGTGAGAGTCTTAAAAACTCAGTAAGTAGGGCTAATATATCCCATAGGGTTACACGCACATCATCTCATCTACTCTATATTAATACACTAAATAATTATATATTTAAAGAAATAGTTATTCTACGTTTCTACCCTAGGGTTCCATTCATAAACAATATTATAAATCTATAATAAATTTCATTTTAAGGAATAATGCAATCTGGTAGAAGTAATATAATACGAACAATGCAAAACAAAAATATAATGTAACGGTACTAAACAATAATCTAAACAGTTACAACAAAGTCAAGCAATAGAGATCAAATATGCAAGCTTGCATATGCAATGCCAAGCAAACAATCAAAAATTAAATAAGTTCCATGGATTAATCTCATTTGTCACATTATTATTCCAATTAATACCAATTAACATCATTCTAATAAACCTCATACCAATTAAAATGATCTGGTTCCCCTTATCAAATCTATACGGTCTTACAGCCAATCACACTGCTAGAGCCACTTAACTTATGGCTAAGATCAAACGCTATTGGATCCTACTTTTATACAGCTAGGATTAGACTCTTTTAGGTTGCATCGGATCCCTCTTTAATACAACGGGGATCAAACTGAATTCCAACCTTTGGAGAAGCTGTGAATAACTTGTAGGGAACTAGTTATATTAATTGCTTAAGGAAAAGCACTCGGCTCACCCTATCCCAAAACACCATGGATTAGACAATGTTCTCAAAGAATCATTCACATTAGGCTAAACAAGCAAATTATACTTTAACAATCATTTTCAGTAACTTAAAACTACTTCTTACAAAATTTATTGTTGCCGCTTGAGTGCGGGTTGAGCAAGGGACAAGCGTTAAAACATGGCGATTTCGAGGTGATCTTTTGGGCGATTGGCTTTTGGTTCTTAGGTATAGTTCGGGTGTCAGGCCAGTCAAGGATTACTGCCAAAGAGTCGTCTCGTTCCCTCTTTCCCCCTTCCTTACCACTCTCTATTGTGGTTTTAGGTTGGCGGTTTTAGGTTAACCTTTTGTCTAACAGGTGGTTTCTCATCGGTTTTGGCTGGTTTTGCTCTATTTCGAAAACCTGTTTGCTGTTGCTTCTGAGTCCCCTCCGATCGGTCTTCGGCTCCATCTCCCCTCTCCGTGAGCTTCTCCTTTGTTTGACTCTCGTCTCCTTTCATTTTCTTTTTTGTGTGTTTCCTTCTCCTTCCTGGTGGAGCGTGGTGTTTTCGTTGTGGGTCTTGTGCTACTATTCAGTCAAGTTTGGTGGTTGCTAGTTTGAATCCTTCGCAAATGGAGGCAGAGACAGAGGATGAAGATGACCTTAATGGGGACGATGAGCGGGGTTGCAGTTCTTTAATCAGTGGTGGCTCTGCAGATATTGCAACCCTTGGTTGCATCCTTCCCTTTGTTTTGCTTTTGCTGGTTGCATCGGTAGTATGAAAAGTGCTTCTCGCAGGTTTTTTGTGGGTCTTTTTGGCTATGGCTTGTGGATGGTTGGGGTACAGCAGCTCCTTGTCGGTGAATCCAGTCTTAGTGTGTTTAATTTTATTTATGTTTCTGGGTGTTTTAGTTGGATGGTTCTTTTGTAGTGTGGAGATGCTGGACTTGATGGCATCTTTCAAATTCTCAATCTGTTGCGTTTCTTAACCATGATGAGTGTCGGTTTGCCGATTACTCTTCATCCCCTCACCATGTCGTTGACGATGGTGATCTTAACCCCTTTACTGGGATCTTCAATCCAATCCCTTTATGTGGCTTAGGCAACAAGTCTGACATTTTGTTAAGATTTGCAACAGCTTGGTTCGGATTTATGGATGTCATGGTACCTTGCATCTTCTTTGTACTTATGGTTTTTGTATGGTCTATGTGTTGTCTATGGCTTATGGCCAATGCTCTTGTATTGTTGTTGTTTATCAATGAAAGTGCATAGCTGGGCACTTTACAAAAAAAAAAGGGACAAGCGTTAATAATTAACTATGAGGTTTGATTCACCGCTTGAGCTCAAAGGTTGAGGTGGCTGAGCGTGAAATCTTGTGTTCTTTGTTTTCTTAATTTTTTGAGAAACAACACATGTACCCTGAATTACTTAGGGTCACGCACAAAACCTACATAACGTGGCACTCGATAGCCGCTCGAGCACGGATCGATTTTCACGCCGAAAAAATTCTATTTCGAATAGATTTTTAATATCTTCTCAAACCCTTCATTATAATGGTTCAATAACAACAAAATACAACGAAAATCATTCATATTGAACTCAAATAAACCCGATATATTTTTAAGAAGATAAAACCTATGTTACATGGACACTTTACATTTCCAAAAGTATTAGTGTCCGACATGACACGACATGGGTATGAATATGGGGTATGTGTCGGATCCTTTGCATGTTCTCTTGGACGTGGAAACCCAAAGATCAATCAGAAAATAATTATCAAATAATTAATTTGCAAGTGATGAATAAAAAAAGATAATAGTTTTTGCAAAGAGAGAATATATATATTCTTAAACTCAAAAATTGCAAGCAATGACTTAAAAAGAAAAATATAGGAAAAAAAAAAGAGAAAAAATAGAAATATGAATGCTAGGCTTCTAACTAATATTATTGACATTTACTTGGAGACTTTTCAGTCGAGTCCCAGTACCTTTATCCAAATTTTGGACGCTTTTCAATCAAGTCCCCATATCCTAGGTTTTGAGGGTCAAGTAAATCCGACTCCTAGAAGCATACCCATACCCGACACTCGTACTCGAGTCTATGTAACATATGATAAAACCTCAATTTTTGCAACATGGATATGAAGATTTAAACCATTCACAAACTCCTACTTAGAATCTGAACATACCCATATGTGTTTTACTTTGATCATAAACAAACGTGTAGTCCTTCATCAACAATAAACATATAATTGGCATACAATGATTTAGAATGTATATGGAAATTTTAAAACATAAAATTTCTTCGCAAATAGTTTATGTGCTTGTGAAAGTGTTGTTTGATTTTGTAGCTTTGCTGTAAGACCCCGAAAAATTTTCAGAATTTTAAATTAAATAATAATCAGTGTTTATTTGAGGATTTTATTGATAGATTTTAATTATAATTATAGGTGATTACATTGATGGAGGAGATTAGGAAATTGCTACAGATCTGACCATTTGATCGTAACATATCGAGGTAAGAATTAAAATAATGTGATTTTGTGATTTGATTGGTTAGAGGTGTAATAGTTGATAGGGGTGAGATTCGCAGGATCACGAGGGAATAAAATAGGGTTTTATACCCAAGAGAATACCAATCGTATTCTCATCATATGTTGTTCAGTATTCTCTGGCGGCTGAAGAGAAGAACGAAACCAAGAGAGAGAGAGAGAAGGGAAGAAGAAGGAGAGGGGTGCGATTTCCTTCAAGTTTTCTACATCTTAGAAGGAGTTTCGTGTCATCAACGCAAAGAGAAAGAGGAAGAAGAAGAAATCTGCTCAAACAAGTAGGTAACACATCGTTTTAGTCGAGAGTTTTGATTTGCTTCGTGTTTGATCGATTTGCATGTTTTAGACGTATGTATATGTATGATTTGATGTAATGTTATTGATTGTATGTGTAGTAGTTGTTTTCATGTTGAGAAATCTAAGTTTTAAACATCAAATTAGTTGCTGCAGTCGCATGAGCACCTAGCACGATCGCCTAGGCAATCGTGGGCATGCATTTTTAGAATTCACAAAATCTTTGGTCACCCACCCATCACCTGAGCGATCGGCTAGGCGACCGTGTAAGTGGTTGGTCGCCTATGGGGATCGCTTAGGTGCTTACCTGAGTGCCCATTGAAGTAAAAATTTTCGTTTAATTAATACAGCCGCCCAGCTAGGTCGCCTAGGCGACAGTGCTGAGCGACCAAGACCAAAAGCTGATTTTGCAAAATTTGAATTTTGAACTAGAAACAAAATGGTTTTAAACGAATTTTAACATCTAAATCAACTGATTTAAAACTCTTTCAACTATACAAATATTCCTTTTTCCACATAAACAAATTGAAGATTTTATTTAGGTCTGATAGTTGCCTGACTTGAAAATAAATTGGGAATTTTGGGATTATGAACATTTAAACTTATTTGATTGAGACTTTCATTTAGAGAAAATTAATTTTAAACATCATGACTTCTGATTTTCACAAAGAGAGACCTTACACCAGAAACCACTTTGCTAAATTTAACCTTGGAAAAATTTAAGTATCAGAACCTTATATGCCATTAGGCACTATTACTCTATACAAATATATACATCAGTTGGTACCTTTGTGTTGATAGTGTCTAGTGGGCATAGCTGTATATAGATCCATAGAATAAGCTAGATAGCGAAGGGGTATTTATTTTGGGTTAATTACTCCCATTTGTGTTCGAGTTTCCTTTGCAAGTTAGTTTGCTCTGGGAGGTTTCATGTCTGTAGGGTTTCATTTCGAGCTTAGCTGGTGAATACCCTCTACATGCGGATCAGTGGCCATCTCCATGTATTGATTCAGGGGCTGCATGCTGGTGGTTCATTTCAAACTCTGTGAGTTTCGTGCACAATAAGTCGATGATTACGCCTCTTATCGTCAGAATAAGACTCGGGTTTTAGGGTCCTAGTAGCTTCGCCCATAAGACGCATGGTGGCATAGCATGGAAGAGTGTCTTCTCAAAGACTTATCTGTCTTCATGAGTCCTACAATGGCACATGTGTATTTGTGTATGCTTTATCAGGTTTGATTGGATTTGTTTACCCTGGTTACTACAAACATATGATGGAATGATTTGACTTTGGCTATCATGGAGATATATGTTGGTTTATTCTAGATTTTGTTACATATCATTGTTATGTCAAATACATGATCATGGAAATTAATAAATGTGGAATTATCTTTCTTTGACTGCTATTATTTGATGAGAATGTAACCTGTTTAATTCGTATCTTTGTCGAGCATGAACAACTTATTACTTTGTATATGTAAATTGTTTTTATCATGCATCGTGTTACCTACTGAGATACTCATATCTCACTCCATCTTGTTTTTGTTTTGTTTTTCAGCTGATACGCGAGAGGGGGATTTGAGTTTCGATACTCAGGGCGAGATCACAGATTTTCATCCGGAGGACTACTATTACCCTGATTAGTATTGAGGTTGTTTTCGGGAGGTGAAAAAACTTGATTAATTATTTGTTTATTTATTATGGACTTGATGTACCGAGAGTGAGAGTTTAGAACCCTTTGATCGTACCAGACTTGATCTATTGATTTGGATGGTATTTCATACTATAGCATATTTATGGTGATTATAGATATTACACTTCCGCACTATGTTGATTATGCGCTCTGATGTTCATTATTGAATTATCTATTTGGTCTGGTATTTTGATGATGTGATTATGGGTCCAGTAGCACTTCGGATTCGGGTTGGTGCCGGTTTTGCATTGACCCGGGTTCGGGGAGCTACAGTTGGTATCTTTAATTTTTATTTTTTGCATGGATTGTTTGGGTTTGGTTTCTATTCCTTTTGATACTATGATTGTTAGTAATCCTTGGGTGACTCTAGCAGTCTGAGCCGAGCATAGATTATCGGAAAGTAGACACTATGATTGTTTGGGGAGCACTGATCTTGTTTGTTAAGAAGGACAGATCTCTATGGTAGTGCATATAGTACCGGAAAGTAGATAATGTAACAATGAAGGACAAGTACCAACTACCTAGAATAAATGACATGTTTGGTCAATGAAAGGTTATAAAGTATTTTTGCAAGATCAAGTTGAAGTCAAGTTATCACCTATTGAGGATTAGAGAGGAGAACATACCTAAGATCACTTTTCGGACTAGGTATGGGCATTATGAGTTTGTGATGATGCCTCTCCGACTAACTAATGCACCAGCTATCTTCATGGATCTTATGCATTAGATCTAACAAACTTTTATAGATCAGTTTGTTGTCATCTTTGTAGACATCTTAATCTATTCTAAGTTTACTGAGGAACATATGCATCATTTTGGGATTGTTTTGCAGATTTTGAAGTAGCAACAGCTAGATGCTAAGCTTCAGAAATCTAAGTTTTGGAAGAAGTCAAGTTTTTGGGTCACGTGGTGTTTAGTAAAGGGTATCTATTGATCCTTCCAAGATAGAAACTATTTTGAAGTGGGAACAACCTAAGACAACATCAGACATTAGGAGTTTTCTGGGTTTGGCCAGCTATTATAAGATGGTCCATTGAGGGATTCTCTCGTATTATAGCAGCTTCTTTCACAAAGCTAACCAGGAAAGAGGAAAAGTTTGTACGGTTAGATGCTTGTGAGAAGGCTTTTACAAAAGTAAAATCCAGATTGACAACTGCACCAGTTTTGACATTACGGATGGACGGGAACAACTTCAGAGTATACACAGATGCTTCTCTTCAAGATTTGCGATGCGTCTTGATGCTGGAAGGAAAAGTAGTGGCTTATGCATTACGACAGCTGAAACCACATAAGCTCAATTATCCGATTTAGGACTTGAAATCAGCTGCTATGGTGTTTGCTCTTAAAAAAATGGAGGCACTACCTGTATGGGGAGAAGTTTGAGTTCCCAAATCACAAGAATTTGAAGTACCTATTCTTGCAGAAAGAGTTTAACATGAAACAATGTAGATAAATGGAGTTAGTGAAAGATTATGATTTTACTCTTCAATACGAACGTGGTGGCAGACGTATTGAGTAGGAAGCCTAAGACTATCTTGTACTGTTTTGCAGTTCAGGGATACAAATTGGCAGGAGCGATACCGGGCATGAGATTTATACAAAAATTAATCCTCCTCTTGGGTGGTAGCCCTGGTATCTACTGGAATACCTTAGCAAAATCACAAACAACTGGTATCCCTTCCAACCCAGCTTCCTTTTCTACTTCAAGGGCACTCAAAACATCAAAATAATAAAAACTATGCTGAGACTTGTCATAAACAAATTAATGTCTACCTAGAGGGTGGAAAGTCATTGTTATCGTCTTAAGATAACAATCCAAACTAGCATGATAAGATGCTAGTAAGTCCATGCCAGGGATGACATTGAACTCCCCCATCTCAATAACAATCAACGTTTCGTCCCAACCATGAACTCACAAGATCTGTAAACTTTACTCAGACTGCCAGAGTTGTTAATGAAATTACTAACAACCACAGCAGCATTCAAAGGAACAGAAACCAAACCCAAACAGTTCATGAAAAAAGTAGAAATGAAAAATAAAGAAGCTCCAGAGTCAAACAACACGTTCACAGGCATATGAAATAGCAATAAGTCACCCTCTACTACTGCATTTGAAGCGCTAACATCTTTGGTAGTCAAAGAAAACACTCTACTTGAGGGTGCCAAAGGAGGTAGTAGTGCTGGAGTGCACTCCACAATGAGGCTATTATGCAAACTCCCTTTATGGCTTCCTGTAGTTCCTCTTGATGTGACTCCACATTTGAAACATTTAGGTGCCGGTTTGGAAGAAATAGGTGCATTACAAGTAACAACAGTACTAGAAGGTGCATCTCTGTAGGTCCTTAGCCTTTTGTCTCGCAATCATCCACCATAATGACAATCGCGAGGTTGCTTATTCTTGCCCCATTGAATCTCCTAGACAAACGTTTTGCATCCATGTTACCCTCAAACAGGCTTGCTATATCCACAGCGCCCACGTATTTTTGCAATCAAAGAGGTAGCACACGTGATCTAATAGGAAGCCACAGTCCATCCTCAAACTTTCGTTCCTTGCAAAGGTCAATAATCTAAGGTGAGAAACATGAAGGCTGCGTGAAGATTGAAAAATACATATTTTTTATATGTGCACCCCTTGTAAATCCCTAAAAGACTACATCAAATGCATTTAAATGCATTAGCATGGGTTTTTTGACTTAATATAAAAAGATTTATGCAAAATATGCATATTATAGCAAAAGTATATGAATTCTCTTACATATACCTCATATGTGGTTCTTCAATCTTCAAATTGTCATGTGCTTTTGGAAATCTAGGTTACTTCCAGAACTTTCTTATGTTCTAATGGAGGATTTCTTGGGATGCATTTCCACCCAGTCTGTGTCTGAACATATTTAGTTGAATTCAAGTTATGTCCTTCTACGAGGAAAAAAAACAGAAAAAGAAAAAGAAAAGAAAACGTTGAATCTCTGTTTCTAGTCTGGATATGGGTTGAATCCCCATTCTACAGTATGTACTAAAATACATAGATCTTCCATTGACCCTTGTACCTCATCCAAAAACAAAGAAAATAATATTCTAGACATCTGTTTTGGATTTTTGAATCCTTGGGAACTTTTTTGACCTTTCAGAGAACCCTCAGATGCATGATGTGGTATTTTTTCATAAACAAGTGATATTTGTTGTTAAGATTTTTGAATACGTAGATTGTCAGCATCATGCATGTAAGATGTGATGTTTTAACTTTATTGAGTATGCTAGTAGTTTTGTGATCATGTTATCAGGCCTAATGGAATTTCTGTTGTGTTGGATTGGTACTTTGTCAATGAAGGGTGGTACCACATTTGGAATGTTCCATTTTGTTATTTTCTGGTTTCTGGTGCATCTTCAAAGAAAGAAAGCAAACATTTTCAAAAGTCTTTTAATTTTGTTAGGTTTAATATTTTGGTTTGGCTTAATTCCATGTCAAAGAGTAAGTGTTCAAAGTGTTTAATTTGTTTGGAATAGTTTGTAGGAGTCATGGTTCAAATGGTGTCAAAGTCGGAGTCAAATTGAAGAAGTTATGATGAACGTTAGATAGTCGTTTGAAGCACCGTTCGAACGACTAGTGCAAAATTCAATTGTAGACAAAGCCGAGAGTAGCGTTTGATAGCGTGGGATGCAGCGTTCGATCGTTCAGGTTCTGCAGACAAACCCGAGAATAGCGTTCGAGAGTGTGAGACGTGTGTAAGCACCTTATTTTTGCACCCCTGGAATTGCTGAAAATGAAAACCCTGGCAGAAAGTCAAGCCCCGAGGGGACAAAAAGTTGACTTTTTGATTAAGTGATATTTGGCCACCTTGCTTTATATCATTGGATAGAGAATCTCGACACGATTCCAACGCAACTGAATTTGCAGGAATCGGAGTCCGGATGAAGGTTCTGCGGGCGGTCAAACTTGGGCGAAGCCAAAAGTTGACTTTCTGCTAAAATCCGATCCAGAGGCCTTGCTTTATATCATTGGATAGAGAATCTCGACACGATTCCAGCGCAACTGAGTTTGCAGGCATCGGAGTCCGGATGAAGGTTCTGTGGGCAGTCAAACTTGGGCGAAGCCAAAAGTTGACTTTCTGGTAAAATCCGATCCAGAGGCCTACCCCTAGGCCATGAGATAGAGGGCTCTGATACAATTCTAACGCAACTGAGTTTGCTCAGATTGGAGCCCGGATGAAGAAAATATGAGCTGACGAAATTCTCGAGCAGCAAAACCGGCAATCTGCGCACGTGGCAAAAACCTGCACACGTGGTGAGTTGCGCAGGAAAATATCTCGGGGATCAAATCCGTAAATATCTAAATGTACGAAATATCTTAGGGACTAAATCTGTAAAAATCCGAGAATATCGGATTAAATTGAAAATTACCAGGGACTAAATCTTAATTTCCGGATTTTTTAGACAAACGAGCGGCCGCATTTAATGATTTTTCATCATGCGGTCGCTCGAGCGGACGTGGCAAGCGAGTGAGCGCCCCCCCTTTTTTTCCCTTATATAAGCCGCGCGACTTTTCGCGCGGAGGAGGAGGAGATTTTTAAAAAAAAAACTTAGGGTTTGAAGATTTTGGGATTGGGGGTTTTTCAGTGAAGGTTTTTCTTCTGGTTGGCTTTTTTTTTGGGTTTTCAAAAACTTCCCCTCCTGTGGCTTGACTTCCTTCCCTAGATCCCCAAGCACCCGACCTTGCCTTCTTACCCCCTCTTTTCTCCTTCTTCATCCTTTTACCAAAGACCGGAGGAGCTACTTGCGGTGGTTGTTGGAGAGGAAGCTCGCAGCGGCGTTTTCGCTTCGAGGAGGTCACACACTTCCATGAAAGAGCTCAGAACTTTTAGGTATTGTTCCCCTCTAGCTCCTATGCCACATATATGAAAACTGGTTCTCTTGCATGACTTTTCTTGTGCAAGTATGGTATCCACCACGTTTGCTTCCACATGGGATCTCCCAGGCTACGGTTCTGGGCAATATGGGATTTGGCGTAAAAGGGAGTGTGTTCCCAGCTAAGTGAGTCCTTTGTATCCCTGTAAACCCCCCTCTCTTTCCTTTCCCTGACGGTTACCTGACATGCTCGAAGGTCCGATCTAGTCCAGGCGTAGGTGAGAGTTTTGTGTTTTTTCTTGCCCATGCAATCTCTGTCTTTTATGGTCACTATTTAATTTTTGCTAAACATGCCAACATGCTCCCCACCCCCCTGCCTGTGTGCTTGCTAACATGCTCCATCATCCTCATTACCCCTGTGAAGTCATCGGGCTTGGTTTTATGTATCATCGGGCTCGGTTTTGCCTAAAAAGAGATTGGGAGTTGTGTGGTGAAGTAGTTTAGTTAACTTGAATACAAGTTTAGGTGCCTTCTGGGGAGTGGTCGAAGCCCGGGGAAGTGTTCTGGGCATATTATTCGTGATGTATTTTGATTGCATGGTTGTATTGTGAGTTTTCTGGTTTTCTGGAACATCATGAGTCCGAGCATGAAAGTGAATTACAACTTGAAATAAAATGTGTTTAGATTAAATCCAAAACTAGTTAGGAAGTGTTCTCGGCATATTAGGAGACTAGTGGAACAATTACAGGCTGAAAAATATCGGCCAGAGATGGACATCTCGAAGTAACAGAGAGTTGAAAATCGCAGTGAGTAGCCGCCCACTTGGCGCTCACTTGCGCTCACTTAGGAAGTAGGCGCCCCTTTTATCTCACTACCCGCCGAGCTGGCGCCCACTTGGCGCTCAGCTCGCGCTCACTTAAAACCATGCGCAATTCTGGCGCCCATCTCGCGCCCACTTGGCGCTCAGCTCGCGCTCACTTCCCGCCCATCTCGCGCTCACTTAGTATCGAGTGAGCGCCAGGTCCAAATTTTGCCTGGTTCTTAGTGCCTACTGGCGCTCACTTCAGGAAGTGAGCGCATACCCCATTTTACGAGCCGAAATTGATTCTTGACTGAACCAAGGGGGATTTTGATGTCTTGGGGTTTATACCACTTAACCAATCTTGAGCCAGCTTTTCTTTCTGACAGAGTGTCAATCTTGTGTGTTTTTTTTGTTGTTGTGATTATTGCTGGATGTGAGTGCCACTTCCGAACCGAACCGGATAAACCAATAGGGTGACCCGGAAACTCGACATGGAACTTGGACCCCCGGTCCAACTTGATTTCCAGTGGGGCCTTCCAACGGGGCCCACCCGGCCCAATAAACATGTATGCATGCAACTTAATCAAGATAAGAAATACTAACCGATTAAATCGGGCGGGCCAAACCTACGGCAGTCCTCCCGAACCGGATTTGTGAAATTGATGCATGAAATGTATGGTTTGGCTGAGACCAAGGGCAAGGGCCTACCGGGCCCGCCAAAGCCCACCAACCGAACCAAGGAAGGGTGCAAACCCTAACTTCCGGTAACTTGGGCTTACAAGCCCAGATTTGGACTACGGGCCCCAAGCCCAGTGTCCAACTCATTTTGGCAAAATTAAAAAGATAAATCCAATAAAAATACTTGGCCACCATGTGGGCCCACCTTAGGGGCCCACAAACCAGTCCGGCCCACCTTTTCATGGAAAACACTTAAACTTTAAATTTGAACCTAAAGTAAAATCAAAACACTTAACCAAAGCCCAAAGGGCCTCCTAGGATAGGCCGAGGCCCACAAGGGCACACGGGCTTGACTAAGCCCACCAAAGACACCGTGGGCCTTCCAACGGAGCCCACCCAACCAGACTCAGACTACCTAATTAATCAAGATAAAAGCAATTAAAGGGACCCACACCACTCAGGTGGTCCCGCCAGACTTAACCAAGCTGCATATCGGTTTAGGAATCGGGTGAGACCAAAGTAAGCTGACTCAAACCAGAACAAACCTAAGGGACCCGTCACCCGACGGGGTGGACCGGGGTGTCTACGGACTTCCCCGGACCGCAACTGAGACCCTACTTAGAATCTCAAAGCCGTAGATCAAAAGCCCTAATAGACAAAGATTAGGCACCCAGGTGTCCGCCTGCACCCCATCAGGCGGTGGCGACTCCAAACAATCCCGAGGCACGCATCGTTTTGCGTGCGATACGTTAGTGTATTTTAACCTAACGTTAGAGCCGTCATTCGAACGTTAGTATTGATCGAACCCATCGTGAGTCCTTTGTTTGAACAAGATGGGGTGAAGTGGTTTTACGAACTGAACGTTAGAGCCGTGTTCGATGAACGTTCGAACGTTCAAGTCATAAAATCTCTTATAAAATTCAGATCTTTTCTGATTTGTTTCCTTCTTCTCCTAGATCTTCTTCTAACCTATATAAGTTTCGTTTAGGGTTTCTAATAGAGTGACTCAAGATGTTTTTTGAAACCCAAAACCGTGTGTGTGAGGAAGAGAACTTTTTCTTCTTTCCTTTCTATCTTTGAGCCATCAAACTTTCTTTCTTTTCTTCTTCTCTTACCTTGGAGTTCCGGGTTGGAGAGTTTGCTCGTGGGAGTTCCTATGGTTGCTGAGCGAGTTTGTTTGGCACTTTACAAAGAAGATATTAAGAGTTCTGGATTGTTGCAAGGTTGCAAATCTGAAGAGTTCTTTGGATACTTACACTGTGTGTCAAAGTCTGTGTTGGGTCGTCTGAACCACTGTCTGTAAGTCTTCTTCTTATAGTGAATATTTTGAGGTGGCACCTGATCACCCGGAGGGTTTTTCTTTTTGAGAGTTCTCTTAAAGTTTTTCTTTCGTCACCAAAATTGCTTGTGTTGTCTCATTATTTTATTTGCAATTTTGTGTGATTGGTTGCTATTTTTTCAAGACTTGTGCATGCCTATTAATTAAGGACTTGTCTTTAATTAGTAGAATTTTTATTCCGCAATCGTTTACACCTATTTACCCCCCCTCTAGGTGTTGTTAGAGTCTAAACCGTGTTTTTCAATTGGTATCGGAGCGGTTAACCGGATCCTTGACTCTATTAGTCATGGACAAGTCTTCCACTGCCCCACCTTTTTTTGATGACAGTAATTATGCCTATTGGAAAGTCCCTATGCGAGCCTATCTGAAGGCTATTGATGAAAAGGTTTCGGGAAGTGTTGAGAGAGGATAGACTCCACCCACTATTATTATAGATGGTGAAGTTAAGCCCAAAGATTCTACTCAATGGACCAGAGAAGAGTTGATTGATGTAAATCACTATAGTAAAGGTGTCCATGCACTTTTTAGTGCAATATCTGCTGACGAATTCAAACGGGTGTCCACTTGTCAGACCAATAAAGAAATTTGGGATATTTTAGAAACCACTCCTGAGGGAACTGTCCTTGTGAAGAATTCCAAGTTGCAGATACTTATCACTAGGTTTGAAGAATTAAAAATGGGAGAGGATGAATCTTTTGATTCTTTCTATGCCAAACTAAGTGATATAGTAAACTCCAGTTTCAACCTTAGTGATAGAATTCCTCCAAATAGAGTGGTAAGGAAAATTCTCAAAGCTCTTCCTGAAAAGTATAGACCCAAAGTTACTGCTATAGAAGAGAGTAAGGACATTGATGGTATTATGATAGAAGACCTTATAGGTTCGATTCAGATTTATGAACTTACTCTCCCTGAAGCTAAGAAGAATAAGTTTATTGCTCTTAAAACAATAAAAGAAAAGACTTATGATGACTTTAGTGAGGAATCTAAGGAATCTATGGCAAATGAAGATATTGTTCTCTTTGTAAAGAATTCCAGAAAAATTTTCAAACTAAAGAAACCAAGGAGAGGCAATGAAAGATATAGGTCTAAGGGGAGTTCAAGTGGTAAAGACAATAAACCTAAAGTCAAATCTGAGTATAAGGACTCAAAAAATCCTAAGGACAGCCGGTTGAAGAAACTTCAGCAGATTAGATGCCATGAATGTCAGGGTTTTTGTCACATCGGGTCTGAGTGTCCCACGTTCAAGAAACGTCAAGGGAAAGCTATGAATGCTACCCTATCTGATGATGAGAGTGCCTCTGATCGAGATAGTGAGGACTCCTATATAGAGGAAAGTCCAAACTACATGGCGTTCACTTCTATTGTTGGAAGTAGTGATGCTAGCAATCATGAAGACTCTATACCAAGTGAGAATGCAATAGATTCTCATGGTGAGTCTGATGATGAGGAAAGTATACAAGAGGCATATGACAAGCTGTTTAAAGAGTGTTTGAAGGTGAAGAAACAATTGAAATCCACTCTTAAAAGGCTTAATGAAGTTGAACTCAAGAAAGAAGATCTTCAAGCCAAATTTGAACAGTCTACTTAATGTGTGAGTGGATACAAGTTAAAGATTGAATCTCTAGAGTCTGAAAATAAGTCTCTTAAGGTAGAGCTTGAAAAGACGAAAACCCAACTTCAGAACTTTTCTACAGGTTCAACCAACTTGGACAATATGTTAGGGATTTGTCAATCAGGAACTGATAAAAGGGGATTAGGCTACAAGGATGCTTCCAAGGATGCACCTTCCTCTTTCAAGACTACATTTGTATCTGCCAAAGGAAAGAGTAAGCCCAATCCACCCAAGGGTAAGACAAATCAAAACAGGAACCATGTTCAGCAGTCTAATTGGTCAAAACCTAGGAGTCAACCAACTAGGGGATTTCAATCTCATAAATTTATTCTCACTTGTCACTTTTGTGGTATTTCAGGACATATAAGGCCAAATTATTGGGATTTATATCAAAACTCTAGGAAGTCCTTTCCTAGAAAACCTGAAGAGAATTTGTCTAAACAAGTCAAAGAGCTTTCAAATCAGACAAAACTCTTAAGTCAACAATTAGCCTCAATGACTAAGAAATCCTCAAAACCCAAGCAACTTTGGGTTAAGAAAAGTGATTTTGTTTGTAATGTAGTCCATGTTGCTTTAAAGGCTAGAAATAGTCTTGTGTGGTATCTGGATAGTGCTTGTTCCTGTCACATGTGTGGTGACAAGTCTTTGTTTAAAACACTTGAGGATTATTCCTGTAGTACTGTTACTTTTGGAGATGGAAGCAAGGCTCCTATAGTAGGTAAAGGTGTGATTGAAATTTCTGGTTTACCTATTTTGCATGATGTGTTATTTGTTGATGGTTTGAAAGCAAATTTGATTAGTATAATTCAATTGTGTGATTCAAACATGGAGGTTAAATTTGCTAAAAACATGTGTTCTGTGTTTGATTCAAATGGGTTGTTTGTGCTTCAAAGTAATTGCTATGGTGCTGTTCCTAACTCTAATCTTGTATGCAATAGTACAAAAATTGTTTTGCATGATCTGTGGCACCAAAGGTTAGGACACTTGAATTACAAGAACTTGACTGAATTGTCCAAGCATGAGATTGTTAGAGATATTCCCAAATTTGTGAAAGTTGATACTACTATATGTGGGCCATGTCAGTTGGGAAAGCAAGTTAGGTCAAGTCACAAAAAGACTTCTGAATGTTTAACCTATAGACCTCTTGAATTGTTGCATATGGACCTTATGGGACCTTTTAGGACAGAAAGTTTAGGGGGTAGGAGGTACATTTTGGTTGTTGTGGATGATTTCTCTAGATTCACATGGGTTGAATTATTAAGAGAAAAATCAGAAGCAGCTGAGTTGATCAAGTCCTTATGTAGGAGACTCTCAAATGAAAAAGAGTCTAAAGTTGGAAGAATTAGGAGTGACTATGGGAAAGAGTTTGAGAACTCAATCCTGGAAAACTTTTGTCTTGAAGAGAGAATTCATCAAGAGTTCTCAGCACCCATAACTCCACAACAAAATGGAGTAGTTGAGAGGAAAAACAGGGTACTTCAAGAGATGGCCCGTATAATGATTCATGCCAAGAGTGTGGCCATGTATTTTTGGGGTGAAGCTATTAACATAGCTTGTCATGTGATTAATAGGGTGCATTTGAGACCAGGGAGTACTGAGACTCCATATGAAATTTGGTTTGGTAGAAAGCCCATTGTTAAATATTTCCGGGTCTTTGGGAGTAAGTGTTTTATTCTAAGAGATAGGGAAAATTTAGTCAAGTTTGATGCTAAGAGTGATGAAGGAATTTTCCTAGGTTACTCTAAGAATAGCAGGGCTTCCCGTGTGTACAATCTTCGTACACATACAGTCATGGAATCCATCAATTTTGTGGTGGATGAAGCTATTGGTCAGTCTCATGTTGAGGGGGAGTCAATTTTAGAGTTAGATGATCATGACCAGAATGTTGAGACTCAAAATCCTAAGTCTTCTGAGTCCACTCCTTCAAACTCTGAAGAGAGTTCCTCATCTACACCTGGTCCTACAAAAGAACCTTCTTCTAGAGTCAAGTTAAATCATCCCAAAGAACTCTTAATTGGTGATTTGAATGAGGGGATGAGACTACGTAGGAAAGTTTTAAATCAGATGTCCTATACTTCCTATGTGTCAAAACTTGAACCTAAGAAGGTAGAGGAAGCACTTACTGATGAGTGCTGGATTAATGCCATGCATGATGAACTAAATCAGTTCATTAGGAATGATGTGTGGTATCTTGTTCCTAGACTTGAAAATCACAATGTTATTGGTACCAAATGGATTTTCAAGAAAAAGGCAGATGAACATGGTACTATTGTGAGAAATAAGGCTAGGTTGGTGGCACAAGGATATACCCAAGTGGAGGGTATTGATTTTGATGAGACTTTTGCTCCAGTAGCTCAGTTTGAATCAATAAGGATTTTGCTAGCAATTGCTTGTCACTTGGGCTTTAAATTGTATCAAATGGATGTGAAAAGTGCTTTTCTGAATGGGATACTTTATGAAGAAGTATATGTTGAACAACCCAAGGGGTTTGTAGATCCCAAGTTTCCTCATCATGTGTTTAGGCTTAAGAAAGCCTTGTATGGGTTGAAACAAGCTCCTAGAGCTTGGTATGAGAGACTTACTGCTTATCTTTTAAATCACAACTTTATAAGAGGAGGAGTTGATAGAACTCTGTTCATTCGAAAGGATGAGGATTGTTTCACTATTGCACAAATATATGTGGATGATATTGTGTTTGGTTCTCCTGTTGAATCTCTTGCTTTGAATTTTGCTGATGCTATAAAACATGAATTTGAGATGAGTATGGTTGGTGAACTTAACTTCTTCTTAGGTCTTCAGATTTCTCAATCCTCAGATGGGATATTTATATCTCAATCTAAGTATGCCAAAGACCTTGTGAAGAGATTTGGGTTGGACAGTAAGAAACATACTAGAACCCCCATGAGCACTACCTTGAAGTTGAGTGCTGATTTATCTGAAAAGAGTGTAGAATACACTCTCTACAGAAGCATGATAGGTAGTCTTCTCTACCTTACAGCTAGTAGGCCAGATATTGCCTTCAGTGTAGGTGTTTGTGCTAGGTTTCAAGTTGATCCTAGAGAGTCTCACTTATCTGCTATTAAACGTATCATACGATATGTTAATGGCACAGTTGATCATGGTATTTGGTTCTCTAGAGACACTTCTGCAATTTTAGCAGGCTATTTTGATGCCGATTGGGCTGGAAATGTAGATGATAAGAAGAGCACCACCGGAGGTTGTTTCTATGTTGGAAACAACTTAGTGGCCTAGATGAGCAAAAAACAAAACTCTATCTCCTTGTCTACAGCTGAAGCTGAGTATATAGCTGTTGGTAGTTGTTGCACTCAATTGCTTTAGATGAAGCAAATGTTGAGTGATTATGGGATTTAACAGGGGACTATTGTCTTGTATTGTGATAATACAAGTGCAATTAACATTTCCAAAAACCCTGTTCAACACTCTCGAACCAAGCACATTGATATAAGACATCACTTTATTCAAAAGTTGGTTGAAGATCAAGTCATCTCTCTAGAACACATCCCATCTGAAAATCAATTAGCTGACCTCTTTACCAAACCTTTAGATGCTCTTAGGTTTGAGTCTCTTAGGAAAGCTATTGGTATTGGTCCTCTTCCATAAGAAGGACTTTGTAGCATACTTTAGGGTGTCTCATGCATATTTTCTTTCTTTAGCATGCTTATTTTTGTGTTATTTTTTTTGTTGGTTTATTTAGTTTTGTTTTTCGGTTTTCGTATGTGTTTGTGCCTTGACATTTGTCAAATATAGGATAGGTATAATTTTGTGAAACAATAAATTTTTTACATTTTTGGAACCTATAGCTCGTCAAAGATTGTTTTACAAACTCTTCTTCAATAGTTTCTTATAAATATACAAGCATTTCTCTTATTTCTTTTTGTGGTTTGTATATCACTTACACACACCAAATACAATTAAGTAAGCTTAATTTTTCTTTTTCGGTGAGTGTGTGGATAGGCAATCCTTGATTTACTCTTGTCTATCTAAAGTTAAAAAAACCCTAGCATATGACCTTGTGTTAAAAAGAGATTTCTACCTTGTGTTTAAAAGAAAAAGCAATATGAAAAGAACTCTGGGATGAGCTATAAACCCCATACATCTTGAGTTCAAAAATAAATAAAAGGAGTACAACCATGGAATAAGTTGTAAACCCCAGATATTCTAACGAACATTACTCCTTGTGGAAAAAGAGTGTCAAAGACAGGGGGAGAAAGTTTCAAAAACAGAATTTTTAAGGTCTCAAAATTCATGAAGGGGTTCTTTTTAATTCAAAAAGAGACTTGAGTAATAATGTGATTTCTTGATAAATGGCCAAATCCTTTTCACCAAGTTCCTATTTAAGCAAACTTGGTGAAAAGGGATATGTGGGCCGAGTTCGGTCCACATA
Organism: Buxus sempervirens; assembly: GCA_947561395.2. NCBI lineage: Eukaryota > Viridiplantae > Streptophyta > Magnoliopsida > Buxales > Buxaceae > Buxus > Buxus sempervirens. The sequence goes on along the minus strand of OX387194.1, from coordinate 27,410,421 downwards.
TCCCTTATTGGGCCTTGTCTAAGTCTAAAAGGCCCTGTGGGCTTTGATTATTTTTAACTTAAGGTTTAAGTTGGACTTAGGTTAAGTATTATTTAGGGTTGGTCTGATCAGTTTGGTGGGCCCATTGGGTGGGCTTCACCATGGTTACCAAATAATTTATTTTGATTTATTTATTTAATTTCCAGAATGGGCTAGACCTTTGGGCTTTGGGCCCATGGTCTAGACTTGGACCGGGTGGTTCATGGTTCAATGGATCAGGGTGTTGGGCCCTACCTAGTTGGGTTGATGGGCTTAGTGGGCCCGACAGGCCCTAGCCCGAGGTCTTGGCCAAACCAGTCCTAAACTAAGCTTGCATGTACAGTTTTGGGCTTTTGATGGGCCTCTAAGGGTTTGGCCCATTTAAATTACTTCAATTATTTTATTTATCTTCAAAAATGATCTTGGGCTGGGTGGGTCCCGTTGGAAGGCCCACTAAGGAATCAAATTGGGCTTAGAAGCCCATGTCCCATTTTGGGTTTTCCGGTTCAACCGGAAACCTTGCTGGTTCACCCGGTGTTGTGTAAACAATCCAATTAATTAATAAACAATTAAAGACCTGATTTTTGTTAAAAATTTAACTTAACCGAAAATTTATTTCAGATAAACAAGAAACATAGTATAGCCCAAAATTATTTTCAGCTATACTGTATTTCTAGTTTAACAGGAATTAAATTTCAGTTAAGCCAGAAAATTCCCATAACCGGTCTGAGTTTCCGATTAACCTGTAAAATCTGATTTTTCCATAGAAAACCAAGTCCAGGGGTTTGTGGGCATGTATAAAGTCTGTGTGGGCCCACAGTAGTCCGGATGAAGCCATTTGGCTACTTCTTTGGTATTTTCAAAGCCAAGCTCAAATGGAATGGGTGGGGGCCTTCCCCCTCTTCTTTCTTTTTGTCTGAATCCAGCAAAGGGAAAGAGGTCAAGCACCTCTGTTTGGATTCCTTCTGGTAAAAAAAACAATCACTATATACCAAAAGAGAGAAGCCAACTAAAGCATGCCTTATTAAACCTTTATCACATCAAAAAGATGTGTGTGTGATTCTTGTGAACGAAATCTGGAAAACAGATTTTAGAGGTACTCAATATTACACTAAACAGCAACTAACATGAGATAAGATCATGGTATAGCATGTAAAAACAATCGACGGAGCATCCTTTTTCCATAGTTGATAATACAGACAAATTCCTAGACATGCTTCTAACCAATGAAGAAACAAGCATACAAGTAAGATATGTATATAGCTAGCATGGAGCAAACATAATACAAGTAAGATATGTATAAAGCTAAATATGATAGCTTCACATGATTGAAAACAACAACTTACTTGACGCTAGCCCATGATGAAGCATTCGAAGGTAACAAATAAGACCTCATGCTCATGAAACAAAATCATTAGCTAACATGGAGCAAAACCATGGCAGATCATACAAAAGTGATCAAGTGAATATGATTCCCATGATCTTAGAAGCAATACCATGCATACCTTTACGGATTATGAACCTTGCATGCATAGGAACAACAACCAAGAATAAATACATGGTCTAATAATACCTAAAGAAGGGAAAATGAGGGGGGTTACATGAGGGGATACATTAGACTCATATGAGAGGAACATGCTCCTCTTTTCAGAAAATAAAATCAGAAACCAAAGAAAGAAATCAGCAACCATGTAGTGACTCATGGATCTTTTAAAACCAACCACAAATATCTCTCTTCCTCTCCTTACACTATCGGCTACCATTCCCTTCTTACCATGGGGTGTCTACCCTTGAAGTAAACAAGTGAAGCACACCATGATGAAAACAGTAGATGCATGATACTAGAAGAGAACTAAAAGTGCTCACATCTTGCTAATATTCAAGTATGTTGAATAAAATACACAAAGAAACTCACCTTGAGTGTTTACACCTTTCTTTAAAAGTGTTGAGCTCTTGTAGGTACACGAGCAGCACCTTTGCACCACTCCAAGATCATCTTCTTCAAGCACAAGAGGACACCAAGTGGGTTCTTTAGATAAAGAATGAAGGGGAAGAAGAATGAAGAGTGTTTAATGTGGTTTGGAGGAGATTAAGTGGGTTAGAGAGGTATGGGAAGGTGGTCGGACAGGGTGAGGCTGCTGGAGAAAATAGAAGAGCTAAGAGTCAAGAATGGGGGGCTGGGCCCCCTGTTTATAGCAAAAAAAATGTGAACCGAGAACATATTTAGTGTGACCGAAATTTAATTTCGGTTCACTTGTATTACCCATGAGCAAAATTCAAATTTTTTATTAGTTTTTCATTTTCTTTTATTTTACATTTATTTAAATTGTAGGATATTGTTTGATTTTATAATATTTTAATGAAAGATTTTTGTTACTTACTTACATGTGTCTTTTGCCCTTTTTTTTATTTTCTTTTTCATTTAAATTAAATACCTTAATTGGATTTTTAACAAAAATATTATTATTTTAATCCAAGATTCTTTTCTTTTGCTACTTCTGCCACATGTGCAGATTTTCCGAGACTTTGACTGCCCACAAATCACTCGTGCGATATCCGATTTGAGCAAACTTAGTGGCGTTGGAATTAGTGTGAGATTCCCTATCCACCAAGCTAGAGTTTAGAAGCAAAGTCTGACTTTTAGCATAATTGCAAAACTGCTATCTGGAAGTCAATTTTGCTCATATCTTTTAATCCGAGAGTCCGATTCCGACAAACTCAGTTGCGTTGGAATCGTGTCGAAAATCTATATCAGCCGGTATAAAATTGAATTGCTGATTCAGCTTTTAGCAGAAATTCAAAACTGCTCCCCGGGATCCGGTTTTGCTCATAATTCTCAATCTAGAACCCTGATTCCAGCAAACTTGGTTGCGTTGAAATCGTGTCGAAGTGCTTTTTCTGTTGGGGCCAGATCAGACAACTGATCTGGGTTTTAGCAGAAAATCGATTTCTGTTATTCCCAGTTTTGACCATCCCACAACTTCTTCATCTAGACTTCGATTTGGACAAACTTGGTGTTGTTAGAACCGTATCGGAATCCTCTATCCAATAGTATGAAGTTTGGTTGTCAATTCGCACCAGATCAAAAAGTCAACTTTTTTTACCCTTCCGGGTTTGACTTTATAATTAGGGTTTTCATTTTCGGCACTTTCGGTGCACAAAAATGAGGTGCTAACACCGACACGATTCCGACGCAATTGAATTTGCCGGAATCGGAGTCCCGGATAAGAAGTTATAAGCAAAAATGGATTCCAGGGAGCAGTTTTGGCTTTCTGCCATCAACCTAAATTTCCTACCAAACTTTAGCTCAATGGATAGGGCATCTCGACTTGATTCCAACGCCACTGAGTTTGCTAAAATCGGACATCGGATGAAAAAGTTATGGCAATTTAAAGTTTTAGAAAAACTGCCCGTGTGGCGAAAAAGCAGAAAAGGACAAAACAAATAAAAATTGGGAATAAAATAATCATTTTTATAAAAATATCTGATTTTTACAATTAAAATAAAAAAAAACCGAATAAAATCGGATAAAATCTGAAAATTTCATCAAAATGGAGAGTGGGTTGAAATCCGCACATTTAAAAAATGTGCATGTCTGCATTGTATGTGCAGACGAGGCCAACCTTATCCGATCGAACAACTGTCGCAGCTGTCCGATTTGCGGAGATCGCATACATTTAAAATGGGATCTGATTTTGCCTATAAATAAAGGCCTGTAACCATTGTTTGGAGGACCTTCTTCCTCCCTGTTGTTACCCTGCCTCTCTGGTGACTTGTAACCACCTAAACTCTCTCTAACCCTCTAACCTCCATAAAAATCCCCAAAATACCCTCCTATACCCTCTTTTTCATTGTTTTCTCCTCTCATCTACATCAAGTGCGCAAAAAGAGGATTTTTGGAGTTCTCCAAGTTGTTGTCAACATCCGTTTGGGGACCGTCACACGACCAAGAGAGAAGATAAAGCCAAGGTGAGGATTTTACTGGTCCTTTGTTTCATATATGTCAAGATCAAGCTAATATGAGCAATTTTTCTATCCATGTTGTGGATGCCTGTTGTCAGCACCTCATTTTTGCGCACCAGAAGTGCCAAAAATGAAAACCCTAATTGAAAAGTCAAACCCGGAAGGGTCAAAAAATTGAATTTTTGATCCGGTGCGAATTGATCACCAAACTTCATACCATTGGATAGAGGATTCTGATACTGTTCTAACGACACCAAGTTTGTCCAAATCGGAGTCCAGATGAAGAAGTTGTGAGTTGGTCAAAACTGGAATAGTAGAAATCGACTTTTTGTTAAACCACAAATCAACTATCTGATTTGGCCGCAGCAGAGAGAGCACTTCGACACGATTGCAACGCAACCAAATTTTCTGGAATCGGGGTCCTGGATAAAGAATTATGAGCAGAATTGGCTCTCGGGGAGCAGTTGTGACTTTCTGCTAAAAGTTGAATCAGCAGTTCAATTTTATACCGGCGGATAGAGATTTCCGACACGATTCCAACGCAACTGAGTTTGCTGGAATCAGACTCCGGATGAAGAAGCTAGGGGCCGGTCAAGCCTGGAAATAGCAGAAATTGGCTTTCTGCTAAAACCCGAACCAGCTGCCTAAATTAGTACTAGTAGAAAGAGCATTTCAACATGATTCCAACGCAACTGAGTTTGTTGGAATCGGGGTCTCGGATTGAAAGATATGAGCAAAACCACTTCCAAGGGAGCAGTTTTGCAATTCTTCTAAAAATCCAAATTTTCTGCCAAACTCTAGCTCAGTAGATAGAGAATCTCGCACTGATTCCAACGTCACCAAGTTTGTTAAAATCGGATAGCAGACGAGCGAGTTGTGGGCAGTCAAAGTTTCGGAAAATCTACACACGTGGCAAATACTGAAAAAGAACAATAAAGGAAAAAGTTTTGAATTAAAAAAATAATATTTTTGTTAAATATCTAATTAAGGTATTTAATTTAAATGAAAAAGAAAATAAAAAAGGCAAAGGACACATGTGCGTGAAGTATGAAAAAATCTTTCATTAAAATATTAATAAAATCAAACAATATCTCATAAATAAAATAAACGTAAAATAAAAGAAAATCAAAAACTAATAAAATTTTTTTTGAATTTATCGCATGGGGAATATGTGCCCCTATGAGCTCATGGATGAGCTCATGGATGACCTCAAGGGAGAGGGCGTGTGTCACTCAAATATGTATTTCTTTGTAACTGAAATTATATCTCGGTTACAAAGAAGAAAGGGTATAACCGAAATATTATTTCGGTTATACTAAAAAAATTAGTTTAACCGAAATGCTATTTCGGTTCAATTTTTTTTTATAAAAAGGGGGGCCTAGCCCCCCATTCAAGAGGTCTTTTTGTCTCTCCAGCTCCTCCAGCAGCCCCACTTTGCACGAACCATACCAGACCTCTTTCAAACCTCATTTCAAGCCTTGAAACCCAACTCAAATCTCTTCTAATCCCTTCCCCATTCTTCTCTCTTTACATCAAGCACCTAAGGAAGTCTTGAAAGCACTTTTGGAGACGAGAGGTGCTGCTCCAGTGGATTTTGATCTAAAAGAAGGTTAAAGAACACCCTAAACACCTTTTCAAGCCCAAAGGTGAGCTTCTCCATGTCATTTATTTCACATATGTAAATATTGGATGATTTGAGACATGTTTATATATTTTGATATTTCTGTTACGTGGGATTGCATGTTTCCACCTTCTTTCACTCTCCTTTTTTATTACTTTAATAGTGACTACTCCCATGAGGTTGTTCGAATTAAAGAGAGAGTGAGGGTGTAGTTTAGAGTGTCATAAGGTTGCTGTTTGGTCATAATGTTATTGCTATTCTCTTTTTATTTAATAGGGGAGTATGTTCCCCTAATATCTTTTCTAATGTACCCCTCTATGTAACCCCCCACTTTCCTTTCTTTGTTTCTTTAAGTTGAAGTGCATAGATAAAGTTAGCATGATCTTACTGTAAATTACAAGTGATGTATGCTAGGTTATGTCTTTATTTTTGTATGCATATAGCTTAGTTGTCGTTCTATGCATGCGAGAATTCATCATCACTTAAAGTATGTCTTTCATCATTTCTAGGATCATACAAATGTCTTACTTTTCTTGCTGTTTTTGTATGCCTTGTCATGATTTATTATCCTCTTCTAACCACTTTTCTTATCACATGAAATCATCCCATTTAGCTTTATAAAAGTTCCATAATTGAGTCCATATTTTCATCCATTAGAATAATATCTAAGTGCTTTGTATATTCCACTGCTCAATGTATTCTTAAATGCATGAGAGTATGTTTTGAACCCCTAAGTGTGATAAATCCGTACATATGCATTTTAGATATTAATTTGGTTCCTTAAAGTTGGTGCTTTAGATCTTTTTTAGTAGTTTTCTTGTGCATGTGAAGGAATGCTAATTCGTTAAGTTAAAAGAGGCCAAAACAGCATGGTCCCTGTTTGTTTGTCAAATATGGTTCAGGTGAGGAAGGCTAAATCCAAGCCTTCCTCCATATTGCTTGGTTTTAAAACCCCTTAAAAAAACTGATTTTGTTTTTGATTGAATCACTGTGGGCCCACACAGACCTTATGCATGCCCACAAACACCAAGGACTAGTTCTCTGTTGAAAAATAAAAAAAAAATTGATTTTTACAGGCTATCTGAAAACTCAGATTGGTTACAAGGGTTTTCTGGCTTATCCAAAATTAAATTTCGGATAAACCAGAAACATAGTGTAGCCGAAATTAATTTTCGGCTACACTGTATTCCTTGTATATCCGAAATAAATTTTCGGATACATTCAAACATTTAATAAAAAATCAGATTCTTGAATGTTTATTAATTAATTGATTTGTTTCAAACCAACCAGGTGAACCAATAGGGTTTCCGGGTCAACCGGAAACCCAAGATGGGACATGGGTTGCTAAGCCCAATTTGATGCATTGGTGGGCCTTCCAACGGGGCCCACTTTGCCCAAGAGCATTTTTGAAAATAAATAAGATAATTAAAATAAGTTAAATGGGCCAAACCCTTTGAGGCCCATCAAAAAGCCCAAAATTGATACATGCGGGTTTAGCTTAAGACTGGTTTGGCCGAGACCATGGGCCAGGGCCTATTGGGCCCACCAAGCCCATTAACCAAATAAAAGGGTTCCAAAGCCCTAATTCTTTAAATCTTGAGCCAACCGGCCCAAGTCTAGGTTATGGGCCCAAAGCCCAATACCTTGCCCACCTTTTGAAACTTAAACAAGATAAATTAAAATAAGTCATTTGGCAACCATGGGGTGGCCCAATGAGCCCATCAAACCATTAAGACCAACATTATATAAAACTTAACTTAAATCCCACTTAAACCCTAAGTTAAAAATAACCAAACTAACCAAAGCCCAAAGGGCCTTTTAGGCTTAGTCAAGGCCCATTAAGGGACATGTGGACCGAGCCCGGTCCACCAAGGTATCCGTGGACCATCCAACGGGGTCCACCCAACCCGGCCCAGGTCGCTTAAATAATTAAGATAAAATTAAAAAAAATGGGACTACACCTGCAGAAAGGTCCCCATTCAGGCTTATCAAAATATATGCTGGAATAGGACTTGGTGAGTTTAGAGTTGACTCGATAACTAGGAAAACCCGAGGGACCCGTCAACCGACGGGGCGGACCGAGGTGTCTTCGGACTTCCCCGGACCGTAATTGAGAGCTTAGTCGGAATCTCAATAAATCGCAGACCAACTAAATTAGACAAACCTAGGCACCCAGGTGTCCGCCTGCACCCCATCAGGCAGTGGTGACTCCCTTTCCCCATTGTATCCTTCGGAGGTACGCACACATGCGAAAAACCCTACCCGTGCGCCCGGCCATGCGATCTCAAGTGCGCACACCTGTTTCTCACCGTTTTGTTTGCTCCTTTTGCATGCCATGAAAGTCCCCATGGTAAAGGGGACTCTTCAAATAAAAGATGGGAGGAGAGATCTTGTATAAAGTAAAGAAAGAAAGGGTCTTATGCCATCTTGAATCTCCTTTTCACGTTGATCTATCTTCTATTTAAAGAGGGGATTGTCCTCTTACCACGTCTTTTGTACCCCAATAACTTTTCCCTCTTTCTTTTCTTTTAGTTATTACTATTTTTCATTCTATTGCATGCTTGATCATGTCGTAAGCTTCCTATTCCCGCGGTTTTCCTTAGGATGCATCATCTCATATAATTAGTTTTGTATTTACTTTTCTAGTACACACACGAACACTTTTTGTACATATGCATGCTCTCATCTAGATAAGAATAGGATGCATGTTCTTGGTTTGTCTTAGCACTTTTATTTCATTCTTAGCATATATCAAAAGCTTCACTTCCAGCATTTTTTTAAGGCTTGTCTCTTAGTCATCTTTCAATGTTAAAATGAAATTTCCCGTTTTAATCCATTGGCATATACTTTCTTAGACCATCTCTAGCATTCCCAACTCATTTTATAAAATATGTTTGGACTTCTTTTCAGATGTTTTTCTTCATTTGCTGCTGCTAGGTATCTCACATCATCATCCCCATGCATTATTTCTCTCTGCTTAGTCCTTGCATTTGCAAATTGATTGGCTAAAGGATTTCGGCTTATTAAAATAGGTCTGATTTGTGCCAAAAATGAATGTTTAAGCCACCGTGGGTCTACTTGGAGATCCACAAGTGTTTGCACACATCCCTGGGAAGCCGACGAACAGAGCCCCGTTGAGGTTTTTGGCATTTTCGGGTTTCCGGGCCGGATCCGCATATACAGTGCGGATCGGCCCTGCCCGCACTGTATGTGCGGACAGGGTATGTGGACGGACCCATTAACCCTCCTTTTTTCATTTCCTTGGACCCATATCCATCTGGTTCGACCCATTTTCATGCTAATTTGAACCATTTGGGTCAATCATAAGCCCATTTGGAGACTTAGGCCCATTTGGGCCCATCAAGGTTTTCGTGGGCCTTCCAACAGGGCCCACACCCAATCCGGCCCATACCAAGGTCCATTTCAATAATGGACCCAAGGCCACTTGGATAATTACCCATGGGCCAATTCCAAGCCCCATGGGCCCATAAAAGCTTTAACCCATTGATTTTTGTAAATATAATTAAATCAAATAACCAAATCCAAAAAGGGTTACCCAATAACCCAAATGAGCCTTGGGCTTGATTAAAGCCCAACTTGGTATCCAATGGGCCTTCCAACGGGGCCTATATCCGACCCACTTCACTAAAAAGGATAAAAATATAAAATCAAATAAAATAAAAGTGACCCACACCTTCAGCGGCCCCCACTCAGACTCAATAAACATGCATGTTGGCCTATAAATTGGATGAGACTGAGTTGACTCAAACCAGGGAGACTCAAGGAACCCATCAGACCGACGGGGGAGGCCAGGGTGTCTTTGGACTTCCCTGAACATAACCGAGAACTTACCTGGAAGCTCTTAAAAAGCCGCAGACCAACAAATCTTAGACCGATTAGGCACCCTAGTGTCTGCTTGCACCTCTCAGGCAGTGGCGACTCCGGATTTCCCGAGGCACACACTCCACATGCGCCTCGTCGTGCGAAAATACGTGCGCACAAAATCACCTTCCTCAAAGATCAAAATTCTCAAATTTGGATGAAAAATCTACGAAGAATCAGGAGGATACGTTGAGGAGATTTCAAAGGTTAGAGCTTCGACAGAGGAATCTAGAGATCTCGCTTCAAAGGCTTTCAAAGGAGCTGGTTGACTATTTTAATAGTCAAGTTGATGAAGAGGATGAAGAAGAGCCCACTACTACTCCAAGTGATTCCAGGAGTCCCAGCATTGGTGGTGGTGGCAGTGGTGTTGATCCAGGACCTGCTGATGTTCCGAGTCCAAGTGAAGGTGGAGGAGATGCTGGCCCCTCTCACTCTTGAGGAGATGTTCCCTTTGTCTAGTCGTGACAAAAGGGGGAGATATGTTTTGTTAACTTTGTGTTAGCTTGGATGTATTTTTTTTGGATTGGATGTAGTTTCTTTGAACATGATGTATATTTTTTTTAAATGGATGGATGTAAATATTTGGTAAGTTCTCTTTTGTGGGTGATTGTACTTAACACACATTAGGTTAATATATGTTTCTTTTATCCTGGATATTGTAATGAAAAGCCTATATAAATTTTATCATGGATTCTTGCATATGTGTGCTAAGTTTATTTTTTTTATCCTTTGCTTTTCACCTGGTATTTCTTTATTTGTGGTGTTTCAGGAATAGGTGAATAAGTTTGAGTTTGATGAGTCTAGGATAAGGTCATGTCAAAAAAATTTTTTGTTGTTGTTTTGGTTGTTGCTTGGTGGTTCTGTGAGACATGGAAAAATCACCTAGATGATTCCCTTCATCATCACACAGGCTCAACAAAAATGGGAGATTCACCACCATTCAATTTTAGGGTGTGAATGGGCACCAAAAATCACAAAACAAGCAAAAAGACAAATCTAGAGTAAAGATTACTCTACTTGAAAATAAAATCCAGAGATGGGTAAGGGGATTAGATTATGAACGGGGGAAGGTGTTAGGTACCCCCATTCACCCATGCAAGGTGGTTGCCAAGTGTTGTTCATGCTCAAAAATAAGAAAACTTGCTAAAATAATCAAAAACCTTGAAGAAGGATTAAACAAATGTATGATACTTCCACATGAGAAATCCAATGAATTCCAGATCCTCTTTTATGTTAGTATCACTTCTGGGATATCACCATTAAATGGAAATCAAAGCAAAACTTGAACAAAACCAAGTTGAGACAAATCCGGAAAATTCGGTAAAAGATAGAGCCATTTGTCTTGAAATCATTCAAATCAAATTTAAATTGAATCAAACCAAATCCATTTGAAAGATTATGATAAATAGAAGACTCATGCAAATTTTCAATTAAATCCGGTTAAAACCCTAAGAGTTATTCTCCTTTGAAATCTGCTGTTGGAAATCGGTAAAAGTACAACAAGTAGGCAACTTTGGAAATTCATTTAGGAAAATTGGCTCCATGTAAATCCATGAATTTTTGTATGAATGAAGTCTGTAGGGCCATATTTCAAATGAAACTAGCCCCATACCAAACTTCATCTGGATGTACCTTGGGTGACCTCCCAAACAGGCCCCGAGGATCACAGATTAGCCCAGAAATATGCTGTTGAGCAGTTCTGAGTAAATCTGTTACCTAAGACACAAATGAAATCAAAAAATTATGAAACCAATTGGATTTGAAAGTAGACTCATAAAGGAAGACACAGAAACAAAAATCGCTCAAATCGGACTTAAAACAAACACATGGTGCTCATTAGCAATCTAGCCTGAACTGACCTATCAACTTCGACTGAATGGTGTCAAAAATCCACTTCATAAAAATTAATGAAATTTTACAGACATGTACTAGACTGCGTCACCTTTCCTATGGCTTTAAAATCACTCCAAAATTCATCTGGATGATGAAGTTATGAGTGTCCGAAGTTAGGATACAGACGTTGTCCAGTTTTGCCATTTTAAAGTAAAATTATCTCAAAGCGGTGATCAAGTGTGTGTAATCCGTGTAATATAAATCAAAATCATTTAAAAAGTGTTGAAAAACCTCCAGGAGGAAATAGGGCACAAGTTTGGCTCACCATTCTCTCCGATTGGAGAGAATATGCCAAAAACCCTAAAATGGAGCCAAATGCTCACAACCGGGAGGTTAGACCGTGAGGTCTTCAATACTCGAGATAAACTTGTTTGAAATCAATAAGAAATATCCCAGAAATGCTTGGGACTATTTATTTCAGATCTATCACAATGAATGCAATAGATCCCAAATACAAGCCGATTTTGACAAAACGAGTGCAATATGTGCATGTGTACAAATTAACTCTTCAATCACATACATAACAACATATAGCATTCATATCAATCAAATTGGGTTCTAAAAAACCTAGGGTTCCGTTCCATTCTCGTTTCCCTTAGTTCTCTCTCCTCGTTTTACGGTTCTTCGAGATAATCTTGAGGTACTTTGAGTATGAAACGATTTTCATAGAATCAAAAGGCCAATCAAAAGGGTTCTATGACTAAGGATCAATTCCCAGTCTCGTTTCCCCTAGATCCCTCTTCACGTTTTACGGCTAGAGGGAGCCTCGAGGTACTTTGAGTAGGGAAATGGGTTGCATGCACAATTAATAGGCCATTATTCTACATAAAGGTAGAAGAAAGATCTATTTCTAGAATTTAAGAACATAAAGGAAAAAGGGGTTTTAGGCTTACCTGGGGGTGTTGGAAGCAATGGGGCAGAGGTTTCCCTTCTTCACTTGGAACTCTTCATTCTCCAACTCTTCTAAAAAATTCTTGGCCATTTGCTTGGGAGAGGCCTCCTATTTATAGGCAAAGACTAGGGTTAGGGGTGCCCTAATGGTAGACACAAGGAATTGTCTAGAATCCCCACACTTAACCCTAAGGCTATTTCCGAGATTTCCACTTCTTAAACAAAGGATATGATGGTAAAAGTGAAAACCTTCGGAAAACCATAATTTTGAGCAAAAACCTTGTATCCGACAACTCAGGTCGGATACAAGTGAACATATTTATATCCGACACATGTTGTCGGATATAATGATACTTGCTTGTATCCGACGACTTCTGTCAGATACAAAAGCACTTTCTTGTATCTAATGACTAGTGTCGGATACAATAAAGTATATCTCAATTTGAATTTTTGTGTTGGCTATAAGAAAACAAACTGTTTTTTATGTTTTGGCCAATTGTTCATTATTTTCTTAGCACAATTTTGGGGTGTCTACAGGTTCACAATAACTAGGATTAGTTTTGTTATTTTGTCACGGAATAGCCAAAGGAGGAGTTTTTTAGGTTTAATATTTTGGTTTGGCTTAATTCTATGTCAAAGAGTAAGTGTTCAAGGTGTTTAATTTGTTTGGATTAGGTTGTAGGAGTCATGGTTCAAACGGCATCAAAGTCGGAGTCAAATTGAAGAAGTTATGATGAAGATAATCATTTGAAGCACCGTTTGAATGATGAGTGCAAAATTCAATTTCAGACAAAGTCGAGAGTAGCGTTCAATAGCGTGGGATGCAGCGTTCGACTGTTCAAGTTCTGCAGACAAACCCGAGAGTAGCGTTCAAGAGCGTGAGACGTGCCGTTCGACCGTTCAGAGTTTGCAGAGAAACCCGAGAGTTGCGTTCAATAACGTGAGATACGACGTTCGAACGTTAGTGTATTTTAACCTAACGTTAGAGCTGTCGTTTGAACGTTAGTATTGATCGAACCCATCGTGAGTCCTTCGTTCGAACGAGATGGGGTGAAGTAGTTTTACGAACTGAACATTAGAGCCTCGTTCGATGAGCGTTCGAACGTTCAAGTCGTAAAATCTCTTATAAAATTCCGATCTTTTCTGATTTTTTCCTTCTTCTCCTAGATCTTCTTCTAACCTATATAAGGATCGTTTAGGGTTTCTAATAGAGTGACTCAAGACCTTTTTTGAAACCCAAAACCGTGTGTGTGAGGAAGAGAACTTTTTCTTCTTTCCTTTCTACCTTTCTACCTTTGAGCCATCAAACTTTCTTTCTTTTCTTCTTCTCTTACCTTGGAGTTCCGGGTTGGATAGTTTGCTCGTGGGAGTTCCTACGGTTGCTGAGCGAGTTCCTTTGGCACTTCACAAAGAAGATATTCAGAGTTCTGGATTGTTGCAAGGTTGCAAATTTGAAAAGTTCTTCGAATACTTACATTGTGAGTGAGAGTCTGTGTTGGGTCGTCTGAACCACAGTCTGTAAGTTTTCTTCTTATAGTGAACATTTTGAGGTGGCACCTGATCGCCTAAAGGGTTTTTTTCTTTGAGAGTTCTCTTAGAGTTTTCCCTTCGTCACCAAAATTGCTTGTGTTATCTCATTATTTTATTTGCAATTTTGTGTGATTGGTTGCTATTTGTTCAAGACTTGTGCATGCCTATTAATTAAGGACTTATCTTTAATTAGTAGAATTTTTATTCCGTAATCGTTTACACCTATTCACCCCCCTCTAGGTGTTGTTAGAGTCTAAACCGTATTTTTCAAATCCAATGGAGAATAGCTGGGCGGTAGTTTTTGTAGATTAACTTATTACATAAACATTAGTACTTTTCCTTTTATTGGCAATATTCACTTCAAGTTTAGAGTCAAGTTGGTGTGGCATTCCCTCACCCCCTCCCTTTTCTTTGCCGTTGTGTAGGATGGTGACATGATTTAATTGACTACAATTTTTATTGTTTCTGTTATGAAATCTGTGTTCATGAATCATAATCTCCTTTTGCTGATGATTACTTTGTTCGTGGAAAGAAAACTTGTGAATACTCATCCATGATCTCGGCCATCTTCATGGTGTTAGAGAATTAAAAAGCAGAAAAGGTACCTTGCGGGAATGGTGTTGATTCAGTTGTCAAAATTGACCTGATGGTTATTAACTAAGCTCAAAGTTAACATTGGTAGTCTCTCCCATTAGTCTGGAAGCTTGAGAGGAACAATGTTTTAGGTTTTATTTATGCTTAAATCGATTTTCATATATGGGTATAGCATTTGATCATTCATATAGACAAGCAGCGGAGTTTTCAAATGTTTAGCCTCGTTCTCAATTAGTTTCTAATGACGTTCAATACTATAGCTAATTTCCAATGTTTAAGTATTTGACTTCATGGAAGTTTATAAGGCCAAGTAAAATACTTTATTCTGGTATGGAGCTCTGTCAAATCCCAACAGTTCCACTTCTACCCTGAAATTGTTCAATCGCGACACTAATATTTGTTCTGGGTAGAAATTTCTGAAAAGGTGACAAAGCACCGCGGGATACCAAACGCCTTTGAACGAAACGCCCACTTTATTATCTCCAGCTAGCACGTATGTTCTCCTTGATTTTTCTGGGGCCACGTCTAGATATGGTTATGATTTTGAAGAAGGGTAAGGGCTCTCTACAGAAAATACAAGACACGTTTGTAGCCAAACTTGGAACAAGTACATGCTTCAACTTTGCTCCTCTTCACCTTTTTTTTCCCGGTTCAATGTTTCTAAGAGACTTGAATAAGACAGTAAGACCAGGTTTTGCTTATTCTCAGAAAGCAAATGCGTTTATAATGGGCTAACGAGTGCTTATAACGGGACTCTTAAGATTCTGTTGATTTTATAGGGGTATCAAGTCATATTATTTGGGTTTAACTTCGAATAGAAGTTAATGCAGATGGAATTTTACAATTGAAAACTATACCAGAATAATCTACAAAAAAAAAAAAAAAAAAAAAAAAAAAACGGTAACATTGATTAGTAGAATGGAAAGGATCATCATTTGCACAAATAGTATTTGATGGAGGAATGATTTTCTCCACCAAAACACAATTCAATGAACGGATCAAATGCTTTCACGACAAAAACAAAAATGAAAACAAAAGAATTCTCAAGGTAGACTCAAGAGAGCAGTCAAATGCCTAGAAGCTTTTTGCCCATGAGGACTAAGGCTAAGGCTGTGGTAAGTAACAACTAAGCAAAACAAAAAGCAGTTAACCCCAAAGCGCTGGCCTAGTGGTCAATACTTGAGGTTTGGAGGTATACTCCCTCCAAGTCTTAGGTTCGAACTTTTAACTTCTTGGGGTTACACCCAAGGCTGTAATGCCCCGAACCCGGGTCAGTGCAAACCGGCAACCAACCCGAACCCGGTTCGCTGCTGTAACAACCCAAGTCTGGTTCAACAACCAAACTCGAGGTGTTACCACGAAGCTGGGGTCAGATACAAACTAAGATTCACAATAATTTTTAAACTAATTAATTACATCAGAGTTATGGTGGAAAATAAAACAATTCTTTATTTAATTATATCAATTCAGTTTACAATAGGGTTGTCAAATCAAAATGTGAATAATATTATCAATTACAATTCTACCCATCAAATAAACCCCATCTTCGCGATCTCTCCGAGCAACCTGAAAAATAGGGGAAAACGGAGTGAGATTTACATCTCAACAAGTAGTAGGTGCATGCAAGTAAACAGTCTCATTTAGGCAAATAGTCATGAGGTATATGATTAATCAACGATAAGGCGATGAATTCAAATCAACATGGCCAATTCCAAATAAAGCAATAGGATATGCAATTATACATAAATACCAGTAAAAAGATGTTATCGATAGATAAAACCGAAGATTAGTGATAAAACATGTATTCATAATTAATGGTCCATCTCACAAATCCGATAGTAACATTCTCCCATGTAGGATGCAAACACGTAATATTCCCATCTCCCCTACATGAGGTTCCTCCCGCAAGAGCTAACACATCTCATCCGTAGGTGGTAACACACACATCTCCCTTGTGGGATGCAATCACATCGTGATTACATCTCCCCCACAAGAGGTCTCTTCCGCAGGAGTTATATATCTCACCCGCAGGTGGTCTCATATCTCCCTTGTAGGATGCAATCACATCGTGATTACATCTCCCCCACAAGAGGTCACATCTCTCCCGCAGGAGGTCACATATCTCCCCTGTGGGATGCAATCCAATAAGGATCACATCTCCCCCAACAGGAGGTCTCATCTCACCCGTAGGTGGTCACATATCTCCCCTGTGGGATGCAATCCAATCAGGATTACATCTCCCCCAACAGAAGGTCTCATCTCACCCGCAGGTGGTCACATATCTCCCCTGTGGAATGCAATCCAATCAGGATTACATCTCCCCCAACAGGAGGTGTCTCCTGCAGGAGTTACACTTCTCACCCGTAGGTGGTCATATATCTCATCCGCAGATAGTACAAATCTCTTATTGCCATCATGGCATTTAATCCACAGTCCAAAATAAAACTCCTGAACATAAGTTCCATTGAAATCAGAATTAATGTAATTTTTAGAAAATCAATATTCATATTTAAAGTACAAACCAGAAGTAATTCAAGTCTTGCTTAGAGTTTTCCTTATTAATCCCTTTTTATTAGAATCCAATTTCCTAACTTAACACCTAAGCTAGTTTCTATTTAAGTTTTATGTATTTTATTTCTCCAGCATGACCTACAGACCTAAAATAAAGTTTAGAAAGTGTATTTATCCTATAAATTCCAGTAGTGTTATTTATGTCAATATCCCCTACCACTTAGACCCTTTTATGCACAACCTTTCATTATAACCTTCAATTTATTGATTAATCTTTCCAATTTAATTTTATAATTTTTATACCCTAATTAGGTCCTTATAAAGATGCTAACATGCTTAACTAATCAGAAGAATTATTGGATTTTTAATCGTATTTCAAAATCTCCAAAATCTGCAAATTTTACATAGAGCGCCGACCTCTACAGGGCTAGGCGATTCTAGACGCTCGTGCAAAATTAAACAGAAATTTCCAAATTTATAAAGTTTGGATTTTTATGCTTTTGCTATATGTTTCTTTGGTCTAAATTAATCTACTAATATTCTAAAACATACCTAAAACCCTCTAGACTAATTCTCATCAATTAAATACCCTCCTCTAAATTATAAATCCTTTGATTCCATGTAAATCCAATTCCGATTAATCCATACAAACCATATGAAATCACAGAAAACAAAATCATGCAGTTCCTCCAGTTTTCCAAGGGTTACTACTTGCCTTATACGCTAAAATCCATCTTCCATTGAAGCTTCTAATTCTGGACCTGACTTTTGCTCCCAAACGCACCAAGCTAGAGTTCTCCAATTCAAATCTACACCGTTCACATTGTAGATCCATCAGTCATGAACAAAACTTCCAAATTTGAAGGCGATCCACCGTACGGATTTTTTCCGATGATGTTTTGATGATGACTGGTCAGACACCTCCATTAGCCACCTTCTTCCTTTCTCTCCTTCTTTTCTCTCAATAATAAACCCACGAAAATTCCCTCTTGTCTAACCTTAGTCTCCTATTTATACTAGGCTTTAGAAGTCCTAAACCAACCCTAATTGGCTATTTTAATTTGGGCTAACCCAACCATGGTCTAATTAATGTCTAACCCATTCTAATTAATTCCTACTTTTTCTCCATCTTTTATTTTTCTACTTAAACACTAACAATTTAATCTCTTATCATCTAAACTCCTATTTACAACCTATTTTCGTGCATAATATGTAATTAAACTTTAATATCACCTAAAACCTTATTTTCTCCAAATTAAGACGTGAAATCTCCTAATTACCCTTTTCCCACTTTTAGGCTTTTATTAATTTCTTTTAATTTCTAAATTGTCAAAATAAATTATTTCCTTATATTTTCAAATTCTAGTTATTATAAAATGATCTAATTATTAATTACCCTTTTCTGAAAATTACCAAAATACCCTTTTATTCTTTTAGGCTAATTTCATTAAAATTCTTTCTTTATTTTCAACTTATGACTTATTCGAATTAATTATCCTCTAAATCTTCACTTTTTTATTTTAACCAGGACTCAACTCACATTTTCTTTTATTTATTATTTATTTATTTATTAGGTGAAGATTCGGGGTTTTACAAAGGCCTTCAAATCGGTTCCTATAGAGGCATTATCTGCTGTCCGAAATAGAGCCTCTACAGGATGCTTCCACCTGTCCTAAATAAAGCCCCTACGAAATAGAGCAACTAATGGCTCGCTTCTAGCGTTATCATCAACGTCGACATAGAGCCTCTTTCTCCCGTTTGAAATTTGGATTTCAAAAATTGAAGATCGACAATCAAGATTCAAAAGTGCTCATAAGCTTTTTAGACGAAATGGTGCAGAGATTCAAAAGCACTCATAAGCTCGACACAGGGGTTTCATTTCTTCTTCAACAATCCGGTTCCACAAATCCTCTCTCTCCTCTGCAAACCGTCCTCACCTTGTAGACGAAATCGCACTCAAACCAAATATGTGGGATTAGGGCTTCACTACAAGTACGTTTTCGTTTTACATGTATTTCTTTTTTTTTAATCATCTTTGTCTTTTGGATCTGTAGATGTAAGGAAAAAAATTATGTTCTTAATGGGCGTATCATTCGAAAATGGTTGTGAATCTGTTGAAATATGTCGTGCTTCTTTATCATATCAAAATGTAGATTTCGTATTCTTCGAAAGTATTTGGAAAATAAATTGCAAAGCGTTGCTGTGTTTCAGTTAGTGGTGTTTTCTAAATATGTAAACGTGAGTTATTTGAACTTGATTCCAACCTATGATTGAATTTGAAGTTGCTAATGCATATTTCTAAGGAGCTTTATTGATCCCATTACTGGATGATAAGGTGAAGGAAAAAATCTAATCACCATTTTGGAAAATGGATAGTTGATTTATAGTTTGCAAATGATGAAGAAAGAATTGTTAATAATTTGGATATCTGTTCCAATTTGATTTGAAATGTATTTTTTAAATTTGGAGAATATATTTTTGGAAAATCTTTTTAGGGCCTATGTTTTAAACATAATGAACGGTTAGAAAGAAAATTTGAGGAAGAGCAAGTTAATAAATCAATTGAGAATCTTGACAAGGGTGAAGCTGTTAGTTCTGGTGGGCTTTCTATAGCTTTTGTCAAGGGAGTTGTCAGATTGTTGAGGAGAATGCTGTGGAGGTCTTTGGAGAGTTTTGGGAAGGTTGCACTATTAACCTAAGTACAAAGTCCACTTTTATCTCTTTAGTCCCTATGAAAGACGATAATTGAAAGTCATTCATCCTATTAGCTTGAGAAGAGATATACAAAATGTTTGCCAACATTGTCTTTATATTTGAAAATTTTGCTTTAAATATTTATAACTCTTAATCAAAGTGCATTTGTTGGGAGGCATTAGATAATTGATGGCATGTTAATTGATAAAATGATGTGTGGATGAGTGGAAGATGTAACGCCCGGGATAAGAGTTACGTGGTGAAACCGTAACTCATCTCTGAAAGTTAATATATCATATAGGATCGCAATATCAAAGTAAAAGAAAAACATGAATTGACAATAATTACATAATCAGAGTGCACTACAAACCCAAGCTCAAATGAAAAACCATATCTAAATTCTGATACTCACATGATCTAAAAATTTACCCGTTGATATCGTCCTTTCCAAGATCTGAAAACAAAAACAAAACAAACGGTATGAGATACGAATATCCCAATAAGTAGCACATGCATGCTCAAATACAATTTATCGGTTCTAAAATATGATACAATTGTAAATCATGCAACAGTAGCGATAACACATCAGTTCCGAATAATCCGAGTAATCTAACAGTAAACCATTGATCAGTACGAGATAACAAGAATAATCCAGTATGACAATCAAATCTGTATCATCAAATTAGCAATCGATCAATCACAGCAAGACTCATGAAATAAGACTGCCTTTAACTAGGGTAATGACAATGCTCACTATGCCACCTCCCGGCTTAGGTGCTGTGAGACATGGAAAAATCACCGGGATGATTCCCCTCCGTCAACACACGGGCTCAACAAAAATGGGAGAGTCGCCACCATTCAAAATTTTGGGGTGTGAATGGGCACCAAAAGATTCAAAAATAAGCATAAAGAGCTAAAAGGCAAATACTAGAGTAAAAATAACTCTACTTGAAAATCAAATCCAGAGATGGGTAAGGGAATTAGATTATGAACGGGGGAAGGTGTTAGACACCCTCATTCACCCACACAAGGTGGTTGCCAAGTGTTATTCATGCTAAAAAAATGAGAAAGCTTGCTAAAATAATCAAAAACCTTGAGAAATGATTAAACAAATGTGTGATACCTTCACATGAGAAATCCAAATGAATTTCAGATCCTCTTTTATGTCAGTATCACCTCTGGAATATCACCAATAGATGGAAAGCAAAGCAAAAATTGTACAAAACCAAGTTGAGTCAAATCCAAAAAATTCGGTAAAAGATAGAGCCATTTGTCTTGAAATCATTCAAATATAGTTTAGATTGAATCAAACCAAATTCATTTGAAAGATTATGATAAATAGAAGACTCAAGAAAATTTTCAATCAATTCTGGTTAAAATCCTAGGAGTTATTCTCCTTTGAAATCTGCTGCTGGAGATAGTTAAAAGTGACAAGTGGGCAGGTTTGGAAAATCATTTAGAAAAATCGGCTCCATATAAAACCATGAAATTTGGTGTGATGAAGTACGTATGACCATCTTTCAAATGAAACTAGCCTCATACAAAAATTCATTCGGATGCGCCTTGGGTGACCCCCCAAACAAGCCCCGAAGATCACAGATTTACCCAGAAAAGTGCTGTTGAGTAGTTCTAAGTAAATCTGTTACCCACGACACAAATGGAGTCAAAAAATTATGAGACCAACTGGGTTTGAAATTATACTTTCAAAAGAAAACTCAAAAACAAGAATCACTTGAATCGGACTTAAAACGAACACATGGCGCTCAGTCGAAGTGACAGGTTCCGCAATCTGGCCTGAATTGACCTATCAACTTCGACAGAGAGGTGTCAAAAATCCGCTTGATAAAAATTAATGAAATTTTGCTAGCATAAACTAGACAGCCTCACCTTTCCCATGGCTCAGAAATCACTCCAAAATTCATCGGGACGATGAAGTTACAAGTGTCCGAAGTTGGGGTACAGCTGCTGTCAAGTTAAGCCTTTTTAAAGAAAATCAACTCGAAACAGTGATAAGGTGTGTGGAATCCGTGTAAGATAAATCAAAATCATTTTAAAAAGATATTTGAAGAACCTCTAGGAAGAAATGAGGACACGTTTGGCTCACCATTCTCTCCGATTGGAAAGAATATGCCAAAAACCCCAAAATTGAGCAAAAGTGCCCAAAACCGAGAGGTTAGACCTAAAGGTCTTCAATACTTGCTTGAAATCATGTTGAAAACCAATAAGCAGTATCCCAGAATTGTTTGGGGCTATTTATTCCAGATCTATCACAATGAATGCAATAAATCCGAAATATAAGCCGAATCCGACAAAACAAGTGCTATATGTGTATGTGTAAAAATTATTTCTTCAAAATCATAACGACATATAGCATGCATTCATATCAATCAAATGGGGTTCTAGAACAACCTAGGGTTCCGTTCCATTCTCGTTTCCCTTAGTTCTCTCTCCCCATTTAACGGTTCTTCGAGATAATCTTGGGGTACTTTGAATATGAAACGGTTTTCATAGAATCAAAAGGCTTCTTCAACAAGGTTCTAACACTAGGATCAATCCTCAGTCTCGTTTCCCCTAGATCCCGCCTTCACGTTTTACGGCTAGGGGGAGTCTCGAGGTACTTTGAGTAGAGGAAGGGTTTTCATACACACAGATTAGGCCTTATTCTACAGAAAGGTAGAAGAAGAGAACTAAACCTAGAATGTAAGACAGAAAAATTAAAGAAGGTTTTAGGCTTACTTGGGTTTTAGAAGCAGTGCGGCAGCGGTTCCCTTCTTCACTCGGAGCTCTTTAATCTCCAACTTCTTGGCCATTTGCTTGAGGAGGAGCCTCCTATTTATAGGCAAAGGCTAGGGTTAGGGTGTGCATGATGTTAGACACAAAATGATGTCTAGAGTCCACCAACCTAAATCCTTAGGCTATTTTCGAGATTTCCATTCCTTTAATGAAGGATATGATGGTAAAAAGTGAAAACTCTCAGAAAACCCTAATTTTGAGCAAAAACCTTGTATCCGACACCTCAGGTCAGATACAAGCAATTCTCTTTGTATCCGACATTATCTGTCGGATACAATAAAGATGTTTTGTATCCGACATTATCTATCGGATACAAAAAAAGAAGCTTTTATCCGAATTTTAACACAGGCAATACTTATTTACATGTAATATCATTTAAGTAAATGTCCTCGTATTTTTTAATCTCCATTTACTTAAGATATTACATGTAAATAAGCAAACACCCCCCCCCCCCCCATTTGAATCCATTAAAAATAGTTCCAAACCCAAATTCCAAGTGAATAAAAAGTCAACTTTCCAGTTCCAGGCTAAATTCCGGTTTTTCAAGTCTGGTAAAAAGATTCAACATGTTAAAACCAAGGTATTCGTCAAGATTTAAAATCTCAAAAAAATTCTTTTATGCAATAACATGGCTAAAAACCTTATTACCGGGAAAATTATCTTGAAATCTTGCTTTAAAAAATATTTCATTTTCTGGGGTCAAAAGTCAACAAAATTCAACCGGAAAAAGTTTGACTTTGCACAAAAGATTGAATTCGGGCCTTTTCCTTTGCGGTTTTGGATTCAAATGGGTTAAGGATCTCAAACCCAATGCAAAGAATTGAAAATTCCAATAAAATATTTCTCTCCTTCAAGATTTATCAAAAATCGTGCAATTTTGGGGTGTCTACAGGTGCGAAGCTGAGTACACGATCATCATTTTATTGCAGGAGAACCCACCCAGTACAATGATGGGTTGGCATGTACTACCCAAACATAGTCCAAGTACACAATAAAATGAGTGATAGCCGCAGCCCTCCGAGTACACGATAAGGCCTCACTAAGTATACAGTGGAAACGCGTGCGTGAACAAAGTATTACGACTAGCCAAGAACAATCTTTCCCACTATCTAGCTCCTAAATGGATCCATATCGAGTTATGCCCACTAGACTCTAAAACCATAACTAAACGTTAAATCAAGCAAGCGCAAGCGCAACTCATCTCAATCATATCATCCCGAGTACATGGAGCATCTCTGAGTACATAGAAGCAACAACATCCCAAGTACATGGGGCATCCCCGAGTACACGGAGGTAAGATAACCATCAACTCATTAAAAACAGTAAAAAACCTCCTCCAAGTACATGGAAGGATCCGAATAACCATCTTAAACCAAAATACTTTGTTTAAAAGCCTTTTTCTACAATATTGTATAAAAATCCCTTGTTAGTTCAAAATTTAGTAAAATTGTCAATCTCGGTTAAACCGGTAACTTCGAATACAAATATCAGAATTCAAACCTATATATATATAAATTTCAGTTTGTATTACTTATTTTATGACTAAACAGTAACTTTCCCCCTAGAATTTATCCTTATATCTTTCTCTTCTAAATGAGTTACTAATACATCCTTCTAAACTTCTAATTTACTTAATTGAAATAACTAAATTACTACTTCTTAGTTTTCTACAAACATTAATTAAGACACCATCCTTTAGTTTCAGCAATAAACTACACTTATTAGATTTTCCATGATCTTCACTTATGCAGTCTCAAAATACTTTATTCTTATACCTTATCTCATATACTCCACCATTTTCTTTAAATCAGATCACTTCATTTTATAATCCTAATTTCAGCCTTTAGTTATTTCCCCAATTCCATTGATCATCTCTATTTAATTCCCCTAAAGTGATTCCTAGTTAAGTTTGATCAACAAACTACCAATTAAAATCAGAATATGCTGGCACCATTTCAGCACTCTAAAAATACTCAAATCTTACCTAATACAAGTTCCCCATTCTCTTTAATTAAAACCTCAAGTATGATATGATCCCCATTTTCAGTATCTCCTATTCATCCAAAGTCCTTTAATAACCATCAATTAAATCCCCTAAGGAAATCCCCTAATTGGAATTTAATAACAATTCCAAAAGAGATGAAAATAGGCTGGGCGCCAACCTCTGGGAAGGTAGGGCCCCCTGAGCAATCTTGGGTGCTCATACCAGCTTTCACATGTCCAATGCGGCAACCAAAATTTCTCTAAGACTGATCAACTATTTCGTATTCAAACAAGTTCTAGTATAATTCTAACCCTCTAAACAGACATTTAACCTACATTTGGATTTAATTAATCAATGAGATCATCTTCCACAATAATAGGCGCCAAAACCATTCCAAAACAGAGTTCAAATTTCAATTCGTTCATAGTAAGTGCACACTTCAATTTAATCATCCAAAATCAGAATAAGAGGTGCTACTTAACTTTAGACTCTGAATTACAGTTGCTGAAACCTCAATTGCACAAAGGAGATTCTAAAACCTCCACTCTAGATCCAAACGAACTACTTCTCTGCAAAATTTTTTTATACTTTAATCAGATCTATACAGATCTGAGCTTCCTCTTCGAACAAGGATAGAATTCCACGAATTGAACCTTAATTTAACTAATCTTACTTGGATTATCTCAAATTTGCAGGAATTACAGCTCCTAGACGAATTTGGAGTTGCTGCCACAGGTAACTTCAACTCCTCTTGAAAAGAACGAACGGCCACAAAGAAATTCCTTTGATCACTTCCAATTTCCCAGATCAGACTCCAAACCCTAGGTCTCCTTCTTCTCTCTGAGATCTCCATTTCGGTTGCTCAAATGCCAAACGAACCAAATAAGCTGAACAGCAGTTGCTTAAATAGTTGCTGCCTTCAGCAACTTAAATTCATGATCACCTACTGCTACACTTCACCAATTTCCCTACACCAGCACCCTAATTTAGTTAATATCTCATATTTGCCACATCATCAAACCATCACAAACCATACAATTAAAATCCCAGCAATTTCTCATACCTATTTAATTGTAATTATCCCATCTGGTTCGACCAAAAGTCCCCCGGTTCAACTCCTTGGTCTCCTTCCTCTGCAAAATTACTAATTAACCTTAATTTAATTACTAAACTAATAATTTTTAATTTCATTAAAAATTAGGGATTTTACAGAAGAGGTTGAAGGTTTGATTGTAAGTTAGGTTTAATGAAAGCTTATGATAAGATGGATTGGTTCTTAATCATGTCAATAATTGAAGGGTTAGGGCAAGATGGAGGAAATGGATGATCTCTTGTGTTGGAAATATTCATGTGTTTTTTAATTAGTTGAGCAGTTAAAGATTTGTTTGCTCATGTAGAAATCCCAAGCAAGAAGACTGTTGTCCCTTTTTGTTTTTCACTTTGGTTGTTGATCTTATCAGGTATTGTGTAGAGTGGAAGTGTTTGTAATTTTTTTTTCTTTTTGATAAGTGGAAGAGTTTGCCAAGTTGAAGGGCCCTTTAATTGGAAAGGATAAGATGTGGTTATCACAATTGCAATAAAGACGTCTTATTTTCTAAATATTTTGGGTCTCAATATAGATCTGCACAAAAACAGCATGCATAGGACGAATATGAACACTATTAAAATCACAATATGTTCAGATATCTTGGTTGTGAGTTGGTTCCTTGGCTTACCAAGTATGTGGGTATGCATTTGGGTATTGGTTCTAATTGTTAAGAATTTGGAAGTAGGCAGTTGAGAAGTGCTAAAACAAATTGCTAGATGGCTTTGGTGTTTTTGAATGATAAAGGTTCTTCATGGCATTAATTTGTCATTAAAAGGCAAGTAATGAAATGGATCATACTTGTTGGACCTCAATAGGTGGGGAAGGTTTTCAGTGGAAACCTGTAGAACACATTGTTGAGCTTTTGCCTTTTTTCTATCACATATTAGAATTAGCATGGGCAATAGAACTTTTGTTCATTTTTAGAAAGATCTTTGGTGGCAAGTATTCTTAGCTGCATTGATTTCTTTTGTGATGATCAATGGAAGACTTCATTAAAATAGAGTAGTCATATTTAATTACTATGATAACAATTCTAGCAAATAGTAATTCTTTAAGGTCTTACAGAAAGTAAGAATGACTGAAGCTTCTTCATCGTCAACGCTAGCAAATAGTAACATTCTATGTCTGTGTGGAAAAGGTCATTGTGTGATTAAAACATCAAACACGGAGAAAAATCCCGGTAGAGAATTTTATCGATGCCCATATTGGGTATGTGTCTAGCTGTAAGCAATGTTTTTCTATTATAAAAAAGTGTTCATTAATCTATTATAGGTTTCTAAAGACAGTTTATATATTGATGAAGAAAGACAGTAAGGACTGTGGCTTCTTTTTGTAGCTTGATGAGTACAATATGTGTCCTTGCAATAGAGGCTCATGCAGAGTGTTAACCTCTAAGTAGCGTGGTTTAATTGGGCAATGCTTCTATACATGTATTGTATCAAAGGTATTTACTGTTACTCTTCTTGGCATTTTAATATTTATTATATTGTGGCATATTGATACTTAATTTCTTGTATTACAGTTGGAAGATCGTGGTTGTGGTTATTTTAGTTGGGTGGAAAAGAATCCTAAAGATGCTACTCCTGATCTAGACAAGCCAGCCGATCCAAAATGCCACGACATGTCAACCCTCTGACGCGTTGACTCTATAAGAAGAATGCTTGAAGTGGAGGTTGAAGGGTCAAAGAGAGTTGTAAACTTCAGTCAACGTATTTTAGACAAATTGAATGGGTTGTCATTAAATGAAAGTGAAAACAGTCAATGTAAAAAGTTGTTATGTTTATTAGGTTTTGCATCTTTTTTAGGTTGTCATTAAATTGAATGTGACTTTTGCATCTTTTTTAAGTTTTGTTAAAATAAGAATGGAACTCTAGATACTTAAAATATGACTGGGGTTAGACGGCATGATTCCATTCTTTTCCTAGTTGTTCATATCTTTGTTTTCTTTCAATTTGTGGATTGAGGTCTAGCTAACTTCTCTATAAGTGTGTAGTCATTGTTAGAATCGGATGGCTGGATTCTTCTAATTTTTTTCCATATCTTAATTATTTTGAAAGAATAGACGACATGGGTTTTGTTATTAATGATAATGTTTTCATCCTCATGATAGATGAATACCGAAGCTAGAATTTCCCTCTCCGATTTTGAATGTACAACCGAATCTACTTGTTTTTGTAAACAAAAAATTTGAAGTACAGTGGTGTTATTAATTTCAATGTAGTGATTTTAAACGCAGGTTGATGATATCATCTGATCTTGGCATCACCAGCTTGAGCATAGGATGGGCATTTGCCTCAAGGTCCCAACTTCCAAGCATGGCTCGAGCTAAAATTTCTTGACCCCTAGACAATGATCTGCAGACATTTTTATGGTTTTCAATTATAGGACAGAAAACATCCATCATATCTCAGTCACTTCAGTTCTCATTGTATGAAAACCTTCTTGTTATGTAAATAAAGCTGGGCTATACAACAACAAAAAAAGATATTTGAAAGAAGAAGAAAAAAAGGATGTCTATCATTCTTCATGAACTTAAGAGTTTCAGTGTCCAGGTAACTTAGTTGCAAAATGGAAATATAAAACAATATCCAAATTACATGCTTTGTGTTGACCCCTGCAGACAGATTTTTGACACTTTAAGTTCTGCTACATAAGAAAAGACCTTCCTTGGATCATGCTTCATCCACACTTCATCAAAATTATAGTGTCTTCTTCGTACCAGTGATAATTTACTTGCATTGTAAATTGTAATTGCAACACAACAATTTCCATTAACATTTCTTATCAGATCATTAAAACTCATCTTCAGAGGATTGAAGCCTAGAACAACTTGACTCATGGGCGATTTGAAGTTTTGAAGAAAAGATACTGCTCTCTTACTTTTTTAGCTAGACCTCAATTACATAATAATCCATCAAATTCAAGTACAAACACTTCTTCAATGTCTTCAAAATCCAAACACAACAAAAAAGGAAATAGTAGAAATAATCAAAAGATTTATTGTGGGTTCATTATACAGGACCTGCCAAACCTTCAAACCTAAAATAAATGTATAAGAATCTCAGGAAAACACATATATAAAAACAACGCCACTAGGGCCCATTCGAATAAACCTAACAGATACAATAATCAGCCCATAGTATCTCAACATTTAAATCAAGAGAAAACAAATACAAATAGGTTCAAATAGATCTATGCTTGACAGCTGAAGGGCAACGTACAATTTGACAATAAGACTAATTGCAAATTGAAGGACTTCTCTACCTAAAAAGCAAATGAGTGATTTAATGAATAAAAACCACGAAAGGTAGAGAATGTGAACAAGTGTAAGTATGCACCTCATACCTCATACCTTAGGCCAAATAGCTGTTTTGGTACCAACATATAGAAAGACTACCCCCTAGCTTTTCAAAAAGTAAATAGTGTGAAAGCAGCAGCAAGAAGAAGAACAATTTGATAAAACAGTAATAGAAATTTAAAAAGCGGATAGAAAATGTATTCAAAAAATGCATTTCTCACTAGCTTTTTCTGCATCTTATTGTAAACTGAAAAATTGAAGTCCTCATTCAATATTAATAGTTAAAAATAGTTCCATTCTACCTTTTAGGTTCACGACATTACAAACTTGGCCTAGGAGAACAAGGTGAATATTGGCTAGACATCTCTGCTTCTTGAAGCATCTGTAGCATGCTAGGTTGATCGTTGCTCAATTGTTGATATGATCCCATGGGTGAATTGGTATTGTATAAAAAAGGATGCAAAAGGTGTGCAATCATCTGTGTATTAAAAAAAAAAAAAGAATTTAGCAATTGTGTGTTGAAGAAATTGGAGGGGCAAGTTTAATTTTTTTTAAAAAAAGGGAGATATTAGCTAGTTAGTAGACAAACCATTTGACCATGAGGATACGGAAACGTAGAAGATTCAACTGATGGAGGAATTACAGGCATTGAATTTTGGGTAGGTGGCACCACGTGCTTATCACCACCACACTCCTTGTTTTGTGCTTTACGCCTTTTTTTCCTCATTGCTTGAGTTAATGCATCCACCCTCCTATGAACACTCATACCACCACGCTTGGCTCTTTCCTTCAACTTGACACCTTTTGCATTTTCAATGCACTTTTGTGAAATGGCAACTTCATCATAAGTTCCTGTAGTTGTATCAAGATGTTGTTTCCCACCAAGGTCTTCAGCTTCATATGTTTGCTCATTTGCACAACTTCCAACCTCCTCAACTACATCAATATCTACAAAATCGGTATGGTCCTCACTGACAAGTCTTCCTATGTCATTTAAAGTTTGCTCATTCTCAAATGATACATTGCTTCCCAAAGCGACGTTGTCCATCAGAAGCTCTTCAAAAACAGTACCTTTGACAATATTTTCAACCTCCTCATTCATATTTTTTGCCATATCCATAACATAATCAGTTGCTTTTTGACATGTAGCTGACTTAGAGGCGATTTGAACCAGAGTAGAACAAACATAAGAATATCGATTGGGCATCTTACCCGTCTCATTACTTACACTTGGTGCCCCATGCGACATGATGCATTGTAATCCATTTTAGCATCTCTTCTCCACATTTTTAGGATGTACTTATCTGGGATCTTAGTAACATCCTTAAAAAAAATAAATCAACAATATATGCCTGCACAAGATACCTGCAAACTCAAACTTTTACAACTGCATTGTACATCTCCATCTACACTGTTATATGTCACTGTGTGCTCATGCTGGATGCTTTCAGCCTTATTAACAATCTTAAATATCTCAACATCCCCATTTTTTGAAGAGTCTTGAATCTTGAATGACCAAATGTCTATTGCTTTCATCTCAAGCCTGTCGTAAATTGTAGGAGTGTACACCTTGCATGCATGTCTAAAGAGTGGTTGTATTAGACTGGATTCTTTCCTCTTCAGCATCATGTTGCTATCACTTGCTAACTTACTATATCGATGCCTCGCCACAACAACATCAATCTAGATTAGAAGCCGCACCATACTTTTCTGTCTGTTCAAGGCATTTTTATGGATGCATTCATGCTCTCTGATACCTGAGTACTAAGCATATCAGCACAAAAATGATTTCGACCATACGCTAAGGACCACTTCTCCCTTTCTTTATACTTTGCTTCCAGCCACGCATTCTCAGAAAGACTAAACCTATCAAGCATGTCACACCATTCCTCTTCAAACTCGGAATCGTTTTCACACTTGTATATGCAGTGCTTAAAAGCTTCAGCAGAACCCTTACAAGAGTGAAATACAGAACCAAGATGCTTTGCGGTATTTTGATACAAATGCCAAATGCAATTTCGGAGAACTGTTTGAGGCAACACAGAATTAATGGCTTTTGACATTGCCTGATCTTGATCTGTTATAATTGTTTGTGGCTCTTTTCCATGCATGCAATTGACAAAAGCCTTGAACAACCAAGAAAATGTATCATTGCTCTTTTCATAAAGAAGGGCAACACCAAAAACAACTATCTGCCTATGATGATTTAATCCTACGAACAATGCAAGTGGCCGGTTTTCAGTGTTTGTCTTGAATGTCGTATCAAAACTTACAACATCTCCAAAATAACGATAGTCTGTAACCATCTGTCCATCTACCTAAAATATATTGGTTATCATGTCATCTTCATCCATATCAATGGCATGGAAAAATGCCCTATCCTCACAAAGCTTCTTATGAAAATAAGCTGCAAGTGCACTACTATCTCCCTTCTGCATCCGTATCTTATTCTTTGTAAGAAAGTAGTTCCTATAGTCTTCATGCACAAATCCAACATTTTCAATTCTGTCAGCTTGTGTACTCAAAACTTTCATACCAGCTCTTGGCGCCAATCCAGCACATTCAGCAATCTCAATTTGAGCTGCCCGGGCAAGGGTAATTCTTTTCTGTGACCTCAACCAATGACTCATGTTGGAAGGAAGCATGTCATGGTTATGACTCTCATTTAAAGCCGAAATAATGTACTTCCCATCAATATTCAATCAGACTTTAATAAAAGCCTTGCATCCACACCTCGTGTGTGCAACCGACCTAGTCCGAGAGGCAGATGCCTCAACCCTAAATCCTTCTTTTGAACAACAAAATAATTTACTAATTATCGCACCACCACCATCCTTTTTCACATGACTTCTCTATATACTAAACCCTACAACCCTACCATATGCATTATAAAAATCATATGCCAAATCAAGTGAAACGAACTCTTTCCCAACGGTAGGAACAAACTGCGGGTCAACATTAGGTACAACCACCAACTCAACACTCTCTTCACTATTCTTATTTTGAGTGAACATATTCCCTCCAAATGTTCCCAAGTAACCAAACTGCACCTCTTATATGCTTTCTCACTGGAAAGGATATGAACAGACTCTAAATGTTGCAAACATTAGAGAACAAACACAAAAAGAAAAATAGATAAATACACAGATATTATAGTAGTAATTAAAGTAAAATATTTCAAGAGTTGCTAATGATCAAATAGTTTTTCTAAAAACTATCTGATCATTTAGAAATAGGAATTAAAATAAGGAAACTAAAAATATCCTTTACAAAGATCAACCTCTGTTAGGAAAACAATCCCAAGGGTAACAATCTTTATTACCTTTGAGAACCGAGAAGCTAAAAGCTCAACAATATTTATCCAAAGCAAGTAAAATTCAGGCACACATTCCTGTATCTGTTCATGTTGTTCTACCTAAAATTATCAATGAAAATTGTTAAACTTTGTATCTAAAGCTTGATCCTGTCCCAAGGCAGGTTGCTTAGCCTAACCACATTCCTTCCAGGAAACAATAATATCAATCACTTTAATTTTGTATTCACACAAACATGTAAAGGTGATCAATATAACAAGAGAACAAAAAAAAGTAATGGGCGATATCAATGATCTCTCATGATACCCAAAAAAGGGAAAAAGACAATTACACGAATTTGTCCCAAGCACCCGACCCAATAAAATGAGATAAACCATCTAATTGCAGAGACAAAAGATCACTTGCATCCATATACCTAAAGCCCCAAATAGAACTCAACGAGTTAAAGACAAAAACAAAAATTGACCTTTACGGAAGAAAAATGAGCATACAAAATGCACTCTATCTGCAATCCAAAATTTGGGGAAGATGAAGATCCTCTACAATCGAAATGGGGAAGATGAAGATCCTCAGTGATAATCCTAGATTGCTCTAATCCCAGAGAACAAAATGCTCTCTATCTGCAGTCCGAAATTTGGCAGAAAATTTGGGGGGAAATTTTCTGTCTTCGTTGGTCAAATCTTGGCAAGTAAGATTGTAGAGGAGAGAGAGTCGAAGAGTCGGACGTTGACGATAACGCTGGAAGTGAGCCGTTAGTTGCTCTATTTTGTAGCGGCTTTATTTGGGACAGGTGGAAGCATCTTGTAGAGGCTCTATTTCGGACTGTAGATAAAGCCTCTACAGGAACCGATTTGCAAGGCCTTTGGCTGGGTTTGCGTGATATCGAGGGATTGCACAAGCACTCGGGGATTAGTCGGTCGCGCAAGCTTGTTGAAAACACCGAATTACCAAGGAAAAAAAAAAGAGCAAAGAAAAAAGGTAATCGGGCTAGTTGGGCTTTTGAGGCTGTATAGTATGAGTCTGAACCCAGCTCGAACTCAAGGTTGAGCCTAAAATTAAGCCTAAACCTAAACTAAAATTTTAGAACGATTGTTGCTCGGATTGAGTCGGACGGGTTACAGCTCTAGCAGCAAGTCAAAACCCCTTAGCTATCACAAAAGTATAAGTTGAGTAGTCCTATTCAGTTTCAGCTAGCATCATTCCAAGACTAATACAATCCAACGCTCGAAACTCTTCTTAAGCTGCATCAATAAAAATCAATAGTTGTTAGCAAAATTATTTTTCTCTTCCAAAAATTGAAAATCCTTTCATTAGTAAATTAACCAATTAGGAAACTCATCATCATTGTTCCAAAAAGAGTTACCAATAAATTAAAGGGAGGAAATTTTTTCTTCTTTATTTTAATTAAAAAGCTTTGGGCTTCCAAAAAAGGAAATGAACTTCTTTCAACAATAAGAGGCTCCATCGTTTTCTGCTGTGAGATGTCGACTCGTTAAACAAAGCAAAGAAACATCCGTCCCGATTCAGCTGCAACATGTTGAACCGCCATTTGAGCTTCCAAAGGAGCTTTCTATATACGGCAAAGAAGCAAACCTGGTGCTCTCTCGGTGTTTCTTAAAAGACTCTAGCTGTCTTCCTTGTCTGTATCTGATTTAAAGGTATTTGGTTTTTCCTTCAATGCATTGAATTTTGTATGCTTTTGTATAAATTACCGTCGGCAATTTGAGGTTTCTTGAGAACTGTAGAGATCTAATAAGAATTCCAAGCGGGTGGGTTTCTGTATCCAGGTTGTTGGTTTCTTCTGGTTAAAGGGTGTTTGGCTTTTTCTTTAATCCAGTGACTATTGTTGCATTTTGGATAGGTGTCGGCAATTTGAGGTTTGTAATGTAATGGGGTAACGCAGAGGTCTAGTAAGAGTAGTATAGAATGGGTTTCTGTTTCCAGTTTCTTGGTTTCTTCTGTTTAGATAAATATTATTATTATTTTCGGATCTCGTATACTAGGTGTCGGCAAGTCAGATTTTGTTTCGGCAATGGGGTTGTTGTTTAATGCAGGGATCTGACAGAGGGGGGAAGAGAGAGAGAGAGAGGTGTTACTGTTTGGACATTCGGAGGTTCTTCTGGATTGAACAATGGTGATAGATCTGAGGCAGATTGTAGGTGCTTTTCTTACTCTCACTATGTTTGCAATGCTCGCCAACATGATCAAAAGAGATCATTTTGATACTGTTGAAGTAAGTGAACTTGAGGACTTGATACACTCAAACAAGAATTTCAATTTTCTTTCTTTTGAATATTAATAGGCAAGGCATGATTCTGCTATATATTTATGTTTGTAATAGAGCCATTGTCATAATCATATATTAATTCTTTTTTTCATTTGAAGATTCCTCCCTTACATTAGAGCAGATTAACTGCCATTTACCTCAAT
Organism: Buxus sempervirens; assembly: GCA_947561395.2. Lineage (NCBI taxonomy): Eukaryota > Viridiplantae > Streptophyta > Magnoliopsida > Buxales > Buxaceae > Buxus > Buxus sempervirens. Next base: position 27,375,918 of record OX387194.1, on the reverse strand, counting down.
TTGCAAAGTTCAATCCAAGGATCTCTCTCATTTTATTTCCAATTAATGTGTTGGGAATGTGACTCCTGTGTACAGTGAATTTAATTTTTGATTGAAACGTTGATTGGGTCTACTGAAATTTTTAGTAACCAATCAAAACTTGTGTTAGGTAGTTCTATTCTGTATTCTGATTTTTCAAAGGTCTAGTATAATTGATTGAGAAAATAGTTGATTGAGAAAAGAGTTCATTTTGGTCCTGTTTATATGCAAATAGTTCTTGTAGTAAGGGCTCATCGATGTTGGTTTCATTCAAAGGGTATCATATGCATGAGCACCTTCATTTCTTTGTATTTATGTCTTGATCTCTATGTTCGTTTGTCTGCTGAACAGTAGATGTATTTCCTATACCTTCCTTATGCTTATCTATGGTAACATTGACTTGTAACTTCAAGCTTAATTTTATCTTTTATATGTTAATTTTAATCTCTCATTTTAGATAATCGATACATGTGTTTCTCTGACACTGAATTGAACTTCAGATGACCTTAAGTCATTTCTCTGTAGTATCTTATAGGCTTATTAATTTTGGCATTATTTTTGTTGTTTGTTATTTATTCCGTTTCAATTTTCCTTTCTGAATTTTACCTTATTTATTCTTTATCAGTGTGCTTTGCTCCATAGATTATAAATTTAGTATCATTGGTTAGTTAAGATTTTGTATTTTGAAACTTATAGTTCTGAGAAGTCGAAATTTTATTTGTTTAGTTGAGAGAAGCAGATATTTATAATTATTAGTAGTTTTTTTTCCCAAGATTAATCTATAATTTCTATTATTTCTTATCTTTCCTGTTTTGCTTTCTTTTTATTTTAACTTTTGTTTATTTTAATGGAGTTCTACTTTAAAAAAAAGGGTCTGACATAATCATCTTTAGTGATTTAGCATGAATTTAATATTCAAGCCCGAAGATGAATCAAAACCAATTCTCTAATATGGTTCTATCATTAAAATGGAAATAAAGAATTTCGAGATTGGTATTTCCATGAATTAATGGCATGTACTTGTTTGAATGGGGACAAGAAAATTTTGACAATGAATAGTAACCCTGTTGTTTGGTTGTTTATATTTTATTAAAGGTGAAACTTTCCAGTGCGTCAACCGTACATTTTGATGCAATCAAGAATACAGAGCAAAGTCTGTTTTCAGTTCCAAGGGTGAGTAAAGGACCATGGAAGGAAGATGGGCAGGTGGTAAAACCTTGTTGGACCAAACCAGCATTGAGTAAGTTCTGTGTATTGAAGAAATTCATATATTTTCTGAAGCATTCTTTTTTTTATTGAACTTATTTTATCGTCTGACCTCCTTCTTCTTTTTTTCTCGGGTCAAAGGAGCAAAGAAGACAAAGGGTTTCATCACATTCTCACTCATTAATGGACCTGAATACCATGTTTCACAGGTAATTTTGCTACCTTCAATTCATTACTGACGGAACTTATATTGATTTCATATTATGCCATTTTAGAAGTTTATTTGCGTATAATTGTTGCACATAGAATTAGCATACCATTTTGTTTCTTATGGGTTAGTGCACAATTTGTTAATTTCCATAGGATATCTTTCTTTTTTTTATTGGTAATAATGGAAAATAGATTAAATCAAAATCAGTCCAAATAGGCAGTACGAGTATACGTAAAGCGTACAGGAACAGCAAAGATGAACACCTACAAATCTAGAAAATTCTCACACTTAAGAAACTCTTGTCAATCTAACCCTTTGCATGAATCCCCACTTTATGCCCAATGCTAAGAGTAGATTCAAATAAAGCTCATGGTGGACGAGATATGTTGTTAAACAATTCTCCTATTCCTCTCTTTCCATAATGACCAAAGAATTGCCGCCAATGTGAGGTTCCATAGAATCTCATACGGCGATACTCCTCTGCTGCAATTCCAAGCCACCAAAACCTGATATAAGTCTCGTGGCTGCATCCACACCATTCCAAATCTTGAAATGAAGACTAACCAAATTTCCATGGGAGATCTTGATTGCAAACCCAATCTGATTCATCACGTTGTTCTGCTAAATGAGGGAAAAGAGGACTATGGGAAATGCTTCAAAAATAGTAGAGTAAATGTAGAATAGATGGATATGATCCTTAGCTTGGTGGCTGGTGCCAACTGGTTTGTTCTTGCAGATTTAATATAGAATTACCAGGAAACTTATCTAGATGTTAGTTTGATTTTTGGAAGTATTTTATTTCAACAAAGTATTTCGAACAAAAAAGAGAGCTCTTCTCTCCCCCCCTCCTCTTCTTTCTCTTTCTCTCAAACAAGTTCTTGGTAGCTTTGTTTTGTGGATTTCCCCTGAATTCTTGCCTACATCAAAACCATCAAAAACTGCATCCTAAGGGCTTTTTTGTAATTTGCCTCAACAGGAAAAATAATTCACCTGTTTTTATATAAAGTAGAATAAGCAATTGTGTTGGATGTCAATATTAATGTTCTTGGTGGTGTGCTCTGATATGAATTGCTTGATAATAATGAATTTTATTTTACTTGTAAACTTTTGATAACATAAGATGATCTTGTTTTGATTAATTAAATCTTTTGTTTGGTGGTGTTTAGTTTTCCATTAAGCAATCTAGATGATTTGGTTTGGTGTCCATTGTACAATAACTTGATTATTTATCTCATTAAACTTCAAAGTATTTATCTCATTAAACTTCAAAGTACTGTGTCAAGAGGAAAAAAAAAATTTCTAAAACACAATAAGGTTATCTGTTGTGCAAATTTTATATTAGGTTCTTTTTTTCATTTAAAGTGTTCGTTGTGAAATTGGATTATTGCAATTTACTTGCCTCTTGTCTATAATTCAATGATCTTATCTACTATTGTCCATCTTTCCATTTTGTTCCTTAATCAGATTGCTGATGCGGTGATAGTTGCAAGGTATCTTAAAGCAACACTCGTGCTTCCTGACATTAGGGGAAGCCAACCAGGTGAAAAGAGGTTAGTGTCCAAGTAGAAATATGAAATTACTTTATTTTGCTGCTATTTTACCCTCTTTTTTTTATAGGGAATGCGTGGTGTGTTCATTGTACGACTATACTTGTATTAGTACCAGATCTAATAACACATGGTGTAGCTGAATTATGTATCTACACTCTTTTTATTACACTTTTGAGGCAAAAAAATCTATCAAGAACCAACTGATACTCAGACAAATTTATAATCTCTTAGATGGCTATAACCATGATAGAAATAACTCTGAAATGGCATCTTTAATTGATAGATAGAGTCGATAAAACAAGCTGATTTTTCCAACAGGAGGTCGTACTTGCTGTGTATCTAAAATTAGAGTAGTTGTAAAACAATTTATTGCCAAAATAAAGTACGTGCTACTAATGGTAGAATGAGGATTGGCTCATGAATAGTTGTAAAACAATTTTTTGCCTAAATAAAGTACATGCTACTAATGGTACAGCGAGGATTGTCTCATGTTTTCCCTTTTTTCGTATGTTTATATTCACTTAGTTCGAAAGATCCTATGTGATTATAATTAATTTTAAATAAGTGTAGGTAATTAGTTTGAAATGGTTTTGTCTTTCTCATAAGAAGTTAAATGCCATGATCAACTCTATGCTGATATTTTACGGATATATTGGACTGTAACTCATTATGGGTACCAACATTGTGAACCATGATAAGTTAGAGGGACAGTAAAGCTTCCTTATATGAATCTAAAAAAACCTATGTTTCAGCACTCATGGTTTCCTACTGGAGCTGGTTTCTTTGAATATTTAAATTTAACATAACTTGTTTTATAGTAATATCAACTTTTTTTTATCCTCCAACTTATTTAGTATAGGTAGCTCTTAGTCATGAAAAAAATATTCAAGCAGTTCTGACAGTAAGGAAAATGGAAAAGATCTTATGTACAGGTTTTCCGTGGCCTTCCAATGTTTACCACATGCCATGATGGATTCAGACCCTTTTTGGTTGGAGGCTTTCAGAAATAGCCACTTTTGCAGTCCCCTTTAGTTCACATAAGCAAGAGTCATCAAAGGATTTCAATTTTCTAAATAAATTTTTCCTTAGAAACAATGGTTTCTGCATTTTTTTTTTTTTTTTTGCATTTTCTGATTGGGATAAATTTTGCCACGTGAACAAAGGCTGGCATAGTTAACACATTGGATCTTTTAAGATGGCACCTCAATGTCCATGTGTCTAAAACAGACCCATTCAGAACATATGACTGGGCTACCATTTAATTGAAATTGTCACTTGGAACTTGTTGAAATATCATATTTGGGCCCTCTTAAATACATAGTTGCGCCTTCACCTATTAGCTTAAGCTTTTAAGTGCAATGGTTGCTTAACATGGTATCGGAGCGAGAGGTCTTGTGTTCAACTCCTGGAGGCGAGTTTGCCTTGGCATTTATTTGTTTACAGGATTGTTCATACTTTGTGTTTGTCCTCTTCGCTTATGTTCCCATGCGATGTCACACGTGTGGGGGAGTGCTGAAATATCATATTTGGGCCCTCTTAAATACGTAGTTGTGCCTTCACCTATCAGCTTCAGCTTTTAGGTGCAATGGTTGTTTAACAGAACTAAAGATGCTTGAACTCCTTCCAGGAACTTTGAAGAAGTTTATGATGTTGAAAAGTTCAGGAAAAGCTTGGATGGTGTGGTCCAAGTAGCGAAGGATCAGCCTGCTGAAGTTTCAGCAGGAAACCTTGCGGTTGTGAGGGTTCCTAACAGGGTTACTGAAGAGCACATTGCAGAACACATTGAACCAATTTTTAGAAGGAAGGGAAACTTGAGAATTGCAACATATTTTTCTTCTGTAAATATGAGGAAAGCACAAGAGAAAAAGAACGTGGACAATGTTGCATGTTTGGCAATGTTCAGCACTCTTCAGTTGCAGCCACAATTGCAAGAAGTTGTCGATGCTATGATTGAGAGGCTAAGAACCCTGAGTCAGAAGTCAAACGGCCAGTTCATTGCAGTGGACTTGAGGGTAGAGATGCTGGAGAAGAAAGGATGCCAAGGAAGTGGAAGCAAAAGTTGCTACAATGCACAGGAGATTGGAATATTTTTGATGAAGATCGGCTTCAATAGAGACACAACAATCTATTTGACTCAGTCTACATGGCACAGTAGTCTTGATGCCCTGAAGAACATCTTCCCAAAAACATATATTAAGGTACTTATCTTTTCCTTTTTATTTCTTTTTTCTTAATAATTTTCTCTCCCTGGCAAAGGAGTGAAAAAGACAAACTATATGTCCCACATGTAATGGATTGGGCTTGGTAAGGCATAAATTATGTTCGGGCTGCTCCATTTACATTGTTACTCCACATTACATAAAATTGGTGAATTGAACGCATAATTATGTGATCTAAGCAATTTTTGTTCTACAATTCAATTGCAGGAAGGTATAATGCCTGCAGACAAAAAGGCTGACTTCCTTAACTTTGAGAGCTCTGAATTTGAGAAGGCTATTGATTTCAACATCTGTTCTCAGAGTGATATCTTTGTCCCTGCCATCTCTGGCCTGTTTTATGCGAATGTTGCCGGAAGGAGAATTGCTTCTGGCAGTACACAGATACTTGTTCCAGCCCAAATAATTGGATCTACTGCTTCTGCCTCTAGTTTCATCTCCCCTTATGTAGATAAGAAGAATCACTTCGCATATTCGTGTTTCTGCTGACATTGCATCAAACTCGTCAAAGTTTGATAACAGGTATTGCCTTCACATGTGCTGGTTTTTGAGTCCTCCCAAAATGGGTCTTGATTTTGTTTTGTTCAGTTTTTCTGTAAGTCCTCAATCAAGATTTTCTGCAAGAAGAGCAGTAGGTTAAGGGCATTAGTCCAAACCTAGTTTTCTGGTTTAATGTACTCGATGACAAAGAAGAAACTCGTATGGTGTCATTAGCGATTATCTTTATATGTGTTCATAAGTTCGAAGTTACATGCTGTTCATTGTATCAACTGTTTATAACTTCATTTACTTGGGTCAAAAAATAATGTTAGCTATAATTAATCTGGTGTTCTGACCCTTTTTCATTCTTGTGCTGTTCTTGATCCGCTTTCATGAACTTGTATCATTTTGCCATTTTTCGCTTTCAATTTGATTTTTGTTTATTTTTTGTTATTTATTTATTTTTTACTGTCTTATGAGTTACACTCAAATGATATGGGGAGTTGAAAAAACTGTATGTTCTCTTACATTATTAACGATGGCAAAGGGGCAGGTTAATTTTTAACCCACCCCGATTTAGCCCTCCCAAATCTGCCCGTTTGGGTTTGGTATGTCGTAAGTGGGGTTATGGTTGGTTTAGGTTTAGGTTTCTGTCCAACCTGATCCTAGCTTGCCTTCAACCCAACATTAATCTATTTAAATATATGTTTTTTCACATATATCTCATATAAAAATACATATTTATAAATAAATATATTAAATTATATATATATTTTAAAACACTAATCCTATAACATTTTATAGCATATCTGGGTCAACCTAACCCACCATTTTACATTGAGTTACCCCGTTGCCAACTTCATGGGGTTAAGAGGGGGCTGGTATGGGCTAAAGAACTTACAGGGGTAGGTTAGGGTTTGTCATTTCCATCCAATTGCCATTGCTATATATTATACCCAATTTATTATGATGATATAATGTATAGTACTTAGTATATACTAAACTTATTTGTGGATATCTTGATAAATATTTAATTCCTAATATAATATGCAAAATAATATAGTTATATGTGATTTTAAATAAATCTTTTAGAACTAAAGATTTAAATTGGCTAAATAGGTAAGTAAGAATTTATATTCTTACTAGTGGGTGGCACAGGTGTAAGTTATTATTTGGGATGTAGAAGTAAACATAGAAAAAGGAAATGGGCTCTTTGGGGCACGTGGTTGTAAGTTATAGAAGTCAATATGGAAAAATGGGAGGGGCTCTTTGGGTAGCAAATCCTGCAAAATGGGTGTAAGTTAGTAATTAGGATATAGAAGTCAATATAAAGAAAAAGGAGGGGCTTTTTGGGAATCTATTGTTAGGCTCGAATCTGCCAACTGAAATCTCTCCAATACAACCAAAAATCCCTAATTCGAATCCATGGCAATTAAAATCCAAATTACTGAATAAAAACTATGACTAAAAAGAATTACTTCGCTTATTCATGTTTCAGTTTCTGCTAAAATTACATAAAAGAATTCGTTAAAGTTCAAAAACAGGTATTGCTTTCACATCTGCTGGTTTTTGAGTCCTTCCAAAATGGGTCTTGATTTTGTTTTGTTTTCAGTTTTACCATAACTCCTCACTCGGGATTTTCTGCAAGAGTCGCAGCTGGTTAAGGGCATTAGTCCAAACCAACTGTCTGGTTCAATGTAGTCGATGACAAGGAACAAAGCTCTTATGGTGCCATTAGTGAATATTTTTTAATGTGTTAACAAGTCCGAAGTTACATGCTGTTCATTGTATCAAATTTTTATAACTTTACTTGGACAATTAAATAATGTTACTTGTAAATCTGATCCTTTTTCATTCTTGTTCTGCTCGAGCTGCCTTCATGAACTTGCATGGTTTTGCCACTGTTTGCTTGTATTTTGATTTTTGTCTTTTTATATATTTCTTACCGGCTTATGGGTTAGACTGAAATGATATGGGTAGTTGAAAAAACTGTATGTTCTCTTATATACTATGAAGGATGGCAATGGGGTGGGTTAATTTAACCACCCTGATTTAACCCACTCACATATATGTCAAATAAAAAATACATATTTATAAATATATTAACTTTATAAATATATTAAGACACTAATATTCTAACATTTTATAGCATACTTGGGTCAACCTAACCCACCATGTTGCATTGATCTACACTGTTACCAAACACCATAAGGTTAAGAGGGGGCTTGGCATGGGATAAGCACTTATAGGGATGGGTTAGGTTTTGTCATTTCCGTCCAATTGCCATTCCTATATATTATATCCAATTATAATGATAATTTCATGTATAGTAGTTACTATATAGTACAATTTATCTGTGGAGTATTCGATAAATATTTAATTCCTAATATAATATACAAAATAATGTAATTATATGTGATTTTCAAAATTTCAATAGATCTTTTAAAAATAAAGATCTAAATTAGTTAAATAGGTGGGTAAGAATTTTTGTTCTTATAAATGGGTTGGGTTTTGGTTGGCCATCTTGTTTTTGGTTTTGATTTGGTTTAAACGCATTAATAAACTGATTTGTTGTTGGGAAAATTGGTTTTTAGAGATTTTTTTTTAAATAATTCAAATTCAGTCGATTAATTATTGAAAATTAGGAATTAATAATATTTTTTTTTTCAAATAATTGGGATTCAGTGTCATTTTACTATTCATGAAGAATTTCTTCCAAAAATACCCTAAAAAGACTTGCAAACCTCATTTGTACCTAAATGAGTGAAAAGGTTTTCAAAGTCTTTTGAAGTCATTGTTGGAAGAATTGTAAAAAGTATCACTAATTCCTAATTTTCAAGAATTGGCCGACTGAATCTGAATTGTTTTGAAAAAGTATCACTAAAAACCAATTTCCCCTTTGTTTGGTACAAGTTGTTTGAATTTTTTTTATTTTTTTGGTAATCATACAAGTTTGAAGAGAGCTGAATATTTTCAGTGTCTTAATTACCAGATCAGGTAGTGGCAGTAAAACCAGTTGAACCATTGACTGGACATTTCAATAATTTGCTTCAAACCTTGCTGTGTTTATTACCGAATTTCCTCTCACCGGACATTGTACATGGCGTGTTCTATACATGGAAAAACCAAGCTGTATGAAAAGGCCCTTTATCCTAAATCAAACCTCCCAATCTACGGCCAGTTTAATAGGTGTTTTTTACGGGCCTAACCGTGGTTCTAAATGAGCTAAGCTAGACTTACGAAAATTCATATGGTTTAAGCCCTTAACCTTTAGGATTATAAAATTGTAGCATGCTGACTCTATGGTGGTCCACTCTAAAGACATTGACCCAATGGGAGTCCATTCTTTCTTGGCTGTTCTACCTAGCTATAAAATTCAATAATCACTTAGGCTGTTTTTGGAACGGTAGATTCTAGGAGAAAAAAAAAAAGAAAGAAAATGCTGAAATTTTCTCTTCCTCTTTTATTGAAGTGGAAGAAAGTGATTTGAAGAGTTCAAATTTTCTCTTCCTCTTTCTTTTGAAGGTAAAAAAAATTCTCTCCAAAAAGGTAAACATTTTGAAAGAAAAGAAACTCCACTATCATCCACTACAATTAATACAACCACCCCATCACCACCACCACAACCGCCCACCACCAGTCCCACTAACACCCCACCGTCACCACCACCCAACTTAACTTTGTTTTATTTTAATTTATTTCAGTTAATTTAAAGGATAAAATCTCCATTTTCACAATTTCTGTGAAGTGTACCGGGATATTCATTACGGTTCAACTATTTATTTAGCTGAATTGTGGTGCACGATAAAGAGCCATTTCCTTTGTATCGTTCTTTAAGTGCGTATCTTTTTTTTTTTTGGTGGAAAGTGTCGCATATATTAGTGAGGGACCCATCTGGGGCTTGAAACACCCATAGCATCCGCTAGAAGTACAACAGAAATCTGGGGAGGGGGGGAAGATAACCAGATACACGAGTAGAAATCTAAGGCAAAGTTGGCCAACGCATCAGCAGCCGAATTGCCCTCTCTGTAGTAATGGATGAAGGAGATTGAGGAGAAAGAACGGCACATGAGCTTAATTTCTTACATGATTCCTCTGATTCGCCATGGGAAGGAAGGATTGTCCAATTGCAACATACTGTTGATGAGCTGAGAATCACCTTCAAGAAGTAGATGAGTATAACCTCGGGCAATTGCCAATTTCAGACCATCATAAACCGCCAAAGCTTTAGCAACAACTGCTGATGTAGCATTGACCACCGAGGCAAAGTCTGCTAGGAATTTCCCTGTCGAATCCCTAAGAAGACCTCCAACTAAAGCACACTTTGTTGATGCTCTAAATGCCCCATCCACGTTCAACTTGATAAGCGGATGAGAAGGTTTTTTCCATTTGATATTCATATATCCACTAGACCGTCTTTGGGGTGCTGACTTGTTGAGTAAAAAGTTAGAATCTTCTTGCAATCGGTTCAGGTGGGAGCAAGCTGCTTCAAGAGACGGCTTCTTAGCCTCCATCTTGATCGCTAGACACGGTTTCCATATCATCCAATTGAAGTTTGCAATCCCTGCAAAAAAGGAATGTGGATCAAAATTGCATGGGAGATTTTTCATCGTGGTTAAGTGAGTAAACCAATGAAAGAAAGTCGTTTGTGGTCCTTTTCCTTGGGCCGTGCCATCCAAAGACTTGAACCAAATGGCTCGGGAGAAAGGGCAACCAAGCCATAGATGTTCAGTCGTTTCTTGAGCATCTGTACAGAAACAACAAGCAGTGTCAACATGAATATTACGATTTCTCAAAAAGACAGCAGTGGGAAGGCCATTTTGAAGACACTTCCACAAGAAGAGCTTGATAACTTCGGGATAGTGTAAATGCCAAACTTTGAGCCAGATAGGATTATTTTCCTTAAGTAGCTCACCAAAAAGTAATCTATAAGCCGATGCCACAGAGAACTTACCATGTGAAGTTGCTGTCCAATGTCGTTCATCATGAACAAGAAGAGGGAACAAGGGGTGTTAATGATCTTACTGACATTCTGATTATTCCAATACCTGTGAAGTAAGGTTATGTTCCATGAATTTGACCTAGGTATGAATAGTTGGTGCACCACTTCCAAGTTGAATTGGACTCATTATGATCGAGCTTCATAGGTTCTGTCTCACCATGGATCCATTGCTCTTTGAGTATATCAATGTCTTTTCCATTAGCAATTGTCCATGTACTACCTTTGGTAATCCATATGGCCATGTGTCGCAGCTGAGTCCATCCATATGAGTGCTTTCATCCAAACCCTGCATTGAGGAAAGAGGTGTTAGGAAAATAAGCGCTTTTCATGAGTCTAGCCCAAATACGTTGGTGATGAGTGGTAAGTTGCCAAGCTGCCTTGAGGATGAGGGCCATGTTCATTAGGGGTGTTCTTTTGATATTTAGCCCACCACTTCTCCATGGAGTTGTTATTCGCTCTCAGCAAATTGAGTGTATTGCCTGCGTGTCATTTCTCTTAGCCCAAAAGAATTGTCTTGCCAGCTTATCAATTTTTTGAAGGACCGCCTGAGGCAATAAAAAACAGTTCATATAATGAGTAGGCAAAGCACACAAGACAATTGGATTTGTATCACACGCCCCATTTGTGAAAGCAAACATGCTTTCCAGCCATCAAGCCTTGATTCAATCTTATCCAATAATTCCTTACAATCAGAAGACTTCGGTTTCCTATTCCACACCGGCAAACCCAAATATTTACCATGACTGTATCTGCCATTAATTCCCATTGCCCGAATTGTCTTTACCTTGTCGACATGAGGAGTACCATGATTGAAATGTAATGAGGATTTGTCATGGTTTATGGCTTGCCCCGCTTCCATACAGTATTGATGTAGGATCCAAGTAATGACATGGACCTCCCTCTCCGACACGTGTCCATAAATGTACACGTCATCAGCATACATTAAATGAGAAACCGCCATACTTCCTTTTCGTATACAGACACCCCTAAATCTGTTATCCAATTCCGCACGAGAAATAGCAAGAGATAAGACCTACTGGCACAATATAAACAAATAAGGGGAGAGAGGGTCTCCCTGACGGAGACTACATTCAAGTTGGAAGTTACCCACAGGTTTAATTAACAGATTTAACACATGCCATTATCAACGCAATACAATTCGGCAAAAAACCATGACTCTTAAGAACCTCTTCCAAAAAAGACCAGCTTAAATTGTCATAAGACTTGGAAAAATCCAGCTTTAAAGCAAAAAGGCCATGCCGACTAGAATGATGATTTTTTTTTTGGTTGTTTATGAGCTTTTGGATTTTGCAATGATTTCTTATTTTTTGGGTTTTTTTCCTGAAATAGTGAGCCATTTCATGATTGACAAGAATATTATCTCTAATAGACCGATTGGGCACAAAAGTTGTTTGATAAGGTGAGATAAGATCCTGTAATAAAGGCTTGATTCTATTAACAATAATATGAGAAATACTTTTATATAGGAAATTACACAAACTAATAAGCCGGAAATCATGAATAGTACGAGGATGAAGGATTTTAGGAATCAGAGCAATATATGTATTGTTAATCCCCTCCGGTAAGAGACCGAACCTGAAAAAATCCTGGATTGTGGTAATGACTTGAGCTCCCATAACGTTCCACTATGTGATATAGAAAAGACCTTGGTATCCGTCAAGACCAGGTGCTTTAGAAGACCCAAGGGAGTTCACAACATTCCAAATCTCAAGAGGAGAAGGCACTTCTTCAATAACTGTACATTGCTCTAGTTTTGCTTTGCCTTATACATGAGGTGGAAATGATTCAGAAAGAGTTTCTCAATGAGTGCAGGGGAGATCACTTCCATCCCAGTTGCATCTTTCAGAGATAGAATGATGTTCCGTTGCCTGCGAATCATGATGGATTTGTGGAAAAAAAGCCGTGTTTTGATCTCCCTCATGCAGCCAACTGACTCTCGATTTCTGCGCCCAAAACATCTCCTGTTGCCTTAATATCTTTGCATATTGGTGCTGGAGGATCTGTTCTTCCCTAAACAAAAAAGCAAAGGAGTTAGTATCTATAATCTCTTGAATTTCCGCAATCTTGGCCCTTAACTCCAACTTCTTTTGATGAATGTTTCCAACCTCCTCACGATTCCACGACTTAAGTTGGAAGTTGAGTTTGCGCAATCTTTGTTGGACATTATCAGCAGTCAGCATACTATTCCAGGAGGTTTGGATTAAATTTAGGCAAGATTCCTCTTGAATCCAAAAAGCCTCAAACCTGAAAGGTCGGGCCTTGCCCTTAGTGGAGTGGAGAAGGTTGAGGATGATGGGACAATGGTCCGACACAATGATGGGTTAAGTGAAGACAACTGGGTTGGGGAAAAGATCGAGAAGATCAGTGGACACAAAGACTCTATCTAATTTCTCAGAGATACGACGCAGGCCTTGTTGACTGTTAGTCCACGTGAATTGAGGTCCTTTTGAGGGTAGCTCCACAAGAGAATAGGTGTTGATTAAACTTCTAAAATTCTGCACCTGACGTTGAACAAGTTGCGTCCCTCCAAGTTTCTCAGAAGAGTGTAACATTGTGTTAAAATCTCCTAGTAAAATCCATGGGAGAGAGAAGGATGTAGTCAAAGAGATGATCGTTAACCATTGATCTTTTTGAATATTGATATTGGAATCTGCATGGACAACCATAACTAACCACGAAGATCCTTTAGAGGAAACTTGCATAAGCAACATCCATTCAAATTGGTGCAGAATTAGGATATCAATTTGTTTTTCCAAACAAGCAAAAAGCCTTCCTTACGGTTCTGACATTGTACAACAAAACTATTAGGATAACCCAAGGAAGCAGCAACCTTATTTACAGTTTTTGTCTTAGCAAAAGTTTCAAATAGGAGCATAAGATCCGGTCTGTGGGCAAAAGATTGATCAAGTAAATGTTGCTGCATCACGGCCTAACCAGAAATTTCATGGAACGGTGCTCGAGGAGGAGCACCCAGGAGGGGAGATAGAGACCACTTCAATAGAGTGAGAGGATTTGCGCTTCTTAGGTGTGTGGACGACTTCCCTGTTGTGTGTAGACTCAGGCTTGTCATCACCTGCTGCCTTGGACCTAATGAGGAGTGGTTTTTTGTGGGGGTGTGAGACATGGAAAATCAATTCAATGACTTCCTAATCATCGCATGGGATTGGTTAAAAAACAAAGAGTCGCCACCATTCTGTTTAGGTGTGAATGGACACCAAAATATCAAATAAGCACAAAAAGGCAAATTTAGGGTAAAAATAACCCTATTTAAAAAAAACAACCAGAGATGGGTAAGGGGATTAGGTTATGAATAGGGGAAGGTGTTAGGCAACCCTATTCATCCACACAAGGTGGTTGCCAGGTATTGTTCATGTTTTTTAAAGGAAAAAAAGGCTTGCTAATCAGAACAAAAGTGAAAGAAAAATAAAAAAATGTATGGTTTTTTTCCATGTGAATGATCCAATTAATTATGGGTCATTCTTATGAAAACAAGAGCCATTTACTTGGGTTTCATGATTGACTGAAATCAAGATAAAAAAAACAAATCTAAAGTGAAAACTTCAAAAATCAGGCTTCAAGTTAAATTCTGGAAATCTAGAAAAAATATTATTTTTATAAAATATTTCAGAATTGAACTTGAACAGTCCAGGACATAGATATAGCCCATATTTCACATTAGATCAAGAAATCAAAATCAAAAATACCCACGTTGATGAAAAACATCAAAAGGGGAGAACTTAGACCGTAGGGTCTTCTCTCAAAAATGAAAAAGGATTCAAAAACTACATAATGAAACCCTAGAAGTTACTTTCAGGCTTCTGAATCCATATCTATCATATAGATCATGATAGATCCAGGATCTTAGCCTAATATCATAAAAATCACGAAAACAGTGCTGTAGGTGCAAAGACGTGAAAAATCCAAATTTTAGAAAAAAATGGGGATCTCATGCTATAAACATCATGGATTCATATGATTCATTCAGATTTAAAATAAAACCATTAAAACATGAACAGGATATTCAAAGCAGCCATATCTTACAGATTAGACCACATGGGGGTCTACCCTACGGATCCACCTGTTCTCTTTTCCCCTAGCTCTCTCTTCACGTTTTACAGCTAGAGAGGATTCTTGAGGTACTTAGAGATAGGTTTGGGGATACAAACATAATCAAAGGCCTTATTCTACAAAAAAAATAGAAAAACAGATTATGGGGTGCTATTCTAGGGATCCACCTGTTCCCCTTTCCCCTAGCTCTCTCTTCACGTTTTACGGCAAAATAGGATTTTTGAGGTACTTGGAAGCAGGTTTGGGAATACAATTATAAACCAGGCCTTATTTTACAACAATGGAGAAGATCAGATTATTTCTAAAATTGAAGACAGAAAATAAAAGGGAAAAGGGACTTACCTGGATTGAGCAAGTAGAGCAGCAGGGATTCCTTCCTTCACTTGGAGCTCTTCAGACTTCAAATTAATGGCCATTTGCTTGAAGAGAAGCCCTCTATTTATAGGCAAGCCCAGGGGTATGGTTGGTCCAAAGGGATATACCAAAATCCTCCAGATTGAATTGAAAATAGGGAGAATGCCAATCCATTGCCAAATAGGATAAATAAGAGAATTCGGATGGATACATAAGATAATTCGAAACTCCTAGAGAGATATTTGGATGCAGATAAGGTTCAAAAATCTAAAAAGGATAAATTCGCACAAAAACCCAGTGCCCGTATATCAACTGCGGGCATGACCAAACCGTAAACAAAATACGGTCATGACTAGTTTGGCCAGATTTTACACTTTTTTTGACCTGTTTCAAACCCCAATTAATATTTTCAATTATTTTCTCATTTTATAGTGCAATTTGGGGTGTCTACAACTGCCTCCTCTTTGCTGGTAATTGGAACCAATTACCAACAGAGAGCAAAAAGACCCACAAACTGCACTTTTTGAGATTTTGTCCAACTAATTGCAATTTGCAATGATTAAAAGGATGATTTTGGAAAAAGAATTTGTGTGAAGGATTTACTGTAAAGTCCCTAACCTTAAGGAGCAAATTCTCCTCTCTAGTCTCACTGAGCACTCGTGGCTATGAAGTGAGCGTTGAAACAAATTTTACAACAAAAATGGGTAAAGTGGCAATCCTTGCAATTTACAATTAATATGGACATTATTTCTTCTGAAAAGTGTGGAGAAAATCATAAAAAATGAAATTTTCTGGGGTCAAAATTCAACCGGAAAAAGTTTGACTTTGCACAAAAGATTGAATTCGGGCCTTTTCCTTTGTGCTTTTGGATTCAAATGGGTTAAGGATCTCAAACCCAATGCTAAGAATTGAAAATTCCAATAAAATATTTCTCTCCTTCAATATTTATCAAAAATCCTGTAATTTTGGGGTGTCTACAACTATCCCTCTTTGTTGGAGTTGTAACACAATGAACAATAAAAAATTGACACAATTCAAAATTGCACATTTGAAAGACATCTCATTAATTGAACTTGCTTTGGTCAAACAAAGGAGTGATAAAAAACATGGATTTGAAGATAGCCAATGAAACCCCTGCTTGAAGTCTGATGGGGTGGCATCTCTTCCTTATTTCAAATTTCTTGGAGCTCTCGTGGCTATGAAAAGAAATCTGAGACAAGCGAATTTTGAAAAGAAAATGGATTTAAAATTGAGCTCTACAAACTCAATTGCTTTTGATGTTTTTCACTTTACATCTCAATAATAAAGAAGGAAATATTTCATTGAAATTTCCATGATTTGATTTTTTTTATTTGATATACCTGGGTGCCATGTGATACCCAAACCTGTGCTTGAATACTCTGAAACTAGCTTTTGCTTCTTCATCTTCTTGCCATCTCAATAATAATGTATGTGCCCTTGCTGTCCATAACCTGCCTTCATGCTTTTTAACTGCCCAAGTAAATGCCCTCATCTTGATTGATGGATCATGATTTGTTGATCTAACTTCATGCCTTTACAACCCATGTGTTAGCACCTGATTTTTGCACCCCCAAAATAAAGAAAAATGAAAAGTCAAAAGTCAAACCCTGAAGAGGTCAAAAATTGACTTTTTTGATTCAAGTAAATTTGGCCATCAAACTTCATCTCATTGAAAAGAACATTTCGACACGATTCCAACGCAACTGAATTTGCTGGAATCGGAGTCCAGATGGAAAAGATATGAGCTGGTCAAACTTTTGGGGAGCGAAAAGTTGACTTTTTGCTCGACCCCAATTCAGCTGCCAAACTTGACCCCAGTGGACAGGTGGTTCCGAACCGGTTCCAACGACACTAAGTTTGCTGAGATCGGACACCAGATGAAGAAGTTATGAGCAGTTGAAGTTTCAGAAAAACTGCCTATGTGGCAAAAAAGGCAGCAAAAATGGAATAAACCAATAAAATAAATAAGATAAATGTGTTTAATAATATTTTAATAAAGAGAATCTCGCTTTTTTAATAAAATAATCGAAAAATCGAATGAGAATCTTGCAAAAAACCAAATTGAATAAAGGTTTGAAATCCAAACATTTTAAAAACGTGCTGGACCGTATTTTAATTACGGGCAGGGCATGCCCGTATTTGAAATACGGGCAAGATTCTCTAAGCAGACACGCGTCGCTGTACGGCGGGACACGCGTCCCGTACGGCTGATTCACGAGATTTGCAAATGTGCGTTTTTCGCCCGTATTTGAATTACGGACAAGGCACGCCCGTATTTAAATTACGGGCAAGACATGCCCGTATTTCAAATACGGGCACGGAAATTTTGCCTATAAATAGAGAGGCCACCCCCCTCATTTGGACAAGCCTTCTCCCAGGCCTTCACTCCCTCTCTCCCTTGCTGTTACCACGACCAAACCCTGCCCAATTACTGCCCTTCCAAAACCTAAACCTCTTTTTATACCCAAACTACCCCTATGCTTTAAGATTACCCCAAAAACCATGCCCAAATCCACTTTAATTTGGCCTTAAACCCATCCACCTTAACCAAACTCTTCCCATTTCATCCTAACAAAATTTGGAGGACGCGGAAGCGCTGCCAAATTCACCGGAGAATTCATCACTCACAAAAACCATATTGTAAGTATGTTAAATTTTATGATATAACATTATTGATTTCAATGTTTCTTCAAGTTTCTTTCTTATATTTTGTTCTTATAACCACTAATCCCATTGCTGTTTTTGAATGACATGAGAGATCAACTTCAGGAAGATGGTCATTATAAAAAAAAAAAGAGAGAGAAAGGAGGAAGAAAGTGTCTAAAGGATACTTAAATTAACAAATTTAATGACCCATTTTATTCTTTAACATGACTTGAAGATGCATGAATTTTTGTAATAACCCCCCCCCCCCCTCTCTTGAATGAGGATTGTGGTTGGTTGAACAAATAAGAAAGGGGAAAAAGAAGCACAAGATCCAAAGAATAGAAAAAGAGAAGAAAGTTGGCTTTGAAAGCCAAATGTGACCAAGGAAGCATCTGGAGGATCTGAAGAAACCAACAGAAGCTGCCAGAATACCTGAGAAGGCCACGGAATAGATCCCAAGCAGAATCGGCGGCCAAAATGCAAAGATGAAAGAGCCCGTAAACTCAGAACGGTCCCGTCTGGACCGTGTTTACTCCACAGGCAAGGTGAACCGGAGTTCATCTACGGGCGACAATGGACCGTATAGAAAACACGGTCCAATATAAATGTAACTTAAAAAATGTAATTTCTCGGTCCGGTTGGATCTGTTCCGACTTGAACCGGCCTGAACCGGTCCCTTAAATAATTTGGGATACCTTAAGCCCATCTTTGGACCATGGGCCCAAATGGGCCCACCAAGACTTCCTTTTGGCCCACATGAGTGGTCCACTTTGACTAGCCCATACCAGGCCTATTTTCAATAAACAGGCCCGGGCTACTTGACCTTTGGCTAATGGGCCAAATCCAAGCCCACTAAGCCCATTTGTATCTGTAAATAGCTTAAGTAAATAACCAAATGGGTTACCCAATAACCCAACTGGGCCCAAGGCCCAACCATGGCAGCCCACGGGTCTTCCAACGGGACCCGGGTCCGACCCACTTCACTTAAATAAATAAAAAAGATAAAATCAAATAAAAAGGGACCCACACCTTCAGAGGGCCCCGTCAGACTCAACAAGGTAGCATGCTGGTCTAGGAAGGGTGAACTTGACTCAAAAACCAGGGAGACCCGAGGGACCCGTCAAACCGACGGGGTGGGCCGGGGTGTCTTAGGGCTTCCCCGGACGTAACCAAGGACTTAGCTAAGATCTCTAATAAGCCGCAGACCAGATGTGCGCACCTAAAACCTGGCGGCCTAGATCGCACACCGGGCGCACCTTCAGTGCGTGCCTTGGGACATTCGGAGTCGCCACTGCCTGAGAGTGCAGGCAGACGCGGTTTTGCCCTATCCGGGTCTAAGTCTGGTCTGCGGCTTATTAGAGATCTAGCTAAGTCCTCGGTTACGGTTCGGGGAAGTCTTAAAGACACCCCGGTCCGCCCCGTTGGTCTGACGGGTCCCTCGGGTCTCCCTGGTTTTTGAGTCAATTTCACCCTTTTCCTAGACCAACATGCTGCCTTGTTAGGTCTGGCGGGGCCCTCTGAAGGTGTGGGTCCCTTTTATTTGGATTTTATCTTTCTTATTTATTTAGATGAAGTGGGTCGGACCCGGGTCCCGTTGGAAGACCCGTGGGTTGCCATGGTTGGGCCTTGGGCCCAATTGGGTTATTGGGTAACCCATTTGGTTATTTTGTTAAGTTTTATGTATTTACAATTTTAGTTTGGGCTTGGAATGGGCCCATTAGCCAAAGTCCAGTGGCCTTGGGCCCGTTTTATTGGAAACGGGCCGGTCTAAGATGGCCCCCACATGGGGGCCCAGGGTGGTCTTAGTGGGCCCATTTGGGGCTATAGTCCAAAATTGGGCTTAAGATAGCCCAAATTAGTTAAGAGACTGGTTCAGGCCGGTTTGGGTCGAATTGGGTTCAACCGGGCCACATAAATTAGTTTTTTAGTCATTTTTCTAATCTGACTGTACTTTTAGTGCGGTTTGGTCAGAACCGCTCTGTATGTGCGGTTGCTGCCCAGTTTCACTTATTTACACCGATTTCAATTGGGATCATTCTGGCAAGCTTCTAGGGATCTCCGATGGCTCCGGTCGTAGTTCCATCATCTCCAGGATTCTCCGTTTTCTTTATTTGGCTTATGAAGCCATCTTCTTCTTCTCTTTTGCACTTTAGGGAGGTGAGATTGTCTCTTAGTCGCCCACAGTCAACTTCCAAGAAGGGAATGAAGGGAATTTACAGGGGTAAAACATGTTCATTAAGATTGGTTAGTCAAATAAACTTAATTGTTGGTAAAAGGTGTCTTTTTTCTTTAAGACACATTCTTCTCTTCTTTTCATGGAATCATCAACCTGACTTGAGATCATTGTGGCTTTACACAACTAATAAGCGGGTTAGAACAAAATGCATAAAAACTTAAAGAGAAGGAAAGATAATCTCATTGTATTAAAAAGAAATACTTACAGTAGGAATGTTTGTTAGTCTTGATAGGTTGTGGTTCTTCCAAGCAATTTTGGCAGCGCTTCCGCGTCCTCTAGGATTCCTTGGGATGATTTGAACAGGGTTTGGCTGGGTTCTTCAGTCAAATGGGCGAAAGGAGAGGGTTTTAGGCAAGGTTTAGGCTTACCAGGGGTATTTTGGGCATTTGGGGTTTGATTTTTGAGAGGGACAGAGTTTGGACAGAGTTTCGGACAGGTAGAAGACAGGGAGAGAGAGTGTGGGGGCTGAGGGACCAACTTACTCCAAATGGGGGGCTGGCCCTCTATTTGTAGGCAAAAAAAGTGCCGGAACCGTACTTGAAGTGCGGTTTGGTCACAACCGCACTTGAAGTGCGGTTGTGACAAAATTGCACTAAAAAACCAAAAACCGCACTTTAAGTGCGGTTGGCATTCAACACGTGCAAATCTGCCAGCTGTCGCCGTACAGGACACGCGTCCACCTTCTAGAAGATCAAAACCGTATTTGAAGCACGGTTCAAACTAAACCGTACTTCAAGTGCGGTTGAGCACGTTTTTTAAATGCCGGATCTGAAATCTTTTATTCAATTTGATTTAATTAAAGATTCTTGTCCGATTTTCTTAATATTTTATTAAAAAATCTAAGATTATATTATTAAAATATTAAGATACTTTTTATTTAAATGTTAAAATATTAAGATATGTTCTATTAAATGTTTTTTATTGATTTTGTTAATCCATTTTGCTTTTTTGCTGCTATTCTGCCAAACGGGCAGTTTTCTTGAAACTTCAACTGCCCATAACTTCTTCATCTGGTGTCCGATTTCAGCAAACTTAATGTCGTTGGAATCAGCTCGGAACCAGTCATGTATTGAGATCAAGTTTGGCAGTTGGATCGGGGCCGAGCAAAAAGTCAACTTTTTGCTTTCTAGAAGTTTGACTGGGCCATATTTTTCTCACCTGGACTCTAATTCCAGCAAACTCAGTTGCGTTAGAACCGTGTCGAAGTGCTCTTTTTTAATGATATAAAGTTTGATGGCCAAATTTACTTGAATCAAAAAGTCAATTTTTGACCCCCTCAGGGTTTGACTTTTAGTTTGACTTTTCATTTTTCTTAATTTTGGGGGGTGCAAAAATCAGGTGTCTACACCAGACTTAGACCCGAACAGGGCAAAACCGTGTCTACCTGCACCTCTCAGGCAGTGGCGACTCCGAATGTCCCGAGGCACGCACTAAAAGTGCACCCGGTGTGCGATCTAGGATCCAGGATTTTTAGGTGCGCACACCATGATCTGTCTCTCATGCCTTCTTGCTGCCCCAGTAAAATCCTTCTTCATGATTGAAGAATTGGGAACCCTTTTTTAACGAAGAAAACATGCCATTGCTTTGAAGCCTTTTTTTTTTCCAAATTCGAAGACTAAAGCTTGACTGCTTCTTCCAAATGTTGGAATTCATTCCAATGAAAACCCAGAGGAAAGACATTGAGCATGCCGTGGTTTTGATTGTTTGAAGAAGTATTTGACCCTCAGTAGAGATGATCCTCTCTTTTCTCCTTTTTTTTTACCTTTGCCAAAAAGAAACCCTAATAAAAGAATGCAAATGCAAAAAATAAGAAAATATGTTTTATACTAGTGGCCTCAAAATCGTCTAATGCTTGCAAAACCAATGTTTTATGAAAAGATATAGATGCTCATCATAGGCCAAAAATATAGTTTTTTGCTTTTTGTGCCCTTTTTTTTTGAAAAATGATCCAATCACTTATTAGCATATAGTCCAAAAGAATTAAAATCAAATTGAATAATGAGAAGATTATTTCAGAAAATGAAGAAAGACCAAAATAAGTCTTCAGAACCTTTAGAATCATTCCCATGATCATCAGCTTGTCAATTGATGCTCCAGATATGACGACTCTTTCAATCTGACTATTTTGCCCCAGTCTAGAAAGACATCTTCCTTCATCCAATTGAAGAGCAATTGTTTCTCCATTGTATCCATGATATGAGAACTTATGACTTCAACTTCAGCAACAATTTCCTAATGGCAATTTTGATGGTCAGGAACTTGTTCACAAAAGCTTCATATCATAGTTCTGA
Organism: Buxus sempervirens; assembly: GCA_947561395.2. Taxonomy (NCBI): domain Eukaryota; kingdom Viridiplantae; phylum Streptophyta; class Magnoliopsida; order Buxales; family Buxaceae; genus Buxus; species Buxus sempervirens. The sequence continues at coordinate 27,353,598 of OX387194.1, read as the reverse complement.
TTATGTTGCTTTAGTCTTGAAAAGATAATTTTCTTCAATCACTTGAAGAGTAACTGTATCTCAAAATAACCACCAACATGAGGACTTCACCTGGATTTATGCCAATTCTGGACTTTCCTCTCTGACGATGTCCTTCTTGTAGATAGCTGATTATTTGCCATGTAGCGCCCTTCCGGGTTTTCACTACATTTTTTCCATTTTTTTCTTTTTTCCTTTTTTTTTTAATCCTTCATCACCAGCAATCATGTAGTCAAAACTGTCTTAATTCAAAATTTCTTAATCAAAGAGGACTTATGAATGGGACGAAACGAAGGCTTGATATTTGTTTAGAAAGAAAAGGAATAAAAGGATCAAATACCATATGATCAAATAGGTTAACTGAAATTGTAATTTTAAGGCATTTATTCCCTTGGAATGAATACAAAATTGCCCCCCAGTATTGAAGTTATTCCTCTACTTTCATTTTTTCATTTGAAACTTATTCTCTAGTATTGAATTCCTTTTTTCCATTCTTCTTTTCACAATTTTGAAGACAAATATCCCATAGCATTTGATGATCTCTTTTTCTTCTTTCTTCCTTTTTCTTTTTCCCGTTTTTTTTTTCTCTTTTTTCATTTCTTTGCCCCCTTTTTCTGAAAACATCTTCGAAATCCTTTTTGAACTTCAACAATTGTCCCTTCATTCCCTTTTTTTTTATGCCTTAACAAATTTGCCCCAGTGTGGGGTTACAATTCTCAGTTTAGGTTACATGGAAAAATGTATCAAACTCAAAGGGTTTAACTAGGGATTTCAAAATTTTTGATGATATAAGAAAGAAAAGCCTCTTATCATTTTAAGAAAAGTTTGAATTTTCAGACTTGGTAGAGTTGCACTACATGATTGGCTCAGGATTTTTTCTTCTTTTTTTTTCTTTTAATCACCTTCTATTAACATGAAATCCTCTTCAAATAGAACCTCTGTTATGAACAAGTTCTTCACCTTTTGATCAATCTTATGAGTTTGGATTCTTTCTATCAAATGATGCCCAATTCTATTTCCAACGAAAAGGTCAGATTCTCCCATATTTTCAAGTGCAAAGCCCCAAAATTTCTTCAAACAATATTATCAACTTCCCTTTGAATGAATCAGCAAGTGGTGCAATTCTTTCTGTATTCTAATGAAGAAACTTCAAATCTTCTTCTATCTTTTCTGTTGAAGACTGTGGATCATCTTTGGTTCCAAAGGCCTTAAAATTGGTCACTTCATAATTTTGCAGAATATTCTTCTCATGACACTTAAAAAGATTTGAATTTTCATATAAAATGTCTTTTTCTTCGATTTTGGTCTCAAAATTGAGTCCAATGTCGAAGTCATATTCAACTTAATGAAATTCAATGGGAAATATAACTTATAAGTAAAAAGGACCTTGTAGAAAACTTTTTTTTTCTAGAAAAATGTTAAAGCGAAAAATATTTTTTTTTTGAAGAGCCTTTATTGAAATCACTTCCTGAGAACAAGGCTCTTTAGGATCCTCAGGAAATGTACATTCTTTTTATGCAGGTTCTTTTCAGAGAACAGGGGAATTTGAGAACTGCCCCAGTTCTTCAAAGCAAAAGCTGATTTTTCTTTCTTTTTCAGAAAACTTCTTTCTCCTGCTGAGTGAGGCAAGCATCTCTTTTCATGATTTGGGATGATCTCCTTTGCTCTTGAAGGAGTTAACATCACATTATCTGGAATTTGGATAACCGCCCAATCAATGAAAGGAGTTTCAACCTTGGCTTCATTCTCTTCTTTTATTGCCCCTTCCTTCTTTCTCTGACACCCTTCTTTCACCTTTGCCTCATTTTTATTGGCTTGTAGCTTACACTGCTTTGATGGTTCTGTTTGCCAATTTTTTGCCTTTTCACCCATCATTTATTTTCCTTTCAATTTTAGCTTTTCTTCTTCCTCTTCCTTCCTTTCCTTGATATTAAAATCTGCCCCTATGTGAGTCTCTTTCTCCACATGGCCCCATTCATCTTCTTTTTCAAAGTAAACTCGAATTGTAGTACCAACCGGAGCAATAAGTTGATAAGGGTCAAATCCTTTTTTCCTGGAAAAATTGCCCCTACTGCATTTGAGCTACCTGCCCCATTGTTATTGGTAGGTGGGATGGTGTAACTAAATTGAATGATAAGGAGTTATTATCCAGTAAATCCTGAATTGCATGTTTTAGGGCCAAGCAACGATCAGTGGTATGCCCTGGAATGCTCATATGATACTCACAGATTGCAGATGAATCATAACCCTTCCCCTTACTTGCATGAGGATTTGGCAACCTCAAAGTCACATAACCCTTTTGAAGTAAGGTAGGCAAAAGTTCAGATGGTCTTATAGGCAGTTTTGAAAATTCCCTTCTCTTCCTTACTTCTGTTTCCTCCTTCACAGGCTGTGCAGAAGGGATATTAATTTGGATAGGCAGCAAAGGAACTTGATAGGTTGGCTTGATAGGAGGTGGATGAGCATTGATTTGAAAGGGTTCCCTGGGAAGTTGCACCATATTCACTTTTGCTTCTCTCTTTTCTTCATTCTTTATTCTTCCATTACCATTCTCCTTTTTGTGTAGAGAAAGTGGTGGAAGCTTCCTGGTTCAACACTGCAGAGTAATCAGCTATTTTCCCAGTCTTGATCTCATCTTCAATTCTGTCTGCCACTTGCACTAGGGCAGCAAAGTTGGTGGTAGTTTGACCCACCAAGTGACTGTAAAACGGTTGCCCCAGTGTGCTAATGAATGTAGAAATCATTTCTGGCTCCAGCATAGGTGGCCTGACCTGAGAGGCAGTCTCCCTCCATCTTTTGGCATATTGTCTTACAGATTCGTCCTTACTTTTGCTCATCTTCATCATGTCGTACCTATCTGGCATGATCTCAGAATTGAACTTGTACTAGGCTAGGAAGGCATCTGCTAGTCTTTCCATCTTTTGATCCTTCCATGGTCTAAGGTGCGAACCACCTCAAAGCAATTCCAGTCAAGCTCCTTTGGAAGAGCTGAATCAGTATACCATCATCCCGACTGAACTGGCATAGGGCCCCACAGTACAACTTCAAATGGCTCATGGGGCAACCAGTGCCATCGTATTTGTCCAGGTCTAGGCACTTAAACTTGGCTAGTAGGTTAACATTTGGGTATAGGCATAAGTCTTCAAAGTTGGTGCCCGCAAAGTTATTTACTCCTTTCACCTCCCTCAGTTCATCCTGGATCATCTCCATTCTGTGTATGAATTTTCTTTCCATCTCATCCCTCATCCTCCTTTTTCCTTCTCTTTCTCAGACTCAACCGTCTCCCTCCTGATCAGTATAGGTTCAGAGGTAGGTTCAGAAATGGGTTCAGGAATAGGTTGAACTGGAAGTGGAATGTTGGTTTGAGGTGGAGGTGCTTGGTTGGAAGTGGAAGCTTGGTTCTGGGCTTAAACTTGCTGGGCCTGCACCGCCAGTAAGTTTTCTAGCATTTGGGCAAGTCCTGCCACTTGCTCTTGCAGCTAGGCAAAGTCTTGAATAGGAACATCAGCTTGATTCTCAGTGGAATTCATGGTGCAAGCTCTTGATCTTGTCACAGGAGCTATGGTCGCAAATATCTTGATACCTGGAAAAAGAAAAATAAAGAAAGATATCAGTACCAATTTAATCTCATTCATACACCTATGAATGCATGTAGGCAGGTTAGGTAAACATGAGTTTGGATTTCTTCCCCCTTTTTTTATCTTATTATTTTTTTTTTTTTAGTTGTTGGAATATTCTAGGGCTTCCAACATATCCCACAAGGTATGAAATGATTGATACGAAAAAGACAAACAAAAGAGTTGTTGGAATATTCTAGGGCTTCTAACAGGTCCCACAAAGAATAAGAAATGTCTAAAATTCAGAGGTTTTTAAACAGCCCAAAAAGGATATGTGTCTATAATTCAGAGGCTTATAGACGGCCCAAAGAAATGATTTGTCTAAAATTCAGAGGCTTTTAAATGGCCCAATAAGGTTGTGTCTAAAATTCAAAGGCCTTTAGACGGCCCAAATAAATGATTTGTCTAAAATTTAGAGGCTTTTAAACGACCCAAAAAGGTTGTGTCTAAAATTCAGAGACTTTTAGATGGCCCAAAAGATATGTGTCTATAATTCAGAGGCTTATAGACGGCCCAAAGAAATGATTTATCTAAAATTCAAAGGCTTTTAAACGGACCAAAAATGTTGTGTCTAAAATTCAGAGGCTTTTAGATGCCCCAAAAAGGTTGTGTCTAAAATTCAGAGGCTTTTAGACGGCCCAAGATATGAGTTTTGAAATTTAAAGGCTTTCAGAAGTCCTATGATTTTTCTAAATTCAGGCTTTAGAAGGCCTATGATATGTGTCTATAATTCAGAGGCTTATAGACAGCCCAAAGAAATTGATGTTTGAAATTCAGAGGCTTTCAAACAACCCAAAAAGGTTGTGTCTAAAATTCAGAGGCTTTTAGATGGCCCATAGAAATGATTTGTCTAAAATTCAGAGACTTTTAGATGGCCCAAGGATTTGTTTTTGAAAAAAAATCTGAAATTCGAAGGCTTTCAGATGCCCAAGGATTTTTTTTTTAAAAGAAAGTTCGAAATTCAAAGGCTTTCAGAGGCCCAGGGATATTTTGAAAAAGTTCTGAAATTCAAAGGCTTTTAGAGGCCCAGGGGTATTTTTGAAAAAGGTCTGAAATTCAAAGGCTTTCAGAGGCCCAAAAAAAAATCTGAAATTCAAAGGCTTTCAGAGGCCCAAAGAAAAAGATCTGAAATTCAAAGGCTTTCAGAAGCCCAGGGGTAAAGTCTGAAATTCAAAGGCTTTTAGAGGCCCAAGGGTAAAGTCTGAAATTCAAAAATTTTCAGAAGCCCAAAAAAAAAGATCTGAGATTCAAAGGCTCTCAGAGGCCCAAAGATTTTTGAAAAAGGTCTGAAATTCAAACGCTTTCAGAGGCCCCAGGATTTTTGAAAAAGATCTGAAATTCAAAGGCTTTCAAAGGCCCAAGAAATTTTGTGTTTTTTTTGTTTGTTTTTTGGTTGTTTTTTTTTTTGAAACATTTTATTCAAACTCATTTCCCTTTATCATCACTTAAAGGTTAAATGAACAAGATTTGGTGGAAAAAAACTGTGAAAATTGAATTTTCCGTAAAAACCGTATATACTGTACGGTCTGGCTTTGCCCCACTTAAATTACGGGCAAACCTTGACCGTATAGCCAATATGGGCGAGCCTAGCCCGTATACTAAATGCGGTTTATTGAGCCTTTTTTCGTTTTTTCCAGTTTTTACATGATTTGACTACTTTGATTGCTCATCCAAACATACGGTTCACCTTTGCAAGGCTTCTAAACTGTCCCAAAGTGGACTTTGACCCCTACTTGCAAAAAATGCTTAGGAGGGCACATGTTCCCTCCAAATTAGCCACCATACTCAAAAATTTGGTACCTTTTGGTTGCCTTTTGTATGAACATTGGGTAGAATTGATTCTTAACAGAGTTAAAAACTCTTCTATGGACTAACAAATCTTAAAATACAGACCTCATTGGGAACAGTTTCATCGCAAACAGATGAACACCATGACACCCACATGACATGAAAATAATGCAAAAGTTAAAGTTACTGGTTACCTTGTTTACCTTCAATATGACATCCACATTATGCCTTGGCTTGTGAACCATGCAAACGGCCTTCTCTCAATTACAAACCCATATCCCCACGTAATTGTGTACTTTAGCCAAAAATGTATATTTCCACCTTCAAGCGTAGGGGTTTTGGGTTTTGGCGTAGTGCCAACTTAGAACTCAAGCCTAGTGATGACCAGAATCGAATCACAGATCCACGTTGTCATCACATCATTAGCCCAAAGTTCTAAGGTGAATGTTTTCACTTTCGCTTTCCGAAGTATCGACTTCGTTGCGCCAAGCTACACACATTCGGGTTCAACTTCCTATAGGTTATAGGTAGGCTGTGTAAAAAATAAAATGTGCATAGTGCATTTATAAACAATAGTTGCATTCACAACATCCCAACCCCTTGCCACTCTTTTCGTAGCCATGCATATACAAACCAAGGCATAATAGGAAAGCATATTTAAAGTACACATGTAAGCAAAGCAATCCTATAGCACCTAAACATGCTCACAAAAATCACCCCAAACATGCAAAAATATGCTCATGTTATACAACCAAAAAAGACATGGAGAACATGCCGAAAATTAAAGCATGCAATTATTAAAATACAGCATGAAATCAGCATGGTTTAGCAAAACGAACCCCCCTACGCATGCTTCTAGAAACAATCCTATAAATCAAAATTAAGCATGTTTCTACCCCCATGAACTTTTAAGCAATAATTCAGATTTAAAACATAGCAAACATGCTTAAGATCTCAAAATAGCAAGCAAAACCATATAACATACCAAACATGCTAAAAAAGCACAAAATAGCAAGCAAAACAAAAGCATAAAAAACATGAACAAATACACCAAAAGGCTGAAATCCACAAGTCCCCAGCAGAGTTGCCAGTTGTGAGACATGGAAAATCAATTCAATGACTTCCTAATCATTGCACGGGATTAGTTAAAAAACAAGGAGTCGCCACCATTCTGTTTAGGTGTGAATGGACACCAAAATATCAAATAAGCACAAAAAGGCAAATTTAGGGTAAAAATAACCCTATTTAAAAAAAACAACCAGAGATGGGTAAGGGGATTAGGTTATGAACAGGGGAAGGTGTTAGGCAACCCTATTCATCCACACAAGGTGGTTGTCAGGTATTGTTCATGTTTTTCAAAGGAAAAAATGGCTTGCTAATCAGAACAAAAGTGAAAGAAAAATAAAAGAATGTATGGTTTTTTTCCATGTGAATGATCCAATTAATTATGGATCCTTCTTATGAAAACAAGAGCCATTTACTTGGGTTTCATGATTGACTGAAATCAAGATAAAGAAAACATATCTAAAGTGAAAACTTCAAAAATCAGGCTTCAAGTTAAATTCTGGAAATCTAGAAAAAATATTATTTTTATAAAATATTGCAGAATTGAACTTGAACAGTCCAGGACATAGATATTGCCCATATTTCACATTAGATCAAGAAATCAAAACCAAAAATACCCACGTTGATGAAGAACATCAAAAGGGGAGAACTTAGACCGTAGGGTCTTCTCTCAAAAATGAAAAAGGATTCAAAAACCACATAATGAAACCCTAGAAGTTACTTTCAGGCTTCTGAATCCATATCTATCATATAGATCATGATAGATCCAGGATCTTAGCCTAATATCACAAAAATCACGAAAACAGTGTTGTAGGTGCAAAGACGTGAAAAATCCAAATTTTAGAAAAAAAGTGGGGATCTCATGCTATAAACATCATGGATTCATATGATTCATTCAGATTTAAAATAAAACCATTAAAACATGAACAGGATATTCAAAGCAGCCATATCTCACAGATTAGACCACATGGGGGTCTACCCTACGGATCCACCTGTTCTCTTTTCCCCTAGCTCTCTCTTCACGTTTTACGGCTAGAGAGGATTCTTGATGTACTTAGAGATAGGTTTGGGGATACAAACATAATCAAAGGCCTTATTCTACAAAAAAAGAGAAAAACAGATTATAGGGTGCTATTCTAGGGATCCACCTGTTCCCCTTTCCCCTAGCTCTCTCTTCACGTTTTACGGCTAAAGAGGATTTTTGAGGTACTTGGAGGCAGGTTTGGGAATACAATTATAAACCAGGCCTTATTTTACAACAATGGAGAAGATCAGATTATTTCTAGAATTGAAGACAGAAAATAAAAGGGAAAAAGGGACTTACCTGGATTGAGCAAGTAGAGCAGCAGGGATTCCTTCCTTCACTTGGAGCTCTTCAGACTTCAAATTAATGGTCATTTGCTTGAGGAGAAGCCCTCTATTTATAGGCAAACCCAGGGGTATGGTTGGTCCAAAGGGATACACCAAAATCCTCCAGATTGAATTGAAAATAGGGAGAATGCCAATCCATTGCCAAATAGGATAAATAAGAGAATTCGGATGGATAAATAAGATAATTTGAAACTCCTAGAGAGATATTTGGATGCAGATAAGGTTCAAAAATCTAAAAAGGATAAATTCGCACAAAAACCCCGTGCCCGTATATATATTACAGTCGCGCCCTGGCCATATTATTAATACGTGCACGGCGTGCTCGTATATCAACTGCGGACATGACCAAACCGTAAACAAAATACGGTCATGACTAGTTTGGCCAGATTTTACACGTTTTTTGACCTGTTTCAAATCCCAATTAATATTTTCAATTATTTTCCCATGCAATTTGGGGTGTCTACAGGGGGCGCTTCAACCGGGGTGGAGGAGAATGGTGGGAGAGGGCGGTGGTTTCAGTTATGGTGAGGTGCGGGGACGCAGACAATTTGAAAGGTGTGGATGTGGAGTGGAGGTGGGTTGGGCTTTTAAAAAAATCCGTGAGGAGCAGGTTAAAAGATTTATCTTGTTGAACTTGCTTGATGTGGGCTGCAGCCGTGAAGGTAAATGGGCCATGGAAATCAAAAGCCGAGCCACACATACTACCCAGGGAGGGTGTCTCCGAAAATTGGCCGAGTCCAACACGATCAGTTGCAGGCACAAAATGCTGATATGTAGGAACCACCTCCTGAAGACCAGCAGTCGACCCGAACCTACCCGTACCCGGGGAGGAAGCACCGGTGTCTTTCCACATGAGTAAATTCTTTCTTCTCCGGCAGACAGTGGAATTTTCCGATGAGTATTTGGGATCGCCGACCGTCGAGCTCAGCATGTTACTGGCAAGCATTGGATTAGTACAAGATGTAATTGAATGACCGAGCAATTTGTGCATGTTCAAGCCATCCTTTGAACTGAAAAAAGAGGCTTGGGCGCCTGTCTTTCAGATTTTAACACTGCATATGCACTTTATTTGAAATAGGGAAGTATTTCCACATCTCTGGTTTAATGGATTCTCCCTTCTTTCTCAAAGCATTAAAGAAGAAAATTGGTTCGTTAAGCCTAAACCCAAGTCACAGCCAAACCTTACATTTATGAACCATGCAAACAAGTAAATAACAAAAAAAGTGGACAAATAAGATGAAAATAAAGAAAAAGAAAAGACCAAACTTGAATAATCGGAACTCTCATTCCCTCCTTTCATTATTACATTCATCCCACAAAAGGAAGGTATTTCCATTACCCAAAAGCGAACAAGACCATCCAAACCATACATCCAACATAAGTCATTCCATCAAGGCGAGGACAGTAAAGAGAAGAGAAAAGAACCGTGCTTATAACATGAAAAAAGAGCTCAAAATATTAAGCTAATTTGTGATTTTTTATTCACATAAAAATCAGTATAAGCATGTATGAAGGGTGTTAAAGATCTTTCCTTTAAGTAGGAGTGGATTTGGAAGTGTTGAGGTGCTCTTTCAAACCTTGACAGCAGCTAAGAGGTCTCTTCCTTTCAATTGATGTATACAGCAATTTTAAGGCTTGGAGCTTTTGGTGGCCTAGAATGAATTTGAAAGGGGTTTTAGAGGCTTTAGGATGACTTAGGAAGGGTTTAAGGGGTACGAGGGAGGTGGTTGCCAAAGCAAGGCAAGAGTCAAGTGAAGGCAGAAATCCCCAAACTACTCGCAAAATCAGGCTTTTATAGCCGGTTATGTTGACCTATGTATAAAGAACGGTTCAACAAAAGCCTCTTTTGAACCATTATTCAATAACGGTTCTATACAAAAGATTCTTATACCGTGCTTAGTGCACGGTACAAATCAAATGATTTCATTTCCACAGCTCGCAAGCGACTTGTAGGCGAAGTGGATAAGATTTGAACTGTTTTTTGAAGCATGGTTCAACGCAATATTAGTTGTACGTTGCTTTAAGCATGGTCCAAAAATAATCTTATGTTTAAAAGTCCAGCAAGATGTATATCTTTAGATTATTTTATTATTATTTTAAAGATATTTTGTTATTTTATAAGATTTATTATTATTTTTATAAGACTTTTTACTTTTATTATTTTTTTAATGAAGATTTTTTTTTTAATATTTTCTTAATTATTAATCCACTCAAGATATTTTATTAGACATTTATCTCCAAATGCCACAAGGGCTAGCCATTTGCCAAGTGGGAAATCCATTTGCATTTATTTACAATTTTTCCTATTTATACTATTTTGATCATGTGTTCATTCATACTAGGATTCTTGCACAATCAGTGGTGTTGGAATCGTATTAAAGCCCTCTTTTCAATAGTTCAAAGATTGATGCCCAAATGTGCTTCAAAATTTATGTGAGTTTCTGGGACTTGTCTTTCAGCCTATTTTAGGGTTTTTGGAACTTTGGATGTGTAAAAATTGGGTGCTTACACCACTTCCGCTGCCACCCCCACCACCACCTACCCACTTATACACCACCACCACCATTCCCTACCCATCATCTTATTAAAATATATTTTTATTTTCTTCCTATTTTTTATCTCATCCAAACACTAGTGAAGAAAAGAAAGCCATTATTTTCTCTTTTTTTCTTTTCTTTTCTTTTTCTGTTCTTCTTTAGGTTTCTTTTTTTTTTTTTTCTCCTCAAATCCAAGATTCCAAACAGAGCCTTACGCCTCGTTTGGCATTCATTTTGTAGATATAATGAGTTCCATGAACTCATTCCCCAGATCAAGGTTGAATGATATGAAGAGAAGATGAGTTTGAAGTTTAATAAAAAATTATTTAGAGATTATAAATATTACAAGTTTGTAATTATTATAACTTAAAAGAAGTTTTCATTAATGACAATCTGTCCTTGTTATACAAAAGCATCTTTATAAACAATTGCCAAGTATATCCTTCAGGAACCAAACAACTGTTCTTTACCAAAACTTACTCCAAGCCATCGAACAAGTTCCTAAAATGAACCGCAAACGACACCTTAGCACCATGCCTATATCATGATATGATACCAAGGCATTTAACGAGCTTATACCAAAGAGTCAACACCGACTCTTGCCACCGGCCTTTCTCATCGCCGGTGCCTTTACCGACATCTCTCCACCGATTGACCATCATCGACCATACAAACTTCTCCACTGACTTGGTTCATAAGGCTTCGTCCTAACCTAACTTGGATTCCTTAACTCTAAGGGGTAACGTGGGTTTGCAACATATAATCCTATACCCATATAAAAAGAAAGTTTGGTTCGTCAAGCAGCTCTTCTATCAACCTCCTTGCTTCACGCGGCTTCCTTTTAAAAATAATTTCGATTCAATCATTTAATGTTTTATAATTCAAAATCAGGTATACCTTTTATAAAATGACAGCATCTCTCGGTGCTTTTAAAAATAATTTAGATTCAGTTATTTAACTTTTATAATTAAAAATCAGATATACCTTTTATAAAATGACAACACTTGCCGCAACTCTTCCTTTTACATTTAGTCATTTCTTTTCCTACAATTAAAAATCAAGTATATTTTTTAACATAATTGACAACAAGCATAATTTAACTATCCACCAAGATTTTCTTCAAAAATATTATTAAAAAGACTTATAAACCTCTTAAAATACTTGTAACAAACCATGATTATAAAAGATTACAAGGAAATTTTTTTTTGGAAGCAACTTTCCATAAACCATAAAATAATACTTATTTTCAATTCTTTGAAAAATATATCTGTAAAAATTGTTATTTTTAAATAACACTATTTTCAATTATTTGAAAAATATATCAGTTGTTTTCAATTATAAGAATTGGATGATTGGATCTGAATTACTTAAAAAAGGTTTAAAGAAAAACCACTTTCATGTGCTAGCTTAAAACAGTGTTCAGTGTTCACCCAAGTAAATAATTAATATTGAAACACTAATAAACGTAGTTTTATTGTTATGTGTTGATATACAATTTAATATTTGAATGTTTGTTGTAAGAATAATTTCAAAAAATTAATTCATTTATCTACCCTAATATGTTGTCTGTAAGAAATTTGTCAAAAAAAATTGCTTTCCCAATTTATGAGTTTAGAACATCTGCATATCTCACAATTTATTTTTTCAAGCAACTATTAACATCGAAGGGATCGATATGCTATGTTGGGGACTGGCGAAAAACCAAGAAAGAAGCTGGAAAGGCTGTAGCAAAGATAGCAATCAACGTTGAAAGGTCCAAAGATCAAAAGGCCTCTTCAGTACTAGTATGTCCAACGTTGTAAGGTCTCGTCAATGACAACAAATGAAAGCAGAATGCCAACACCTATATGATGCACGACGTATGAAATGGATAAGGAAATGTGAAAATTTCAAACAAAAAAACATATCATAGCTGAATGTGAACATAATAGCTATGAACCGAATATACAGTTATGAAAAAATATATACAGAACCTAGAGAATACCATAATGCTAAGCACTGTAGAAAAGACAACCTGAAAATAACAAAGACGATTTAATTACACGAAGAACTTAAGAAATACATTGAATTTAAGAATATTTATTTACTAATGCTAAAAAATATTTACTAATGCAGAACTGACTGAGATCCATTTTGATTGTTCATTGCAACTCGTTACTGATTTGTGTTCTTTTATTTTTCATGTAGTAATTAATGAAAGCAATCAATTCTGTTCATCTCATTATAATTCTGAACTTATAGAGGTCATCATACATACTGCTCGATGTTTTGTAATATGTGCCATAGCTGAACAGAAAAGTAATAAGATGAACAGAATTGATATATCCTCTTTGTAGCCAATATCTATTACGAACTAATAGGACAATTTTTACTTTGCTTTAGATGCCATAACTTTGTAGCTAGCATCTATATATCCTCATGTTACTGAGGAAAAAATCAGTATGAATCATGTAGCAGAATTTACACTTGTAATTGCAGTGCACGTGCTCTAGTATTACCAAAATGTGTAATGGCAGTGCACGTGCCCTCCTCTAGTATTACTAAAAAAAATCACGTTGTCCACGGAAATGGATAATATATGTTTTATCAGAATGTGTAATATAACAAAAATATTGTTTTGTGAATTGATTTTAGTGCTTAAAAATAAACTTCGAGAGAGTGCAATGAAAAAAATAACAAAAGTGAAAAAGGTCAAAAACAAATCATATATTTAAGTAAAATAGAATAGGAACTTGTATATTTGAGATTCAATCCTATCTCTCTCTCTTTTATTTTTTGCCCTGTGATTTCCTCTTTCAATCTATCTATTGTCTGGTTTGACCACGTAGATAATATCATGAACCTTTCAGCCCATCAAAGCCTAAAAAAAAACCCAAGGGAAATTGTTTCCCATCATATCAATGCTAGCTGAGGTAAAAAAAATGGTGCAAAATAACCAAATAATATCAAGAAACCTATTCCTTTAGCAACTTGAACTGCAATGGTGCGAAGCATTTCAAAATCTTGTACATTTTTCTTTCTGAACAAAAATATTCAAGTGAATCTTCTTCAAATACTCATAGACCAAAAGGTGGCTAAAATTATTTGTTGTATCTTTAAGACGCTGAGCAGAAAATTTGATTTGCCATTTTCTCTTTCTATGTCATTAAGGAATGTATCAATGGTTGGTATCTGAAATCTCAAGCTTCCTTGAAATTAGCTTGCACCTCTTCTAGACCTCCTACTACTTATTTATGCGAAATTGTGGCCACTTCAGCATCCATGTATGAAAAATATCAAAATAGATCCATCTTTTAGAATTTCAACTCAAGCACCATATTTGAGATAGATGAAGCATTCAATTATGAGAGAGAGAGAGAGAGAGAGAGAGAGAGAGAGAGAGAGAGAGAGAGAGAGAGAGAGAGAAGTAACAATTACAATTAAAAAGGGGCAAGTTCCACAAGAGTGATCGTCTAAGAGAGGATGATAGAAAAAGATAAAACATTTCACCAACAAAAAAAAAAACTCTAACAAGCATTGATGGATACGGTGTTAAAGTGGCTCAAAACAAATAGTTTCTATCATGGCCACATCTAAGTTATTTTATTATACGTGGGTGTATACACTACTATATTATGAGATATATTAACACTTTCTTGAAATAAATGCTACCACAAATACAAAATGCAAAAGCATTATAAAAGGTATTATAAATCAAACCAAAGTTTCAATTTGTAAATAAGTTGTTTGGACTTACAAATTTGCAGAGTATCATTGTATCCTCTAATTGTTCTTTTAGTGAGTGCATTGACCTCCTAATCCCCAGAAATGGTCAGTTGCAAATTGAAAATATGAAAAAGTCCCTATCAAACAAAGAAAAAACTAAAACCCATTTTATCAACGTGCTGAGAAAATTAAAATTGTAGTCATTTAAAAGCTTAAATGACCTTTGAAAAACAGGTAAAGGTGGAAATCCTCGCATGTAACTAAAATAACGTAGGACGCATGACAAAGTAGGTTAAAGATATAAATCAATAAGCCTTTATTGTAAGTAAATCAACACAAACTAATAGTAGATACCCATTTTCTCTTGATGGATGGAGAAAACCACATTAAAATAGGAGTAACATGGCCACACTAAATAAACAACAATACAACTTCATTATTATTGAAAGATGTCAAGGAGATAATATACTTTCATGATAACTCACAAGTTTCAAAATCATTGATAAATGACAGAATGCAATAGCCACCTAAAATATATGCTTGGGAAAGGGAATGTCTCTATGCTTGCAATATCTTGCTAGATTGGGCCTGACATACTTGAGTAGTTTATTTTGTTATTTAATAATTATAATTAGTTTATTATGCAACATTTTATTTGCTAATGAACTATAATAGAAAGCAATGATTAGGATAGAGATTTGACAAGTGAAAGAATGTAATACCCACCTATGATATATGATTAATGTCTCTATGGTTGCAATATCTTGTTAGGTTGGGCCTGGGACATTTGATTATTTTGTCCTGTTATTTAACAATGACAGACGGATACCACAAGAAAAAAAATTTTGAAACTCCAAGACTTCATTTGCTGATGAACCATAACATAAAGCAATAATAAAGTGTTAAATATCTATTTCACACTCACAGAATGCAATGCATTCGATGGCTTCTCATTGAAGTTTCTAATAACAGTGACTAATTCTATAGAAATCAATATCATTGAAGTAATATTGCTTTGCATGAGTGTTTTCAACTACATTTGCATCTGTATCAACAACTTTCAAAAGACTACTATTTCCACCTATAGTTGGTTGATTGTTAGATTTTCAAAAGCCAATATTTTTCATGCGAGAATGCACTGAAATGCATAACCATTGGAACTAATATCAGTTCTTGCCATGGAAAAAAAGTCCTAAATAAATGGAACAAAGCAAAAAATATACTTACCAGAATCATACAGGAAATTCAGCAAACATGTAGCAAACATTTCTAACAAGATGGAGACACAAGTTCACCATGGGCTGGATTGATAAAAAAAAGTTACCAACGGGGAAAACATGAAGGAGAAATTAAAGATCACACGTGAAGACCAAACCTTTTGTTTACATCTCCGATGCAGGAAATTCACATTTGAGGTGACTTATTATATTACACTTGTCATCTCACATTTGCATTTAGATCATGTATGTTGCAGATAGCTCATATTTAAGTCTAACCCTCCAAATTCTTCTACCATTTTGAATGCATATAGAGTACGCCTGGGTTGCATAGGTCAAAATCCATGCTCTTACAAGCATGAAATAAGAAACGAACAAGAGAAGTTTTACAAAACTAACATGAATGCAAATTAATTGACACCAACCTGTGACATTGGAGTTCTATTATTTGTACTTTGTAGCATCGATCCCAGATTCAGGTTTAACCTCAAATAGGTTAGATTTTCTTCATAGAAAAAGCTTGGTTTTGCACTGTAAAAAAGATGAATGAAACATATAGTTGGTTCCTTATTGGAAGAAGTTAAATGGCTGCATGAAAAAGATAAAATCAAGAAGTTATGACCCAACAAAATTATACTTGAATATGACAAAAAGAGAAGACAAACAAAACAAAAATAAGGGGAAAGGAAACCAGTATTCCAAAAAACATCAAATAGCATCCCCCAAAAAAAAACACTTTTGGAACATATATAATGGATCTAATTGTAATGCAAGTAGAAGCATTTATATAATGGCATTATTTGTAATCCAGCCAAGAACATTAAGCCTGCAAACATACGAAAGCTATGTAGTTGTAATAAGGAAAATAAAGCATTTTATATGGAATTTTATAATGGCATTATTTGCCAGGCCTTTTTTTTACATCTTCCGTCCCTTGAAAAAACATGTATAATTGACGATTCTATATCAGGAGAAACCAGAGCAAGACAAAAAAAAATTAAAACCAGATATGTGAACACATGCAAAAAGAAAACATCAAATTAAAAAAAAATACCATTGTAAGTCTCTACTCTTCCACCTCGACTAACCTAAACCCCAGAAATAAATGAGGAAAAAAAACATATCAAACAACTCATCAACAATACAACCAGGAAGAATGATTAGAAATCAAACTATTAATCATTATCAGAAATCAGACTATTAAGACGAGAGAATTACCTACGAGTTCTTCATCTTTTAGATGGAATCAAAAAGCAGGATCAAGGGCTGTCACAAATGTTTGTGTTACTCACTTTCTATAATGCTGCATTTGGATAGCCGGATTTCTCCGGATTTTGTAAGGAAGCCAACTTTCCCGCAAAAGTTTGGCGATTGGATACTCGGAAAGTGTGGGGTCCACTGAAAATAAAAGCCGTCAAACCACTTTCAACGCTTGTTTTTGCCCATTTCATTTTCCGACCAAAATGGTCGGATTTTGCCGGAAAATCAAAAGTGATTTTTGTTCTTCCCTATTTGCCCCTTCTTTTTTGTTTCAAACCCTCCTTAGTAACTTGTATTTTATTAAATATTTAAGTGAAAAAAAAACAATAAGTTGGGTGTCGTGTATATTTCATTTTAAAAAAGAAAAACTAAAGTTTAAAAAAGGGGTAAAGTATTGCGCATCCCTTTTTCAAAAAAACTTTAAGTAAAAGAATATATATATATATATGGGATTACTAATATTTTATGTATATTAAACTGAATATATATATATATATATATATATATATATATATATGTTCAAAAGGTTAAGTTTATTCATATAAGGTGTTAGTGTTTATAGTAATTTCTTTTCAATTTTATATGTTTTTATATGGACAAAATTAAAGGGCAAAATAGGAAATTGTAACACTTTTCTCATTCATTCTAATTAACCAAATAGCACAACCAGGATTTTCCATCAGTTTTCATAAATTTTTATGGATGCATCCAAACAACATTCAGGAAAGTTAACTTTCACTTTCCGGAATATCACTTTCCCAACAGACTTTCTAATTTAATCCGGCTATCCAAACACAGCCTAACGGAAATAGAAAAAGAAAGTGAAGATTCATATGATATATGAGGATAAACGTCCACACGCTGCTTCCGTTTGCCACGTCTCTTGAGCTGTCTTCAGTTTTGGAAGACCAACGGCCATGTCTTTCGTTTACGCTGTCAACCTATTGTCTTCCGTTATGGGTCGGCGGCATAAAAAATAGGGAAAATTACCATACACCCTTACTTTTAAAACTTTTTTCCACAAAACACTACCCTAGCTGCTAAATACCTACTTTACACTGTTTTTCAGAAAAAAGAAAGACGAGATGCCCCATTTCAGATGTCAGAAGGCTTAAAATTCCCATTTCACCCCTTGATATACGGTTTTATATTTAAAATTTTGGTTCGTATGAACCGCCCACAAATGAACCAACCGGTCCATTTAAAAAAAAACCCGATCTTCACCCCCTTTTCAACTCTTTAACCTAATTAACATTTATACCGCAACTGTCGCCGCTGAAGTCATTTCGCTGCCGACATTCAGGAACATTAGGTAAGCTCTCATCTTCTTTCGATCTTTATTCTTTTATCTCCCTGCTTCTTCCTCAATTAATCACACTCACATTTTCACGGATTGTTCGTTATCAATTAATCACATTCCATGTTCACGGATTGTTCGTTTTTATCGTGGTCCACAGGTTTGCATTCCCAAGGACTTGTAAGCCTTATAGTATTAAGCACGATCAAGTGAATAGCTTCGCCATTGATTCGTGGTCCACAGGTTTGCATTCCCAATGACTCGTGAGAAACCAAGAAACAATTTTGTCCCTTTTAAACATGGAGCGGAGGTTGTCCCAATTTATTTGTTTATTGATGTGTAGTCTAAGTAACACATCAATCACTGAAAAAGTAGAGCATGATCAATTAATCGTAAGCCCAATGACTCGTAAGCCTCATAGTATTGAGCACAATCAATCATTGGAAAAGTAGAGCAGCACCTAAATTGTTTTTCCTGTTCCTCATTTTAAAATACAAAATTGCAAGAACTATATTGGAATTTGAGGATTTTCTTTTTAAATCTTTATTACACCCACTTCTGAGAATGGGAAATGTAATTCATTATTTTCTATGGTGTAAATCCTTCTATAAAACACACATGTGGACGCGTGATATTCCTGATTGATCATTAAAGTTGAATACTGGCAATAAGAGTTAGAATTTGGTTCTAATCGTAATTTTGTCTGAATCTGAAATGCTATCTAACATTTCAATTGGTTTTTAATTAGTAGATAATTGAATGCTTATTATACTTCAGTGTGTTTTTTTCCTGATATGAATTTATGATTGTGTGTTGGTGTTTGTGATTTATGATCAGTTTATGTAAGGAATCTGTGTTGTTTGGAAATAAGAGGAATGTCTAGCTCATCCAAAGTTTTCTAATTACGCATGTATCTTATAACTATGCAGAAGATGGATGGAATGAGGAAGACCATATTTTGCTTTTGTAGTTTGGGGCGTAATATAGTATACAAGGAGGACGGTACGATTAAGGCCCAAACTAGTAGATTTTTTGGTATCCGCGTCGATGAGAACACGACGTATGATGCATTCTTTTTCAAAGCATGTCAGAAAGTTGGTGTAGATCCAAATGGAGCGATGTTAAAGTTTGTTAGTTATTTTGATAGAAAGAGACTGTTATGCATGACTGGAGAATCCGACATGAGGAGTTTGTTAGAGTTCACCAATGATACAACTAATGTATTTGTGTTTGGAGCGGGTGACTGTGAAGAGAATGTGGGTTCCAATACTTTGGCGAGGAGAGCAGCAGCTCCATCCCAACAAGAATGTTCTAGTTGGGTTCATTTGATTGATAGAGTGGGGCAAGTATTTGGCGACGCAGAATCTTTTCGAGGTGCAATTAGGAAGTATGCTGTTGCCACACGATTTAAGTATAAATTGGTGAGAGATAATGGTGACCGCGTGAAAGCGCATTGTTCAATTGAGGGATGTCCATGGAAGTTGTATGGTAGTGCAATTGGAGGTTCACCAATATTTCATACATATAAATTTGAACTTGCACATCTCCACACGGCAAACGATGAAAGCACAATGGCTCCACAAACATCTAATAAGGGGGTTGGAGATGTTATAGAGGATAGGCTTCATGACACTCCCAATTATCCAGTTTGGGAGATTATCAAAGACTTGAGATGCGGTTATTCGGTGGATGTAAGTTACAAAAAAGCGTGGAGGGGAAAGGAAAAGGCAAAAGAAGTTATTCATGGAGCTACAAAACTATCATATGAATTTATACCAAGTTATTGCGAGCTTTTGAAGGAGTCAAATCCAAACACTGTGGCAGAATTTAGCGTGCTTGATGATGGAGCCTTCCATCATCTATTTATTTCTTTTGATGCTTCAATACAAGGGTTTCACCATGATGGAGCCTTCCTACTGTTTTTGGTGCACATGTGCATCATGCACATTGTTATAGGCACCTCAAGGAGAACTTCACAAAGTTTCTAAAGAAGTTCCACTTGTCTAAGAAGTTGAGGGATATGCTTGTTAAAAAGTTGGACAGGATAGCATATTCTAGGCTTAGGTCTGACTATGAGGAGACTATGAGATGGTTGCGCATAAATTTTGCAGATGTGCATAAATGGGTGATTGAAAATGGTCCAGAGCATTGGGCGAATTCTTTATTTCCTATCAAGAGATACGACAAGTTTTACACCAACTTGGCAGAGTCGTACAATGCTTGGGTCCTTCATGCAAGAGAATTGCAAATTATGGGATTGGTTGAGGAGATTAGAATGAAGATAAGCAAGCTTATGTATGAAAGGCAAGTTGATGCACTTGGGTGGACTAATTTAGTAGGCCCTTGTATCAATGATCATCTGAAATTTAACATTGGTGAAAGTGAGAAATTGCATGCAAATCGTGTTGGTTCTGCCGAGTTTGAGGTATTTGAAAGGACAGTACCTTATGTCGTTAACCTGGGCAATAGGACATGCAGTTGCTTAGCATGGTACATGTCTGGTTTGCCTTGCCCGCATGCATGTAAGGCTGGTAGATGCTTGGAAGTTCCTATACAGCCCTTTACAGATCCTTGTTTTCACAAGGATGCACAATTGCGATGTTATGGAACATTAATGCATGGGGTCCCCTTACATCTGTTGTCTGTAAAGAACGTGGACCCTGATAACGTATTGTCTGCTTCTAATAGAGATGGGTCCACTCCCCCTCAATCTATTAAAGTTCGGCCTCCTCGTGTACGTCGACCTCCTGGTAGGCCTAGAAAGAAGAGGATTGAGTTACAGCCCATTGAGAGGAGGTAGTTACACTGTAGCAGATGCAATGAGGTGAGACACAACCGGACTACGTGTAGAGCCGCAATGTAGGACATTGTGAGCACACTAACTTGTTTTACTATTCCTTTGTTTTTTTACCTCATATGAGCATAATTACCTGTATAAAAAGCTAACTGATAATTATTTAACCCATGATAACATGGCCTCTGGCTATGTTGTTTTGATTGTACATATTAAAAAAGTGCATTATCTCAAGATTTTGATTTAAATAATCAATTATGAATTGGTCAAACAAATGATAAGAATGGTAAAGGGGGCAATCAACATCCATTTCTCAAAATATTAGACTTAATTATTTTTATTTGTTATATATGTTTTTTGATTTAAAGATCTAATAAAGAGGGTGGATGCATTTTAATATAAAGAATTGGTTGTGATGATTAATAAATTGGCTTCAATTTTTTTCATCTTGTTGACAGGATCACATGGATGAATTTATTCGATGAATAACCAAGTTGATTTGAAGTTCCGTGAAGAAAAACCAATTCAGCTGTTGAAGAAGGCCAAGAGTAGAATTTTTTATGTTTACTTTAATCTCTATTGTTAAATTCTGAACTATTAATTTCTTGGGTATTTTAGTCTCTTGAAATTGCTCCTAGAATAGTCTTTTGACAGGAAAGGACTGCCTTCAGTGTTAAATTCTGAACTATTAATTTTTTATTTTAGTTTCTTGAAGTTGCTTGGCTGCTTTGAGACTACTTTTTTTCAACTTCAGTCAAACAACTTGGTATTACTTGGTAATTGTTCCTTTAGTTTTTCCTCATAGATTCTCATACTTTGTTCTGTTTTGTTCTGCCCAAAACCCATTCATGTGAGCTGTAATATGGCTCTATTTTTTCTCTTATGTCCATTTTAACTAAAATTTCCAAAACTTCATAAATCCATGATCAAAATTTCTACTGTAATTTCCAAGATGGAGTTGGAGAAGCTGTGAAGATTCTCAAGGAAGAGATGATTTATTCAACTAAAGCTACAACTGGAACATTACTTGTTTAAGCCAACTCTGTTGTCTGCAGCACCTCTTCCGTGTTTTGCAGGTCGTGCACCTGCCTGAGTACATTCCTATCATACCTATTCAAGAGATGCCAAGAATTGTCATTTGTACAGTTTAATCGGACAACCATTGTACTCATGATAAAACCAAATACATGTATATTATTGAGGTTTATATAAGTTAAGATGTTTTATAAATGCATTAATCCAAAGGACCCTGTCAAGTGGACAATCCTAATTTACCTTTGGAAGAACAGCATGGTACTTGTGTGTATTATAATTGATGCCTCTTTGATAATTTCTAAATAGAACCGCATAGAGGTCATACACAATTGAACAAAATTTTCCTTGGGTCTCTCTCATTGCGCACCATGTTCCTGTGATTGATATAGGAAATATATCTACCTTTCGCAAGCATTTTCATGGCTTTTATTCTCTAATGCATGTATCCCCTGCGTAGAGGCATCTAGCAATTAATGGTAACCATAAATTTCATTAAATAGATCAAGAGAATCCATCATGAGATACTATTGATATAATTGAATAAATAGAGGACCGATTAATGACTATATTTCAATAAGTTATACAATAATTGATATGAGTATAATTTTGAACAAAAACTGGGACAAGAAAAACCCAGGGTGAATTAATTGACCTCAATAACAAAATTTATAAATCTCATCCAAATTTATAATTCAGAAGGGGAAAACTTCCTGCCATGCTCCATACAATGCCATAGTATCTCATCCTCGTCCACCGCAGATTATTACAGAACAACTTTCATTTCTTTCACCCTCCAATGAAGGTAACTCCCTTGTGGTACTTTAATTGATGTTACAACCCTATTCCCCATTTGTTGCCACCTCTTGTACCACTGTTAGATCCATTGGAAAATCTAACAGTTCTTTAATCAGAAAGGAAAATCTAACAGTTCTTTAACACCTCTTGTACAACTGTTCTTTAATTGATGTTACCACCACCGTTGTTCCCTATTTCTTTATCCCCAAGAGAAAGGAAAAAATATATATATATAGAAAGGAGAGAGGGAGAACATTGCGTTTAGGAAGAGCAGCAACAGATTAGTATTGAACCCAACAATCAAATTAAGCATTGGAACAAAAATCCCTCCACCTCCCACTCCCCTGACAGTCCCAAAAGCCGATCCCAAAAACCCAACTATCATTGCCAACACGATTCTCCAATCAAACTCTAGTTTCTGCAGACACTGAAAACACAAAAATGAACAATCAATAACGACATATGCAAATAGAGAGAGAGAGAGAGAGAGAGAGAGAGAGAGAGAGAGAGAGAGAGAGAGAGAGAGAGAGAGAGAGAGAGAGATAGACATACAAGCCAAACTCTAACGCTCCGGCTCATCCCAGATTCATCAGAGAAATTAATTTGCATAGAGTTTAAAGCCAAAACATGGGTTTTGTAGAGATGGTGTTTTGTGTTGTTGAGAACGAAGGTTGAGATAATGGCTACATGAAACCCTGAAAGCAAATAAAGAACCAATCCTTTTGTCGCCATGGCTGTTTGCTAACAACTAATGAAGCTCCCTACAGACTCGCGTCTTCAGCAAAGGTGAGGAAAGAAGAAGAAGATGAGAGCTTACATTCCTTAACGTCGACGGCAAAATGACTCCGGCGGCAATTGCAGTAAAGTTGTTAGGTTAAGAATGTAAAGGGTCAGAAAGGAGATGAAGATGGCTTGGGTTTTTCTTAAAAATGGACCGGTAGGTTCATTTGTGGGCGGTTCATACAAACCAAAATTTTAAATATAAAACCATATATCAAGGGGCGAAATGGGCATTTTAAGCCTTCTGACATCTGAAATGGGGCATCACGTCTTTTTTCTGAAAAAAAACTGTGTAAAGTAGGTATTTAGAAGCTAGGGTAGTGTTTTGTGGAAAAAAGTTTTAAAAGTAAAGGTGTATGGTAATTTTCCAAGGCAGCCACGTCAGTGGACGACGTGGATCTACGAGGATGCAGAGTTTGAGATTTTAAGCTTTGTGGTGAGTTCTCCAAGAAAGACCGATTGCTATATATTATATATAGATTATTTATGATCATGAGGATGTATGTTATGGTATTTTTGGAATAGGTTGAGGTGAGAAAATCAATGCAAATGAGCAAAGCATGCATGCTGCACCTTGCGGGTTGAATGTGGAAGAGGTGACACCGTGGGTTCTAAAATTTCCAATATACATGTGGGGCATGGTTGTGTATCAATTGTATTGCTTATTTCCTTCATCTTTCAGCTCAAGTCTTCCTTTAATCTTTGAAAGGATTATATAAAAGTTTCCATTTTATTGCGTTTGAACATATGCACGCATCCACCATCTTAGCACCCACTTTAGGCTCCATTTTTTTTTTATCTTACTATGCTGAATAGATTTTTGGACTTGCCCACAAATTTATGATTGACAGTGTTGTTGAATTTTTATGCACCTTTTTTGTGTTGGATTGGCTTGCACGTTATTTTATTGTGGCATCCATGGATGTATGGACGGGTGGATCGATGGGTGCTTGTACCAACTTGTTATTGGTTCTGGAGGCTATGATGAACAAGCACTTTGTGAATGCAGTCCTCCCTCATCGGGTTATTGCTGAACCAAAAGATGGCCCCCGCTGATCCGGGCCATCTCATGAATCCTGGCTTTGACTAGTAGACCACTACCAAAGTGTGGTCTTTCTGATGGACCATGTTATGCAACCGTCAGTACTGGGTTTGAAGATAAAATTGAGGCCTATATAGCCCCATTCAAAACCCAAAATCCCAAGAAAGGTCTAGGTAGACCTAAAGCACATGAAAGGTCCTTCCAAGCCTTTGAGTGGCCTACACCGGTCCAAAACCTATTTCTTTGATTCACATGACCTCAGTTTAATGAAGCCCATACACAAGGAACCCATGCAATAAACAAAACCAATCCAACCGACTCAGGGTCCAATCAAAAGCAAACCCATGGTTGAGCCTTCCAATTGTGCCACTCTTTTAGCCTACTACTAGGAAGAAAAACAATCAAAATTAAAAACATGCTAGCATAGGTTGGATAAAATGAGTCAACTCGCCTTAACTCTAAAATGGGAACCTATCACTTGGCAGGGTGACCTAGGGTGTTTATGGACTTTCCCAGGTCATAACTAAACCACTAACTTAGATCTCTGATACACCACCACCCAAACTTAAATCCAAAATCAAAAATTGGGTGACTGACAGTGGCAACTCCCCAAAACCAACGAAAACCCATGGAAAGCCGGGCACAACTTCGTGGCCCCCACGTGCACACAGCTGGAGTCCTAGTTAGACTAGTATAAATAGGGTGATTGTCTACACCCACAGTAAAACTCAATAGACATGGCGACTCTTAGAAATCCAGTTATGTTTAGGACTAATTTGCCTAGAAAAGGAAAATAAGAGCAGATGATGCTGAGACAACATAAAAAGAGAGGAAATCCCATCGTGCGCAGGATCTCCATCCCATTGGGATCCAAGGGAATCAGTCCCCGGGTGCGCACAACCTGGCGACTCTGTTGGGGACTAACTCAACCCTATGGAATGCCTAAATTTGACCAATTGCACACACACGTCGTGCATGTTATCATTTGCTATGCATGGGGTTACACATAGAGAATGAGAGATGTGCGGATGATCCGAAAGTCGGTGAAGCCATTTTGGGTGAAGTGCAGCCAAGCCCTACATGTTGATCCGATTGAATAATGGGGAAGGGGGATTCTGCGGAGTTACATGGGAGCCGAAGTGGCTAATTTCATTAGCATGCATCATTGCCCTAGATGGATACTTCTAGCAGCCACCCCCTCTTACCGTATAAACTGAGCCCTGGAGTATTAGTCTTGCACGTCCAGATCATTATTTGGGAAGGCGGATGTGAACCTCCCACCCTAGTTTTGCTGATCCAACGCGTTCTCAATGCGGGAAAAAGCAAGGGTCAATCAGCTGGTTCCCACCTGTAGCCCATTCATGCATCCGCATGCGTGCATTGATGAAGTAGCACGATCCCTGTAAAATAATAGGTCTCTTTGCAACCAAATGAAAAATGGGATAAAATCAAAAAGTCCATGAGGGCAGTAACACCCCGACCCTGCATTTGTGTCAAACTCTAGAAAATGGACCAGACGTGGCCCACTACATAGACAGCCTATCCTATTTGAGCTAAGGTGCAACAAGACTAGGGGTCCGACTTTCACCGTGGGCCCACGTCCTTTCTTGGTGGCTCGGCCCACTAAGAAGGACGTAAGGTCCAAGTGTAACCAGAATCTACTGGAAAAGGTTCCCTTATCGCCTTGGCCCCTAGTCTCTACTTGACTCACTAAGAGACACAAAGGCTAAGGTGGGAATGGGATCTACCGGAAAGGTTGCATCTTGCACCACCCTTTCTGCTTGTCCTATAAAACCATATTTGACGTTACAAGGCAGGCTCAAGGGGTGTTGCAAGCTAGAAAGGGAGAGAGGAATATGGAGATGTCTTCTGAAGACAAATGAAATAAGGAAATCATACCACTCTGTGTCCCGATCAAGGATCCGACTCCAACTTTCATAGCATTATATTTCGCGATCTAGGGACGTGAGACCTCGGCCCACTTATTGTATTTGCATCTTTAGATAACTTCTTTCTCATCCTCTCCCCCGTTCTAAGCAAACTCCCAAGATTTTCATGCATTTTGAATCCAGTGAGACGTGGGCCTTGACCCAAAGAGTCCGCAAGAACATCCACGGGCTTTAGCTGTGAAACCCCATCCCAATACCCCTAGCACACCCTAACCAGTGAGCGTGATGTACAGGCGAAGTGGGAGGAGCCCAAGCTTGAAGCCAGGCAAAGTGGCTAAGCCCCGGCTCGGCAGTGACCGTGGAAGTGAGTAATCTTTATTTGGTTAAATAAGAATTCCTGTTGTGCAAAAAAAAAAATGACTAAGTGTTGGTTGGAATTGTGTAGTAGGAGGTGGAGTGGCAAAAGGGTGATTTTTGCATGTGAGGGAGTTACTTAAGTGAAAGGAAAAAAAAAACAACAAATAGACCCAAAAACCCCATTCGACCAAACCCATAGCCGGCCCCTCTCTTTCTCTCTTCTTCATCTTCCTCCTTCCCTTCCCACTCTCATTTCTCCTCCATTTTCCCTTCACTCTTCTCCCATTTCATTCCCTTTCGATATTGAACCCAGTTGGAAGAGAAAATCCTAGCAAGAAAAGAAAAAAGGAGCACCAAGTTGGATTTTTCGTTTGGTAAGTTTTGGTGGATTTTGTGGAGAAAACAACCAAGAGGCACGAGGAGTGCTGTTCGTGGGTTGATTTGGAAGAAAGAAGACTTGCTTAAGTGTTTGCAAAAGGTAAGCAACGCCACCCTTCCCCTTATTTTCAATTTTCGGCCAAAATTGCATGTTTAGATGAATGTTAGGGTTAAGATATGAAAACAAGTCTTAGGCCAAATGGGAGGGTTATCTTTGAGGGGTTTTGTTGGTAGTAGATTTTTACACATGCTAGGAGTGATTTAGAGCCCCAAAACAAGTCAAATTTGAGAAAGATCGAAATCCCCAAAAGTTCGGATTTCGCGAGCTTTCAAAAAACCCAGGCTGTTCTAGCGAGTGTTTTAACAAAAGAACCCAAGACCAAATATTTGCCTGCTCGAAGCAGGCTCGAGCGACCCATCGAGCGCCCTTACCAGAAATTCCAAATTTTGAGTTTTCAACCCAGATTGAACTACCATTTGCTTTTGTTCAAATCCAACCTATGTATAAGTGAGAGTTAGGTGTCTAGGAAATATCTCAAAATTCCAAATAACAAGGATTTTGGATACGTTTTCCCAAAGAGAGTCTTACCGAGAGTTTCTGTCCCAGATTTCTCATAGGGATAGGATAACTTGATTCCGTCACATCGAGCACCTTCCAAATGACCATTAGAAGTAGAAAACAAAAGCCAAAACCAAGTTGTACAAGTATCAAAAGAATTGAGGCCTGAGTTGCCGAAGTAAGGCTTGAAATACACAGTGAACTTCACAAACAACGTATATATTTGATTTCCATTGCGAGCATGTGATTTATTTAGGGCATCGGCCCATTTTGTTTACCATGCTAACTTATCATGCCATTTATTGTTGAAATGATATGAGAAGGGCATTGGCCCGTGTTGAATTGCATGTGATTTATTTAGGGCTTTGGCCCATTTGTTTAGCATGCTATATATTATGATTATGATATGAAAGAGGGCAGTGGCCCAGTGCTATTGAGAACTGAAAGAGGGCAGTGGCCCAGTGTTATTAATATTGAAAGAGGGCAGTGGCCCAGTGCTATTGAGAACTGAAAGAGGGCAGTGGCCCAGTGTTATTAATATTGAAAGAGGGCAGTGGCCCAGTGTTATTGAGAATTGAACAGAGGGCAGTGGCCCAAATCGAACTGTATGGCATAAAGGGTATTGACCCAATTGATAGTTTGTGGTATGATTGCTATCTGTGGGTAGTGTGTGCGGTTCACCTCAATTTGGGAGTGTGAACTAACATCCTCCACAACAGTAAGTCTTAGTGGGTAGTGTGTGCGGTTCACCTCAAGTTGGGAGTTGTTAACTAGCATCCTCCACAATCTTGGTGGGTAGTGCGGGCGGTCCACCCCAACTTGGAGATAGAGAACTAGCATCCTTCACACAAGCTTAGGAATACGTGACATTTGGTATGAGGAAGAAATGAATATGATTGTTATGGATAAATGACCTGTACACCTACGCACATGAATGCACTTATTGTATGACACTAAGTTGCCATTGTTTTTGCAATATTTCAACTAACCACATGTCATGGTTTCATCGAATGATATATGCCTAAACTGTGTTTTCAACCGAGCATGCATGTGTTGCTTACTGAGACATTCGTCTCACAGTTGCTTTACATCTTATTTTTCAGATCCGTAGACGTCTGGTGTGAAGGACCGAACTGGGGATAGAGGAAAAGAAAAAGCTTTTGGGTATAGAGAAGAAGATTACTACAGACCCACTTAGGATTTCTTTTTTATACATGTTGTAGTTTCTTTTTGTACACCTTGTATTTTGAGAGGAGTGATATAGTCACCCGTCATTTTGTAATCAAACTCATGTCTTATTACATTTCTTATATACATAGAACACACTTTTGTGATGCACAGAATGAATTGTCTTATCACTAGCACTTGTTAGGAAAAAGTTTTAATTCCTTCGTACTGAAATCAAGTAGTATGGCCCACTTGCCACGGTCTGGGATGGGTTGTGCCTTGGAGGGGCAGACCTGGTTCCAGGGCGTGACATTAGCAGAATGAAAGCAAGTCAGATCAGAAATGAAGCATGGCCTAGTTCTAGGACCAGCCAGACCAGCCAAAGAAGGCCAAATTGTACCTTGTAAAAATTTTGTAAATTCAACAAAAGATGGCAAGTTGTAAATTCACAGCCAAAATGACTTGTGTTTTGTAAATTAAACAGGGGCAGTTGATCAAGCATTTCCTTCAAAAACAATAGAAGAAAGAAAAATCTGTGGATGCTCTTACACCAATCTATTTAGAAGTCGTACTCCGTGTAGACACCCCAAATTGCATGAAGATATGAGAAAATGGTAGAAATAATTCGGAAATAAAATACACATGTTAAAACATGCAAAATCATTATATATATATAAAGTTTCGTATAGGTTATATGGTTATATTCACTTTTATTTTCACCGTATTAGTGATACGGTCGTACACCTCATGTGAAGCCTTGAATTTAATTAAGTTTAATTAGTTAAATTTTGGGTAAATTACACTTACCTCCCTTGAAGAATGCTATAATTACACTTACCTCCCTTGAGGTTTCTGAAATAACACTTTCCCCCTTGAGATTTGTGTATGGGTCACAATAACACTTTTTCATTGAAGTTTCTGTCAAAACAGTAGTGATGGTTAGTAAAATAATTTTAACTGGACAAGATTACCCCCATTTAAGTTAAATGATAGTTATGTCTTAGGCCATTAAAATTTTTGTTCTCATCTTTATGAAGGGGTAATCTTGTCAAGTTAAAATTATTTTACTAACTATCACTACTGTTTTGACGGAAACTTCAATGAAAAAGTGTTATTGTGACCCATACACAAATCTCAAGGGTGGAAAGTGTTATTTCAGAAACCTCAAGAGAGGTAAGTGTAATTATAGCATACCTCAAGGGAGGTAAGTGTAATTTACCCTTCAATTTTTATTCAATTATGCAATTCTAAAACGAGTAAACTTTGTGAAGTCAAGGTGAGGTGGAGGAAGATTAAATTAGAGAAAATGGGAGCAATCAGATGTCTAAGGAAGTTTAAAAATTAAGGTAAAGAAAATTTAAATTATTTTTGTGTTTGGATTGGTTGTTGTAGTTTAATTTGATGGGAGGATATGCATTGAATCAAATTTAAAAGAAACCCTCTTATTTAAGGGTTTTGGTTTGGTTTGGTTTGGGTTGGTCTAAGGTGGGTTGGCTTGATTTGTTTAGCTATAAACATGAGGTGACCAAAAGTTTTTGGTCGTGCGTAGAAAGAAGAAGGGAAGAGAGAAGCAAGGAAGGAAAAGGGAAGAGGAAGAAAAGAAAAAGAAGAGAAGAGGGCTAAAACAGTAAGTAGTGTTTTTGTTTTTCTGTTCTTGTTTTCACGTTTTCGAAATTTGTAGAGATTTCTTAAATTTTGAATTTCTCATGTTTAATTTACATTGGTATGCTTAAAATTTAGTTTAATGTGCTATTAGATGATTGCAATTGGTTTAAAGCCATTTGGTAATATGTGCATGAAAAAACTTCAAAATTAACAAATCACCGTGAGGAGGAGGTAATTTTGAACATATTTAACTTTTGGTGAAAAACAGCATATAATAATGAAATTTTAGTTTTATTTTAAAAATAATTAAGTTTTAGTATAAGCTTATACTATATTGAACAATTAGTCATATGTTCCAATTTTTTAAATTTTTAGTGTGAAACACACACACGAATGAAAGTTAGGTCATACTTTTGAAAATAATAAAATTTTAGCTAAGAATTGAGAAAAAGAATTGATAGTTAGTTAAAACCCCTAAAAAGTGTTATAAAACTCAAATAAATAGACCACCAAGCTTCAACTTTGAAAATTTAGTCCTTTGAAATTTGAATTGGCCGTTTAGTCCTGTAGGGAATCACCTAGCCCTAGTTCTTATTAAAGTTTGAAAATTTGTCATTTTAATTTATAGAATGTTTTATTAAAATTCTAAGGTTATTAGCACTTAGAACTAAATAATTAAAGATGTTTTATTTGCCATGATCTAGAAATTTAGAAATGTCTAATGAAGAATTTATGTATGTTTTTCTAATGATATTTTTATGAGAATAATTTTAGAAGCTTAGTCATTTTTGCTGAATTGCATGGATGTGAGTATTACTTATTTTGGAAAGTAAGAAGGAAAGTTACTCGTGACTCGAAAAGGAAATTTGGCTTAAAGTAATTATCAAGAGTGCATATGAATTCACTCAAGAGATTGAGATAATTATCATTGTATACTAGATATTGAATAGATTTCGTCAAATTGAGTCAAATGTTGTATTTTTATATTAGTGGGCTTAGTTGTGAATATGGATCCATATCCAAGCTAGATAGTGTATCAGAGTAGCTTTTGTAAGACTAGTATTCTTGTCCAACAAGCATCCATCAGGTGATCCTGGTGAGGCCTCTTGAGAGCAGGATGGGCTACGGCACCCTTGCCACCGTGTGACCTCAGTGACGACAGTTTGTGTTATTATTGTCACCATGCGATGGTGATGACAATATTGGGTTATGATTGTTGTTCGGTTGCTCTATGCCAATCCATACGTGGATTCTCCGTTTGGGTTGGACCCTGGCTAGGTTCTTCACTCTATAAGTGATGAGGTGGCAGTTGGACACTGATACTAGCTTATTAAAGATACTTTAATCCACGAGTCCCACATTAACACGGTACATGATTTTGGATAGTGATGTACTTAAGGATGTTCTTTGACATAGTTTTGATACAGTGTGGTTATTTTTTTAATGATACATAATTGTTACTTATCCCTGGATTTGCCACATATTGAGACGTTAAAATCATAAACTCATTTTTGTTTAGTCGGTCGTGGTTTTTGACATATCCATAAAATGAGGTTCTAGTTACTCATTTGTAAACATAAACTGCATCACTTGTATTATATCATGCATATGCTGCTTACTGGGACATTATTCTCATTATCAGTTTTGTTTTGAGATACTTCTGCGAAGCTAGGATGTACTGGGGTACAGAGACCGAGTGACTCTACAAGGTATCGTGCTGAGGATTACTTTCACCTTGTGTAGGGTATATAGGTTTGTAGTCTTTTTATATATAGTTTGACTTGTATACAGCAAGAATCAGTGTGAACCTTAGTTGAACCTCGTATAAAAGTTTGTTATGTATATACAGGTTGTATTTTTGGTTTCACACACCGACACTTATTAGGTTATATTTTTAAAATCCTGAATTTTTAATATTATTAAAATTTTGGATTTATTAATTTTATATTGATCAAGTGGTTTAATATTGTAGATGAAGAGTAAGAGTTCAATTTGTGGAATTATGACCAAGTCAAAGGATGATTATTGAATTATTCAAGGTAATGATTGATTAATAATTTTGTTGGTTGAGTAGGTGAATTTTGTGGAGTGGTATTGCATGTGATTATATTGGTTTAAATTTTTATTTGTTTGTGCATGTAGGATTGGTGATGTGGCCTTATATATCGTGTAAGAGCTGATGGTGTATGTAGCTTGGTGGTGTGGCGAGGTAGCTAATCATGAAAGACTTAAATCTTAAATTGGGCAGCATACCAGAAACTATAAATAGAGGAGATCAAAGGAAGAGAGAGCAATTAGATCTGGAGTGACGATAGCCTGAATCGATCCAAAGAAGAGAGAAGGTTTAGAAGTGTCTCATGGCTGGAAAATATTGTGGAAACTCAGAGAAATTCGTTAATATCTGTTACAAATCAAGTAGGTTATGTTTAGTTTAGGTTTTAGTTATCAATTCAGTGGAATTATGAGAATTGAATCATAGTAGATCAAATCTGGAATTTCAGAGTTTGGGGAGGAATTATTGTCGTGGGAGTTCAGATTTGAGAATTAGTGGTTCCAGGAGCTGGATTGGAGCTTGAGCAAGTAAGTAACACCTTCCTAAACGAGATTATGCTGGAATTTACAGATTTGATGCATGTGAATTGAAATTTAATGGTTGAACTCAAGTTTTAGTAGTTTTTTAACTATTTGAAGAGAATATATATAGATCTGATCTATTAATCACGTTAAATTGTTGTTGATTTAGTTAGAAAGTTTCCATTAGTGTTTTAAAAGAAGTTTGTATGATTTTAGAAGGATTAAATTAGGTTTTGGTAGTTTAATTTCCAAAAACTCAAAAAAATCACAACTCTGTTCGCAAACTGTTGTGAGACATGGAAAATCACCTACGTGATCTCCTAATCATCACACGGGGTTCACAAAATGAAGGAGTCGCCACCATTCAAGTTAAGGTGTGAATGGACACCAAAGTGAGCATGAAAGGTAAAAATAGAGCTAAAGTAGCTTTAATTCATGTTCTTGTCCAAAGATTGAGTAAGGGGATTAGATTATGAGTAGGGGAAGGTGTTAGGCACCCCTATTCATCCATACAAGATGGTTGCCATATGCTATTCATGCTTAAAAATTGCTTGCTAACAAAGTCATTCAAAAAGTGCTTGAAAAGAAACAAACATGTGTGTGATTTTTCCATATGAGTAGTCTAATTGATCCTGGACTTTCTTTATGGATGTATCACTTCTAGGAATTTATGATCAAGTAAAAATTAAAGTAAAGCTTGAATAAAGGCAAGCTAAAACAAATCTGGAAAAATCAGTAGAAGATGAAGCTATTTGAGCTTAAAAACTTCAATCAATCATAAATCATTCAAATCAAATTCAAATTGAATAAAACCAAAGCCATTCGAAAACTTATGTTAGGTAGAAGACTCAAGAAAAATTTCAATTAAATCCGATTAAAATCAGAAGAGATATGCTTGTTTTAAATCTGCTATTGTAAAAAGGTTAACGCAGTAAGTAGACAACTTTGAAAGCCTATTCGTGGATATTGGCTCCATATAAATCCTTGAAAATTTGCATGAATGAAGTATGAGGTACCATATTTTGAATGAAATGAGCCTCACACAAAAGTTCATCAATTTGTGGCTTGTGTGCTTTCTCAAACATGCTTAGAGGATCACAGATTAACTCTGTAATTTGCTACTGAACAGTTCAGAGTCAATCAAACACACACAATTCAAATCAAAATGAAAATTCATGAAATCACTTGGATTTGAAAGATGACTCATAAAGGAAGACTCATAAATTGAAATCACCCAAATCAAAGTTAAAATGAGCCTTTAGTACTCAATCAAAGTAACAAGTTCAGCAATCTGATCTTATCTGAATTATCAACTTTAATCAAATGGTTTGGAAAATCGGCATCATATAAATTTCTCAAATTTTACAGGATTAGACTAGACATCTTCACCTATCACATGTTTTTGGAATCATTCAAAAATTCATCCAAATGACGAAGTTATGAATGATTCAAGACAGGGTATAAGTTCAGTCCAGATTTGTAAAATTTAAGTAAAAGTAAGCCAAAACAGTGTGTGTGTGCGTTTGATTCAATTGATCTGGATTGAAATCACTTGAAATGAGTTGAAAAACACTCAAAAAGATTTTGGGTAAGGATTTGGCTCAGATCTCTCATTAATTGGAGAAGAGAAGCCAAATCTACCCAAATTAGAGCAAAATGCCCAAACAAAGAGAGATTAGACCATGGGGTCTTCTCTAGAAGATAAAAATCACTTAAAATCAACTCATAAAGTCCTAAGAAATTGCTCTAAGGCCAATGACCTCAGATCTACTATATTGAGTATAGTAGATCTAAGCCTATTTTGGTAAAAATCCCATGATGTGTGTATAGGATTGTGTAGGAAATCAGATTTTTGGAAGAGATAGTTGAGATCTATGTTATAGAAAGCATAGATCTATGTAATTCCTCCAAGATTAAACCCAAAATATGAACAAACAGTACTCACATACCAATTTAAGGAAATGAATCAATCACTTCATCCAAAAGTGGTTCTAAGCCTAAGGTTCCATTCCAAAACTTGTTTCCCCTAGCTCTCTCTTTATATTTTACGGCTAGAGAGGGTGGGTGCTTAAGGTACTTTAAGCATAGTTTGGGGTTCCAAACACAACCATGGCCCTATCTACAGAAAGATAGAAGGAGAGAGTGCTTGAAAATTAAGTATAATGAAGAAGAAAGCTTTGAAAGCTTACCTTGGTTGCTTGAGTGCTTAAGTGGAGAGTTGGCAGAGTTTCCCTTCTTCTTCAAGAGCTCTCAATCTTCAAATTATCAACCATTTGCAAGAGGAGAGCCTCTCTATTTATAGGCAAGGCCAAGGGTATAAAAGACCCAAAGGTATGCCAAAATACCCTTCTAGATTCTTCCAATTCATGCCTTAAGCCTAAGGCATGAATTGGAGTAAATCTAAAGGTTTCGGAGGGTAAAATAGGAAGATCGAGTCTCTTAGAGAGAGGTACGAAGGGTAAATAAGGCTCAGATCCCGAGCCTTTGCGAAATTGCACAAATTGAGTGTATCCGTATATACCATGCGGTTTTGTCCAAACCACATTATATATGCGGACACGACCAATATACCTGAAAATCGCACAATATCTGGGGATGAGATTCTGTTACGCACCATGCGTGTTGCCAACGTGGCCTAACGGCCAAAGCTTCTAGATGACACGTGGCAGCCTGTAACACCCCGGTTTCGGGTCCATTCCCAAACCCGAGGTATTATGGTAATCAAACAAAGCAACTAAAGAAACTGGACTATTTAAAACTTTTTCTAACTTTATAATCAGAGTAAATGCGGAAACTTAAATTTAAATTCTCTTTATTTATTAACAACCATAATATACAATGCTTTCACTTCCATGAACAACCTACAACTATATAAACTACCAATCTACAATTAGTCCAAGCTTTGACGTCCTTGCCAAGAGTACCTTAAAAATGGGGTGAAACCGGAGTGAGAATAAATCTCAACAAGTAACAAGGTGCATGTTGTAAAACAGTCCATAATTTTTTAATAATAGTCATGAGGTGAACGATGAAACCAAAACCACAATAATACGATAATACAAAAATAACAAATCACCAATCCAAAAAAACACATGTGACCAATAGGACTCATGAACTAAAACCACTTAGTAAGAATATTCTTGCCCCCATAGTTTGCCACATCACGATTTACATGATAGATGGAGCCCGCACCTGCAGTCACTACCATCTCCTCCGTCAACCATCAACGCAGACCACCCACGCATGGGTTGGCGAGTACAATCCAGTCCAAATAAAATCCCATCATGGGTACCACTTCCGCAGAGGCCATACCAATCCGATCAAAGATTAATGGACTCACAACAAACACGTCTAATACCAGTGCAAGTGCAAGTCACAAGTGATCCTCAAGCACGGCCAAATCATAGCTCCAAAGTGCGAATCACAAGTAACCTACCAACATAACCAATATAAAGCTCGTGAAAGTCAGTCTCATACTCATTAAAGCATGCGGATGGTAACCTGAAAAATAAAACAAAACCATTTACCGATAACAACCTCGACTTATGACCAGGCCGCACCTGCTAGTACGACGGACCCCATACTGGGGAGTTCCGAACAAGAATAACTTACCAGTCAATTCCCCTTCACTTCCTAGCTAAGCTATGGATCCATACCAAGTATTGCCCACTAGACACAACTCACAATCAAAAACCTTGAATAACTCGATAACATATCAATGTAATTTCAAAACCCACACAACAGTGGAAAACCAAACCAGGGAATGGACATACTTCTCAATAACACCCACCAAATACATAACCTTATCTGTATAACAAATCCGCCCATGCAGAACCAATAAAATAGGCACCATGCCTTGTCACACCAGTGACCCAAAAACCAACACTAGATGTACCAAGTCCTATGTCCAAACACCAGGTTTCAACGGCAAAATAATCCAAAGACCACGGTGTTAAACCAAAATATATTCAAAATAACCATTGAACAGTTCTTAAACAGAGTTCCATGTCATTCAATAAGATAAGTACGAGAGTATACACAATTCTAAATAAAAGGTTTAGATTTTAGTCGTGTTAGTGTGAGCATACTTAATTTATTGTTCTAATTCAGTATTCAAGTTATTCTTTGTTTCTTACAAAGTTTACTCCAACTCCTCCACTTTGGTTCATCCTAAAATCTTTACTTTTAAATCCTTATTTACCAACTAATACCCTAAATTCCTAAAGACCTTTGGGTTATGCTATTGATTCTTTCCAGAAGTTAATTTAAGTCTATTATAACTTGTTAGACTAGGTTTCATACCTAGAACCCTAATGAAAGTGGTTTGAGTGCTTATGGTTTACCTTAACTAGTCTACTTTGATTCTTATTACGTACATTGTTCCAATTAGTTATCCTTTTATCCAAATTTAATTCCGTCACTTCCTACATCTCAAATTGCCCTATTTACAGGTGTTACAACATTAAGATTCCAAGAAAAATCATTAGAAATTGAATCTGGGCATGAATCCCAAGTTTAGAAATTTCTGACAGTCAGTCGCTCGATGGGTCGCTCGGGCGACTGCTCTAGCGGTGAAGTTTCAGGTTCTGTTATTTTTCAAAGGCCTATCACCTAAGGAATCGCTCGAGCGGTGTATCGTGCGCTCCAACTATAACTTATTTTTCTTTAACTTACGGAAATCTTAAAACTTTCTATACATACTATTTACTTGTTTTGATTTTGAACATATAATTTCCACCCTAAACTAGTTCTGGGACAACCCTAAACTAATCCTATCATCTTTCCATTTATCTTTGAGTTTCTTTTTAAGTTTAACTCATCATGATCAACCTTTTCTTAATTTTCAAAGGAAAAATAAATCACCCAAAACAATACTTAATAAACACATAAACCTTTCCCATGAAATCCAACTTCAAAAACATCACGATCAAACATCGAAATCACGAGAAAACATGCAATTCCTCCAATTTCAATTGTTTGCTACTTGCCTTATGATGAACCCAGAATTTTCAGAAACTTCGCTTGTGCCCGATTTTGAAGCTCTACCGCACCCTTTTAGACTTCTCCAATTAAAATCTCCACCGTTCAGTTTAAAGTCTTCCATGAGTAGAACAAAACCCTAAAATTTCAGCCCATTCCAACGATTGGATTTTCCTAACTCGTTCGAAGTTGGCTAGTCGGCCATCTCTACAACTTCTCTTCTTTCTAATTCCCTCTTTCTTTTCTCTCTTCTCTCCTTCTATTTTTAACTCCTATCACTTATGCACGAATTTCTCTCTCCTTCTAACTTATTTTCTAAACCTAGACACTCTTCAAACCTCTCTGTTATAGCCTCCCTACTAGTCCAACTCTAATTAGGTTTAGCTTATACTAATATACTTAGTGTATTCCCTCTTCTACCCTTCTCCTTAAATTAACTCCTTTAACTCTCTTTTAAAGGATCTCCTAATTAATTTTCGTGCTTAATTCTTTCCCTAATTTTAAATCGAACTTAGACTTTTATTATTCACTCAAATTGCTTATATTTTGGACCCTAAATAGTATAATTACCATTAGGCCTTTTTCTACCCTTTAAGCCTTAATTTCATTATTTAACATCCAACTAAGCTAAGATTTTGTCTAGTCGAATTTGTTGACTTAATAACTAATTGTCTTATCTTCTTTCATGTATTTAACAATTGAAATAACCAAATAACCCTTTCTATTTAACTTCCTATTTTAACCTTTATATCTCTCTTTAATCCTCCTATCATTATCTTTCTTAGTACTTTCCTCCATAATTTATCTCTTAATTATTTATTTTATCCTTAGGAAAATCCAGGGTTTTACACAGCCCACTTGCGCACATGAGGAAAGCATGATCTCGCCCATAATATATATAGGGCGCGTCCGCATACTATATACGGATAGAACAAAATTAAAAATATCCGCACTTTACATACGGGCAGCACACTTTTGTTTGGTTTTGAGGTTTTGACACATGTAAAAACTCAATTAAGATATTTTAAACAATTTTTTATCATTTCTCAAACTTTAGTGTAATTTGGGGTGTCTACAACTATGTTTTTGGCAGAGCACCTGGAATCGCGCTTGAGCGTTATCCCAAGTGCCCCGCCTGTGTGTTTTTTAAATTCCCAAAACCCAAAAGTTGTAAAATCCAGTTAAGCCAAGCGCTACAAGGACGCTCGAGCGCTATGCCAAGCGTTGACTTCTTGAGCTTATTTCTATGGACGCCTGCAAGGACGCTCGAGCGCCATGTCGAGCACCCATGACAGAATTCCTTATTTTTCCAAATTAAAATGATTTTGACTGCGGAATTGTATTTATTAAATCTAACCTATGTACAAATAAGATTTAAGTGTTTATAAAGTATTTGCACAGGTTTTATCTCAAAATTCCATTTATCAAAGAATTTGGGCACAATCTACTAAACTACTTTTTGAGACTTTTGGTTCCAAATTATTATAGAATGACTTTATTTTGATACCACTACTTGCAACATCTTTCGAGATCATTTCTAAAGTGTTTCTAAAGGCCAATTGTATAAATGAGCTTATGCCAATTACTTTTCCACCTATTTCTTCAAATTAGTTCACCTTGGGGTCTTAAATGGATTTTTATGCTTTCTCTAACTTGTAAGGATTCTAAGGATTTCTATTTGTGTAATTCTCATATTCATACAATTCTGGTCAATTTGAGAAATTGATGTTTCAAGCTCTATTTTGAATTAGATTGGTTTACTTTGGTTTTATTGGAAATACTTGCATTGGTTATGGTTTAGTGTAAATTATTTTTATAGATTTGGATTGATTGTTTTGTCTTATGAATTAGATGATATAAGATCTGTTTTGGATATTAAGATTCGCTTTGAAAGGCATTCATATGAGATTTTGCATAATAGAGTGGGTTTGGTCATGATTAACCATGATTGTATATTGAGTACAGTGGTTTAATTGCTAGTTTTGTTTTAAGCTATTTTGGGCATAGTTTAATATGGATCCATAGTTTAGCTAGTAAGTGAAACTTGTCAATTTTGTTTGGATTAAGTCTAGTTTCCTTAATGTGTTTCCTCCATGATAGAGAGGCCTTCCATGAGGGAGTGGCTGCAGCAACTCCGTTTCCACCATGAGGGTGAGGTCTTGTGTATTTTCCACCATAAGGGTGATGATATAAGTTTCCGAGATGTTGCAGTTGTTCTTAGACTAAATTATTTGGAGCTAGGTCTTAACCTTACAAAGTAGTCAAATTTCACGAGTCCCACCATGATACATTGTTTCGAGATTAATGTTTTTGTTTTTGATTTGTATGCTGAAATACTTGGTTTTATTTTGTTTGATTGATAGATTATTCGTATTATCGATACTAATATTTGAATTATCATTGAATCATGTTTTTTTGAAACTGTATAGACTGTATTTGTGCATGCATGTGCTACTTACTAGGATATTTGTATCTCGTTCGGTTTTGTTTTCAGATCTTTGTGAGGACGATACTCAGTGGGTAGATATTGCTGACGAATACCCAGAGTATAGGGAGGAGGACTATTACGTGGAGTAGTAGTAGTGGACTTGATTATAGACTTTAATTTTTGTGATTGTACTTGATATTGTTAGTAAACATTTGATACTTGCTATTGATTCATTTGGATTAGTGATTGGGATTAGTTAACTCTAATATTGAAGGTATTATGTTGATCATATTATATTCATGTTTTCCTTTACTCTGTTATAGATCATGTGTTTTAGCTAACACTTCGGAGTCGAGTTATGGCTTCATTACGTAACTCGGATCCGGGGCGTAACAGTATTGCACTCTGATATTAATAATCCTTGTTAATCAAGAATTAAGTATGATTGTGGACCCATGCCTAGTGCTCAGGAGACGATGTATATCTTTAGTGAACAGACCGGATCCGAGGCGCTACAATATCTATGCTATATAAATGTATATACAATATTAATAGAAATTATTTTCAATAAGGTCTTTTTAATTTATTATTTACTGTTAGAAATTAAAGTATTTTTTCTATATTGTTTTGGAATATATAAAGAGTTGAAACTTAATTTTTATATATTCGAATACAAAAATGTTCTTTTCTTTGTAAAATGTTACGATTACGAAAATAAATATAGTATTTAGTGTATGAAAATTGTATATATAGTAAAAATGAATATATTATTTAATTTAATATATGAAAATTTGTAACTTTTTCACTTATAATTATTTGAATAATTTTCTTAGTTGTCTTTCTCTTTTTTTATATATAATATTAGGAATTTCACTTATACTTATTTGATTAAATTTCTTTCGTTCCTGAGGATTTATTGTTGAAGTATAATAAATATGTTATTATTTTTTATTATTTAATATAAGAAGACTATTTATAAAAATTAAAATATTATTTTTTCCATGTTCTTGAGAATTTATTTTGGGACTCTAAATATAAAAGAACATTAACGTGTTAATTATAAAATTAAATATAAAGATTTTTATAGTGACATAAAATAAAATAGAAATTAGATTGCATGCACAACAAACTATTATTATGAGTCGAAAATATATATAATAAGAACAAATAATAACTATCGTTTTTTTTTCTTGCATTCTATAAAGAATAAATATTTTAACTAAAATAAAATAGAAATTAGATAAAATTCCAAAAAAAAGGTAATGAATTCCCTATTTCTTTTTAAGGACTTGGAATCATAGTAAGATTTATTTTAATAAGTGGGATTTAAAAAGGATAAAATTTTTCCTTTAATCATGGGTATTATCAATTGATAATTCAAAATAGATATAGACAGAATTTTTAAAAAGGGGTTATTCTTTTTTTCTTTAGTATTTTTTTTATGAAAATATTAAATAAAAAATAGAATTCTAAAAAGGGATAATAAATTATTATTATTTGTTTTTGTTATTAATAAAAATATATAAGATAAGAATAAAATAAAAAATTATCATCCTACACCATTAATTAATAATCTAACTAATTCCCATTTATCACTTATTTTTTTTCATCATTATTCATTAATATTAATAAATATGCTCATGGTAAATATAAATTTTTTTTTCCTAAAAATGTGGGAGTCTAAAAAAGATTAAGATTCCTAATTATATATTTACAAGCAATAGACATAAGCCACACTAATGCTTTTGTACATATCTTTTTCGAAAAGAACTTGATGAAAATATAGGATATATATACTAATAACTTTCATCAATTTTTTGAAGTTTACATGTTTACTTTTTTTTATATTTTATTTTAGAAGTTTATCACTTCCATCTCTAATACAAATAAATGATTCTTCTTCTTGTGAATTATAGATTGTTCACATTGGGAGTATGGAAAAAGTGCACACTTTGAAAATCAAGTTTCTAAAAAAGAGGTAATTAAAATTCTTCTCTTATAAGATAAGTATAGCAATTAATATTCTTTTAATTAGAAAATTATTGGAGAAAACTCTATTGATATAAATATTGGAGAAGAAGTCTAATTTAGTAAGAGTTCATTAAAAAAAACTCCACACGCCTAATGTTGGGTAATTAAATGGCACACTTTGAAAGACTAATTTACTTAAATATTATAATTAATGACTATAAGGAAGGATGTTTTAGATATGTGAAAATAAAAAATACTTAAGGTAGTTTGTGCTTTTAATAGTAGTATAGATTAATACCATTGATAAAAGAAATATTTATAGGCTATTATAACCCCGGATAAAAGGTTTTTCTTTTTTTTCTTTCTTGTGAGTAAGCGGTGTAAAACCCCAGAATTTTAGGAGATTAAATAATTAAATAAAATAACTAGAGGTGTTGTTATGTTATGCAACGAATGGAATTCAGGACCAACCCGGAGAGCTTCTAATTGAACCGATGCATGTGGAGACTCAAACCTAGGGTAAGTTAGGAAATTTTGTATTACTCTTTTATTTAATTGATATAGATTAATATTTAGTAAGTGGGCAAACCTGCTAAAAAAAATAATCATAATAATAAAATAGAAGGAAATGTTTTTTTTTAGAAACCTCTTTCTCATAACGGTTGGATGGTTTGGTGTGTGTGTGTTGTGTGGGTTTAAGAAAAGGGGTTAACCATTGGCTTAACAGAGAAGGGTAATTATGGGATGAGTTTTAGGAGCTTTAGTTGCTGGAAAGCCGAAAAACAAAACAGAAAAAGAGATGGGCGTGTGGAGGCTATGCACTTAAGAGAAGAGAGGAGAAAAAAGAAAGAGTGTTGGACGTATGCTTTTTCCAATCTAGATTCTTCAATCCATGA
The DNA here is from genome assembly GCA_947561395.2 of Buxus sempervirens. NCBI lineage: Eukaryota > Viridiplantae > Streptophyta > Magnoliopsida > Buxales > Buxaceae > Buxus > Buxus sempervirens. The sequence goes on along the minus strand of OX387194.1, from coordinate 27,310,473 downwards.
GTTCTTTTTTGCTGGTTGGGTTGCTGTTCAGATCTGAGAAAAGAAAAGGTTGATTATTGGAAGAAGAAAATGAAAAGGGAGAGAGGAAAAGCAACTGCCGTGAGCTTTATTTCTTTTCAATTTTTGTTTCCAGCTTTGTTTTCCTAAGTGATGTGGGATTTGTTTGATCAGATCTGAATAAGAGAAGTCTCATATGTAAAAAAAAATCAGATCTCAGTTTACTTGGGCTAGGCGTCAAGAGCATATAAAAAAATTCAGTTCATGTTTTGGGGCATGGGAGAATGACGATATGGATTTTCTGGAGTTTAATCTTGCCCTTTTTTTTTTAGGTTTCAGGTAAGGGAAATACCAAGTTTTAGGCTTTTGTTTAATGTAAATATAGTTGCAAAGTCTCTAATTTGGGTGCTTTTATTTTATGTGCAAAACTCGAAATCCAACACGAAGGCTTATTGTGGTTCTTTGTTGGGTTGCAAGAGGAAGTTGATATCAGGAAATTTTGGGGAGAATTCTGTCTAAAACAACATGTAAGTAGTCCTCTCAATCTGCATAAAAAAAAATTTGATTTCAAGTTAGTCGATTAGAACCGATGCATTTCATGTATTGCTGTAATTTTAAACTTAATATTATTCTTCGGTTTATTTTGTTGCACTTTGATGATTAGAATCCATGAGATATATAAATTCTGTATTCTGTTTAGAAGTTACCTTTAAGGTGCTTTGAAAGAAGTTTTGATAAATTTTATCATTAATTTGTAGTTGAACATGTTAGAACTATGAAAGGATTGGAAAATACGTAAAACTCAGGTTTCTGCAGAAAATTTCAGAAAGATGGAATTTTTAGGCTACTTTAGAGACATATTTAGGTTTCGGTTTCTGAATGAAAGTTGTTCCATTATGTCTCTATATTCACCAAAAAAAATGCTCTGGGCAGAAATCTATGATTTAGTAATATTAATCGAATTCTTACAGCTGTTGGTCTATACAGGATTTTGAATTAAAGTAGACTTTGAAAACCCATAATTAATTAACCAAGTGGAATTTTGTAAAACTGAGCTATTTTAGTGCATTAAGTTAGAAGTCTAACAAACCAGATTTCATGTTATTTGGTTAAGAAATGAATGAATTATGGGGATTTGTTTTTCACTAGGTTAGAAAATACAGAATTGATATAGTTATGATTAAAATTCAATAGAAAACAAATAGATTATATTTCATGATGGATTTAGGTTTGTTTTCTATTCTGGAAATTCCCAGATTAATAAGAAACTAGATTTTAAGGTATTTACATCTTAGAGAATTTAAGTTTAATTTTGGGGAGAAGTGGCAAGGTTTTGAGTATGATCATTTTGCTTAAGGATTGTTGTGAATTCTAGGGAATCTATGATGTCAGTCTAAATTATTTTTTTTAGGAAAATTTCGATTTCATATTTTAGGAAAAGTGATCAAATTGTTGATGAGAATATAGTGGAATTTCAGAAAAAAAGCCTATTATAATATATTTTCTTAAAAGTTTAGTTTTAAAGATTTTGAAGGAACTCTTTAAGACTAGAAATGAGCTTTTTATTGAAAAATGAGATTTTCCGGAAAAATATATTAATTAACGGAGTTTTAAATTTATTATTTTCAAAATATTCAGATATGATGTTTGAAATACTAGGAACTCTGTTTAAAAGCCGAATTTTTGTTACTTAATATCCTTTAGAAATCAAATTGTTGTAATAAATATTATGTTTTAAAAGAAGTGTTTTAACTAGTTATTTAATTTGACATGTATGTGTCTCTGCATATGCGGGTGTGTTTCTAATACGTAGGGGTCTCCACGTATGTGGGTTTGCTTCTGACACGTATGTTTCTCTGCGTATGCGGCTATTTTATGACGTATGTCTTCTTCCTAGTATTTGTGTTTTCCACTGTCTAGTAGGCTTAGCTCTAAATAGATCCATAGAGTAACTAGTAAGTGAAATGTTTTCCAGAGTGGTTTGAATTCTATGTCATAGCACTCCATCAAGTTTACGATGGTACCGCTTCGATTTCGATCAGTTGCTACATTATCCACTCCGGTATCGGTTGGACCCATCATGCTAACTCACTGCAGTATCGGTTGAGTACTTCCGCCTAGCGTCGAATAGCCCGACTGGTATCGGCTGGTCCGCTTATAAGTCGGTTAGGTAGCATATTGGCATAGTCTGTTGGTCTACCTCTGATTTCATATTCATGAGTCTTACAAGACTAAATTCTATGATTGCATCATTTTATATTTTATGGTGTTTATATTTAACATGGTTAACCTGATTACTCACTTGCATAATTTCGAACTATTAAAAATTTATATTTCTGCATGACTACTTACTAAGTTGTTGTTTCTCACATTATCGTTTTTATAGGATTTGTTTTCAGATACTTCGGGAGAGGACGCAGCTGGGTTAGATACACATGGAGACTACCCTGACTATCAAGAGGAGGATTTTTATTTACCTGCATAGGTTCAGGGGACCATGTCTTTTATTTGATCTAGATTATTTTGGTGGATGTACTGGGTTTATTTTTAGTTGACCACAACCAGACTTTACTTAGATGTTTTTATGCTTCGGATGGCGATATTTTTATTTATTCATTGTTCCACGTTTGATTGAGGATTTTATATCTATTACAGCACTCTTATGATGAACAGGAATTTGTTTATGTCTGGTTTAGTTGTATCTGGGCCTTTTTCCTAACGTTCAGGGTTTGGGTTTATGATTTTTTAATTAACCTGGATCCGGACCGTTACAAGTGGTTTGCGCCATGACCTATTATACTTTTACCTTGTTAAGTACTATTACCATTGGTAATGGTACATTTACGAATTGGTGGTAAAAGTCCACCTTCTAAACCTCCTGTCACAATTAAACCCATGTCCCACCAAGTAAATAATGATGGTGAGACAAACAAAAATTTATGATTTAGAAGGAAAGAAAAGCAAACAAAAATTTTAAAAAAAAACAACAAAAGAGAGAGGAAGGAAAAAGATTTAATTTAAATGCCTAACCTTGAAGTGACCCTTTAGATGAAAACTTTGAAAGATCGGGATTTCACAAATGCTAGATCCACTTCTGATGTACATTTTAACCTCAATTCATATGCTAAGTGTCAATTCAATTAGAACAAATTTAATTGTAATTATAAGAAAACTAAATTAGTAGGTGGTTCCATCTATTTGACTGGTCTATCCAGTCTGGTTTGCAAAAAATACTCCCTCTAATTAAAGCAACTTTAAGCGCATTTGTTTCTTTCTCCTTTCACCTATTATTAAAGGTTGTGTGGCACGCAAGAACACTCTCTCTTTCAATCAAAGTAACTTTAAAATACCCTTTTGGGCATTTGTTTCTTTCTCCAGTCACAAGTTATTATTGTGTGGCACACAAGAACACTCTCTTTCAATCAAAGCAACTTTAAAATACTGTTGTGGGCATTTATTTCTTTTTCCAATCACAAGTTACTAAGGTTGTGTGGCACTCAAGAATACTCTTTAAGTAAGGAAACTTTCACATATTTTTGTGTAGAACCGTGGAAATCACTAGAATTCCACGCATCTTACACAAAACTTGAGAAATAAAATAAGTCGCCACCATCCAAAGGGTCTTGGAGTGGATGGTCACTGAAGTGTGCAAAATTCTCAGAAAATAAGTTAAAGGAAGCTCAATTTGTGGTCTACACCAGATTTAGAGTAAAAGGGTTAGGTTATGAGTGGAGGAATGTGTTAAGCATCCCCACTCATACACTTAAGGTGGTTATCCTATTTTTTATCGATTTAAAATTTCTTGCACATGTACATTCAAATTAAAATAACAAAGAAACATGCAAACTGTATGATCCTCCATTAGGATCATCCAATTGATTTAAATGCTCTCTCTAGATTTATCATTTTCAAGTCCTCAGCTTAAATAAAATAAGATCAAAGCAAGCTTCATGAAAAATATATTCCAATTTTTTGAAAATCAGGTCAATAAAGTGTTTTTTGAGCAATATTGACTCAATTAAGCATATCTCACTCAACAAATCCAAATACAATGAAATCTATGCCATTTGAAAGTTAATTTAGTGAGAAAAACACTGTAAAAATTTCATTCGAAACAAATCAAAACCAACAAAGATATGCTTGGTTGAAGTTGTTGTTTCTACAACAGAGATAGTGTAGACCATCATATATTCTCAAGCCTATTCGTGGAGATTTACTCCATATAAATTCATGAAATTGGTATGAATGGAGTAGTATGTGCTCTCTTTCGGATGGCATATGGCTCACGCAATGATTCATTCATATGAGATTTGTGTGCATCCACGAACCTCTCAAAAAAATTCAAAGATTGACCCTATAAATAGCTACTGAGTAGTACAAGGTCAATCATCTCCACGAGATTCAAAACATAAAAGAATGTGTGCAAATCAATTTTTTTTTTCAAATCTAAACTCAAAACCAAAGTTAAAAACCAGATTTGCATCAACTGCCCACCAAATGAAGTGTCTATGCCTGTTTGAAGTTATAGGTCATGCAAATGAAGTGTTGCAAACTAGTATCATTTCAATTAGACATAGATGGAGCTTGACTCAACCAACGATTATAAAATTAATAGACACAAGCTCGACTCAAATATCTTTTGTATGAATCAAGAATCACTCAAAAATTCATCCGAAAAATGAAGTTATGAGTTCAACAAATTCATATATAGATTGTAACATCCCAAAATTTTCAAATTTGATGTTTTGGAATAAGTATGTGATTTTCTATTAATTCTTAAATTAATTTCTAAATTAATTGTGATTTATTGGTATTTATTAATGGGATTTTATGGCTTAATTCTAAATCATTTTATGTGTTTTGGACATAGGAACACTTATATTTTAATGGTAATAATTTTATGTGGATTGTGGTAAATTTGGGATTTATCATAGCACTATTGGGGTTTGTTGGATTTGATTAAGATTTTATTAGCATTAAAAAGTTTACCTTTATTCTAATTGGATAAAGGCTTTAAAGTATGGTCTTATGGTCTTTATGTTTGGACCTTAGTATATCCTTAGGTAATGCTGTGGTTTGTAAGTGAAATTGTTAAGAGATTGTATGGGGCAATTGTGCGCACGTCACACCCACGACGCGAGGGGGCGCACGCAATGAAAATGCGAGGGAACGGGGGGGTTTAGGAGTCGCCACTGCCTAATGGGATGCAGGCAGACACCTGGGTGCCCTAAGGATGTCTACTTTGGTCTGCAGCTTGAGATTCCGGCTAAGGTCTCGATTACGGTCCGGGGAAGTCCGTAGACACCCCGGTCCGCCCCGTCGGTTGACGGGTCCCATGTGTTTCCCTGGTTCGAGTCAATCTTGGTTCAACTCACCCTTATGTCCTAAACCAACATGCTCACTTATTAAGTATGAATGGGACCTTCAAAGGTGTGGGTCCCTTTTATTTTAATTGATTTTATCTTTTTATCCAGGTGATGTTGGTCTAATGTAGGCCCCGTTGGAAGGCCCATTGGATACCAAATAGGGCTTAGGTCAAGCCCAATTCCCATTTGGGGTTACGTTGGATAACCCCATTTATTGGATTCGGTTATGTGGTTTAGAGGTTAATGGAATGCACAAGATTGGTGGGTTTACTGGACTTAACCGCAGAACAGGTGTGGTTTGGCTTCAACCGCACATGCAGTGCGGTTCCGGCCAAACCGCTCTATGTGTGCTGTTCCAGCCCAGAGAACCCAAAAAAGCAATTTTTCTTGGGGTCTCTGCTTCCTGGGCCTTTTGTGGTATTTCAGTAGTAGTGTGGGCCCCCGTGTGGGCCCACAGTGGTTCTAGGAGAGGGGAAGGCCCCCTTTTGTCTCTTTTTTGGCTTCTACCGCAAGGGAAGGAGAGGGGGAGGCAAGGGAGGCTGCCTCCTCATTTATTTTCAGCAACTCCAGCAGCGGCCTAGGGGTCTTGGCACCCCTATCTTGGGCATTCCGCTTCACCAATCAATAGACCATTAAAGTCCAATAGCAAATCACATTATACTATACAAGTTGAACACCAAACAATGCATGCGAAGTAGTAAGACAAGAGAGGGGGTCTACTGCTGTCCTCAGCAACAGCTCCTACTAATCAAACAACAGGGGATTGTGGGGTGAAGGAAGCATACTTAGCAACCACAAAACAACAAATGATGTAAAGGGGCTGGGTGATCATGGCCATGGGGGTTTACACATGCATTTGGTGTGTTCAAGTGCACAAGCATGTCATATAAGTGACCTAGTGATGAACAACCAACATGCTATAGAAGTTTGGAACAGCAAGTAAGCCGAGCAAAGGAGGGAGTATGGGATTCACATATACACATACGTGAGTTCAAAACATTCACACCAAGAAAACATGACATGCATATGCCAACAAGCGGTAAAAGGGTCATGCTGTAGATGCAGGGGACAGCAACAAGTAAAGGGGGTGGGGGTTAGGGAGCATGCTGTAACCCAAGACATTAAACTGCAGGAGGAGAGGAACATGCTGGACCGCTACTGTTAAAGGGACTAATGGGGGCTCTCACATGGTTCTAACAGCAGCATTGAAAGAGGGATTCATGCTAGGTCATATGTGTGTGTGTGTTAAAGAAAGAAAACCAGAAAACAGAAGCAATGCCATCAGATGGAGCCATGTGAAATCATGAATAACAAATTCAGCAAAACCACCCATATGCTAGGAAAACATAGAAACAATCTAACATGCATCACCTGTTACTCCTGAACAGATCTGAACCCAATCTTCATGCTCAACCCAAAGACATTTAGAGAAGGGAAAGAGAAGGGGGGTTAAGGTTACAAACGAGACACAAGGACAGGGGAACATGCTCCCCTCCAATGAATACATGAACAGCTACATGTATGTGGCTTTTTTGGGCCATCGAACAAGGCCTTTTCCTCTCATTCAAGGTAACTAACTCCCTTTACCATGAGAGCCTTAGAATAGGTCGTACAGAAGCAATAACAGTATAAAAGTAGTAAAGAAATCATGCTCACAACAGTAAGAAGAGGGTGCTCATCATGGATCAATTTTCATATATATATATTGAACAATAAGTGTGAAGAAATTCACCTAGGTGTTGGGAGACCTTATTGATATTAGGTGCTGGCTCCTGGAGGCTAGAACAGCAGTTGAAGCTTTTTCCTTTAGCTTCCCAACAAAAAAGAAACCAGCTTCCTTCTTACTTTGATTGGAGAAGAAGAGACCGGAGTGATGTTTAAGGGGATCAAGGTAGGTTTAAGGCTTTAGAATAGTGAAGAAGGGTAGTTCGGAGGTTCAGAGGGTTGAGGAGACAGAGAAGGAACAGTGGAAAACCATCCATCCTTGTCCCACAGTTCAGATTTGGCTTTTATAGAAAACAGGAACAAAATCGCACACTCAGTGCAGTTTGGTCGAAATGCTGTGCGGTTTGGTCGAAACCACACACTCTATGCGGTTGGGTCAAAACCGTGCATGCAGTGCGGTTTGGACGTGTCTTTTCAGCATTAAATAGGGGACAAATTGGTCAAGTGCAAAATGACGCACCATGCAACCATACTGTAAGTGCGGTTACTTTTTGCGCGCCGCTTTGCGCTGAATGGCTGGCGCGAGCGGTGGCCAAAAAAATCAACTGTACACAATATGCGGTTGCAATTCTCTCCCCTTTTTTGGTTAAGTTGATTGCTGAGGCAACTCAGCCGTCCACTCGGACGAATTAGACTTCCCCAATTTTTATTATTTCCCATTTATCTTAATTAGTTTAATTAAGATATTTTAACTTTGCCCCTGGGACTGTTTTGCTCATATCTTCTCCATCCGGGCTTCGATTCCTACAAACTCAGTTGCGTTGGAGCCGTGTCGGGATTCTATATCCATTATGATAGGGTATAGCAATCAATTTGGGCTCAGGCAGAAAATCATCTTTTGCTCCTTAAGGTTTAGACCTGTCTTTTAGGGTTTTGCTTTCGAGTTTTTTAGAGGGGTGCAAAAATGAGGTGCTTACAACAATGCATTGCGATACACCAAATCACCCCTCATGATACAAATCGAGAATTCTCCAGAATGGGAGAGTGAGTGCTCCGAAACCCTATTGCACTGCTGAGCTTCTTCTTTCATTCTGTGTTCTTCCTGTCTTAGTTCTAGGGTGTATGTGATTTGATTCTTGGGTTTAGAAAAGCTGTGCCTACACTCCATGGTTTTGATTTAAGTGAGGTGATCATTGACAAAGTTTGTAAAATCCCAGATTTTAGTAACTAAACTAATTAGTTAATAATATGCAGGAGATGAAATTTTGGTTCAACCCGGAGGAAATCAAGATGAACCGGATACGATAGGAGAGCCAATATAAGGTGAGCTCCTAATTATTGATCAAATATAATTTTAATATATTAATTTTTGTGCTAATATATTATTAGTAAGAATTAATTGTATTAGAAATAAGAAGGATAAAAGGGGGTTGGTCGAACCCAATATTAGTGGGTTGACCCAGGGGGTTAAGTTGGTTTGATTTAAGTTGGATTAAAAGAGAAGAGGGCAAATAAGTAAAAGCCATTATATATTAAACTAGACCTAGTAATGCATGAGTTGCTATTTACGTGGACTTTATAAACCAAAACTAGAATCAGTCGTGAGTTGTTCTATTGTTTCCTATTCCTCTCTTAGTTGCCTTGTGATCAAAACCTAAACCCTAAATAAATTGTGGGAGCCGTCCTAGAGAAGGAGGAGTATTTTCGTGCATAGAGAACTCAGGTAAGATCAAGTTAATAACAAGTTCTGTTCTGGAGATTTTCGTATTGTAAGCACCTCATTTTTGCGCTCACAGAAGAGCCGGAAATGCAAACCCTGGACAAAAAGTCAAACCCTGAGGGGTAAAAAGTTGACTTTTTGATCAAGTGAAAATTGGCCACCTCACTTTATATCATTGGATAGAGAATCTCGACACGGTTCCAACGCAACTGAGTTTGCAGGAATTGGAGTCCGGATGAAGGTTCTGCGGGCGGTCAAACTTGAGGGGAGCCGAAAGTTGACTTTCTGCTAAAACCCGATCCAGATGCTTACCTCTATGTCATTGGATAGAGAATCACGACACGGTTCCGACGCAACTGAGTTTGCAGGAATCGGAGTCCGGATGAAGGTTTTGCGAGCGATCAAACTTGAGCAGAGCCGAAAGTTGACTTTCTGCTAAACCCTAGAACAGCTGCCCAAACTTGTCACAGTGGACAGGTCATCCTGACACGATTCCAATGCAACTGAGTTTGCTCGAATCGGAGTCTCGGATAATAAGTTATGAGCAAAACAAGAAACCCTAAAAACTGCCCACGTGGCAAAGACAGCAGAGAAAATAGCAGAAAAAGGTGTCTGGGGGCAAATCCGTAAATAATCAGGACAGTCAAAAATATCTGATGGCATATCTGTAATTATCTGGGTACGAATCTGTGAATATCAAGTTGATGAGAAAATAGCTCAAGGACCAATTTGCAATTTCCAAGAAAATCACCCCACATGTTTAATTCCCCACCACATCCTTCCCTCCCCCTCTCTCCTCCATAACTCATCCCCCATTCCCCACCACATCTTTTTCTCTCTCTCTCTCTCTCTCCTTCATAAATCCATGTCCCCTATGCATCCCCCCATACATCATACCATCATGCAAACAACTCTCTCTTTCTCTCTCTCTCATGAGTATACATGCATGCATTATGCATACTCTTTCTCTCTCTCTCTCCCTCTCTGATTAATGTTCCCTATGCATGCACCCCCCATGTATCATGCATCATAGCATCATGCATCTCTCTCTCTCTCTCCCTCCCTCCCTCATGAGCATCCATGCATGCATCTCATCTCATATCTCTCTCTCTCTCTCTCTCTCTCTCTCTCTCTCTCTCTCTCTCTCTCTCTCTCTCCTCTCATGAACATCATGCACCCATTCATCATCCACCCATAATAAAAACCCCAAGCACCATACGTATGAAAGGGTTGGAGCTCATTTTTTCCTTCTCTCCCACAACTCCCATCTCCCTCTCCCATCTCTCCCAAGCTCACCCCACAACTCTCCCCATTGGAACCTCTCTTCCCTTCACCTCTCTTTACCCTCATACCTCCCAAATACCCTCTTAATACCAGTCTACCTTCCTTCTTTTTTTCTTCTTCTTCATTCTCACCCAAGCAAGAGGAGGAAGAGCTGCTGTTGGTGGTGAAGAAGGAAGCTCCAGCAGCTGTCCAAGCTCCAAGGAGGCTCCACACACATTCTATAAGGGTTTGAAACCCCAAGGTGAGCTCTCCATGTTGTTTTGTTTAACATATTTGAATATGACATGATTTGAAGTATATTGGATTTCATGATGTTGTATACCTGCTGTTGGGGGGTAGGTTCATGCTTGCTTTCCTTATTTTCATCATTTTTTTTACACCATCACAAGGGTGTTGTTCCCCTAAGGTAAGATGGGTATTTCGGTTGAACTAAAGGGAGGATGAGAGCCCCTTTTTTAGTTGGTTTTAGGCATTCTAAAATTACTATTTTCATCTAATGTAAATGGTATCGTTCTCTTATTTGATGGGGGAGGGTGTTCCCCTTAAATTTTATCTCATGTAACCCTCATGTGATCCCCCTTCCCATCCTTTCTTTGGATCACTTTCTTGTTAATTAAGTAGGTTAGATTAAGGTGTGGAGCATACTGAATTTTTGTCTTGTTATTCTAACCTACATGAGCATGATTGGTTGTAAATATGCATATAGCTATCCCCTCATTCTTCATCATTTAAGGCATATGTGATGTTACTATATGATTATGCCTCATCCACCGTCTTGCATGATTGATTTGCTATGGTTTTTACCTCTTTCAAATCACCAATTATGGCCTCATGAGGTCACTTTTACTTATTTTGGTGCATGTCCTACACCATGTTTATTTCTTTATCCATTAGAAGCATGTCTAGGCTCTTCATGTGTGTCATTCCTTAATGTGATTTTCAAATATAGATGAAGTTTTTTTTACCCTTAAACACAACAAACACACACATGCATCTTGATAAGAAACTCATCCTAAAAGGCATGTTTCTCTATTCTATTTCTTTTATGTTTTGATTGTTGTTTCTTTTTTATCATGAGATACCCAAAACAAGGATGCTTGATCCCTGTTTATGTGCTGGTCTTAGTACAGGAGAAAGGGAAGAGGAGGCCTCCACCCATCCCCCTTTGGGTTTAGTTTTGAAAGTCCCAAAGGAGAAACAAGATGGCTTCACCTGAACCAATGGGGCCTCCCAAGGGCCCACACAACTTGTAGAAGTCCTTAGGTAATCCATGAGAGCCACCCCAAGGCAAAACCCCGAAAAGAGCCAGTTGAGGGTGATCCGACAACTCAGGTAGGATCACCCATGGCCAGTTTGTATCCGACCATGATGGTCAAATACATTAAAATAAGAGTGTAGCCGACCATGAAGGTCGGCTACATGGCAAAAATGCAATTTTTGTTTGTCCTTGTCTTGCCGAATTTTTATGTTATTTTCAACAAAACCAATTGAACCAATAGGGTTTCCGGGTCTAGGACATGGACCGCCGGTCCAACTCGGAACATTAGTAGGCCTTCCAACGGGGCCCGCCAAGCCCAATAAACCGTACAGCATGCAAATAAGCAAGTAAAACAAAATCAATTGATCAAGCCGGGCGGGCCAAACCCAATGCGGCTCGTCCAAACCAGATTTGTGGAATGACATGTTCAAATTGCATGGTTTGGCCGAGACCCAGGGCTAGGGCCTATCGGGCCCGCCAAAGCCCACTAACTTAACTAAGGAAGGGTACAAACCCTAAACCTTAAGAAACCTGGGCTTTCAAGCCCAAATCTGAACTACGGGCCCCAAGCCCAGCATCCAGCCCACTTTGGAACATTATATCAAAGATAAAGTAATAATACTTGGCAACACTTGTGTGGCCCACCCAGGGGCCCGCAAACCAACGCAAGCCCACCTTTTGCATGGAAATCACTTAAATCTTTAAATGGAACCTTAATATAAAATCAACTCACTTCACCTAAGCCCAAAGGGCTTCCCAGGCTTAGATGGAGGCCCACCAGAGGCATGTGGGCTTAACCAAGCCCACCAAGGACACCGTGGGTCTTCCAACGGGGCCTGCCCACTCATACTCGGATCACTTAAATTAAGCAAGATAAAAGCAATTAAAGGGACCCACACCACTCAGGTGGTCCCACCAGACTTAACCAAACTGCATGCTGGAAGAGGAATCGGGTGAGAAATCAGTGAGTTGACTCAAACCAGGAGGAACCCACGGGACCCGTCAACCGAGGGGGTGGACAGGGGTGTCTACGGACTTCCTCGGACCGCAACCGAGACCTTACTTAGAATCTCAAGCCGTAGACCAGCCCAATAGACCAACTTAGGCACCCATGTGTCCACCTACACCCCATCAGGCAGTGGCGACTCCAAATTACTGTTTTTACCCTCCCGGAGGCACGCACGAGAATCCGTGCGCCCCGCCGTGCGATTTCCCATGCGCACACGTATGTTAAAGAGTTTTTAAAAGTGTGATTTTTAACCCAAACGTGATCAGACTTGTTGGGATAGTTTGACAAAACTTTGGGGTGATATTTCAAGGCTCTTAGAGGAGATTTAAGTTCCTAAAACCAGGTAAGTAGTCCCTTGTGTGCGCACGTGGGGTCGCACGGTGCGGGCTCGAGCCTCCTGAAGGGTAAAATGGGAGGGTTGGAGTCGCCACTGCCTGATCGGGTGCAGGCAGACACCTGGGTGCCTAGGTTTATCTAGTAGGCAGTCTGCGGCTTGAGATTCTATGATAGGGTCTCGATTAAGGTCCGGGGAAGTCCGTAGACACCTCGGTCCGCCCCGTTGAAATGACGGGTCCCACAAGTTTCCTAGTTTTGAGTCAACTTTGGTCTATCTCACCTGGTTCCTAAGCCAGCATGCACATTTTATTGAGTCTGGTGGGACCACCTGAGTGGTGTGGGTCCCTTTGATTTGATTTGATTTTATCTTTTTATTCCAAGTGATTTGGGTTCGGTTTGTGGGCCCCTTTGGAAGGCCCACAGGATGCCAATTTGGGTTTTAGTGAAAGCCCAGGTCATGTTTGGGGTAACGTTAGATAACTCCTTTCGGTTTTGGTTGGTTTTATTGATTTTATTTAAGGTTCAAGTTGGGGATTAAGTAATTTTCATGCAAAAGTGGGCCTGGAGATGGTTTGTGGACCCATTGGGTGGGCCCACAGTGGTTGCCAAGTGATTTTGATTTATCTTCATTTATTTGTGCCAAAGTGGGCCAGGCATGGGCTTGGGGCCCATTGCCCAGATTTGGGCCAAGGCAATAGTGGATTAGGGCTCTGGACCCTGTCCTTTGGTTTTGTGGGCTTTCCTTAAAGGGATCTGGGCCCGATAGGCCTAAGCTCGTGTCACGGCCAAACCATCTAGCCTATCCAGTATGCTTAAATTTGGGCTTTTGTTGGGCCTTGAATGGTACGGCCCACTATACTTATTTAATTATCTTCTTTAATTACAAGTGAGTGAGTTGGACTGGGTGGGTCCCGTTGGAAGGCCAATAGGGTTTCAAGTTGACCCGAAACCCTGTTGGGCTAATTGGTATATTCAAAAGAGAGATTGGAAATGGGCTAAGGGGCTGAAAACCCCAAAATTAGGGTTTACAGGGTATAACCAAAATTCCATTTCGGTTATACCAAGAATACAATATAACCGAAATTAAATTTCGATCATACAGTATTCACTGCATAACCAAAATTCAATTTCGGTTATGCACAAAACACTGTTTGCCCGAACTGTGTTCTCGGGCAAACACAGAAAATACATTTTTTTTTTGTTTTTTGAAGGGGAACTGATTCCCGAGGTTCTCAAGGGTAGCCTAGGGTTCCGTGGGCCCACAGTGGTTCATGCACAGGAGGGAGAGCCTTGCTTGGCAACTCCTTTGGGATTTTTAGGAAACCAAGGGGAATGGGGTCATATCAAAGGGCTCAAAACAGTAATAAAAAAAAGGGAATGGGAAGCATGTTTCATGACATGGTTCTAATCCTAAGCATACAAGTTTCATGACATGGTAAGCATGCAATAAAAAAAGAAATCGACCATGACCTAAGCTATCATGCTAGTAAGGAAGGGATAATGGGGGGTTTTAAAGGGATACATGGGATTTTAAGAGGGAGGGGGAGAACATTCTCTCCCGTTATCAAATGAGACAAGGCAAGATTAGGCATGAAGAGTATGCCTTAAAAATGACATTGGTGGTGCTACATCGACTCTCCTCACTCCCTCTTCGGGCTTGGACACCTCCCCTTACCGTGGGAGTTCTTTCAGTTGTAGGGAAGAAGGAAACGAGAGAGGAAACCAATCACAACAAAAAAGGAACAATATGCATATAGAGCAAAAGTAGCAAAAATGCTCACAAACATCCCATTTTTATATATGTCAAATAAAAGTGTCAAGGAAGCTTACCTTGGGGGTTAGAAACTCTATTTGAGATGTGTGGAAGCCTCTTGAAGGCTTGGACAGCAGGTTAGCCTCCTCTTTAGCTCCAATAAGTTCTTCAAGCTTCCTCCAAGGTCCAAGAAATGGAGAAAAGGGAAGAAAGGGGGTCTTTGAAGTGTTTTGGAGGGTTAAAGGGTGATGGAGGGGTGTAGGAAGGAGGGCCGAGTAGGGTAGGGGAAACTCCAAGTGCCAAAATAGCCAACCCCTGCAAATGAGCTGCTGGAGCTCTTTATAGACGAAAAATGAATAACCGGAATTTAATTCCGGTTATGAAGAAAATATAGTATAACCGAAATTTAATTCTGGTTATACTATAAACCATGTGTAACCGAAATTCAATTTCGGTTACTTTTGCATTTGATTAGCAATTAATTCTTGTTAGGTATGGAATCAGAGAATCTGCCAGACAATTTTTTATTTCACTTTATGAACCGGAATTGAATTTCGGTTATACACAATTTGTGTATAACCGAAATTTATTTCCGGTTATTCTGCCAATATTTTTTATATTTACAAATTGCCCCCGGATTTGACCGATTTGACCGATTTGACACTTGAGATAACTGCAGATTGCCCCTGCGCAATTTTGGTTTAATCCTTGAGATATTTTGTAGATTTTGGATATTTACGAATTTGGCAAACTCAATTGCGTTAGAACCGTATCGGAGTCCTCTATCCAATGGGGCAAGGCTAAGCAGCTAATTTGGGTTTCAGCAGAAAGTCAACTTTCGGCTCCCCTTAAGTTTGACCGGCCCATATCTTCTTCATCCGGACCCCGATCTGAGCAAACTCAGTTACGTTAGACTCGTGTCGGAATTTCCTAATCATTAGGAGAAAGTATGGTGGCCAAATTGCACTTGATCAAAAAGTCAACTTTTGTCCCCTTAGTGTTTGACTTTTCTGCTGTCTTTTACCACATTTTTTGTTTTCTTCTTCTTTTCTTCCTTTTTTTTTTCTTTTTTTGTTTGATCAAAATTTGGGTGCTTACACCTTGAAACTTACATAAAATCTAAATTCGCATTTAGACGATATTCATGGTTATTCGATGTTTGATGTGTTGATTTCGTTATTTATGATGTTTTATGTGTTGGGAATTGTTCTAGCATGTGTATAATGTATTTTGGAATATTTAGAATGGTTTTTATGCATTGATTATTGATTTGTGAAATTTTTATTAAATTTCGCAAAGTTACGGATTTTCACGTATCGGACCGCCTGAACAGTCACTCGAGCGATCTATGTATATAGTTGAAAACCCGAGAGCAATTTTACCCAGATTGTACTACCGCTAGAGCAGTTGCTCGAGCGACCTATCGAGCGACCTACCCTGAAATTACCTGTTTTGAAAGGCCGATCAAGCGCCCTTGGCCACTTGAGCAACTAGTCTGTCAAATTTTGGGAAACTTGACTTTTCAACCTAGTTTTCACTAAGGAAGTGGTTCTATTCAATTTTAGCCTATGTACCATCAAGATTAGGGTATTTGGGAAGTGTTTGCATTTGTGGATGTTTAAAATTCAATTTTATAAAGATTTTGGGTAGATGTTTATAAAGAAGAACTTTTACATGATTCTATGTTCCAAAAGGTTTTATTTTTAACCAAGGTTGGTTTTGTGTGTTCATACACCTGAGTTTGCGTGATATGAAGGTATTTTGTGCATCGATGGAATCAATACACATTCGGGACATATTGACCTGTTGAAACCTGGAGTTTTGGACATATGACTTGGTACATTCTGTTTGGTTTTGGGTCACATGGTGTGACAAGGCATGGTGCCTGTTTTATCCCGCATGGGCAGATTTGGTTACAGATATGGTTCTGTATTTGGCGGGTGTCATTGAGAAGTATGTCCATTACCCTGGTTGGTTTTCTCACTGTTGAATGGGCTTAGCAGTTATGTGGATCCATAGAATAACTAGATTGGTTGGGCCGTACATGCTAACTCATGGTTGGGTTCTTCCGTTGGTGTTGAATAGCCAGACTGCAGCGCGGCTGGTCCATCGTAATTCGGTTAGGTAGCATATTGGCACATGTATACTCTTTTTTTCATGTATACTATTTCATGAGTCCCATTAAGTGGACAAATTGTATTTCAATGTTGTCTTGTTTCTTATTGTGGTTATTCGGATTAAGCATTGCATATTTTATTATGGTCAACTATTTGCATGACTTCTTACTGAGATAGTGTTTCTCACATTATTGTTTTATCGGTTTTGTTTTCAGATATTCCTGGAGAGAACGTTGCCGGGGTAGAGACACCGGGAGAATACTGTGAATACCAGAAGGAAGATTATTTTATTCCTGTGTAGGACTTAGAGAGACATTTAGATTTATTTTCTTAGGGATTATTTTCAGTATTTTGATTAAGGATTTTGATTGTCATTTAATGGATGATTGGTATCTTTAATCCACACCTTGGTGGATGTTATTATGTTATTTAGTTGAACCCTTTCCAGACTTTATAGATGAAAAATAAAAGGATTATTTGGTAGTTAAATTCCGCGCTTCTGAATGATGATTTTATTTCTGCACTCTGATATAATAAATGAAGTTGTTTAAGTCTGGAATAGTGTTTTGGGCCATTTTCCCTAACGAACCAGATTTGGGTTTATGTGTTTAAATAAACCTGGATCCGGGGCATTACATAGTTCTGGTAGGAGATTACCTTCAAGAGATTGTGATTAAGTTGCTGATTTCTGCACCATGGAGCAAGTGAGTCATCATATAATTTCTATTTCATGATATTGTTTAATTGTTATTATAATTATTTCAATGAAACATTACTCCTGAATAGTTTAATATGTTAGGTTGATGGTTATTATTGGTACACTTGAATAGTATGAAATGTTGTGTAAGTACTATTATAATGAATTTATTAAAACACTGCACCTAAATAGTTGAGTTTGTGAGGTTGATGGTTATGATGGGTGCCAATGAATAGTTTATCACTTGGGTTTGTAGCTATCATTGATTTCAACAAGTAGTTGTTTCATTTATCATCTTTAAAGTAGTGCTGCGGTGATTTTGAGGCGATTTTGCTGGATTTTATTCATTAGTCCCGAGGTGGTTTGGTATTGTGCGGCTCTAGGGGGGGTTTTTTTTATTTACCGTCGATCTAGTCTAGTCTATTCCTCTCCCTGTCACTTGCTGAAAGCTGTCTTGTCGCGGGTTTTAGGGTGGTTTCCATTCTGGTTTCTGGTTATCGTCCTGGTTTTGTTCGAAATTCATCCCGCTCCATGATTTCCATCTTCTTCTCTGGCTAACGTCTGATCCCCAGTTTATCGTCATTTCTCTCCTCCTTTGCCATCCTGTTGTCTTGTTTGTCAGTCTCCTATCAGCATCTGTTTCCCTTCCCTCCCCCCTTTTCTTCCTAGTTTCTTCTTCTCCCCCTTTGGTACCTTCCCTCCCTTGGTTTTTGCTTCCTCCTTTTATTTTAGGTTGTTTCTTTCGGTCCCCCGGTGTTTCGTCCTTCTGCTATGGTTCCCATTTTTTCCTTTCGTTGAATTCTTTGCTTTCCTGTTTTGTCCCTTCGATGAACTCATCGTAGTGTTCTTTGGGTTTTCTGCTGATGTTTCTTCTTCCCTCTCTGTTGTGATGGAGAACCTTGAAAATAAACTTCAAAATCTTCTCATTCCTTCTCGTCCGACTAAAGCTTTCTCCTTGCTAGAAAATGAGAAAATCCGCCTTCGTGAAAAATGGAAGTTTCTGGCTGTTGTCAATTGTCTTAAGGTGGTCCCTTCTTTGAATGCCATGAAAAATTTTGTCGAAAGGGCTTGGAAACCTTTTAGAGTGATGTCATTCTCCGCAGTGACTGCTTCGAGATTCCTGATTATTTTTGGTGCTCAGAAGGATCTTCAGAATATGTTGGCGGCTCGACCATGGTTCATTAATGGGTCCTTATGCATCATTGAAGAAATTCCCAACCCAAAAATGGCTGATACTCTGATTTCATCATTTGGTCCCAACTCATTGACCTTCTACATTTGTTTCAAGATTCTCACATCATTTCTCGCCTTGGTAATGAATTTGGCAGGACTCTACTGGTTGAGCTCCCGATGCTGCCTGAGAGTCCTCATGTCTGTATCAAGAGGTTTCTGCCTGTTACGGAACCCATCCCTACCGGATCTTTCGTTGAAGATCTGCAGGGAGAAAAGATCTGGGTCACATTCGCTCACGAGGGTATCCCAGATTTCTGATTTTTTTGTGGTCTATTAGGGCATAACCTAAACGGCTGCTCCAAGTTGAAACCGGGCGACCATCTTAGTGTTCCTCCGAAGGACAGTTCATCGATGTACTCAAATCAAAATCGGGTGACCTCCCGCAAGCGACGGTATTTTCAGGCTCCAGCAAAAGAAAAGGATGCAGGTCGAGATGATGCGAATAGGGAGTACTCGGGTTGACAAGAAGCTTATTCGGGGTTCTTGGGTCATCAAAGATATGGTCATTGGAAAATTTTTCTTAAGAAATTCAGTTTGCATTTCTTGCCATGTGCCTATGGACCGAGGCCTTAAAGAGTTCAACCAAGTCTTTGCCTTATCTTTTAATGAAAAAGGGAATAATTTCAACCTAATGACCTCCTCGGTACAAGTTTGGTCCATGAATGTTGAACACACCTCCTCAAACTCATTAATATGCAAGTATGGATTCTCTGATTCCATTCCATGAAAGTGTGGAATCAAGGGAATCATACCAGGCTTAAAATTGAAGGTATGAGCATTCATAGGCAAAATTATACAAGAGGGAGAGCTGGTCCTAACAGGTTGAAGGGATTCTCTAAGGGTTCTAACTGGATTTGGGGCCAACCTATCATCTTGATCATTCTCAACCATGGTGCTGTTAATTTCAAATTTAGAATCAAGATAAATAGATGCAAATTTAGAGCAAAAATTAGAATCAGACCTAACCAACCTGTTTGTATAATCCCTAATCCAACCAGACATGCAAATGCAATAAAAACAATAAAAAGAAAATGAACTAAATGAACAAAATAAAAAAAAACAACAGTTAGACTAAGAGGTTCAGATATCACCAAAGTTGTGAAGAGATTCACAACACCAGAAATTTTCCTCTCAGCTGCTGGAATCACTTCTAATTACACCAATGTCCCCGGCAACGGCACCAAAAACTTGATGTGTTCGCAAAAGTGCTACTCCCAAGTGCAGGAGTGTCAAGTTGAAATACTTGGGTGAGCCCCAAGGTCGATTTCCACAGGGACAACAGTTATTAGAAGTAAATCAGAAATTAAAAATTGAAGATGCTAGGGAATCAAAGAAGAAAAGAAAACATAATCTACACAAGTTAAGTGACAAAGTGCTACCTATATTTTGAAATTAAACTAAAATAGTCCTAATTCTAAAAGCAAAATTAATCAAGGTAAACTAAACTCCAAATCAGATTTTAGAGATAAAAAAAAAGAGTAAAGAAAAACAGTAGAGTCAATTAACAAGAAGTAAAAGAAACATATACTAAATTGCAAGGAGAAACCTATATGAAGGTAAAGAGTTCTAAGGACAAGTTAATCAAAGACCTGAGCTACAGGTTTTGCCCAAACACGGACTGTATCTCTCTTCCTCTTAAATCCTCTCTTCTTCAATTACCAACTCAGTCATGAGATTGATAATCGGATGCTTAAACAATGCAACCCAAAATGTAATTAAGATAAAATTGCTTAAGGAAATTGCAAAACAGATATGGGATGAACTTTCACATAGAAAAACCCAATTCATAACTCAAGCATCCGCTGTGCCTATTGTCGACAGTGGATCAAGGTTAGTTGGAGATCTCCTTTAAAAAAATATCAAGAACTTGCTTTGCAATTTCTAAAGCTTCCAACACAAAACCAACATGAGGATGACTAAAAATGAGAAGAAGATACATATCAAATTCAAAGCTCCACCTGAGCTCGGGATTACACTTACTCACACATGGTGCTAGACATGATCCATTTAGCCATGATAGATTCCATTAATTCAATAAGAGATTAAACAGAAAACAGAGAATGAAATTCTGAATTAAACAGACACTGATCCAATTGAATTCTCCAACATGCACAATCGAAACAGAAATTGAAATCGATCCACTAGAACTAATGAGACGACTAAAATTAAAACAACAAAAGGTGTTTACTGAGAAGGAAGTCTTCTTGCCGACAGAAAAAAAGAAATCAGAAATTGAAAGCAACAAAAATTCCCTGATTCGTCCACTGTGCTCTATGATCATGAATTATGAGAAAACGCCTTGGAAATGATTAATGTTGAATCTCTAAAGCTAACTTAAGAGTAAGAAGACATCGAACAGAAAAATAAATGGAAAAAAATACAGAAGCCAAAGAAAAGACTCCCTCTCCAAGCTCTGTTCGTCCAAACCACAACTCTTGTTTCCTATGCAGACTTCGTCCTTCTGTGCTTGGGCTATACCGGTTGCTCTTCAATCAGTTGAAGCTCTTGCAGTGGTCGTCCAACCCAGAAACATAAGAAGTCGATTGAGAGAAAAAGTAAAAATGTAAAAATCAAGAAAAAACAGCAAAATGGGAAAACCACCCTAAGAGCTTGATCCAGCCGCCACCATGCACTAGCTGAATATCCTTTCATGAATGACCCCTCTTCTCTTGTCCGCCCTCTGCTCCAACTCCCTATTCCCCCATTCGTCCATCTCCAACGGCCCTGACAGGCCATTAGCCTACTTAGCACAAAGCCAATCGTTGGCTTCTTTTCCTTTCCTCATTTAGCCCTGTAACAAACAAACCACAACATTGTTAGTGAAGGGTATATAGGTTAATTGCCATTTTAAATTGATTTGTTGTGATGGAAATGTAGAATGCCACATGAAACTTATGCCATCTAATTTTATTTTCTATCAATACCATGCTCATCTAATCCATGCCTAATTCCGAAATAATCTCAAATTGATGCCAAGACAATTCTTTACCCAAAATTAAACCAGAAAATTCTCAAGGCAATCCCATTTCACATTAAGCACACTTTCCATGCACAATTAAGCCTAAAATATACAATAAAAATTCAATTCAATGCTTAGGCCACCAACACAAGTCAATACATGATTAACCAAATATAAAGGGATTTTTCTGTATTTTTCACCTCAATAAGTGGCTTAAATATGCAATTTAACCACTTAATCAGTCATCAAAGATATGGTCAATCGGGCTCCGACCTGGCTAGGTCAATTTCCATATTGGGCCCGATGCGTTCTTTGGAGGAAGTCCCTCTTCATCCCTCTTCTCCTTCAGCTGGGCTTAGTTTTCCAAATTTGGCCCACAATGAATCAGTTGCAGAGAGGGCTTCACCTTCAGATGGGCTTTTGTTTTCACTTTTGGTCCAAGAAGAATCTGTTACGGAGATGGCCTGGAATCAACTACCATCCAATGAGACCCATGCTGCCTTGGACTATAACCAAGCTAGGCTCTTGGTCCCTTCAAGTGGGGTCTCCACTTCTGAATCATCCCTATCTTCTATATCAAGCCTGTAGCGCCCCAGATCCGGGTCTGCCCTATCACAGCACCAACCCGTACCCGAGACCTACTTATGGGCCCAATAGAACCTGATGAACACAATTTCCTGGGCAATTACAATGTAATTATCAGAGTGCATGACTAAAGAAGCATGGAATAAAAATTTTCCATATAATCAAAAGATCATCTGTACTATAATCTCCAAAACATGATATACATGTGAACAAAATACAACTAAGGCAACTAACCATTCACAATGATCTTCCCAAAATATACAGATAAGTACAAAAGATTCTTCCAAGAGTATAGGTCAAAAAATAATATTTACATCCCATATACAATCCCCAAGACAAAATACATCATCATAATAAGAATCCTACTACAGGTAGAAATGGTAGCCCTCTAGCCTTTACTCAAGCTCACCCTCAGTAACTTCCCCGGTACGCGGCTCACCAAGCGGATTTGAAAACAAATCCGGTAAAACAAAACACGCATGAGACTTAAAGTCCCAGTAAGCAGCAAACATGCATGTAGAGAAACAGTTTATGCAGTTTTTATAACATCATGATGATATTCACAATTATATAGTACTAAATGCAAACCTAAACAGTTCAATCGGATATAAAAGAAATTCCAATTCAAATACCTCAATCAAGTAACTCGGGTGATCAAATCAACAAATACGATCAAATACTGTAAACATGTCTTGTTAGGACTCGTGGTTAGCATGTCTGTAAATTAGATTAATGACCAGTATCCATTGCCACCTACACGACTTACAGAGAGAAGCCTAGCTAGGGACATCTCAGCAAGCGGAGTACCCACGTATGGGCTGGCAAGTAGTCAACTTAACCAAGGATCCAGACAAAGTGGGATTCCCCACCCACTGCTCGATGAATCGCATGGACTCCCGCCGGTTCCCCGCGACGGGGGGTTGCCACAGCCCTCTGTTCCCCGAGAAGGCCTCACTGATTCCCCACAGTGGAATGCTATATGGATAAGGCAATTAAAACTAACAAGCAAATACCAACACACTAATTAGACTCACTGTGGATCCACACCAAGAACAACGTCCAATTAGACGACTCACAAATTCAAACCAAACCAATCAAATCAAAGAGTAAAACCAATGCTTAAACCAAAGCCAAGTGGAATTCCCCATCCACTATTAAATCAACCGAGGCCAAGTGGAATTCCCCATCCACTATTAAATCAACCGAGACCAAGTGGAATTCCCCATCCACTACCAGTCCATACCAAGGGCAAGTGGAATTCCCCATCCACTGCCAATAAAACCATAGGCCAAAACCTTGCCAAATCGTATAAGGGTTTTTCAACACCGCTTTCATAAATCCAAGCCAAATCAAAACAGAGGTCATAGAATCCTCAAAACACATTTTTGATGAGTGGATTGATCTTAAAAATCCCAAATAAGTCACCATACCAAAATTCAATGGATTCCGAGACAAAAAGTTTTGGACCTCAAAAATATTCTAAGTCTGGTTGAAAACGTTGACGTTTCAATGTAGAATTTTTCTAGACAAATCTACAAGGAGTTTGGGGCTCAAATTTTGGTTGTAGTCTATTGGAGGGTATACAAATCATCTAGAATTTTCTGGGCTTCTGAATCACTCTTTTGGATATCAAACTCAAAAAGTGGCCATTTTTGAAAATCGGGAAAACTGGAAATTTAGGCACGAACTGAAAAGTTGACTTTTTATTGGTTGGGAATTGGGCCCTGGGAGTATTTTTATTGGTTCCAAATGGAGGGTAAAACCTTATTTACATGTAAAGACTTAAGTAAATGGAGCAATAAATCCACGATTAGGTTGTGGATTAATCGTCCAGGGGCGATTAGCTTTAGTGTTCGGGCGTTGAGCTTTAAAGTTCGGGCGTTGAGGTTTAAAAGAAAGGTAGCGCGCGCACGTTGAAGGTTGACGTTCGCGCGCTGAGGCAATACACAGATTGGTGCGCGCGCGTTGAGCTTTGACATTCGCGCGCTAAGGTCGCGATTAGCCCTGGGCGATTAATCCTACTTCGCGATTTAAGATAACAGAGACCTGTTTTTAGGGGTTTGGCTCAGGATTAATCGCCAACTTTCAGGATTAATCGCAGGGTCGGGATTTTGAAGTATTTTGACTAATTTCAACACAAAACTCATGTAAATCCCTTACAACCTTTCCAACATCAAAGTAGGTGATCACAAAACATCCCAACACACTTAAAAACATCTTCTGAAACAAAGATTCATCTCAAATCTACATGAACACAAGTCAAACGCATGAAACCTTATTCAAGACACAAATCTCAAACCCCAATCTGAAATATAATCAATAGAGGTTGTAAATCCATGGCAAATCATTAGGAAACTAAGCAAGAGCATTATACAATCAAAACCTTCGAATTTTAGAAACAAATAGCAACATGCAAGATCATTTCTTCAAATAACTCACACCCTAGAGAGAGAATACGAATTTTGGTAATTCATTTTGTTTGGAAAGGTTTGCTACTTGTTAATGGAGAAGCACAACTTCTCTTCAAGTTCTCCTCTCCTTCTTCTTCTTTTTCTTCTTGCTCAAGCTTTCAAGTGAGCTCACACTCTTCCCCTCTTGCTCTATACGTCCAAGACAAGAGAAATGGGTTTTCAAACCCCTAATTAGAAATTAGGGCATCCTTTTATATGCCCAAGTTTTTGGTCTTTCAAATCTGCCCCTAAACAAAGCTTTTATTCAACTAAACCCTAGGGTGTACCTAAGGCATATTAGGGGTACCTTAGTGTCATTCGAGTGGGGTACCTTAGTATTAAGTGGGGTACCTTAGTGTTAAGTGGGGTGTTTGCCTTAGCCACTTCAAAAGGCATGCTTTAGGAATGCTTGGGAGGTGTACCTCAGTTAACACAGAAGGGTACCTCAGTTATGTGAGGGGTACTTTAGTTATTTGAGGAGATACCTTGATGTTTCAAGGGATTTACCTTAGTCATTCTAAGGAGTAAACTTTGAATAAGCTTAGGAGGGTGTACCTCAGTTATATTGAGGAGGGGTACCTTGATTATTGAGGGGTGTACTTTAGTTATACATGGGGTACCTTTAGGAAATACAAGGAGGTGTACCCTTGGTAACATGAGGGGTGTACCTTAATAATATACGAGGGTTACCTGAGTTATAGAATGAGTGTACCTTAGCTACAAGAGGGGGTACCTTAGCTATATATGGGGCTATGCCTTAGGGAAAACAGTGGGGGGTTACCTTACTTATATAGGGGTTACTTTAGTGAGACAAAGGGGGTACTTTGGCTATATAGAGGGTGTACCTTATGTAAAACAGTGGGGGTACCTTACTTATATGAGTGGAGTACCTCTAGGAAATTCAAGGGGTGTACCCTAGGTAATATAGGGGGTGTACCTTAGGTATGTTGGAGGTACTTTAGTTATATAAAGGGGGTACCTTTAGCTGTATAAGGGAATGTACCTTAGCTAAACAAGGGGTACTTCAAGTAAGATAGTAGGGTACCTTAGTTAAAATAAAGAGGTACCTTAGACAATACAAATGAGGTATCTTAGGTATAATTAGGAGGTACTTTAGGTATTCGAATGGGGTACCTTAGGCAAAACAGGGGGTACCTTGGCCAATATGAGTAAGGTGCCTTAGGTAATATAAGGGGGTACTTTAGGTATACATGTGAGGTACCTTAGGCAATGCAAGGGGATACCTTAGGTAAACACAGGGGTACCTATAGGCAAACACAAGGGGATACCTTAGATGAACACAGGGGTACCTTAGGCAATTAATGTAGGATACCTTAGGGATACAAGTGGGGTACCTTAGGTATAATTGAGAGGTACTTTAAGTAACACTTGGGTGGTACCTTGGGTAATACTTGAGCATACCTTTGGCACACAATAAGGGTACCTTAGGAAATACTTGAGAAGTTATTTGGGTATTCTTGGGAGATACTTAAGGTACACTTGAGAGGTACCATGGGCATTCTTAAGAGTTACTTTGAGTATTCTTAGGGGATAATTTGGGTACACTTGGGAGGTACTTCGGGTACTCTTAGGAGTTACTTTAAGTATTCTTGGGAGTATTTTGGGGTATACACTAGTGTTATCCGGGAGGGTACCTGGGGTAAACTTTAGGGTACCTTGGGTATACTTAGGAATTACTCTAGGTACACCTAAGTCTAACTTTTCAGAATTTGATTTCCAATTCATTTAAGCTAATTGGAGAGTATCTTAGACAATTGGAATTGAGAAATAACATTAATTAACTTACCTCAATAACCTTCATAAAGTTCAATTGATTTCTCTAAAACCTCAATAATAATCCACATCTACCTCATCTTCATAACACAAGTACTTAATTAGTCTAATAATCACACTTTAGATAATTAATCTCAATAATTAAGATATAATCCGGGTCGGGGTTTTACAAAGCCCCCTGCGCCAGGACCTCTCTTGCCCTCTGATATCCTCCTTTATTTTTATTGCATCATGCCACCCCGTTCCTTCAAAGGAGAAGAAAGTTGTTAGCCTTCTATTATCTGATTTTTTCCCTTCTGAATCTCAGGTTCCTTGGAGTCCAAATAAGATAAGTCTTTCAGCATCACCCCACCTTTCCATATCAAAGATTTTAGAGTTACCTCAGTCGAAGACCAAGAGAAAGGCTCACGTGCTTAGACAGCCAATCTAGAAGAAAAAGAATGTGAGCTCTAAGATGGAGGCAAACCAGCAGATAACCAAAGACAACCATCCAAACCAGAAGAAAAAACAAAAGCTCTCGCCTGATTTGAACCTCCTTTGCTTATCCCATTCACCCGAGTTAGAGGGTGGCTCTGTTTAAATGAAATTCCTTCTAAGGAACTGTCATGGCATTGGTCAAGCCTTAACACAACTTCACTTAAAAGGCTAACTTCTGAAACACTATTCGGTTAGAGTTTTCTTATCTGAATCTTTTGCGTCTCAAGTGCAGGCTGATAAAGTCATTCGTAAATTGCATTTTAGACACTCCTTTGTGTTACCTGTTTCTGATCAAAAAGAGGGTTTTATAATTTTATGGAACATGGATATTTCTGTGGATGTCGTCTCAACTCTTGAATGGGCAGTTTTGTTGCAGGTTTCTTTCAAGGGATTAACTTGGCTTGTCTTCTTTATCCACGCAAGCTCCAAAGTTAATATCCAAGTCAATCAATGGCGTTCCATCGAAGAAATCTCTCGA
Organism: Buxus sempervirens; assembly: GCA_947561395.2. Classification (NCBI taxonomy): domain Eukaryota; kingdom Viridiplantae; phylum Streptophyta; class Magnoliopsida; order Buxales; family Buxaceae; genus Buxus; species Buxus sempervirens. The sequence continues at coordinate 27,283,295 of OX387194.1, read as the reverse complement.
ACCTTCTCAAAACCTTGGATTCTTATGGGATATTTCAACGCAATGCTGCATGTTAATGAGGCTTCCCCCTAATAGAAGTCAAATGGAAAAGTTCAAAGATTTCGTCAAAGATTGCAATCTAACTGAAATTCGTCGAAGATTGCAATCTAACTGAAATTCAGATGAAGGGGCCTAGTTTTACGTGGTGCAATGGCCAACAGGGACAACGAAGGATATTTGAAAAAATAGATAAAGTTTTTGGTTCAGTTGATTTGTTTAATTTGTTCCCTAACCTTGTTGTTTTTTTACAGCCAATTATAGTTTCAAACCACTGTCCACTGTTACTTGATTTGAAGCCTTCGAACAAAGCTCACCGCAAGCCTTTCAAATTCGAAGCCTTTTGGGTATAAGAATCCAGCTGCTTTGGTACCATCACAGATTCTTGGGATAAGGGTGCAAATTCAAAAAGTACCATAAATATTAGATCCAAGCTTTCTGCCTTATCAAGGGACCTACAGATATGGAACAGGGATGTAGTGGGTGACCTCTTTAAGAGGAAGGAGATGTTATTTGAAAAGCTGCAGAATCTCCAAGGCAGAATCCAGGGGCATTCTGATGATTCCCTCATCCGTTTAGAATTGAAGCTTCAAAAAGATTATGCTGATGTGTTAAAACATATTGAAATCTTATGGTTTCAGAAATCTCGAGTGTCATGGCTACGATTTGGAGATGGAAACACCAAATTTTTCCATCAATCTACAATCTACAGAAGACAAAAGAATGTCATTTTCTCCTTGCTAGACTCTGATAACCGAGAGGTCTCGACAAAGCCTGAATTGGAGAGATTGGTCAAATCCCACTTTCGTCAAGCCTATTCTCAACCTTTACAATGGGGTGAAATGGATATGCCCAGCCTCATCTCTCACCAAATTACCATTGAGCATAACCAATCCCTCTGCCACATTCCTCTGCCTGCAGCAATCTAGACTACGATACAAGACATGGGCCCGTACAAGAGCCCTGGGCCTGATGGCTTCCAGGGAATATTCTACCACTTCTGGGAAATCGTGGCTGATGATGTCATTCATACAGTCCAAAGTTTTTTCCGAGATGGTTTTCTACCTGCTGATTTGAATCACATGTATATCTATCTCATCCCTAAGGTGAATCATCCAAGGAATATACAAGATTTCCGGCAGATAGGTTTATGCAATTTCATAAACAAAATCATTTCTAAGATCTTGGTCAACCGTATGAGACCTGCTCTTTCCAACTTGATTGCCCTTGTGCAAGCGGCTTTTGTGCTTGGAAGGTCCATTAGAGAAAACATTATGATCCATCATGAAGTCCTACATTGTTTCCAAAGAAAAAAGAAGAGGGCTGCAAAATCCAAATCGAACAGGAAAATGGACAAAGGAATGTGTGCCTTAAAGATCGAATTTTCCAAGGCATATGATAGACAAAACTGGAACTTCCTTCAGAAAGTGATGCAGTCCTTCGGATTCAGTCCAACTTTTATAAATTTGATCATGGTATGTGTCAAATCTGTTTCATATAGTGTTTTACTAAATGGGATCCCTTTGCGTAGGTTCAATGCTGAAAGAGGGTTGCGTCAGGGCAACCCCCTTTCCCCATACCTATTCATTCTCTGTCAACAAGTCTTGTCAAGTACTATCAATCGGGTGGAGACTGATGATAGGTATAACGGTCTCAGATTAAGAAGTGGAGGTATGCAAATCTCGCATTTAATGTAAGCTTACGACATTAATTTCTATGGCTACACTTTTGAAAGAGAGGCAAATGTACTTACTTGGCTTTTTCACAGGTATTGTGTGGAATCGGAACAAGTGATTAACCAGGGGAAATCCTTGATACAGTTTAGCAACAATACCTCCCGGATCAGAAGGGCTCAAATTCGTAGAATCTTCACAATCCCCCGGTCTCAAGGTTAACACAAATACATGGGTATGCCAACATTGGGACGAAAGATAAGAGCTGGAGATTGCGCAGAACTCATCATGAAAATGAAGTCTCGTCTTGTAGGATGGAAGGCGTTAATGCTCTCCCAAATGGGTAAACTAACCTTGATTAATTCAGTTTTAAGTGCTTAGCCAATTCATTATATGAGCTGTTTTTCTCTCCCATCTGAGATTACTAACAAATTTGATCAACTGGCAAGAGAATTTTTTTGGAGGAAAAAAGTGGCTCGATCAAGTATACATACTGTATGTTGGGAGAGGGTGACACTTCCTTGGAGGAATGGCGGCCTTAACATCAAGAGATCCAAGGCAATGAATCAAGCACTACTCCTCAAATCCACTTGGGATCTCACGGTTAATCAGGACACCTATCGAGGTAAGCTTATGAAAAACACTTACTTTCCCCAATCTCAGTTTCTTCATGCCTTGTGCCAGTCTAACCATTCGTTTGGATGGAGACAAATGCATGCTTTGAAGAAGTGGATCATCCAAGGAAGTACATGGACTATCTCCACAAGTGTAGATGTTAGCATCACCCACGATAAGTGGGTTCAAGCGTGCTCAAAGAATATTCAGATACAAAAGAATCATGATCAGTTTTCTCTCTCAACGGTCAACCAGTTAATTGAACAGCATACTGGCACATGGAATGTCCAGCTCGTCAACTTCTTCTAGGAGCCGAATATGGCAAGGAAGATTCTGAACACCCCTCTTGATCTGCCTAGTGGACAAGATTGCCGACAAAGACCATATCAGGCAAATTCACTGTTGCCTCGGCTTATCGATTTCTCACGGATATATCTACAAGCCCATCAAACCCAATCTGGTTAACTATGTGGCATCTTTTTTGTCCTAATAGACTGAAACGTTTCATGTGGAAGTGTCTTTCGAAGGCTGCACCTACTGTGGATCTACTGAACTCTAGAATTAGAGGGTTCGATGCTAATTGTATCCTATGCCAAGAACAGCCAGAATCCATTGAACACTTGCTTCTTCATTGCCCTTTCTCAAGGATTGTTTGGATTAAAGGGATTGGAGGCAGCACTAAAAGCTACAGTCCATCTTCTTCCTTCTTTTCGTGGTTCTCCAATTTAATCACTATGCCATCTCCATCTTCGAGTTCACATCATTTCAATAAAAGTTTGTTCTTCTCCTCTATTATAAATTTTGTATGGGCCATATGGAAAGCAAGAAATGAAGCAATTTTTGAAGGACTACGACCATCGGCAAATAGGACGTGTTTTTATCTTCAGAAGTTTCAGGAGGATTCCTATTTTTTGGAAAAAATGAAACACTTTACTACTGAAGTCAACATTTCTCTAGAGGTTTCTTGGAGGAAGCCAATTGCCAACTCCATTAAGATCAACTTTGATGGTGCTTTCAGAAGGTCCTCATCCCTTGCATCTGCTGGTGGTATTAATCATGATGAACATGGCAATTTCCTTGCCTATTTTGCTACAAAAGTGGATGCAGTTTCAAGTCTTCAGGCGAAGGCTCTTGCTGCCCTGGAAGCTGTCCGGCTGGCCATTGCTTTAAGATTCTCTTCGGTTGTCTTTGAAGGAGATTCCCAAGTGTTGATAAAGATCCTCTCCTCCGAGAAACCATAGGCTGTCCAGCTGGCCATACGTGCAGCTATCTGTACCATTCGGATTCTTTGTTCTCAGCTTCTTTCTATTTCGTTTCCCATATTTTTAGGGAAGCAAACAAACTGGCGAATTCTTCAACCAATTTTGCCCTTGATAATTTTTGTTGTTTTTCGAATAGGTCTCCTCCCCTATTTCTTCTTAATCTTATTTTTTATGAGAGGAGAGATGTTGCGTATGTTCGTTCTCATTAATACAATTCATCTTGGTTACCAAAAAAAAAATCTTTGAAGTTGTAAAATCCCACGTTTTATGTATCTTTGGGTTATATTTTAAACTCAATGATACCCAGGTGTTATAACCATGTCATTATGTTAGACAAGCTTTGCAGAGATCTTTCTGAGACTTGTATAGAATTGGGGTTGCCTATTTCTAAAACCCATAAAGATGATATAGGTAATAAATAGTTATAAATGACTGTCCAGTGGCTACACGTATGCAAAGTCCATGCCATTTTATATGCCCATAGTGAATCTATGTGTTAGTAATTGCCATGTCAATGGCCTAAATAAAATGAAATCTAATGTTTTAATTCAGTTATTTACAATGAGTGTAGACTTAACAATTCTGCATGCAAAGTCTCTATGCCTTCAAAGTTAAATGCATGCATGGTTCAATTTGTATGCATGTCATGTCCTATACTTGTACATGCCTTTAGCATGGGTATTAGATAACTTGTTTCATAGCTTAGGCTATGGCTAAAAAGTGGCTAGGTTTAGGTAGCTTGATGGCTTATGTGGGTTAAAGGATTAGGATAGTAGTTTATAAATTGCTTAGAAAATAGCTTAAAATTAAAGAGATTAATAGGTTAATTAATTTCTAAGCATAGGTTTAGAATAAAATTCAGTATTTGATTATATTATTGCCTGAATTATTGCATGGGAAGGAATTTTGGGAAATTTGACCAAAATAGGGAATTTATTCATGAATGTGTTTTATAACTTCATGATTCCTTTATTGTAGTTGATTCTCATAAATTGTGTTTTATTAATTATATAAAAGTAAAATTTATCCTTGTTATTAAATATTTCATGTGAATTCCACTAGCATTATTTCCAAATTGCACTTATATCTATTAAATCTTATATTTGGAAAAATATGCATATTTGAATAGGATGACCCACACATGAGTATTTCTAATTTTGATTTGTGTATATTACACCCTTATTAAATAGGTTTTACCCTGCGATAAGTTTGACTTATCAATAGTGGATTAGCAGTTTACTGGTTAGTAAGGCCCAAATGAATTTCATTATTTGATCTCAAGAGAGATCCTTATTATGTTTTGGATATCCAGTAGTTTGTGTGAATGCATAAAAAGATAATTAAAACTTGAGTGTGTGAGGGCTCTTCAGTATAGGAGTAGAAGGAGTCGTACTGATTGTAACGACGAAGCTGATTGAGTTGAGGATTCCTCCCAGCATGTTTTCATTTATTTTTGTGTGAGATCCAGTCGAGATGTATGATTCCTCCTGACGTTGTGAGCGATGTGATTGGTATTTCCCAATAGAAGGGGATTTACCCAAAATGTGTTATGTGTGATGATCTTGTGATCCAAGGACTGTGCATCCCAGTCTGAATATTATAGTTGTAGTCCGGGCAATGTCTATAGTTCTGGCTAGACATTACATTGATTAGCCTTATGATATAATATGAATGGTTTATCGGATTAATCGAATTGGTTTGGTTCTAAGTTACAAATTGATTTATATATTCCAGTTGATGATTATTGTAATTCTTCTGAACCTTGTTGTGAATTCATATTATTTAGTGGGATACAGGATTGTCTCACTTGTACTTGATTACTTGTGATGTATTATGATTTTAGATATATCCGCATGTGTATTTAATTTATCATATGATGACTTACTGGAATCTCCGATCTCACTTAGTTTATTATATATAAACTATACAGATTCCAGAGTGTTAGCAGTTGGTTTCTGGTAGATCCATATTTAGAGGTATAGCAGTTATCATTTTTATTTATTCTACTTAATTGTATTTCATTTCAATAATTTTACATTTTGAGATTATGATTTTGAGATAGATATTTGTAACGTCCCAGACCTATATGTAGCAAGATATTGTCCGCTCTAGGTCCAATGGGTCCTCACGGATTTGTTCTCAAGCGATAACATGAGAAAACTTCCCAGTGGTCACCCATCCTAGCACTGCTCTCACCCGAGTATGCTTAACTTGAGGGTTCCAAGGGGATTTAGTCCCGTGTTATGCCTTACAAAACCTCTTGCTTTGTAAGGGATCACAAGACTACTTATAGCATCCCCGAGTGATGTGGGATCCCAACCATATGCACATCCTCGCCTATTAGCTCGCCACTGTGGTAACTCGCCCAGGTCTCTCACCCCACCTACATCACAGCTGCCCACTCAGACAGCCAGGATGTCACAATATTCTATTAAGTCTTCTGCTTTATCATCATTTTATTTATTGCACTCTGATATATTTGATGAGCATGGATTATCTGTTGGTATCAGATGACCGGTAGTGTTCATAGATGAGTGAATTCGGACTTATCATCTTAATTTTTAATTAAGATCCGGATTTACTTGTCACCTGACATACCAATTCTAGTAACTTTGTGGTTTAACCCATAAGATGCTGGAATTGAACTGGTGTATGTCACACAGATACTATCCAAAATTTGGGGAAATGATTGAAAAGAAAAACAAAATCATTTAATTTGAGTACAAATCTCTCTAAATTGAAACAAAAAAACTCAACAAATGAAATTAAAATGCTCCAAAAACATTTAGGGTAATTATTGGCTCAGATCTCCCATAGAATTGAAAGCATGAACCAAATCTAGCCCAAATTGATCATGAACTTTTAGATCTATGGAAATCAAGCCATAAGACCTTCTCTATGAGAGCAATTCTTTTTCTAAAAAGCTTATCAAAAGGCATGAGATGTTATTTTAATGTCAAATCCTCATATCAATTATATTTATTATGATTGATCTAAGGATTCATGTATAAAATTGAAGGAAAACATGCATGTGCTTGTGTGCATATGTGAAAGCATGCATAGAAATCCGTGATTATGGAGGAATTTGAGATCTAAGATCATGAGTTGATCTAGATCCACGAAATTCCTCTCATATTAAATAAAATAACATTCAAAAAACAACAATCACAACTCAATCAAGAGAAATAGATCAATATATAAGCAATCAAGGGTCTAGTTCTAGGATCCATCCCATAGACCTTTCCCCTAACCTTCTCTTTACGTTTTATGGCTAAAGAGTAGTTTAAGGTACTTTGATCTAAATTTGGGGCTACATATACAGAGAGGCTCTATCTTAGAGAAAGGTAGAAGATGAGATTGCTCAAATTAGAGAGAGAATGCTGAAATTTAAAGGAATATACCTTGGAAAATTGAAAGTCTTTGGAAGGATGAGTGCACAATTGGGCAAAGTCTCCCCTTTTCTAGTAAGAGCCTTAGATCAACAAATTTTTCAACCTTTTGGAAGGAGAAGGAGCCTTCTATTTATAGGAACAAGGGAAGATAGAAGTGTCCAGGGCATGAGCCAAATTTCTTTCTAGATTCTTCCAATTAAGGATTAAAGCACGCATTGTAAGGTATTAGGTAGATTTTCAAGGGTAAATCTGGAAATCCAAGGCTCTTGGAAAGAGGTACAATCCCTGAATATGCTAGGGATCTTGCGATTTTCATTTGAGCATATTGCGTGCAACACTGTATACACAGTGCAGTGCAACATGCATCGTACTTGTATTACAGTTGTAGCGCTCTAGAACTAGATTTGCGCTGTATAGGCACCAACCGGTCCCCGAGCCCTACTTATGGGCCCACAAGAACCTAATTGATACAATCAAGAGCAATCACAAAGTAACTATCAGAGTGCATAAGCATAAGAAGCATGGGATAAAAGTTTCCATCTAGCAAAAAATCCATTTGTATAATAACTTCCAAAAATGTGGTACAGCTATGTATAAAAAGGTGACTAAGTGCTCACAAACTCTCACTCTCATATGTACAGTCATATACAAAAGTCAACTCCCAAGTGTATAAGTCCAAAATGAATCAATACATATCCCATTACAACTTCCAAAAACTAAATACAAATATCACAAGGAGAATCCTACTATGGGTGGTTGTAGTCCTCAGGCCGATACTCAGGCTCTCCCTCAATCTTTGCCCCCCAGTACGTGTAACACCCTGAATCCGGGTCATTTCTTTTATTTATTTATTCTGGATCAAGGCATTACTTAGTGATACAACAAAAATCAGCTCACGGATCAAGAATAAAAGAACTAAGAGACAAAAGAGTGCACTAAGATAATATTTTATTCATTAAAAACCTCTATTCACTTTACATCAAGTATTCAAATAAAATGATAACTAAACTCTACTAAACAAATGAATCCCAAATTTATATCCTTGATTCAATACTATGATAACCCTGGTTCTTCAAGCCCACTATAAGTCTAACCCGTGGCATCCTCTCTAATAATACCTAAAAAATGGGGAAAATTGGAGTGAGATATAAATCTCAACAAGTAGCAAGGTGCATCTAAGAATTCAGTCCAATTTATGAAATAATCATGAGGTATAATGATAAACCAAAGCAATGATAAATAAATCCAAAGTATTCAACAAATCATACTCACATATGTGACATCACAGGACTTATGAAGAAAGATAAGTCTTTGAAAGTAACTAAGTCACCACTATGTCACTTTACAACTTATTTGCAATGCCAGTAAACTGCAGTTCCCACCATACCAGCAAAGCTAAATCTCAAAATATGGGGTCTAGCCATCAGCTTATTGTACAAGAAACTCACATACTAGCAAACTAAATCTCGAAATATGGAGTTTGGCACATACTACCATGCATGCAACAAAGCTAAATCACAATCATGGGGGTAGTCTCATAATCACCACATACAGGGGTAACCTCACCAGCATCATAAATATGAAATGAGCCTTACCAGCAAGCTAAATTTGAAATGAGTCCCTATTGTACATGAAGATCTTCCTAAGCAAATGAATTCACAAAGGAAGCGCGTATCATGGAGTCAAAGTAACTAACCAAAGTAAATACCTCTTCACTATCTAGCTTAGCCTATGGATCCATATACCGCTATGCCTGCTAGACACAATACACACTCAACACATTTATTAAGTCAATTATAATAAGACTGTCATTCAATATGCAAAGCTTTCCAATTCATAATAACACCTCATCTCAATCCCAGTGAGAGAGGAAATTTACCCACTCCGGGGTACACAAAATATTTTTAGTAATTCCAATATCAGATCCATGATTCCAAATTTAATTATTCACAAGTAATTCTAAGTTCAATAAAATTTCTCAAATCAGGGAAGTAAAACAAGAAATCCTTTTAATAGTTTAAAACCATGCTCATCATACCCAAAACTCGTATAAAATCTTCATGATCAATTCCAATACACAAAACATGTTTAAAACAATCTTTTACAGGTGTAGGAACCAAAAAATTCGACTTGAAACAAAATCTGGAACCAAAACTCTCTTTAGTATCAAAACAAAACATATTTTAGTAGATTGTGCCCAAAATCTTTATTAAATCTTTAAAATAAGTTTTACCAATGTAGGCACTCTTAATTCATACTTATTTAAGTATTATACAAGTTGTTAGCTCATGTTCGTAATCTTAATTAAATCCCTCAGTCTTGACTAGAACCTTTTTAATTAAGCCACTCAATAATGTCCAAGTTTCCTCATTAAGAACCTAAGGTATCAAATCTTGCAATCCTTGTTATTTAACACTTCCAAAGGGTCATACAGGTCCTTATTGAAGTTTAGGAATAGGTTCTATAATCCTAATTTACATTTAAATAAATTTAGTACACCAATTCCCCCATATTGACCTCTTAAACATCTCTTTACATTCATCATTTCAAATTAATATTTTTTTTTATCCAAATTTAATTATGCCACTTCTTACATCTCAAATTACCCTAAATACAGGTGTTATAACTTTAAAATTCTTAGAAAAATCATTAAAATTTAATTTGGGCACAAAATCCAAATTTATAAAATTTCTATCAATGGGCGCTCGGTGTTGCACTCGAGCAACATTACGAGCATCCGTTTCTGGGTTTCAGTTTTGTTGGTCGCTCAGGGTGACGCTCGAGCCATATACTGCACACTGAAGGTTAACTCTTGGGTTTCTGTTCTAATTTAAAATACACAGGCAGAGCTCCTGGAATAGCGCTCGAGCGGCATTGGGCGCTCGAACAATTCCAAACAGAATTTTTGGGTTTTATAGATTTTCTATATCTAAGATAATTTCTATAATGTTATATGATTCTAATCTGTATAATTTCATTCTAAATCACCTTTAACACAATCCTAATATATTTCCATCAATTATATATTGATCTAGAATTACTTAGAGTAATCTTTCTTTATCACCACTTTTCTTTAGTTTGCTTAAAGTTTATGAAAACAAAACCAACTTAGAAAATTCTCAACACTTGCGACCAAAATCTGAATTTAAAAAAACCAAGATAAAACATCTAAATCATATGGAAAACATGCAATTCCTTCAGTTTTCAAAGTGTTTGCTAATTGCCTCATTACGCGAAATCCATCTTCTCGATAAATCCGAAGTGCAGCCAAGTTTCTGCTATTATCGCACCACCCTAGAGACCTCCAAGCACCATCTCCACCATTCAGATTGAAACCTCACCAGTTGTGAACAAAACCTCCAAATTTGAGGCTGATCTAACGGTTGAATCATTCTAGATCACACTTTGATACACACTGGTCAGGAATTTCTACAATTACTTCTCTCTCTAAAAGTCTCTTATTCTCTCTCTCTCTTTCTCTATTTTCCCCAAACATAAAGTTCTCTCTCTCTATTTTTCCCAAACATAAAGTTCACTTTTCTCTTCCTTTTTCTCCATTTAATTTGAATTAGAAGAAACCCTAAATCCTCCTTAAAGTCTCCCTTTTATAGACTCACTCAAATGGAAGTCCTAATTGGATTAGGAAACTTTCTAACCCCACTAGGATTCCTAATCTCACTTAAAAGCTTTCCTAATCTATCACAACTCCTCATTCTAATTCTTTCCTCTTAATTCTAAATAAGAGAAATTTCTATTTTTCCTAATTTTCGTGCTAAATATTTCCTCTATTTTTAAATATTACAAAACTCTCCAAAACTCCTCTTTTTCCTCAACTTAAGGCTCCTAATTAACTATAATTACCAATATGCCCTTTTCTCACTTATTAAACTATAAATTTCACTATTTATACTTAAATCAACTCAACTTAAGTCTAGCTTGATTTCTTAAACCTAATAATTATTTAATTATTTAGCTAACTAAGAATTGACCAAAATACAATTTTCTTGATAATTCCATATCTAACCATTGGATTTCTTCCAAAATTTCCAGGTTTATTCTCTATAATATTTTTAATTGAATTTGAACTTCCCAATTATTTCAAAAATCCCCAATTGTCCACATGTTAATTTAATCTTCCAAATTTATTCTAAATAAAATCATTAATCCTTCAGATATTTATATTTAATTCTTCTTATTTATTTATTGAAAATTCGGGATTTCACAGTACGTAGCTCACCAAGAGGATCTGAAAACAAAACCGGTAAAATAAAACAAGCGCGAAACTAAAGTCCCAGTAAGCAGCAAACATGCATAAATATAAACAATTTATACAATTTTATAACATCATGATAGTATTCTCAGTTGTAAAATTATCAAATCCAAATCAAAGCATCTTAGTCAAATAACATATGAAGTCAGTTCAATAAGTACAATCATTTACTACAAGCATGTCATGGTAGGACTTGTGGATTAGCGTATCTCTAAATTAAGTTAATGACCACTGTCCATTTGCCACCTACATGACTTATAGTCAGAAGCCTAGCTAGGGACAACCTAGCAAGCGGAGCACCTACGTATGGGCTGGCAAGTGAAAACCCAACCAATGGCCTCATCCTGGCCTCAAACCATAACACAATATCACAAGAACATCTTGCCGATATCTCACGGTGGGAGGGTTGCCGCAGCTCCTCTATGCTTCAACAGGGCCTCACTGATACCCCATAGCGGAAAGCAGTATGGAGAAGATCATTAAACTAACAAGCCAATACTAACACATTGACTAGACTCATTATGGATCCACACTAAGTATAATGCCTAATTAGATAACTCACAACTCAAAATCAAACCATTCAAATCAGTAACCCGAGGTATAAGTGTAAATTTCCCGAGTTATATACAAAAGAAAACTATTGATAATTTGGGTTTTGGTTTGGTTTAACCAAGAACTCAACCTAAAACCAAACCGACCATTTTCAAAATCAAAACCGAACCTTAAAACCTAACCCAAATAGACCCAAAGTCAAATTGGGTCAATATGCCATCCAAATAAGTTACCAACAATTGGCCATTACCTGCCGCAAGCATTTTCGCCAGATCGTTGCTCTCTATGATACATATCTGTTTCTTCTTTGGAGCAATTTTGAGAAAACAAAACACTTTAGAAGCAAACCCAAATTGTTGATTCTCTTCGAGGGGAATCTTCCTAAGAGAAAATATTGAGATGAGACAAGATAGATTAGTTTCCTTTATTCATTCGTTGCTTACATATAGAGAAGACCGAGCTCTACCTGACAAATACGTTAACTAACTGAAAGCATTTCCTCTACAGCCAAAATCTGGTGGTTCCGTGAAACCACTGGTTGGGATGGAATTTGAATGTGTGGATCCCCCTCTTGAAATGGCATCCATCCATGCGTTTCACGTTGGCACCACTAAGTGGCTCGAGGTGAAACGCTCTCTAACTACAATCAACAAGGAACCCAATTCCTACAATCCAATACCCAAACAACACATGGGAGAGACTAAACTTACTATGTGTATCACATCATACCTATTAATAGGGCTACAACTTGGGTCAGTTAAAATCGAAACCGAACCGATCCAACCCGACTTTGGGTCGGTTTGGTTTGGGTTATATAGTCTTTGGGTAGGCTTTGGTTCTAAAAATAGAGAACCGAATTTGTTTGGCTCGGTTTTGGGTTGAAGGCTCGGCTTAACCAAACCGAACAAAAAACCAAATCAAATTTCCTAAGTGCAAAACCGAACCAAACCGAACTAAAATATAAAATATACAATATACAATAGATAATTTCATTCATAAGCATAACAAATTACAAATTTTGAAGAGGCACCAATGATATACTGCCGTCCAAAATGGTTCCTTGGAAACAAGTTACATAAAAACCAAGTTTAGCTATAAACGTCATAAAACCCTAAGAGCAGAAACCCTAATCTCTCGAAACCTAAGAACTGGTGAACTTCGTGACTGCTTTGGTCCCTTCAGAGACAGCGTGTTTTGCAAGCTCTCCTGGCAAGACCAAACAAACGACAGTCTCAATGCTCTTCTTCGATCGCTTCTTCTTCTTGTCTGATGAGGCGGCTTCCTTGGGAAGCTTCTTCTTGGCCTTGGGCTTCTTCTCTATGACAGGAGCCTTCTCGGCCTTCTTCTCCTCCGACGATCAACGATCGCCGTTCAACAAAACCAGTGCTATAGACCAGGTGAAGGAAATTTTGTTTTTATGCCCCATCTCCCATCTCTGTTATGATCTTAAACACTAAGATTGACTTGGTTGACCCCGTGCTTTGATAGTAGATATGATGGTGGAGATCGAGGAGGCTTCAACATTAAGGATAGAAGAAAGACTACTCCGACCGAAAGCTTTCAAAACATCTTTGTTAATTGTTTGATTTCACAGGTTCTGAGCGAGGTGAAGAGATTAGTTGAAGAGTACAAGGATGAAGAAATTAGTATTTCTGTGACAGGCCATAGCTTGGGTGCTGCACTTGGAACGCTAAATGCAGCGGACATTGTGGCCAACTGATTGAACAATCCCCAAAACAAACCTGACAAACCTTGCCTGGTCAGTGCCTTAATGTTTTCTTTCTTTCTTTCTTTCATTGTTTTGCTATGTTATTTGTTCTTATTTTGTGTCTCTCCAAATGCTCTAATGGCAATGTTCTTGGGCGAATTTTGCTTTGCTATCTGAATTTCTGATTAATTATAATGTGATAATTATAATTAATCAGAAACCTTGGCTAAGTATGGAAATTGACCCAAAGCGAGCCGAATTTTACAATTCGGTTCGGTTTGGGTTGGGTTACGAGTTTTCTATGAATAATTGGTTCGGTTTTTAGTTTGGGTATTTCGGTTTTGAGGTTGATTCGGTTCAATTTTGGATCGACCATCAGTAACATTGGTTTGGTCTTGGGTTGAGGTCAACCCGAACCAAACCACATCGAGTTGTAGCCCAAATACCTACAAACTTATCTACTTAAGGCTCCGTTTGGTAACGCTTTTGCTTTCTTGCTTTCAAAAGCAAGAAAGAAAAAAAGTACTTTTCTGCTTTTCAAAAGATCTTTTGTTGAAGTAAAGCTGTTTGGTAAACTTTTGCTTTCTTGCTAAGAAGCAAAAAAGCATGTTTGGCAACTATAATAGCATATAAATTGTTTTTATGCTATCATATAGAACTACTGTAAATAGTTGATGCATTCTACTTAAAAATATACTTGACGTATATTCTAACAGGTTGAGCAATAATCAGGGGGTCGGTTCGAATTAAATTCGTTTATTGGTGGGTTGGGAAAACACAAAACCAAACCCAACTCACCAATAATCGGGTTCAACCCACCAACCTAATTAATATTTTTTATTTTTTAATTATAAAAAACACACCAATAAAAAATAACGTGAATTAGTGATACAATTTAGGGTTAAACGGGTCATTATCAAGTTAAACGGATCATTATTGGGTTAAGTGGGTCATTTATCGGGTTAAATGGGTCATTATAAGGTTAAATAGGTCATTATCGGATTAAACGAATCATTATCGGGTTAAACGGATCATTATTGGGTTAAACAGATCATTATCGAGTTAAACAAGTCATTATAAGGTTAAACGGGTCATTATCGGGTTAAATGAATCATTATCAGGTTAAACTGGTCATTATCGAGTTAAACGGGTCGTTATCGGGTTAAACGAGCCATTATCGAGTTAAATGGGTCATTATCGAGTTAAACGGATCATTATCAGGTTAAGCGGGTCATTATCGGGTTAAACAAGTCATTATCGAATTAAATGGATCATTATCGGGTTAAACGAGTCATTATAAGGTTAAATAGGTTATTATTGGGTTAATTGGATCATTATCGAGTTAAGCGGGTCGTTATCGAATTAAACGGGTCGTTATTGAGTTAAATGGGTCATTATCAAGTTAAACGGATCATTACTAGACTATATTTAAGTTGACCCGAATACGAATGGGTTACTAAATCCCCAACCCAAAATCGACCCATCTATTACACGGGTCAACCCGAACCCGTTTATTCTGGTTTGATTTGGACAGGTTGGGTCGATTTTTTTCAGGTTTAGTTTTGTGTCGAGGGTTTTAGAAGCAAGAAAGTAAATTTATGATTAAAGTGAGAAGCAACATTTCTATACTTCTCTTGAAAAGCAATTTTATTGTTTTTTTGTTTCTTATTAATTGCTTCATGTGTACATAACCAAACAGTATTTTTGCTTTCGAAAGTAATTTTTTGCTTTCAAAAACGAAAAAACACTTCTGAAAAGCATTCCCAAACGGTACCTAAGACTCCCTCCAACTTCTCCTCTGGTTAGTGCTACCATACGGTACGCTTTATTGACCCTCATGTACCTTCATGCTTAGTGTGCATTCAGAAACGGACGCCACATCACTCTACAACTCCATCTCTTTAACAAATTCTTCAATTAGGCTAAAAAACGTTCTTCCTTTCCTGACAGCAGGGAAGAGAGAATTCGAGAAAGTTGGCATGGCGATGATCAAGCCGACCCTTTTCGCCTTAGAAACCCTAAATTTGAAGAAACTCGGAAGCTCTAGAAACGCAAATACCGGTTCTCCGTATCTATCTCGGTCTTTTAAACAAGTAGTATCCAATTCTTACTCTCTCCATAAATCCAGTTCCCCGTCGTTAGATTTTTCAGTCGATGCTCGAAAACTGGTGGAAGATTTTAACCCCAGAATCCCTTTACAAGAAGCACTGACTCCTCCCAGCTCCTGGTACACGGATCCCTCCTTTCTCGCTCTCGAGTTCGATAGGGTCTTTTACAGAGGTTGGCAGGTTGTCGGTGAGTATTTCTGTCGTATTTGAACTGCTTCCAATAGTATCTATGATTTGATTTTAAGCGTTTGGTGAAACTAATTAAGTGTTTGTTAAGATTGAGATGTTCATCGTGTTTTTAGTTGAATGAAAGTAACTTGTTACTGTATGATTGAGGTGATTGAGAGAATGAATTAGGCGAAAGGTTTTATGGTCCGCATCTATTACCCCAGATCTCCAGACCAGATTATGTCGTGTGGAAGGATGATCTGGTCAATCTAAACCATCCAATCGACAGGGGATTCTCAGGATTTTTGAGGTGGATTGTATTTTAACTTATATGATTCCATAAAAATAATAAAATACGAAGTTCTGTGGAATTTGTCAGCGGCTTTCCAATTTTAAATGTTTAAGTTTCAGATGACGGAAGGTGTTAGTGTTTGGCTAGTCCCTTATGTAATATTCAAAATTTATTTGACCCTAAAACATAGCATGTAACCTACGATTGGTTCGTAGTATACGGGGAGGGAGAAGTGGGACTGGCCAATAGGGACTTGTATAACATTCTGGACAATAGTGGCTCCTTGAATTATAGTAGATAGGTTTAATCTTAGAGACGATTCTCAAATACATGCAAAACCATTTTATGGGGACTAATAAGAACTTAAAGGTACCTTGGGAGATTCTGGCTTTTATCTATGTTTTGCAAATGTTCAGGATTAGTCATCTGATCCATTGTATTGAAAAACATCAAAACTTCAAATTACCAGCTTCATCAAGTGATGTTAACTTTTTGTGTTTACTATAAACATTTTGAATGGTGTTAATCTATTGGAAAATGTGTTAAAATTTATTAGAATAGTTGTAAATCATATAGTTTAAATCTACGCAATTAGCTTGATATTTTATATGTTGATTCTCTTAAATGGGACCAAATAAATGGTTGGACTTTGTCTTTCTGTACTTTTGCCATGCATCATAGTTTAGGGCTTGAGGGTACTTATGTTGGGATCATCTATGTATGTCCGTAGGTAGGTACGAGTGTATGTAAGTCTATATATATGTGTGTGTGTGTGTGTGTGTGTGTGTGTGTGTGTATGTATTTAAATGTATATATGCAGTTGACGTCACCTCATAACCTTAGATATAAGGTTCATTCCCATAAAAAGTTATCAAGGCTTATGCAGCTAACTCCACTTAACCTTGGGCATTTCTAGTTGGCCTCACCTCATAATCTCAGATGTTAGGTTCTAGTCCCATAAAAATTTTTGAACTTCAAGATATATTGGTTTAAAATTTTTTTATGTAATGTTGCTGTAAAATAAAATTGAACTGCTTTCATGTTTATGGTGCTATTTCACCAAACAAAAAAATTACGTTGTAATTTCAAGATAAAATGCTGACCAAAAAGGTCAATATAGAATAATGCGAAACTTACTTGTGATCCCTTGAGTTGAAGTTCTTATTGAGGTTTAAATAGCAGTGGTTGGGTTAATTGTTGACTAGCTATGTTTCTTAAAAGTTGATCTAGTTTAGAGGGTTAAATTCCTTTTTCTTCTCTATATCTTTTTAGTTTAATTTTGTTTTTTTAAGTAGTTGCATTTGTTTAATTATCTTTTCAATATCTTTCCCATTAATGCTTCAACACAATAGTAAATAATAATTTATCACTTTCAGTTACTCAAGTTATTAATCTATAATTGATACAAAGTTAAAGTTTTATTAGATCTTGTTAGTGAGAGTGGTTATTCTATTATTTTGTCCTAAGTGTTCCTTTTTCCCCCCTTCCTGTCTTAATTGTTAGGATTCACTGAACAAATTAAAGATTCCCATGACTTTTTCACTGGCAGGTACATGTCCTATTACTGTTATGCTATTTTGGAACTTTTTTTCTGGGTATTGAAGTATGCTCACTTCTTAAATCATTTTCTTTTAATGAATGCCTTAGCATTTTAATGTACCTAATTGAATAATTGCAACAGATTAGGAAATGTACAATATTTGATATGTCGAGATGATAATGGGAAAATTCACGGTTTTCACAATGTATGTCGTCATCATGCCTCACTTCTCGCATCTGGCAGTGGGAAAAAATCTTGCTTTATATGCCCTTATCATGTGAGTTTCATACTTCATGGTAGACCTACTCTTACCATTGGTGACTATGATATGTTGTTCTGGTTATGCTTTTTCCATGATGCAATAAAGAAATTTGGTTGTGGTTTTCATATTCCAAATTATTCTTCCACAGTGGTGAAAGTTATTAGTATCGGAGTTTCAATTCATACTCTAGTTCATCATATTGATCCTGATAAAAAGTAATATGCTCACAGTATGTTGGGTGGATAAGCTTTTAACCATATTTGCTGTAGTTCTTTTTTTTTTCTTTTTATTGGTTAACAGAAGAAATTATTAAAACAACAAAACGAAAATTCGACAAGAAGTGGAACAAAAACAAGAGCCAAGGGATACATAGCTAAGCAAAGAGATGAAGAACAAGCAAAAAAAATACAGAGAAAACATAAAAAAGAAACAGGAAAAAACAAATATACAGATACTGAAGAACAAGAACAATCCTCCCAACAGAAGCTATCACAAAAAGGACTGAACTACCAAGCACTACACCTCCAGAGCAAGTGTACACCACTAATGTAGCCGAGAAAGGTAAAAACCCAGTAGCAAAAAGATTGTGAGAGGAAAAGAAGTGTAGGATTATTGTAGGAATGTAAAATTTCCTAGGGTTTGAAGAGTTTTTAATAAAAACTAAGTTTTGTAACTCTGTAAAATTAATAGAATAATGGCTGCTACAACAACTGAAAGAGGTTATTTATAATAGCCTTTAACAACCCTAAGTTCCTAGCCTGACATCAGAAAAAAGGAAAACAAATCCCAACAATCCAAGATCATTAAAAGTCATATGCTAGTTATATGACTCTTTTATTTATTTCAAAATACTATAAAAAAACATATAAAATAACGAGCTAATCAACTAAAATTATGCTCCCGCATCATCCAGTCTTTCAAAATGTCACTAGGGGACATCAATTTGAACTCTTTGCACAAGCACAACCAAGAAGCCGTGAGAGGCATAATGTACTCTGTTAACCTTGGCATCTTGTACACTCTCCTTGAAAGACACATCGGTTGAGCATCCTCCACACACTCCAGATAGTGGCAAAGAACGTTGCATGGTACAGAAACTGCTCTCTCCTTCCAAAGGATGAAAACATCCATTGCTTTGCTAAATCAAGAAATCTTCTTGGGAATACCCAACTCAATCCTAACTGAGTAGACATGACCAGATATAACCCACTACTTTGCATTGTACAAAGATGTGGTCCACTGATTCCCCATCCGTAAAGCATAAGACGCACACTTTAGGTGACAAAGTGAGAGTTGTCCTTCTTCTTTGGAGGTTATCAAGGGTGTTAATAATGTTATACAGTGCTGTCCATAAAATGGCTTCATTTTTAGAGGAGCTGGAGATTTCCACACCCAGAGTGGAGAAAAAGGAGGGTCCTTGCTTTTTTGGAGGAGCAAAGATGCAAAAACAGTGAGCTGGATATGAAAGTGCTATTAGGGGATAAAGACTACGGGCAGGAAATGGAGGGGTCTAGAATAACTGCATTGAGCTCCTCCCAAGTCTGAAATTCGTAATTCTCTTCTAAATGTTAGATTCCAATCATGACCAGAAGGAGACCAAGTAAGTATGTATGAAACGAAAAGATTTTGAATGAGATGGGATACTAGCAGGCAGATAGTGTCCTGTTTCCCCACCAAGATTCTAGATGGAAGCGAAGTGATGAACCAAAGTGGAGTTCAAATCGTACTAGGGGCTGGATAATAGACCCTTTCCACAGATTATCAAACTGGTTCTTACAATTAGTTTCAGATCCCATCCCTCTTTTTGTGCTCAATATTTGCTAGCAATAATATTGTGTCACAAAGAGTCTTTCTCTTCTCCAAACAGCCATAACCATTTCCCTAGTAGGACTGAAGTTTTCAAGTAAATATTATCTAGCCCTAAGCTACCCTTGCCAATGCATGAGCTGACTACACTCTAGTGAACCAGGTGGTCCTTTCTAGCCTCTCTCATCTCCCATAAGAAGTTTCTAGGTAGCCTCTCTATATACCCAAATAGCTTTCTGGAAGTCCTAAAAAGAGAAACGAAATAGATTGGAAGGTTTGCTAGGGATGCTTTAATCAAGGTAATGCGACCCTCTAATGACAAGTAGTTTTGCTTCCAAGTGGCAAGTTTCTTATTTGTCTTTTCTAGGACTGGATTTCAAAAACACCTTGTATTGGGATATGCACCCAATGGAAGTCCAAGATACCTGATAGGCCAATCTTCATAACTGCACCTGAAAACCTGAATACAATCCTCCAATGTTTGCCTTTCTACATTAATGTAGCTGGGAAAGGTAAAAACTAGTAGCAAACAGATTGTGATAGAAAGAGAAGTGTAGGATTAAAGTAGGAACATAAAACAGCCTAGGGCTTGAAGAGTTCTTGAGAAAAACTCGAGGGGGCTTTTGTAGGCATCCAAATTTTATACAAATTTCAAACCATGTTTGTAAATGGGCTTGTAAGAGAACATGTTATTAAGCAAACCCATATCACATAAAATATATGGGTCATTTTCTTAAATTTAAATTTGCTTATTTACCCACTAAAGGGTAAACTGGGTAACTCCCTGTAATTTTAGCTCTATAAATAGAAGGACTTGGTTACAAGGGTGAAGGCATAAAAAATCGAAAGCAAAGGCTCTAGAGAAGTTCTCTTGAAGAGAAAAGCCCTCCATCAAAGGCAGGAGCAAATCCTTCATCCTAAATCCCAAAGAAGAAAGGAGCACTTCTCTTCAAAGAGAAAACCCTCCTTTTGCTTCTTTGATTTGATGCCTTCTCCCTTTTAACAAAGCCCTTCTATTTCTTGAGCTAAAATTATAGGGAGTTGCCAAATTTACCCTTTAGTGGACAAATGAGCAAATTTTAATTTAAAAAGTGACCTATATATTTTATGGGATATGGGTTTACAATTGGGCTTAATAACATGTTCTCTTACAAGCCGATTTACAAACATGGGTTGGGCTTTGTATAAAATTTGGATACCTACAAGGGTTTAGCCCAATCCACCTGAACCTTAGTGTATTAAAATATGATTTTTATATATTTAAAATATTATTTTAATATAATCATATATGAAAAATACATACTTTTATGAATATATATATTATTAATTGATATTTTATTTAAAAAGGACCTTTTTTTTTGTATTTTTTAGGTCAACCCCGACCAGCTTTGTTACCAACCCGGTGGGTTAGGGTGTGGTATTGGCTAAACCCCTATAGGAGTGGGTTTGGGTTCACCAAAACCTGGCCCATTGTCATCCCTACTTTGAAGGCTGCAATTCGTATTTGTAGTATTTTGTTAGTTATAGTAGGTGAACTGTTGTATTTCCAACTGTAACACCCTATGTTATATTTGTAGGCAAGGTTGCTTTTATTTGCAATGTCTCTTTTGTGTTTCTCCCATCAATCAACCATGTGGGTGCATCAAATGACTGTATACTTATCCAAACCGTTCTTCACCCAAACCAAGAAGAAGTTTGTGTTGCTAATCATGCTGTTGGCTCGTCTCTAGGAACTGATGTTTCCTTAGAATCAGAACCACTGCAAGATTTTTTATTTGTTTGAACTGCTTTGCTCACATAATGATACTGGGTAGCAGAACCCTCCTTCATAGCATATTGCTATTTTTGCACTTCTTCTCGGGGATCAACTTGTGAAAGAGAAATGTTAATTTTGGATTGATAAAAAGGCCAATAAAGCAACCGTGTCATTTGAAAATCATCGTTAATGAAGGTAACAAAATAACATTGACCTAACAATGAAGGTAACAAAATAACAGGTAACAAAATAACATTGACCTAACATGCTTCTATGGCACTTAGACATTAACTTGAACAAGCTCATATAAAATGCTAATAACAGTTACAGACTTTAGACGAAGAGAGAAAGTTGTGATGTTTGCTTACTTGTAAGCATCCCATTCCAGCATTTAGAGATTTAATAAACAATGCCAGGGATTTCAATAATTGTGAGGATAACATAGTTTACAAGCCACTGTGGGCTCATTTACTTGAGTAGATGAGTCACACCACTTATCAGGTTCACCAGCTAAGTGATAAAGAGCATCTTTCTCATGAATTCCCCCTGCATACGTTTTGTCTGGAGGTCTTGAGAAATGCAAAAAGTAGAATGAAAGATCACTAAATAGTTGCATGATACCTTTATTTGCAAGCTGGAGGAAACATCAGGTAATATAATAGAAGGAAAAAGCTTGTGCATAAACTATGAATTAGTTCACTTGTCAGGTGCTACCTAAGTCAATTGTTGATGGTTTAGCGGCATGAGAGGCTAAACATGGAATGGTACTTGTGTGGGCAAGAGTAGCAATATGACACCCTCAATGTTTGCATCTCAAAAATGTCTGTGACAATGAAGTACTGCATTGTGAACTTATTTTCTAATAGAATTTCAAATAGTAACTAACTTTTAAAGTCTGGTAAAATTAAAAAATTTATTCAATTAATGAAGAAGAAATTAAAAATCAAATCTAACCATTATAATGATTTCAACTCAAGGTTATCTCTGATAATAAAACATTTATATTCATGTTCAAATTCTTCACTCATAAACATCTAAATAAATGAATTTGTAAATCATTAATGAAACTATTGAATCTACAGGTCCTTTTTACTAAATTCTCACGAGGTGTTCTTGTAACTTGAAAGGACTAATAAATAATAGGTGAGCTTATTGCTTGGTAAGTAGGACCCTACTAGAACTGCTGACCATCTAATCATGATATTATGTTCTTTAATCACACCAATCTCCATCCTTTACCTAGTGATGCATGACCAAAGTGCAAGTAACATCTCTAGACGCTTCCCTCTAATTTATACTATTTTTTTTATTATTTATTAGCTATAAAATTTGTACATCTATATGTTACTTACCCAAAATCTCTAATTGAACATGCCTAGCCAACCTAGATGAGAAGGATATGAATTTCACTGACCCAAGCATACACACGCACGAATAATTTCAAGGAGAAGACATGTACTGAAATGCAATATTGTATATATACCAATTTTCATAGATTTGATCTAGCTGGACTTATTACCCATCAACTAGAGTGATCCATCTTTAGGTGATGATCAAATGCCTCTTGGATCCTAGTTTACAAGTCATAGGAGAGACTGCATGGCATTCCAGATGTATGTTGTGATTCTAGGAACTTTTAAAATTTCATAGAAAGTAGTGATTTACGAAGTGATTTATGGGTGTGTGTCATGGAAAGTCTTGTTATGGGAAGTAGTGATTTATGGATGTGTGTTATGGAAAGTTTGAGTGATAGAAAGTTTCCTTTCATGTACACTACTGAATACTATATAAATGTATGGAAATCATGAGGAGAATTCAATTGATTCTCCCTCTGTTCTTTCTACTTCATGATTGTATATTTCCTCCTTTTGTTACCTTATCGGCTCCAAGTCTTTCTTTTGAAGAGGATCATCCCCCTACCATTGAAGGTGTATTCGAGTCATCTCATTCCCCAATTCCATTGAAGGTGTATTCTCGTTGTGCACAGCTATCTACTTATACGCCTCTACTATTTGAACCAGTGCTTATGGATTCTGGAGACTCTACTAGTTCCCAGCATTACTTATTTCTCTTCGGAAAGGTACTCGCTTTTGTGTTACTCGTCATCCTATCGACAATCATGTTTCATATCATAACTTGTCTCCATCTTTCTCAACTTTTACTTCTCTTTTCTTCAATATTTGTGTTCCTAAGATAGTACAGGAGGCCTTATTTGATACATGATGGAGGACAGCCATGGAATTGGAGATGGATGCTTTGCATCAGAATGACACTTGGGATCTTGTTCCGCTACCGAGGGGTAAGAGTTGGTTGTCGGTGAGTGTGTATTGTGAAATACAACCCGGATGGCTCTGTTGAGCGCCTAAAGGCCCGCTTGGTGGCAAAGGGATATACTCAGATTTGTGGCATCGATTATGATGAGATATTCTCTCTGGTTGCTAAGATATCTTCAGTGTGTATCTTGATTTCTCTTGCTGCTAATTTTGATTGGCCTTTATTTCAGTTGGATGTTAAAAATGCTTTCCTTCATGGTGACTTACTTGATGAAGTGTATATGGAGCAATCACCTGGGTTTGTTGCTTCGGGGGAGTATCGAGGTAGTGTATGTAAGTTGAAAAAGGCCTTGGATGGTTTGAAGCAGTCACCAAGAGCATGGTTTGGGAAGTGCAAAGGTAGTGCAATGGGTAGTGCATCAACATACTTTAAGGCTTAGCGCTCTTGCTTGAAGATTGACGCATGAGCTTGAGCTAGGGCGCCAAGAACAAGAGTCTTTATGCCTGGTGTAGGCTCAAGCTAGAGATAGGCGCCAAGTAGAATGATATGGTTTCTCTGGGTTCTTGCGCTTGATGGGCGCTTGGGCATGGGAGTTTGGTGCGCAATGCTGCTCTTGAGCTTGGTAATGGATTCAGGCGAATTATTCTGGTGCTCGAGTTGGGCTAGTGCGTGGTTTTAGGTGTGATAAAACACTCACTGGTTTTGAGTTTTTTGGA
Organism: Buxus sempervirens; assembly: GCA_947561395.2. Lineage (NCBI taxonomy): Eukaryota > Viridiplantae > Streptophyta > Magnoliopsida > Buxales > Buxaceae > Buxus > Buxus sempervirens. Next base: position 27,258,865 of record OX387194.1, on the reverse strand, counting down.
CAATTACAAAACAAAGCATGAAGGGTTGCTCAAGCTTAGGTTAGGCGAGAAGAAGAAAATAGGGATTGCGCTTGAGGGTGGCTCGAGCGCGGGTTAGGTGCAAAGGCCAAAATCTCTAATTTTTCTGGGTTTCGACCGATTTGGTTTGCAAACATCTAATAGTAATTGTATTACATAAACCAAGGTTTTAAATCTTTTCTAAATCATTCAACATTCATACCGAATTATCTAAACATAATGGAATATCAATATAAATTGTAACCATTCAAAAACATCATGATTTCACATTAAAATTCATGAAAATCAGTTCAGATCTCAGCCAAAACCAACATAAATCTCCAAATCATTAAAACCAGTGATAAACCACAAGTACAATCCAAACAAACCATGGAACACCACTGTTTAACGGCTGATCACAGAAAACATGCATATATTTTCCAAATTGAAGAGTTGCTACTTGCCTTAGAATCGCCTAAGCTCCCAGCCGCAACTCATCCAATTGATCCCTTCTTCTCAACACCAATCAAAGCCAACAAAACTCCAGATCTAGGGTGCTATACAGAAGGTCTCCTTGCTTTCTCTCTTCAGCTGTCCGATACAAACCAAATCTCCCAAAATTTCTCAAACACTTCCACGCCCAACATATATATAATTTAGAAACCTTCTCCTATAGTCCTATCAGAAAACCAAGTTAAGAAACCATCCATCACCTAAAACCCTTGCCCAGCAGTAACTAGAATCTCAGTTTAGGTTGGGAACTATCCTCCTTAAGCAACCTCCTAAATCTACCCAAAAACTTCCTTTCTATTCCCATTCATATGAGCAAATTAGAAATCTAGTTAAATTATAATTTGTGATCCCATGCTTTGCCACACTAGCATACCTTCTCACGATGGCCAATAGAATTTGAGATTAATCTATTAAAGTACTTCCCACCTTCACCAATCAACATGGATCACCATAAAATTTCCATATTTATCCTCCACATAAATACTTAGTCAAAATTTATTCCGGATTAATGCATACATGCCTATATTTCAAATTTCACTTCATTCTTCCAAATATTTCAAATTATTATTATATTTATAATATCACACAAAAATTCAGGATCTTGCGCCATAGAGGGAGCCACTAAGAGGTATGGTTTGTTACATGATTCAAAACAAAAAATACCAAAAGATACATTTAGTAAGAAGTGGATTAATGGGTTGGTCCACATGAAAATTATTTTCTTATTTTTTGCTTATAATGCTATCCCATTTAATGTATCAAGCGATTGGTATTTTAGAGTATGATTGATGTTAGTGCTCTAGTGGGACTAGAAGTTAAGAGACCTAGAGTAACTGGGATGACTGAGAAGTCCTTGAGAGGGGAAGTCATGAGCTTTATGTAACGCCCCGAATCCGGGTTTAAGCAAAACATGCACCAAACCCGTATCCGAGGTGCTACTGGGCTTAAAGCAAACTAAATACCAAACATTTAAATTTGAACAGTTCCATTGAATATCATAGTGTGGAAAATAAACCATCGAATTTACCAATAAGCGTGGTTAAGTGTAACATCAAACTATCTCATCAATAAATAAATTATAAGTCTGGTAAAATGGGTTTTCTATCACTCTCTCTCTTTCATAATCAATCTAATCATAAAGTGACCATAAAAGTAACATCTATATCAAACTCTAAATAGAAATCTAATCAGGATAAGAATAATCTTCAGCATGGTAGTCAGCAAACTCCTGTATGGCAACCCCGAGATTGCTCTCACTTGGATCAGCTGAAAAATAAAACAAAACGAAACACGGATAAAATACGAATATCCCAGTAGGTAACACTATGCATGAACAAACAATTTTATATATAAATGAGAAAATTAACATGCTTTCATGCTCATTAAAATAAACGAATAATCACGATACAAATTCAGCAATAAATCAGTGTTCCAAATAAAACAGTTCATCATGTAAATACCATTTTTGATCTGAGGATATTGTCGGCCATCAAAATCACAGCAACTATGCCATTAACGAAATACTCAGCAAACAAACCAAATAAATCACTGTAGTTGAAATGTCAACAACATATATATATATATATGTTTCTCTATTGTGTAACCAAAACTCATAGCTCAGATCGTAACAGATATTGTAAGACTTATGAGGAAAAGTAAGCCTTGTAAAGATACTCATCGTTTACACATCAACATGCGACTTATTGCACAAAAACTCACATATCATTAAACAAGATGGTAATGCAGTATAATTCAATTCTACAAGTTTTCCAAATCAATACAAATAGTCTTTTCCCATAAACAATTTATCATGTTATTTATGTCATTTTAATATTTCTTTTGAAAACCATTCTTGTCAGAACATGGTTAAATCGATTAATCAATCTCTTTCCTTTTAAAAGAAATCATATAATTCATAATTAATAATAAAATCTCACCATCCGATGGTAGCATACCTCTACTACAGGATTTAAACATGTAGTACCTACATCTCCTCCGCAGGAGATAGGTCACCTCACCCTTAGGTGGTAATTCACACACTCATCTCTCATGTAGGATGCTACCAGATAGTAATCACATCTCCCTCACATGGGTATTTCCTTTGTAGGATGCAATCTCATCGGAACATCTCCCTCACAGGAGGTCAAATCTCACCCGCAGGTGGTAACTCACATATCTCCCCTGTAGGATGCAATCACATCATGCTTACATCTCCCCCATAGGAGGTCTCTCTCCTATAGGATGCAATCCAATCTGGACTACATCTCCCCTACAGGAGGTCATATCTCACCTGCAGGTGGTAACTCACATATCTCCCCTGTAGGATGCAATCACATCATGATTACATCTTCCCTACATGAGGTCTCTCCTGTGTAGGATGTAATTCAATCTGGATTACATCTCCCTCACAGGAGGTCACATCTCACCTGTAGGTGGTAACTAACATATTTCGCTTGTAGGATGCAATCACATCATGATTACATCTCCCCCATAGGAGGTTTCTCCCCTGTAGGATGCAATTCAATCTAGACTATATCTCCCCCACAGGAGGTCACATCTCACCCGCAGGTGTTAATCAAACCTTCTCCGTAGATGGTAAACAATTCTCACATTGCCATCATGGTATTTAATTCATTCTATGATTTATGGAAGAGCATAAATCCACAATCCAAATCTCATATATAAAGCAGTTTGTTCATGTTCAATCGATATCCAAAACCTATTGCCATTACTCATTATATTTCAAAACATAAGCTTAACGTACACAAATATGTTATAAAAGCATTTTAATTAATTCCAGGACTTGAATCATGCCTAAAACAATGTTTCACAAGTGTATAAGTCAACAAAATCAATTTTAAACTAATTCTTGAACAAGAGCTTTCTTTTCAAACCAAAATAAGACCTATTCCTATAGAATGTATCCAAAATCTTTATTAAATTATTTTTAATCAAACGATCAGTGAAAACAATTTGTAAACACCTAATTTTTGTTGGTACATAGGTTTAGTTCCTTTAAAAATCATTTCAATATGTAGATTTTCTCAAAATTCAGAAATTTATAATTCTGTGTTGATTGCTCGACCAATGCGCTTGAGCAATGTGGTTGGGCGGTCTAGGTATTATAGTTTTGATCAGAAAAATACATTGGCGCTCAACAGGGGCGCTCAAGCGGTCATGTTGGGCGACCTATTTAACTAAGAAATTTGAACTGGCATTTAACCCTCATCGCTTAAGCGATGTGTTGAGCGATGGTTCATAAAGGATTTACAAGCGAGGCGCTTAACAAGATCGCTTAAGCGATCATGTCGAGCTCTCGTCAAACATCGGCTATTTTCTGGAAATCCAAAACGTATCTTCCCTGTAATATACCTTATTCCGCCCATAAAAATCATCTCTAATACATTCGAAAACATGAATATATCATTTTGAAACATTCTATTCGATCTAAACACAATAAAACAATGATTAACGATAAAATGGTGTGCTACGTACCTCTTGTTTGCTCAAACCTCTTGTTCACTCCTTCTGTTTCCTCTAAAGCACACAATCAGGTCCTTCTTCCACCACTGAAGCCTTCTAGAGGGTCGAATCTCTCCAAGTTGCTCTTCCTGGAGTGAGTACGAGTGGTGCTCTCGACCCTCTCTTGTGCCCTTCAGCCGCCAAGACGCGAATACAAGACAATACGATTCATTCTTATGCATAAAACCTTATTTTATTAACAATGATTCCATACTTCTCACCTATTCCGTCTATTATACCTCCTTCCAATAAGATTTCGAATATCACATTAAATAATGCTTACCTTGTATGTCAAGATCCAACGGTCGGATCTGCCTTATATTCTGGATCTCCTTATTCCATGTGATCACCTATATAACCTAATCATAGATTTAACAGAAATCACATTAAATTTTTGATTTTTAATTAATTAATAATTCTGGAAATTTCGGGGTCTTACACTTTAAAACATTCATGTGAGTAGAGAAAGAGAAGGGGGTGTGGAGACGTGGTGAGTTATTATTATGTGTGATGGCTAGTCTTCACGAACGAAGAAAAGAACCATTAATTTCTTGGCTTATTGTGATCGATGCTTATTGTGATCGATGTATAAGAGTGTTGTAACTAATTTGGGTAAGATGATGTTGTTTTTCAATTGATGGATGATATGGTTGAAGAGGTTGGTGAGGAGAATGTGATTCAGGTTCACAACTTTGTTTTTATTATGAAGAATTGCATTTTATACTATTTATATTTAATTTATTTTACTAATTAAATTTAAGTTTTGTGTTTTGACAAAAGGTAATTGATGGTAATGAAGCTTTGTATAAAGCTATGGGTAGAATATTAATGGAGAAATGAAGCACCTAGATTGGACTCTTTTTGCTGTGCATACCATTGATCCTATGACAGAGGATATGATGAAGGTTCTGACAGTCAAAGAGGCACTTTACTTTCCAAGGAGGGTCACATTAATCATCTATGATTCTCAATGATTGGTAAATCTTATGAAGGCTAAGTTCATCCGTGATCAAGATTTTCTTAGGGTTGGGATTACTCGATTTGCATGGACTTTATTGTTGCGGAGTCGATTGTCAAGTATAAGGCTTTTGGCTGAAGCAATTATTTGTTTCTGATGATTAGCATAGGATTTAGAATATGATTTCTCCTTTGTGATAGAAAAAGGCTGAGGCAAGAGAGATTTTCTAGTTGCTTTTTAGTAATGACTTTTGGCCAAAGGTTGAGTATGCCGTAAGGGTAACGGAGCCCTACTGAAAGTATTGAAGTTGATGAATTAGGGCAAAACCAATAATACCTCTTCTATATAAAGCAATTGATAGAGCAAAGCTAGCCATGTGGGCAAATCTGAAGCATCATAGGAGGTATTGTAAAATTATTGATAATGGATTGGTGAACTAGTTACAACATTGCATAGCGTAGCATGTACATTTAAAGTTTTGAATCTTGTAGTTGATATATAGACAATAAGTTACTCTAATTATTTTTTATCTTAAATGACAATTTATTTTTTTTTATCCTGCATATCAATATAAATATGGCATGTCCTCACATTTTGAGGTCTGGGAGGGCTAGGTGCAAGTAATAGAGAAATCAGAGCCTAACATGGATCAAGTTGCCTAAGAAAGAATGATGTATGTGGGTACATGATCCAGGGGGTTGGTTCGACTCAAAGGAGTCACCACCATCCATGGGTCAAATCAAGTGTGGATGGACACCATGAGATTAATTCATTAAGTTTTAGAAATGGTCCAACCAGATTTCTGGGTTAGGGGGTTTCATTAAGTGGTTAGGAAGGTGTTAAGCACGCAACCACCCTTGTTTCAATGAACCAGTTACCTTATTTGACTTTCACCAGAAAAAATTATTTATTTGAAATTTCCTAAAATTCTAAATAATTAATAAAATCCTAATATTTACATATATTCTAAAAAAAGGAAAGTTTCTAATTCTACTTAAATTCTCTTCAGTTGGAATATTCCTAAAATCTTAAAATGGCAAGATTTCAAAATCTAAAATTCCATATATGTAAAGTTCCTAAATTCTAAATCTTAAAGTTTCTATAAGTCCAAGCTTTAAGGAATTCACAGAATTATAAAAAAAAATTAGTTTAAACCTAAATATTTCTACACACAAAAAAAGAAAGTTAAAATAAAAAAATGTGGGATTTTTGTGTCTATTCACATAAAATGATACTTTAATGTGATATGGGCGCAATCCCTAAGTGAAAATAAAGGAAAAAAAAATTTAAGGGAAAGCTCATGAAATTTACATCTATACTAATATATAAAGGGAATAGAGTAGATTTGGGCCTGACAATCCATGCCCAAGTCACCCCTTAGAATTCTCCTGTTTTAAATATGCCACGTCAGCATAACTTACCAAATGGAATGGCATGCGATCGATTTTAACGTGGGGTGTTTTTCTAAGTGGGCCTCCACAAGACTATCCATGCCCAAAAATACTCTAAGCATTCTCCCATTTCACAAGTTTGTTATGCCACGTCAGTATAACTCACCAAATGGAATGGCATGCGATCTATTTTAACGTAGTTTGTTTTTCTAAGCAGGCCCCATAAGACAATCCATGCTTAAATTGCCCCTAATCTTTTTCCCATTTTAGAGGTTTGTTATGTCACGTCAGCATAACTAACCAAATGGAATGGCATGTGATCTATTTTAACATGGGGTGTTTTTCTAAGTAGGCCCCACAAAAACATTTGTAAACTAGGAGTTTCTTAATTTGTTACGCGCATAGCACATGCAATCCCCTAATTTAAAGGAAAAAAGAAGTGACCAAAATCAGTAAATGGCTATTTCTATTTTATTTAAATGTGTTAAAAACATAAAATCTAATTTTTGTTTAAACTATTAGTTGCCACCAAAGTTAAATAGCAACCCGATGAATTATATTAAACATCCCCAGAATATTACAATACGCTGATTATCGGAAAATAACAAATAGAAAAAAGATCTAGGGAACCAGCATTATGTGTACATGGAAATGATGGATTATAAAACAACACTCATGAAAAAATATAATAAAATCATCTAAAAGCATGGACTGATTTAAAGGAACTAGGGGACTACACGCACTACGTGTGTAGCAAATTATGGAACTCCTAATTTGTAAATGTTTTTGTGGGCCCACTTGGAAAACACCCCATGTTAAAATAGGTCACATACCATTCAATTTGGTTAGTTATAATGATGTGGAATAACAAACCTCTAAAATGGGGAAAAGCTTAGGGGCGATTTGGGCATGGATTGTCTTGTGGGACCCACTTAGAAAAACACCTCACGTTAAAATACATTGCATGGCATTCCATTTGGTGAGTTATGAGAACGTGGCATAACAAACCTGTAAAATGGGAGAATGCTGAGGGACAATTTGGGCATGGATTGTCAGGTCCGAATCTCCCCTATTCCTTTTATATATTAGTATAGATTAGTATAGATAAGATTCAGGTATCTCAGGGCCAATACAAAATCCCAACAAATTGTATGCATCCATAAGAATCAAAGAATTCTGGTTGGTTGTAAGATTTGTGAACATGTTCGTCAGAATGAGTTAATAGATTTAAACATGATAACTAGTGAGCATCAACAAATTCTATCGACATATTAGCAACACACAAGGGATCGATCAGTTTATATCAAGGTTTTAAGTTTCGGTGCCACTGGGCGTGCCGCCGAAATGCCGGAAAATTTTCAATGGGTAAAAATATAAAAAAATTATGTTTTTTGAATTTCGACAAAATTTCGACGGCACGCCGCTCTGTTTCGCTAAAAAAATTTAAAAAAAATTAAAAATTTACATTTTTCGCCCGTTTCGCTCGAAATTTCGGTCCGTTTCGCCAACGATACAAATTGACGATTTCCCCCAGCGAAACGCATCGCTGGGGGCATAAAAACCGAAATTTCGGCGACACGCTCGAAACTGTAAACCTTGGTTTATATACATCACTTCAAACAATCGGTACACACATGCCCCTTTGAATTGAAAAAAAATGTAACTGCTGTTTGCAAAGCTTAAACCATCAAAGTCCTAACATCAGAATAAAAAGAATAATAGGAAAGAGTTGGGAATGGAAATTGTGCTTACCTGGGCTTGAAACAATGCCTTGGGTTCTCTAGGTAAAGCTACCTCTGTGCTCCCTGTGTAGCACAATCCAATGATTCTTATGTGTCCATGTTGTGGGGATAACGTAATAAATTTACTTTGTAACTTCATTTCAACAAGTAAAACAAACTCCTTGTCCAAGGAAAAAAACTCCTCGTCCAAAACCCTTTCTTTACAACTCGTCCAATACACTTCTTGCTGAAAGTAAGGGACCACCATTACTGTCTTTTGTATTTAAGACTCCAACGACCACCATTATTGAACCTTCATTGGTAGGATATTTATTTATTTTTAAATATCTTCCTCTACTATTCTCTTTCTATATTTTCCTTCGTTGTCTTTTCTTCTCCTCTACCCATCGATATCATTTTTTGAAGTCCTAAATATTATTTATACAAATCATCTCTCATTTTTTTTTAAAGTTTTTGTTGCTTAAAAAAAATTTAAACTCTCAAATCAGCCATAAAATTTAGTTATAATGCTTTCACAATGTAATCCTAAAATTCACAGGGTACCTAAGAGTTGTTTTGGTGGTATCACATGGCACCCTCGGCGTACTCGTAAGGTACTAAAAAGTTTACTAATAACAAGGTGCCCATGAATATTTTGGAGGTACCCCAGGGTACGAATGGGGCACCTAAGAGTTATTTTAAGGGTATCACATGTTACCCTCTGTATATTCACAAGGTACATATAAGTTAACTAATCACATGGTACCTATGAAAAATTTTGAAGGTACCCCAGGATATCAATTGGTACCTAAAAGTTATTTTGAGGGTATCATATGGTACCCTTTGTATATTCACAAGCTACCTATAAGTTAGTTAATCACATGGTACCTATGAATACTTTTGAAGGTATCCCAAGGGGTACCAATAGGTACCATGGAGTTATTTTGAGGGTGCCACATGGTACCCTTTGTATATTCACAAGGTATCTATAAGTTAACTAATCACTTGATACCTATGAATAATTTTGAAGGTATCCCAGGGTACCAAATGCGGTACTCATGAGTTATTTTGAGGATACCACATGGTGCCCTCTATATATTCACAAGGTACCTAGTTAATTAATCACATAGCACCTATGAATAATTTTGTTAGTATCCCAGTGTACCAATGAGGTACCTAGGAGTTATTTTGAGAGACATGGTATGCTCTATATATTCACAAGGTATGTATAAGTTAACTAATCACATGGTACTTTTGAGTAAATTTGAAGGTACTCTGAGATACCAATGGTTATTTTAAGGATAGCACATGGTACCCTCTGTGTATTCACAAGGTACCTATAAGTTAACTAATCACATGGTACCCTCGGCATATTTCTAATATACTAAGAAATTAACTAATCACAGGTTACCTATGGATAATTTTGGTGGATACATTCCAACTAATACATGGATACCCCATGGATATCCCATTTATACCTTTAAAATAACTCATGTTATCTTTGAAGAAGAAAATATTTATATATCACATTGGTGCCCTATGGTACCTTTAGATTAACACATGGGTACCCTATTAGTATCTTCTTTAATTTTTAAAATAACTTTTAGGGAACCAATATGATTTCACAAAAGCGTATCCATAGGGTACCAATAAGATTTTGGGATTTCACTTTAAAAGAAAAATATTTTTGAATCCTCATTGGTAACCTAAGGTATGTTCCAACTAACTTATGGGTATCCCATAGGTATTACATTCGTATTCTTAAAATAACTCATGGGTATTCATTAATAGAATAAAGTACTTGCAAGTCATATTTGTACCCAGTGGTACCTTCACATTAATACACGAATACCCCATAGGTTCCTGGAAGCATCCTCCTATTAGTTTGAAGTTATTCCATATTACTGTTAGATTAAATAGGGTGCCAATGGGATACACATAGGGTACCTATGTGTTAATTGTATTGTACTGTAGGGTACTAATGTAATTCAAATATTTTGTTCGTAAATAATACCTATGAATTCTTTTAAAGTTATCACTAAACACCAATAGGAAATTTGTAGGATACCTATGTATTAAGTCAAGAGTACCACCAAGGTTTGCAATGTCGTTTTGAACGACATTTCTCTAGGTGTCACTGGAGAAATGTGGCCAAAATAAGGGAAAAATCGCCGAACATTAAAAAATTGAAAAAAGCTAAAAATGGTAAATTAATGACATTTTCCGCTAAATATCACCAAAATTTCGCTAAATGTCGCTAACATTTCTCTAAATGGCATTGACATTTAGCTGACATCAAGCAAAATCTAATAACTTTTCCTTGATGTCGTTGACATTTTGCTGACATCAGGAAGTCTTTGAAATTTTGTTTTCCAAGCTGGTTTCGTGTCACCACCTTGGAAAAAAGTGAAATTTCGCGACATTTCACTGAAATATCACGAAATTGTAAACCTCGGGAATCACATGGTATATTGCAATTAAACATTAGTACCCTTTCGATACACTCCAATTAATACATGGGGTACCCCATGGGTCTTTCGTTGGTATCCTTGTATTAGCTCATAGTTATCCCTTAAGAAGAAAATATTTGTATATCACATTGGTACCCAATGGTATTGGTACCTTTAGATTAACACATGGGTAATGCATTTTACCCTGCTGTTAATGTGAAGGTATTCTATATTAACTTCAACTTAACAAGAGGGTACCAATAGGGTACCTATGTGTTAAAGTTACCATTGGGTACCAATATAATATACAAATATTCTATTTTCTTAAAGAATATACCCATTAGTTTATTTTAAGCATACTAACGCCAAACCGATGGGGTACCAATGTATTAATTGGAGTGTACCCAAAGGGTACCAATGTTTTAATTGTAGTATACCATGTTGTAACTTTAAAAGGATTCAAAGGTACCCTTTATAAATAAAAAATGTGTATGTCGCATTGGTACCCTATGGTACTTTTAGATTAACAACAGGGTACAATGGGGTACCCATATGTTTGTCTAAAGGTATCTATGTACCAATTTGACATAAAAATATTCTATTTTCTTAAAGAATACCCATGAGTTATTTTAAGCTTACCAATGACAGACCCATGGGATACCCATATATTAATTGGAGCGTGCTGAAATGGTATCAATTTTTTAATTGTAATATACCATGTGGTAACTTTAAAAGAATTCAAAGGTACCCTTTATAAATAAAATATGTGTGTCATATTAGTACCCTATGATATCATCCAATTAACACATGGGTACCCCATTGGTACCATGTTATTCATTTGAAGGTCTTATTAGTTATTATTTTCATATATTATTTTGAGGGCACCACAAGGTACTAATGGGTTATTTAAATATTTTTTAAATGATAACTTTAAGTTATTTCTATCTACACGAACTTGCCACATGCTTCAAGAGGATGGTTACGAAGTATGGGTACTATGTGATTTTCATGGGTACCTTACGTTATTATTAGTATGCTCAGCCAATCACTACTACAACATGGTACATTACAATTAAAACATTGGTACCCTTTGAAGAGTTGCTAAAATCAAATTATATATAACATTTTCTCTTACCTTTGTAGAGTTGCTAAAATATATAAAATTTGGCTTTGATCTTCCATACAAAGCCAAATGAAGATTAATCAGCTTGGATTGGGTCGTTTTTGCATTTGAATCAATGGGCATGAGTTTTTTTTTAGTTGGTTTTTTGGTTTGAAAGTTCTGAAAAATTCAAAATGATGAGATTCTTCACATTTTTGGGTTTTTCTCCTAGATAAACAGTGTTTATTGATAAGTGTCAATCGATATTTATAGAATATTGAGAGTTTTGTTCAAAACTTTCGATACTTATACCTATTGATCGTTACATTGTATTTTTAGTTTCACCTATTTTTACAGTATTGTGTTGAAGTTGATATTAGTTAAGTGTCGATAGATATAACCGGTACAATATGATATTTTGAACCATGACTAGTGCCGATCATGACCATTACCCGTACAGGTATTGAGAATTTCATCCTTATCGAATTTGTCTCTTTTTTTGCGGGACTTTCAATCGATATTTATCATTCTTGTTTCTTTTAGTTTCGGGATGCATAATAGAAGAAACTTCGAGGTGGAACCAAGGATGAAATTCTTGGTACTAGTTCTTCTAGCCAGTACTCGAGGGTACGGTTGAGAATGGTAAAAATAAGGTTTAAAAAAGAAAAAAAAATATCTAAAAAAAAAAGAAGAAATGTTTTGAAAATTAGAAAATTTCTTAAAATTCTGAAAAATCTCTGAATATAAAAAATCTTTGCAAATTATTAAGAATCATAAAAATAAGAAAAGAATCCCAAAAAACAGGGACAATTACGAAGAATAAGAGAAAATTCATAGAAATCAGAAAAATCCCTAAAAAATAAGAAATAAATTCCAACATCTTGTTTGTGAAATTGTACTATGAAATCATGAATGGAGAGGCTTGGTCTCTTTCGTGGTCTTTGAGTTGTCAAGTCTAGCACCCCAGTCTCACATCTTCGGTTTGCATATGACACCATCTTATTCTTAGAGGCATTTTAGGATTAAGCCTATTTGGCTAAATGCATCTTAAAAAACCATGAGTTACTTTAGGGTCTTAGAGTTAAGCTTTAGAAGAACAGAATTTTGGTATTTCATATTGATATATGCTCATTTGATGGATTGTCTCTCACAGGATTGGCCCATTATGTGCCTTGAACTCCTGCATGGGGCTAAACCGAATGTGGATGATTTCTGAGATCCAGTAGGGGAGAAGACTATACTTGCCTTTTGGAAAAGGATGTATCCCTTGGTAGTAAAATCACTCTTATCGAGGTAGCCTGAACCTTCTGGTATACTATTGATCTCTTCTTAGGGCCCTAGAAAAGGTGACAAGCATGTTAGAGAAACTAGGTAGGGATTTTTTAATGGGAAGTAAGAGAGATTAAAAAAGATCATGTAGTTAGGTGGAGCAAGGCGTGTAGGATAGGAGCCAATGAGGCTTAGGTTTGGAAATCAAATATTCACCCCGTCTTAACGAAGTGGTTGTGGAGGTTTGGTGAGGCAAAAGGGATTGTGGCACAAAATAATCATGAGAAAATATGGGACTCATGTTGCAAGTTTTCTTGATGTTGATGACGCTAGTGATTGATCTGATACGTGGAATATCCCTTAATATTATATTCCTGTGGGTAACAAGCTTGTAACATACGGGGGTGGGGCAAGAAACCATGTTGATTCTAGGTCTAGTGCCAAACCAAAATTTGGAGCTATTTCCCATGTTGCGCTTGGGATTTTATAGATCCAGCTTGCTTTAGAGAGTAAGAAATTTCCTTTTTCTGAAGGATAAATCTCAAAACTTTGTTGATTAAAATATGAATAAGGGGTTAGCAGTAATTTGACCATTAATGTTAACTGAAGGACTTTGGATAATGATGCTGAATTGGGGTGCAAATTTCCAAAAAGAAAAAAAAAAGAAAAGAAAGAAAAAGGAAAAAGAAATAAGAAGAAGAAAAGAGCATATAGAGGCAAAGGACTTTTCAAGCCAATGTCCTTTAAAGAATATTTTATGTGAACATGATCAAGGAGAATGTGAACATGATGGAAGAAGAGAAAATCTTTAAATATGAATATCTTTGAAGCTTCTTGTGCAATAAAAGCACATTTCATATAAAATGTTGTAGTTGTTTATCAAAAACACATTTCCTACTTAATGCTTTTATGATGCTATGCTTTTTCCAATGGCAGGGCAGAAATTTATTTAATATGATTAGAAATATAATAGCTGCCTAGATTTGAAAAGAGGCAGCCAGGTAGAGGAAGCAAAGATCCAAAACACATAGTTAACATCCTACCAGGAACTACTACATAAACACATGGAACAAGAACAAAGAAAGAAAAAGAGGAAAAAACAAAACAAAACAAAACTCAAGGCTGATTTGACTTCATTCCCATTATCATAGCCTCCATGTAACCCATAAAGTAGTCTCTACCTATTCTCCTTAGCATTCATTAAGTGGTCTAGTAATAACTTGGTTCTTGGGGATCTTTTGTGGAAGTCCTCCATACAAGATGCATATTACTTCTAATTGACATCTATTTGCCTTTATTCAAGAACTTCTTGTAAGTTAGCTGACCATGAAATGGCTATATGAGGATCCTCTTATATTATGATGGAGTTCATACCCAAGTTTTGTTGCTCCTTCAAACCCAACTAATAGCTAAAAAAAACTCAGCTGTAGCAGGAAATCTGCCCTTCTGAGAAACCATGAATAATATTGCCCATTTAGCCTTTGAAAACTCTAAACATTTGAGGGCCTTGTGATCCTAAAGGAGGATCCTTCGATTTTCATCTACATAGGCCCTCTATGTGGTGCCAACCACCTAATGTACACTCTCTCAACATATAGTGCTGAATGTATAATAGTCCACCCATGGTTTGCCATGCTCAGAAATTTCGCTTCTTGCCTCCCAGCAGCATGAAATGGGAGGTAAAACGAAATTTTCTTGTTTTCGTTGAAGTGTCGGTGAAAAGCTAGTGAAATGTTACGAAAGACCCCAAAAAATGGTTATTTCGGCTTAAAATGCTCAAATTGTGTGAAATTTAGCCAAATTTGGACAAAATTTCATAGAGCTCTATTCCTCCCCTATTTAGACGAGAATTTTTGACATTTATTGCGTTAAATCACTTGTGTATCCCAAGCAAATGGGTGATTTAAGTAATAAATGTTTAAAATTTTCACCCAAATAGGGAGGAATAAAGCTCTTCGTACAAATTTCGTTGAAATTGGGCTAAATTTTACACAATTTGAGCAATTTAAGTCAAGATACCCTTTTTTTGGGTTTTCATTGAATTTCACCAACTTTTCTCTAGCACACCGCTACTTTTTGTCGACATCTCGCCAAATTTTGCTGAGTTTCATGAAAATTTGATATTTTTTTCCCCCGTTTCGGTGAAATTTTGGCACTGGAACGAACATTGAGTCCACCACATTACTGTGTCCCCAAAGATACTCCTTTTAAAATTGTTCTAAGTTGTCCAGTGAGCTATCAATGACTATGGCATTCTCCATCACATCAATTGATGATTTAGATATCTAAAAAATCCACTTGTTGTGTTCATTCTAGATGGCGCAACATATCACTTGTAAAAGATAACAGATAGAAAGATTTTTAAAATCCATTTGATTTTATTCCAGAAAGAGTATCATATGGAATTTTCAAAAATCTGCTTTGTTTTTAAATGATTTTAATAGATATAAAATTCTAAGTCTAGTATTTTATTACTATAAATTCAGCAGTTCTTTGACGAAGGATCTAAAGGGCTATAGGATGACGAAAAAGCAATCGGATGGAGTGAGTTCAAAATTACTTGAATGGTAAAAATCTTATTGATGACTTAGTTTTGATGGTTTGGTGTAACAACAGGATTGCTATTATCGACCCTGGATAGGAGAAGAAATTTTGATTTGTAATGTGTCATTTTCTTGAAATTTACTAAACCTTTTCAATTACTGTTAAAATTAAAATAAAAACTGTGGAAATAGAACTGCATAAACCATGTTTTAGATGAAGTAGTCTTCATTAAAGTAATAAAATTACTGTTATGATTTATATATGTAGTTTGTATTTATCTATGAGAAAATTTTTAGTTACATGTAACCAGAATACTGACCTGGCAAAGTACTACCACCAAAATGAGGAATCATGCACAAGACACCATTATAATTTTGCTAGTTGCTAAAATATTGCTGTGTCATCTCCCAAAACTTACTTGCATGGCAAAGGAATTAAATGACGAAAGATCTATTGGCAAAAGCCTTGACAAACACAATGGCTTTTGATTAAAATAGCTTGAGGAGACTGAATATATAGAGGGAAAGGGAAATTTACTTGTCTAAAAACCCATTGGGTATGAGTAGTCCGTGCAAGATATTTGGCTGTGATGAACTTTGGTTGGGGCCTACCCTTTTCCGTTCCGACGGACTATGCTATTACTCGTAAAGAAATTGTTGTTAAACTGTATGCCTTTCTGTATGTTCGTTTGGATACTTCACTATCCATTTGTATGCCCTTTTTCTCTGGAGCTTTCCCAGGTCTCTAATTTATATGTAGACCACATTAACCAACTTTCCTTTAGTTTCTCTCTTATTATAGCTATCATAGTTTTGCTTGGATTTGTTTTTTTCAATGCTTCTATCTCAACATTTCTCATTTTAGTTATGTATAACTTTTGTTACCAGCATATTGCTACTTACATCATGGTGTGATGAGAGTTGTTAAATAAAGCTTTCGTTTTAGCTTGAATGTAATTTTATAAGTGAAATAGCACTCCAGATTCCAGAAGGGTGTCTCAACATGCATTTGCTTTGTGGTAATCTCAAAGTCTATTATTGGTCACTTTCTGTGTCCTTTCATTTTCTTTCATATGCAATATTTTTGCATTGTGGTCTCATTCTTCAATTGCATATTTAACTAGAACACAGAGATTTTATTCAGAAGAAAGAACTGCAAATGTCTTTATCTTTTTTGGGCACATTGGTATGTTTCTGATTTAAATTACACTCTTTGTTTTAAGCTATAAAGTACTGTCTAATTCTTTTCTAGGGCTGGACTTATGGGCTTGATGGATTACTCCTCAAGGCTACAAGAATATCAGGAATACAGAATTTCAACGTAAATGTACGCGATAATGTTATTTTGGTTGCCCCTTGATGCTATTCCTTGTATAAAATAACATTTTATTAAAGGGTTACCTTTCTTGATGCTTTTTTCCTGGCCACGAAGGATAGGACTTTGGGCTTGTGCCACTAAAAGTAGCAACATGGGGACCTTTTGTACTCGTCAATTTGAAGAAAGATATTCATTGTCAACAAGAGGTTGATAGCAAGATGGTAGGAAATGAATGGCTTGGTAGCTGTTCAGAGATATTAAGTACCAGTGGAATTGATTTATCACTAAGTTATGTGTGTAGACGTGAATATATGATCGAATGTAACTGGAAGGTTTGTTTCTATTTGATATTTGTTTCATATGCTAGATGCAAGTTTAATTTCTTAATATTTGGAACATTTGAAGTTGTGTTGTTATAAATTTTATTGATTATGTTTCTTATCAGAATCATTTCTGATGATTTTTTCTAAATCTACTATCACATGCAGGTGTTCTGTGACAATTACTTGGATGGTGGCTATCATGTGCCATATGCACATACAGGTCTTGCATCTGGTCTTAAGCTTGACTCTTACTCCACCACTGTATGGTCATTGCTTTTATTTTGTTTTGTTTTATTTCTAGCATTAAGACATTTGGGTTTTACTTGCACATGTACTGGCTCTGCTAGTGTTCCATAGGGCTTCCATGCAACATTTATGACTGCTATCATTTCCTGATTCTCTTTAACATGTATTATTCTTGGCTTTCCGGTATCTGACAGTTTGCCATCAATGAAGTAGATATTTGAGAATGTTAGCATCCAAAGCTGTCAAAGTTGTTCAATGGAAAGAGAGAGTGATTTTGATCGACTTGGGTCCAAAGCTCTTTATGCTTTCATTTACCCGAATTTTATGATCAACAGGTAGTCGATGACTAATAGTTGCTGGGTTTTTTTGTTTCTGTTGGTTTGGTATGATCAGTTGTAGAGCTGATGCTTTTGACATTTTTTAATGTTCCTAGGTATGGCCCTTGGATGGACACTAATCTAGTGCTTCCCCTGGGCCCCAGAAAATGCCAAGTGATATTTGACTACTTTCTTGAAGCTTCACTAAAGGTAATTCCTTTAAATCATTGCCTGTTAACTAGATTTAAAGGATAACCATAATATATATCAGATATTATATATCATGTTATAGTATAATATATATTATCATAATATATAATATAATGTATTATATATTAATATGATATTATATTATATTATAATATGCTACATATAATATATATTTTACAATATACGAAGTATATTATGTAATATGTTCTTTATATTAATACTAATCATCATCATTGTCATAAGCCAGTTCCCACCAAAGTGGGGTCAGCGACACGAATCTTGTCTCTCCATCCCGCTCTATCAAAAATCATATTTTCAGTTAATTTATGTTTTTGTAAATCTTGTTTTATAGTCTCCATCCATGTCTTTTTAGGTCTCCCTCTTGCTCGCTTAGGCCTTTCAATCTGCATACTCTCACACCTTCTAACAAGTGCCTCTCTAGGTCTCCGCTTTATATGACCAAACCACCTTAACCTACTTTCCTCCATTTTATCTCTAATGCATGCTATGCCTAATCACTTTTGAATGTCTTCATTTATTATTTTGTTTTTCTTAGTTTTGCCATGGGTCCATCTTAGCCTCCTCATCTCTGTAACACTCATCTTCTGAACATTTTGATTCTTTGCCACCCAACATTCTACACCATACAATATATGTAATAAATTTTATAATATGTTATATACATACGTACATACATATATATATTACAATATATGTAACATTGCATATATTATATTATTGTATTTTACTTAATGTTAAATTATATTATGTATAATATCTAATATAATACAAATATCTTATATTATACGATATTATATAATATATAATATTATATTATAATATGTTACATATAATATATATTTCACAATATGTGAAATATAATATTATATAATATGATTATAATATATTTTACAATATTATAATATATATTATATAATACATGATATCATATATAATACATTATAAAATATAATATAACAAAATAGGTTATATTTTAATGCTTATAATATTATTATATATTATAATATGTAACATAATATAATATTATAGTATCAATAATGTATAATATGATAAAATATGTTATGTTATAATGCTTATAATAATAATTATTTATTATAATATGTATTATATAATATTTTATGTATAATCCTTAGAATCACTGATTTTGGAAATTTAAGCACCAATTCCCATAATCCTTATAATCACCTTTAAGTTAGATTTTGATTATGGGCTGGATTATAACATTAGATTGTAGAATCTAGCCTCAAAATCCCAAACAAATGCGCTTTCTTTTTAATATAGATTCGGATTATACTAGAATCCAGATTCTATAATGCCCTCCCAACGCCCCATAAGTACACTCATCCACCCATATTACATGCATCAAATATCAAGCTTCATTAAAAATTTTGAGATATAGCCAGTGTTCTAAATATCGTATTGTATCGTGCGATATGTTTCGTGTATCGTGCCTAACGGCACAATACACGTTACTGTTTCGTGATACACTGTGTATCGACTTGAAAAACATGTTAAAAAGCGTAAAAACAGAGAGCGAGACGGAGCAACATAGAGCGAGAGGGAGCAACACAGAGTGGGAGAGTGGGAGATAGCAAGAGAAAGACAGAGAGAAGGAGAGCAACTAAGCGAGAGCGAGGGAAAGAGAGTGAGAGAAAGAGAGATAGAGCGAGAGAAGGAGAGCGAGCGAGCCAGAGAAAGATTGTGAGAGAGAGCGAGTGGGCGACGGAAAGAGAGCGAGAGAGAGAGAGAGAGAGAGAGAGAGAGAGAGAGAGAGAGAGAGAGAGAGAGAGAGAGAGAATGTGAGAGAGAAAGATAGAGAGAGAGAGCAGAGGGGTACCTGTTCGCTGCCGTTGCCGTCGCGCCTCTTTCTTCTTCCCTCTTTCTCGGCTGCCGTTGCCGTTGCAGTCGACTTCGGCGACTGAGTGAAGTCGCCGAAGTCGAGTGAAGTCTGAACGAAAAGATTCATTTCATAAAATAAAAGTTTTATATTAAAAAAAGATATTTTATATTTTGATTTCTTATATATTATATATAATAATATAAAAGAAAAAGAGTTTTCTTTTATAATTATATATTATATAAATATATTAAATAAAATATGAATACAAATAAATATGATAAAATTAATTATAAATATACATAAAATAATTAAAAAATTATGTATATATATAATTGGAAAAAAAATTTTGAATGGTAAAAAGTTATAAAAATTTTATTCTTATGTAGATTTATATAATATAGTATTATATAATTATATTTAATCTACATACATAATTATAAAAAATATATTTGATTGGTAAAAAATTACAAAAATTTTTTATTATTTACAAACACGTACATATACACATTAATTATTAATAATATATTTCTTGAAATTATTAATAATAATATATCAAAATTATTACTCTGATATTAAATTTTAAATTGGTATGCACAATAAACTTTCTTATTCTATTTATTTGTTTATTTAGCATATTATGGCTTTTGTTTATTTTTTTATTAAATTTCCTAAAGTCTTTTTGAATATATGTTAATTTGTTTCCATAACACATAAATATTCTTTGTGTGGACCTATGATGTCAGAAACATATTTATTTATTATATTTTTGACTTATCTTTCTATCTAGATAGGTTTTGTTTCATGTATCCACTATTTTTTATGCGTATCCACTAGGGGTGCAACTCGGTCCGGTTAAAACCAAACCCGAACCTACCCAAACCGACTTCGGTTCGGTTTTTATAATATTTGGTTCGGTTTTGGTTTGAAATATACTAAAACCGAATTAATTCGGTTCGGTTTTGGGTTAAAGGCTAATTTAACCGAACCGAACCGAAACCCGACACCATATACATATATATTATAAATATTATATTATATTATATATCATAAACTTGTGAGAAGAGTTTTGTTTTAATAATATAAAGGCTTTGACCAACACACGTGGTCATTGCCTTTGTCAAAATCTCTCATGACGGACTCAAAAAGCATTAAAACCTTAAAGCCTTAATTTATAGTGGTTGGGGCATTGCAAGAGTCTTTTCATTGCCGATGTGGGATTCAATGGGCCTCTTCCCTTGAGTCCCACATCGGTCAGGGAATACTTTTTTTCCCTGGCCGATTGTTATAAAAATAGCTCCCCTCCTATTTCAAACCTTACACCAAGCTATCTCCTTTAATGGGTTAACCCTTTAAATGGTTCAAGACGGTTCAAACTCATGAACCGATTCAACTGAAGGCAATATTAAATTTTTTAATAAAATAAAAAAAGTTTATTATTTGCTCTGATCTGGAACCGAACCGAATATATGATTCGGTTTGGTTCGGTTTGGGTTTCGGATTTCTCATTTATAATTGGTTCGGTTTTCAGTTTAGTAAGAACGGTTTATATTTCGGTTCGGTTTGGTTTTGGGTTAACATCCAATAGCTTCGGTTCGGTTCTAGATTGAGCTCAAACCGGACCAAACTGACCCGACTTGCACCCCTAGTATCCACCATTTTAGTGCGTATCCGTGCGTATCCTCGATACGTTTCCATTTTCGGATCGTCCGATACGGCACGTCGATACGATACTTTGAACCATGGATATAGCACAAATTTTGCTATGAAATAATTTATACAGAGTCTTCAAAATCAGCACAAATACTCTTTGAGACTTCGATATAATCCTGTTACAAATCCCAAATGACTCGAACTGTTTCTCTTTAATCCAAACATCCAGCAAAACCTAGCACTTCTTGTGATCAAACAGTCTGTATTTTTCATATTGGTGTAAAATAAAAACTCCTAATTTTCTTTAGAAGCTTGTAAAATGGATGAGAAGATATTTATATAAACCCTACATTTAACTCCTTTTAATCCACATGGATATATGTATAGATAGACTGGTTTTGCTGATACAATATAGCTCACATTAGCCATATGGTTTGTTGAAGATTACTTTTAGGTAGACGAAATCCTCAGATCATGTTGCTCTGAGTCCAAGTTAAGTTTATTAAATCAGAATAGATGAGAAGAATGAAGAAAAATAATACTAGATATGGATATAATGCAAAGCATGATGAAGAGCTTTGGAATATAGCTACCATTTATATGTTACAATTTATGTCCCTTTGCTTTCATTTTTATGAGAATTATTTAAAGACAAATGCTCTTACACTAAACCTACTTCTTTAGATATTATCATTTAGACCCTAAAAACTTACAACTGATAACACCAAGTCCTTTCTTTTAATGTCCCAACAGGCTTGCCAAAAGTCAATTGTAAAACCATCAAGACCAGATGATTCTCTCTTCTCCATTCCCAAGCTGCATTTTTTTCTTCTCCTAAAAAATTCTCTCCAACCACTCAACTTTGATATAGATAGCTAGGAGAGGCAGCAGTAGCATTAATCTATTTGCCCATGAATGTAGAGGGGTATTTGAACTTTCACAGCTATTGAAAGGAATCTTTTTTGCTGGTTAATTTATATGAAATATAATCCATTCACTAAAACGCTCTTGAAATGACACCCCACCAGAGAGTAAACCTTAAAACTTTGAACCTCTTCTAAACTGTATGGGTCAAGGGATTCTTCAATTTGTGCTTCATCCTCTTGTCATTATTCACCAGCAACCTCCTCAGAGCATTTTTCTGCTTTTTCCCATTCACTACTATGAAATAATTTTGTATTTGCGTTACCGTATTTAAACCAAATGGATCTGGAATTGTGTCTTCTACTAATCTTCTTATGTTTCAATAACATAGATTAGATATGCTTTTAAGAGTCCACACCTGACTTTCTCAGTTAAGTACTCTCATGAATCTTTGTTTTCAAATATACTCCAAAATTGATTTCTTTTCGTTGTTGATTATTCCAAAAGCAACTTTTCCTAAACTTCAAGTCTAAATTTAACATGATTAAGGGATTTCATAAACATTAAACTAGCAAACCCCATATCTTTTGGCCCTCTTTCTGCCATTTTGTCACCGATTCTAAAAAAAAAAGGACATTGGATAGCTACATGCAGCATGTGTGAATTATAAAGCCTAATTGGTTTATGGCCTTACACCACTTTAAGTGAGGAATTTAAGCGAGATAAAAGTGGCCATCCCAATGCAAGACCGGGAATCTACATTTGCAATATAATGGATCTTGTAGATTCGACAATGTAAGAGGTGAACCATGGCTTCTTATGATTGCAGAAAAAAAAAAGAACTCTTTGGTTCTGCAACTTTCCTCTTCTCATATGAGAATCTGTCAACAATAAGTTCCCCACCATGCACCAAGGAACGTCACAAAAATGTTCAAGCATTCTTTACACCTACTTAGGCTGGTCTTTATAGACCATACATTCCTAAGCCCAAAAAAAATTAATAGCCAGTTGCGTGAATTTTATGGTCATAAGAGTATGTTCCAGCAATCATCACTTGCCCTACAACAGAACTAAATTCACCTCTTAGGGCTTCTGAGTTTTTGGACTCAGTGATAGAGAAATTAACTAACGGTTGGCCATCATAAGGCAACAAAGTCTTTCTTATTAAATCTAACCTTATGCCAAATTACCATCCATGTTCAGATTCCCTGTTGACTGAGATGATGTTGAATATTTAAATGTTGCAATGAGTATGTGAAAGCAAAAGAGAGATCAAATAGGATTTTGCACATCTATTTTATGTAGTTCGGAGTTTTTCCTACGTCCATGGGAGAGAATAAATTAAGGTTTTCCACTATCAAAGAAAGAATAGAGTTACAATCTTCACCCCCAATCCCCAGTTATAACTCAAGCGTGGTATGTTAGAGAAACTTTCCAATATATCCTTACCATAACTCACGGGCTTCACTCCCCACACCACCCACCAGGGGTCACTCTCCAACAGATGTTGTTGAAAAGATTCAGAGATATCCTATGAGAGTATGGTAGAACTAGAAAGGATCTAGTTAACTTGGGGGTCTACATAACCAAGATGGTGTTTGAACTAGGAGAATATTATTCTGAAGAAAAATTTGTTATTAGGAAATGTTTATGGAGATCTGCTATAGAGCCTGATAGGCTGTGGAGTGTGGACTTTAATTGTTGCTAGCAAATGCTGTTGATCCAGTTAGGTTTGATGCTGAACTAGTCAATAGAGTCAACTGGCAGTGCCCTCGTAAGTTCATAAGCAGTCTATTACCAATTTCATTCAATATTTTATATTCGACAATAGATCTGGCTCTTGAATTTTTTCTTTTGTAGGACGATATTTGGCAGGGACATACACCCCTTTGATGCACTTTCTTTGGTTGTGAAATTTATTCTTTGTTTAGAAGCTCCTTTTGAAGCTCTTTCCCTTTCTACCCAAGCAAATTTGTATTCTCTAATTCCTAGATCTAATAAGTTTGAGATGGATGAGCTTTCCAAGATTTGGGCCAAGATTATCGCTTTCATAAGTTGGACTTTATCCCCCATGCAATACTGTCTGAAGCTTCACCTGCATCCTTTCTCTTTATTTCATTATTAAATTGATGAGTTTCCAGCCCAGTGGAAAAAGGAAAGAAAATGAAACTACGGATAGGATTGGACTCATATTATTATACATGGCTTAAAATATTATCACTAATGTAATGACATGATACCAATAAAATCCAAAGAGGTTTTTTTCCCCTTTTTGGATGGGCCTGTGGAGGCACCATGCCACTGCATGTTCCAGGGACACAAAACAAACTTCAAGCCTCTGTTCTAATGGCTGTCTCCAGAAGTCTACCAGTGTCAGATATGTCTTTGAACAGTATTATGCATTTCCTAATAATATTATGGTGATTATCATGCCATTCACAAGCTTCCATCTAATGATAATCAGGATGACAATGCTTTTGTTGAGCAAAGTCTACAGGAAAGCGAAAGAGTGCAGGTGAAAATGGAACTTGTTTGCTTCATTATAATGCAAATAATTCAGTATTTTAATTCCTTTGTATTTGTAACTATTTGATTCCCCAGATGGAAGATATTGAACTGTGTGAAGGTGTTCAAAGGGGCCTCGAATCTCCAGCATACTGCACTGGTAGGTATGCTCCCACATTGGAGAAGGCTATGCATCATTTCCATTGCCTTCTATATGAAAACCTCTTAGCAGATGTTTGATGTTATGTGACTTACTCAAGTCACTTGAAAAATCCCAAATGACAATGGGACAACAAATTTCTTGAGTGGAGAAATATGTTCTACTTACAATGAATGGAACGAAGAAATTGCAGCGCTAGAAATTCCAATTTGTATGGCGGATATAAAATTACTTATTAGAATCTATTTATATGGTTTAGATATGAGATCTTTTAGGCTCTGTTTGTTTCATGGAAAATATTTTTCAGAAGAAAATATTCCAAGAAAATATTTTCCGGAAGAAAATTTTCCAAGTGTTTGGATGTAACATTAGAAAATATTTTTTGGATGAAAATTTTCCAAGAATATATTTTCCCTCTTTTTTTCTTTCAACTTTTTGGTTATAAAATGGAAAGTCATTTGTAAATTTTTTTTCCATTTTGCCAATCAATAAAAAAGAAAGATTAAAATCATTTTCGGAAGATTTTCAAAGATGTTTATATGAATGTGAAGATGAGGAGGAATTCAAGGAAGAATGGAATGCCATGACTGAAAAATATAATCTTCAAGGTAATAGCTGGTTGGAAGGTAGATTTAAAGAAAGAGAAAAATGGTCTCTTGCGTATGGAAGGAATACATTTTGTGCGGATATGATGACTACACAACGGTCTGAAGCTATGAATAGTTCACTTAAGTAATATCTGCATACCTCAAAGGACATGTTTAGATTTTTAGAAAATTTTGATCGGATGGTAGCAAGACGAAGAGATGAAGAGTTAAGGGCAGATTACAAGATGAGTTAGAGTGTTCCCATATCTTTTGAAAGAATCCTTATATTGGAACATGCCAAGACCATATATATACCTTCCATGTTTGATGCTTTCCCAAATGAGGTACTAGAAACTATGAATTGCATTGGTGTTATATGTGAAAATGATGACACAACTATTAAATACATGGTTTCAGATTCTCATTCTTGTAGGCATTGTAAGCACATTGTAATATTTTTGTCATCTGATTCCAGCGTATCATGTAGTTGTAAAAAAATTGATTTTGTAGGAATTCTTTACACTCATACATTATGGGTTTTACATTTTAATAATATAAAGAGGATTCCTGATAAATACATTTTGGATCGATGGAGAAAAGATGTAAGAGTTAGAGGAAATGCAATGAACAGTGAATTGGGAAATGTTGAAAGTAACCCTAAATTGATTGTTGGGAAGCGATATAGAGATATCTGTCATGAAATGCTTCCAATTGCAAATATGGCTGCTGGATGTGAAGATGGTTTTCAACTTGTTCTCAATACCACAAGGTAATTAAAGCAAGAATTGCGTGAATTGTTAATCCATTCTACCATTGACATACCTTCTACCGAGTGCAAACAATTTGGGAATGCTCAGTTGAGGAATGTAGATGTCTCATGTGATGGGATTAAGATTGATGATAATGTTGGTCAAGAGCACATTGATGATGGAGATCTATCTACAAAAGTACAAGGTTTGAAGCAAAAGCAAAGTGTTGGTCGTGCAGGCAGTAGTGTGCGTAGGTATCTAAGTGCTCTTGAGAAAGCCATTAGCAAGTGCAGAAAGAAAAGTAAAACCAATGAATCCAAGTCTGTACCAAAATGTGGTGTGAAATCTAAGAGGGTCAAAAAAAGTGGTGAAAAACCAGGGGAATCGCATCAATTTTTTCCTTCCGATGCAGGTATTTTGCGTGCTTTGTGATGTTTTACATTTTTTAATTTTTGCTACCAACTCTAATTACATCATTAAATTGTAGGAGAATATCGTTTCCATTTCAAAGGCATCTGATCCCTATCTATTTTATGCCTTATTATGCTGTACTTTGTCTTTCTCTATCTATTTTCTTAAACTTCACCACACTGATCCCTTATTCTAGTTAACCTCATTGTTCAGAATTTCAAATTTCTTCTTGCTATATCAACTTGTCTCTCCTTATCTTTTTCTATTTGTTTTCTTGAACTTCTCCAAACTATAGATCCTTTATTCTAGTTAACTTCATCAATCAGAGTTTCAGATTTCCTATTGCTAACTTGCTATATCAATTTTTGTCTCCTGTCTTCTATCTTTAGACTTCAATCTTTCTTCTTCTCTCTTACTTATCTCTTTGGACCTTAACCTTTCTTCTTCGCATTCCACATCCAAGTATCTAACCTATACTAGCCGTTCCATCCATAAAAATGCTCCTATTCCCTGTATCATCAATTCCGTGATGTTTCAATTACGTGCTTTAAAGTAACAGTATAGGAAACTATATCAGCTGTTTTTACCATGCCATATTCTGTCATCAATTTAATTTCCTGAATTGGCTAAGTTTGCAAATTAGAAGAATTATGTTTATTCACTTGTGTGGATGAAGCTGAGATTCATGTAACATCAAGTGTCTGTATGCATAATTGATTAAAAAAAAAGGTGTCTCTATACGGATACATGAACACAAAAACTAAATACACACCCAGAATAATTGATCCAAGAGCTCTCCCAAACAGCAGTTAGCACAAAATTTCAAACATGAACATTTTTCCATCGATGGCTTCTCAGCAGTAAGACAAGGTATGCTAATACTCATATTTTAACAATTTGTTCCTACAAGCCTTACCGAGATAAGTGTATTGAAGTAGTGTCGAGTTACTGCGCCGCCATTCTTTTTTTGTTGTTGTATCAATAATTTACATACTGTATCCACCACTTGTATGTTTAAAATTTGTTAATTATAGAAAATAGCACTTATCTGATATATCCTAAGACAGACAAAAGATAAAAAATAACATTCACAAAATTATTTAGCATCTTGCCCATTAACAAGCAGCATAGTTCTTTCCTTGTGACGTACATGTTATCTATTGATACTAATTTGTCTCTGTTCAGGCATCAAGACGAAGATTATAAAAATTTAAAACCACATACAATCAATATTAAAAACATATGTATTAGTTGACTTATTACCCATCAGGTTCACTTGCATTCTTCACATACTCCACAATTTTTCTCTCAACATCACATAAAGGTGGAAATTTGCATTGCACGTTATATGGTGTTTGAACATGCACACTGCGTGGGCGAAGACGCCTCAGAAGAGCTTCGTGTGGTTTCTGTGGAGATCGCTGTGCATGTGAAATATCTTCTCTGTGGATATCTTGATCTGATGATAAATGAGGAGGATTTGATGGTTCATAAGAACATGCTTCAACAACCTCATGGGCAATCTTTATCACGTTAGCCACTTCCGTGTCATGACGATCCAATGATGCTTTCTCCATTGTTGAAAGAGTCTCTGGAGTATCAAGAGTTGTGTGAAGAGGTGAATGAAAGGGAGAATTTCCCGCATTTGCACTACAAGTAGTATGAGCATTTTCTCAATAAGAGGACTTGACAACATGACTGGTGTATTCTGCAAGTGTAGTGACGTGCATCATAAGCGAATGACACGTGTCCCTGATGTCCTGCGTTGCTGTTGTCACATGAAATCTTAACTCATGCATCATCTACATAACATAAAGTATCTCTTCGAAATGCATGATTTTAAAGGATTATAATTGCATGTTTAAATATATTATTTATAAAGCAATCTTACTTGATCAAAATTTTTTAAATCATTGCAAGTTGCATCACTTGTTGAAGATGGTGCACCTCCTCCTTTAGGATCTCTATCCTTTGTAGTTTGACTTGGAATGTCTGAACAAATCTACACATTTATAATATATTATAATTAAAGCAATACAAAAGACCATGAAAAGCATTCCCAAAAATACATTTACAACTTTATAGTGTGCTAGATAAAGTTCTAGATAGAAATAAATAAGATTCATATATATTGAAATTAAATTATTTAACATCATAAAACATGGTTTCGTACCATCCCTTTACCATATCCCTCGAGTTTTTTTTCTATCTTATCTCGCTTCTTAATTTGGTCATCGCCCCAAGCCTCTAAGCATGGGGAGGACGCATCAACCATAGATGGTCCAACACTAACACGATTTAGGTAGAAAATCTACATATAGATGTCAATACAAATAGGTGTCAATATGGATCAAGTCTATTGCCTTACAAAAAATTTAAAAAATATATATAAAATTAAAACACAAGGGCATAATAGTACACGCAATGTGAAAGGAAGCAATTCATTATTAAGAATAGTAGGCATCCACCAATTGAACCTTTATTTCCTTCTTTGAACTTTTTAATTTCTTCAATGAGAAATCCAAGACAAGCTTACTCCAATTGAACTCTGTCAATATTGAGACATCTGCTACTGCATGCAAAAACTTCATACTACAATATAAATTAGCAGTAGGGCATAACAATACACACAATGTGAAGAGGACAAATGACCTCTTGAAATCTGTACCAAAACCTAAATCCTTCATGCAATCCTCCAAATGCTTAAGAGGCACCCCATGCCTATCCATCTTGAAGATTTTTCGAATTTCTAAAAGATTTTCCTCCGACCTATGTATTGGTACATCATGACCACCTAATGGTAATTCGAAAACATCTTTAACATCGTGTGGGGACATTGCTATGCTACCTTCCTCTAACTCTAGAGATAAACGGTTTACATCAACCCTATTAACCAACCATAAACAAAGCTCTCTCCGCAAACAGAGCATCTCATATTTAAGAGATGCCCAAATCCTATATCTTGGATTGCCAACTTTTGATCATCTGAAAGGTCCTTTATGTATCTCAAAAAACATTTTGGGGAACATCTTGTTTCAAAAATCACCTACATTAAGAATATAATGTCATGTTAATGGTGAAAAATAATAATTGACTACGTCTAATTTAAACATTTTTATTCTTAAAAATAACAAATGGCTAACCTTTGCTTTACTCTTCAATGGTTTAGGTGTAATATTAGCATAGCATCTAGCTTTCTCCTCCTTTGTCAATGGGTAAAATTTTTCTTTTTCTACAGCTGGCATTGTATCCCACACTTTTTTTGCTTTCCCAGTCATTTGTGAGGGAAAGTTAGATAAGAACAATAGCAAATAAATTTTCGATAAAGACAAACCAAATGATATAAAAGCGTAGAACATAGGTCAGAATTGATCACCTTGCTAAATTAAAATGGCTTATAGACTATATTGTCTTTCTCATTTGTTTGTGCCACCTTCATTTGCTCTTCAAAAGATTCCTTTCTATTTAAATAGTAAATTGTGTTCACATATTTGGTAAATACATAAAACGAGTATAAGAAAATATTCACATAGTTTCTAACATATTTCTTTATATGTAAATAAATATAAATAATACTTACGTAAAAAATTGCCATGCATTTCTTGGATGAATGCGTGGCCTTGCTTCTGATAAATACGAAGATGTGGATGCATCCTCATCCAACCTAGGATGAACATTTCTGCTAGGTATAAAAAATTTTTTCTGTTTACGACAACATAGTAAATAAATTCTATGTTTATTTAGGTGCTAATAACCTTTATGAAAGTGAATTTACACACAATTGACAGTCTTACATAAAACTTATAACGCATTTGAGGGGATAAGAATAAGTACTTAACCGTTCCTCATTCGTTTCATCTCCTGCTTGTTCTTTATCTTTGTTGGATATACGCATTTGCCTCATTTTTTTGTTATCCGTCAATGGTAACCTTCAAAAAAATGAAACAAGGATTCTCATTGTGTCAACGTTTGTGAGAGTTGGACAAGAAATATCTAGTTCAAAGGCAACTTTATCCTAGTAGAGGCTAAAGTATAACAAGCTTGCTAGCTGATACATGCAAATAAACTGATCAAAGAGCAAAGAAATGAGTTACTGTCAAAGGATTGCTATTATCTTCTCTCGTGAAAGAATATAAAATGATATGAGCAAATAGAATAAGGGGAAAAGAAAGGAAAACCAACAAGAAGCTCAAAATCAAAATCAATCAAATGTCTCGAGCCCCCAATCTCTCTCTCTCCATGTGAAGCAACGAATCAGCTCACATGCCTTTCGCAATCATTCCAAACACACCCATTGTTTTGGATTTTCCCAGAGAAAAACTAGTGTCGGCCACAAGCTTAGATAGATAGCACTCTTGTAGTACTCACTACTCAGTGCCCACTGATGAAAACAAGTTTGAAAGTACACATTTTCTTGAACAATATTCACATGTGAGCTAATTTAAAAGTAATATATATATATATAATATGATAAAATAAAAAGGAGCAGAGAGTTTTATTTTATTAAAAAAATGAGGGGAAAAAGGGGAAATCTAGAAAAGATTAATGAAAAAGCAAAGAAATTGAAGAGATTTGCCAAATGAAATCAGAGAGCATACCTGGTGGAGAATAGATTTTGGATTTAGCTCACTCAATGGTGAGAAATAGAAGAAGCAAATGATGGTTGTGATTCTCCTCCTCTTGTATTCGTGCTAGAATTTGGAACCTAGAGAATGAGATAGACGATGGATGGAGTGAAAGTTTCTGATGATGAGGATCTGTGGTGGAATTTGACTAGTTCGTCCAAGCATGAATAGCCGACGCACGAACACAACACGAACAACCATTGGAGACTATGAGCAAGGACGAATGGCATGCACCCACGCAACACTCAAGAGCAGGAGGAGATCGCCCTTCTCTTTGGATTCGCCGGTGTGAGCAACGAAGAGTTTTTTTATTTTCGTTGGATTTGGGATTTGACTGGGCGGGAGTGGGAAACATGTGTTTTTGGGGAAGATGAGGTAACGGAGACGTCTCCATTAATTGGGCCTGTGTTCGTTAATGGAGAGTCTCCATTTTTTGTTAAGTGCTGGAGTGGGACACGTGGCGGAAATCGGCAGACGCTCTAGCCAATCTTCCGGCGCCTCGCTCTAGCTGATATGAGGGCGAATCACATGGATGCCCTTCTTCAGTCTTGACTGTCTGGCTTCCTACTTGCTCTGTTGCGAAGGGATCGAATACTCTCCACCTTCTTCAGTCTTCTGTTATGGATCAGACTAAAATAGAATAAAGATTGAATTGAGATACTTGGGTTGCTGCCAGGGAATCCTTCCTCTACACAAGATAACGATTTGGCTGATAATCATTTATCATTTTTTTAGATTAATCACAAATAAATACAGAAAATCTAAGAGCAAACTGCCACGTAAACATCATCACAACCTATCAACTCCCTACTCTCCTAACCACTGTCACAAACCACTTAGTACATGGCTTACACAACTAAATACACAACCAAATGGAAATCCTAACAAATAGAAACCATCACCACAACATCGACAAACCAGGGACACTTAAGCAACACAAGACTTGACTTGAGGGATTCCACAATAACGAATTAACTAACAGAAAAACAGGGCTGACTGAAAAACTCATAACATTGTCCCCCTCTTCAACAAACCATGTGCACACCGTTGGGAAATCGTTGCTGTAGGAGGTGGTAATCTTCCCAAGTAGCATCTTCTTCTTCTGTACTTGCCCATTTAACTAGAACTTCTGTAACAGTCTGATTCCACGTTGAATCATTCGACCTTGCAAAATTGCTTCAGGTTCTAGATGCAGAGTACCTTCAGAAGTCACTAGAGAGGAAGGATAGACTGAGTAGGGATGCCAGTACCTAACTTTTTCTTGAGACAAGAAACATGAAACATTGGATGTAGGCCTATTTGAGGGCAAATCCAATTTATATGCAACCTTACCAATACGTTCAATAACCATGTATGGACCATAAAAACGAGGAGAAAGCTTCAAATTGTGACGAACTGAAGCTAAATGTTGGCGGTAAGGTTGCAAACGTAGATAAACTAAATCACCCAACATTGAATACACCATTCGTGCGATGGGAATCAGTTGAACGCTTCATTCTTTCTTGAGCTACCTCCAAGTTCTCCTTAAGTAAGCTGAGAATATGACCCCTGCTTCGCAATGTATCTTCCACAGCTTGTACATAAGTAGTTTCAGGAATGTAAGAAAGGAGATGAGGAGGAGTTGCACCATACACAACTTCAAACGGAGTGATTCGAGTGGAAACGTGGGTGTTAGTGTTATAACAAAATTTTGCAAGTGAAAGCCAATGTGACCAGTCCTTAGGCCTTGATCCCGCAAAACATCTTTGGTAGTGCTCAATGCGTTTATTCACAATTTCTGACTGTCCATCACTTTGGGGATGATATGAAGAAGAATGGCAAAGAGTGGTGCCTTGTAAACGAAAAATCTCCTTCCAGATTATACTTGTGAACACGAGCTCACGATCACTGACAACAGAAACTGGCATGCCATGGAGCTTAAAGACATTATCAAAGAATAAACGAGCAACTGTGGCAGTAGTATAAGGGTGAGAAAGCTTCAGGAAATGACTATATTTGCTCAAGCGATCCACAACTACGAGGATCACATTGCTGCCATGTGAGCTTGGGAGTCCTTCAATAAAATCCATAAAAAGTTCTAACCATACTTGAGTTGGGATGGTAAGTGGTTGAATTAGGCCTACAGGAGCAACATTCTCAGACTTATTCCTTTGACAAACTTCACACTCACGAATGAATTGCTTGATATCTTAATCTCATTCCGGACTAGTGGAATTCAGACTTCACACGTTGTATGGTCTTGTGGAATCCAAAATGACCTCCCAATTGACGCCAGACAGAATAGCGATTATTTTGCCAGCTAGTTGAACAGATAGTTAATAGGGAAGAACACAAGCAGTTTGACCAAAAACACAGAGAAATTGTCTCTGAGATTCAACTAATTCTTATTTAATCAAGTCCTCCTAAAATCAATCCACAAGCTGGACTTTATAGCAAAAAATCATCTATATTGGAAAGTTACTAAAAACGGCAAAATCCCCTAAAGCATGCCTAAATAAAATATAGAATAAAATAAGCAACCTATGCAAAATCTGGCCCAAATCTGGTTTAAAATCACTTCTTAATTGACAAACGAGATATTACCAGAAATAGCAACAAATAACTAAAAATAGTGATTCGGAGGGGAAAACAGCGGAATTTGAGGTCGAAAAAGATGCAAACCGACTTTAGTCATGTCCTACGATGTGCGCGCTGGAAATAGCTTTCCGAATTGGGGTCATATGTGCGATTCCGATAACCGTAGCCAAAGTTATGACCAAAATACTAAAACGCATTCAAAACTGCCCCAATTAAAAAGATATCACCATCACTTCTTGCCTTTGCGATGATCTGCCTGTAAGCACCTCATTTTTGCACTCTCGGAAAAGCCAAAAATGCAAACCCTGGACAGAAAGTCAAACCCTAAGGGGTATAAAGTTGACATTTTGATCAAGTGATAATTGGCCACCTCGCTTTATATCATTAGATAGAGAATCCCGACACGGTTCCAAAGCAACTGAGTTTGCAGGAATCGGAGTCCGGATGAGGGTTCTGCGGGCAGTCAAACTTGAGGGGAGCCGGAAGTTGACTTTCTGCTAAACCCCGATCCAGGTGCTTACCCCTATATCATTGGATAGAGAATCTCGACACGGTTCCAACGCAACTGAGTTTGCAGGAATCGGAGTCCGGATTCTGCGGGTGGTCAAACTTGAGGGGAGCCGAAAGTTGACTTTCTGCTAAAATCCGATCCAGATGCCTACCCCTGTGTCATTGGATAAAGGGCTCCAATACAATTCTAACGCAACTGAGTTTGCCCAGATCGGAGTCCGGATGGAGAAAATATGAGTTGACGAAGTTTTCGAGCAGCAAAACCGGCAAACTGCACACGTGGCAAAAAGCTGCACACGTGGCGAGTTGCACAGGAAAATATCTCAGGGATCAAATCCGTGAATATCCAGACGTACGAAATATCCCAGGGACTAAATTTGTAAAAATCCAAGAATATCGGATTAAATCGAAAATACCCAGGGACTAAATCCAAAAATATTGGATTTTCCGACCATCGAGCGGCCGCATTAATTGATTTTCAATCATGTTACCGCTCGCGTGAACGTGGCAAGCATGATATGCGCTGAGCGCAAGCTTAGCGGATACCCCTTTTTCCTCGTCTATAAAAGCCGCGCGACTCTTCGTGCGAAGGGTTGGAAAATTTTTGGTCAAGAGCTTTCTTGGGTGGGGATTTTTGGGTTGTTCTTCGTCGGGTTTTGAGTTTTCATCAGCTCACTCCCTTCTCCTTCTTCTTCCTTCATCCGAAGCCCCCTCTCTTCATCCCTGCTCACCTCCAAAAAACTCCAAGCGCCTCACCCTTCCTTCGTTCTCCTCCATTTCAACCTAAGCGAGTGGAAGCTCGCTAATGTCGGTGCGGTAAAGTGGAGGCTCCAACTGCTGTCCGGCTTCGATGAGGCATCTTCACCCTGCTCCAGAACTCGGGAAACACCAGGTGAGGGTCCTTGTTACTTTGGATTACACATATATGAATATGCGATGTTTTCTAAAGGTTTTCATAAGCCGGTCTTATTTCGTGGTATAAGACCATTGCCATGAAAGCTTGCCATTCCTTTTCTTTTCATTTCCACCCGATGAAGGCCACCAAGTAAGGGAGAGGAAGATGCATGTGTTGTCTACGTTAAAGAGGGAGCATGTTCCCCCAAGTTCCCTTCATCTAATGTACCCCTATAAACCCCCCTTCTCCTTCCCTTCTCCGAATGTTTGTGTGCATGCACAGAGTTCAAGTACATGCGTAGGTGCAAAAATTAGGTTTCCGTGTTACGTAGGCGATCTCTGTTTGTTATTGGTTTTGTTGTTTTATTGCTTGCTAGACTTGCCAACATGCTCCCCTAACCCCTTGCCACCTGCTGTCTCCTGCTTGTGCACCTGTGAGCATGCTCCCATCACCCCCACTCCCCTTGCAGCTGTTAGTGTATCTGTAGTTGTCTGTTTTTTTATATGATAATCGAGCTTCCCTGATATGGAGTTGTGTCTTGTAGTAGGTTAGAATAACTTCAAAGCATGTTTAAGTGTCTTCTGGGGATGCTAGAAGCACCTGGGAGGTGTTACAGAGACTGGAAATCAAGCCAGTCTCTGAGAAAAGAAAAAAAACAGAGAATCAGGGTGTCCGCCGAGCTTGCGTGAAGCTCGCGTGAACCTCAGCACATTCGCTCGCGCAAGGGCCTTCTGTGGGTTTTCGGTCCGCCCAGCTCGCGCTGACCTCGTGCCTAGCACTTGGGGTCAGCGCACCCTCTTAAAAATGCCAAATTGCTATATTTTTTGGAAACCCGAAAATTCCCTTTACCGTACCGCGGGGGGCGAAGCCCCCCGCACCCCCTAACCCTTTGTTCGCCGCACGTCCAACTCATTCCTTAGCGCAGGGCCCCTTGGACCCAATATAATGAGTCGGTCTTTCCTTGATAAAGTGTCAATTTTGTATATTTTCTGTGATTATTGCTGGATGTGGGTGTCATTTCCAAACCAAATAAATCAATAGGGTCTTCGGGTCACCCGGAAACCCAACTTGAGACATGGCCCATAGGTCCAATTTGGTACATTAGTGGGCCTTCCAACGGGGCCCACCAAGCCCAACAAATTCTAAAGCATGCAAACAAGCAAGTTAAAGTAAAATTAATTGATTAAACCGGGCGGGCCAAACCTAATGCGGTCCACCCGAACCAGACTTGTGAATTGATGCATGAAATGTGTGGTTTGGCCGAGACTAAGGGCAAAGGTCTATCGGGCCCGCCAAAGCCCACCAACCGAACCAAGGAAGGGTGCAAACCCTAACTTCCCGTAACTTGGGCTTTCAAGCCCTAATCAGGACTACAGGCCCCAAGCCCAGTATCCAACCCACTTTTGGAAACTTAAAAAGATAAATCCACTAAATTACTTGGCTACCATGTGGGCCCACCTAAGGGGCCCACAAACCAATCCGGCCCACCTTTACATGAAAACCACTTAAATCCAATTTGAAACCAAAAGTAAAAACCATTCACTTAACCAAAGCCTAAAGGGCCTCTAGGCTAGACAAAGGCCCACAAGGGTACATGGGCTTGACTAAAGCCCACCAAGGACACCGTGGGCCTTCTAACGGGGCCCACCCAACTAGACTCAGATTACCTAATTAAACAAGATAAAAGCAAATTAAAGGGACCCACACCACTCAGGTGGTCCTACCAGACTTAACCAAGCTGCATATCGAATTAGGAATCGGGTAAGACCAAAGTAAGCTGACTCAAACCAGGATAAACCTAAGGGACCTGTCACCCGACGGGGTGGACCAGGGTGTCTACGGACTTCCCCGGACCACAACCGAGGCTCTACTTAGAATCTCAAAAGCCACAGACCCAAGCTTTAATATATAAGATTAGGTATCCAGGTGTCCGCCTGCACCCCATTAGGCAGTGGCGACTCCGAATTTTCCCGTGCCGCATTTTCAACGCGCGCACACTGCCAACTCATGGTATTCTAGCGCCATTAATGTGCAATCTGACAGCTCAGCATCATCTATCTCGGATCCCCCTGCATCACCAATGGATTGGTGTGCATTTGTAGAAGAATAAGTTGCTTTAAGGGCATCTTAGAACCAATATAAACCCGATCTTTATATAAGATTAGACCATTAGTGAGCCGGTATTTCTCAGAATTCAATTCACTCTTTTGAAACCTCTTCATAAGGTCAATTAACTCCTGGTCAGTGGTATAGGTAGCCTTCAAATCATTCACCCAAGTTGCAACAGGCCTAGAAATGGCTTGTAATAATGCAGGAGAACTCTCAGTTTCATCACTTCTAGAAAGTGAATCAGCTACAAGATTCTCACACCTGGCTTTATAATCCATCATATCCCAGTAACTTAAAAGGCCCACTTTTGCTGCATAGGAGTCCCCATTCTTTGCTCCAAAAGAAACTTTAAGGCTTTCTAATCAGTCCTTACCTTGAAGGATTGTCCAATGAGATAGGGTCGCCATTTTTTAACAGCTACTACAAGGGCCAACAACTCTTTTGATAGATGCAGATTCTTCCCTTTTAAGGCATGGCTCAAAATGCTATTAGACGCCCTTGTTGCATCAGAACAGCTCCTATCCCCATGCTTGATGCATCACATTCAATGGTGAATGGCACGATAAAATCCAGAAGGACCAAAACTAGTGGATGAGAGATAGCTTGCCTGAGGCGTTGAAAAGATTCGGTAGCAGCTTCAGACCATTTAAAAGCATTCTTCTTCAAAAGGGCCGTTAAGAGAGCAGCTAGCTTTCCATAATTTCGAATGAATTTCCGATAGTACCCTGTGAGACCGAGAAAGCCACGTAAGGACTTCAATGAAGAAGCAATCGGCCAGTTAAGCATGCTTTCAATTTTGCTTGGATCAGCCCGCACTCCATCTTTAGAGATTCAATGGCCAAGATAATCTATTTCATCACAACAGAATCTACACTTGGAGAGTTTTGCAAAGAGCCAATGCTCCTTTAAAAGAGTAAAGACTCGTCGAAGGTGCTTGAGATGCTCTTCACAGTTTTTGTTATAAACAAGAATGTCATAAAAAAAAAAAAATAAGAACAAATTTCCATAAATACGTCTGACACATCATTCATGAGGCCTTGGAAAGTGGCTGGAGCATTTGTCAAGCCACAAGGCATTACGAGAAATTCGTAATGACCTTGATGAATCCGGAATGCTGTTTTTGGTATGTCCTCTTCAGCCACTTGAATTTGGTGGTAGCCCGGTCTTAGATCGAGTTTTGAGAAGAAAACCACACCCTTTAATTTATCCAATAACTCATCAACAATCGGGATGGGATACTTATCTTTCACAGTTTCACGATTTAAGGCCCGATAGTCGACAACTCCCATCATCTTTACGTACTAATAGTACCAGAGAAGAATATGGACTTTGGCTTGGACGTATAATTCCTGAATCATGCATCTCCTTTACAATGTGCTCGATTTCCTCCTTTTGATAAAATGGTTAGCGATATGGTGGCACACAAACAGGTTTGTACCCGTCATGTAATAGAATGTGATGATCACTTGTGCGTGCAGGAGGTAGCCCATGTGGCTCAGCAAACACATCTTTGAACTCGGTTAGAAGTTGCCGAAGTCTTGTATCCTCTGCTGGTTGTGAATCAGCAACCTTGATAGATGAGGAAAGTGAGTGGGGCTCGTCACTAGACTCCTCAGTAGTCGATAAAATCTGCAATAAGAGTCCACGAGGCTGCGAATTGGATGCTTTTCTAAGCCGGTTTTCAGTCACCAAATATATATCGGTTGATGACTTCCCTTTAAATTGAAGAGCTCGTCCATTCAATTGGAACTTCGTAGTGAGATTGTTGAAGTCCCACAAAATTGGGCCAAGAGTTCTCAACCAAGGTTAGTACTAAAAAATCAATACATAATTGAGTACCTTGCACCATCAAGGAAACATCTGAACATTGTCCTTCACAAATGAGAGTTTGCCGATAGCCCACCATCACTTCCAACTTACTTCTAGGTTGCACAAAAAGGCATGTTCTTTGTATCACCTGGGAATCAAGGAAGTTATGAGTACTTCTCGAATCCACAAGAATGACAACCGGATGCCCCCTAATTGAGCCATGAAGTCGCATTGTTCGTGGAGTTGGAGTACCAGTAATTGCATGGAGCGAAATGTGGGGAGTTCTAGTTGGCTCAAATGCAGTCAGCTCTAATCCATCCTTTGTAGTTTCCTCTTGTTGTTCAAAGCTATCAACAGCTTCCTCTAATTCCATAAGCTTTGTACCTTCCATGAGATAAAGTCGTGGTCCTTTACAACGATGCCTGGGTGCCCACTTATCGTCACAATAGTAACAAAGACCACGATCACAACGCTCTTCCATCTGAGCCGAGGAAATACGTTGTACAGGTATGGTAGGCTTTCGAACTAACACTCATGGAGAGAGATCTTTGCCTTTGTTTGACTATTTTTATCAAGCACTAGCGGTGGCACGTGTAGCATATAAGTAGAGGTTTAAATTCAAATGGGAAAGAGTAATGGGGTGGTTATATTTTCGGATTGTTTTAGTTAGGAAGGACAATAATTGGAAGAAAAAAAAAGGAGGCCAGAAACTAGGGGAATATTCCCCCCTCTTCCCTTTACAAATAGTATAGATGCCGTGTGTAAGTGTAAATTTCCTAATTTTATTGACACATTTGGTATTATTGTCAAAATGATTAGATTAAACTAATATTCTTAATTCTTGGTCAAAATGAGGACACATGCTTGCCAGTATCTTTCCTTTTGAACATTCAAACCTCAATAGTTACCTCAGTACTACCTTGGCCCTCAAGAAATATCATCTCTATAAGTGTAAGAGCAAAGATGGAATTGGAACCACAGCTCAAAAAGCAAGCAAACCTTAGCAAGTCAACTCATCTTACCCATCCTAAACAAGTCATGCACACTTACTTACTTAAGTCTTGGCGGGACCAAATGAGCGGTGTAGGTCAATTTACTCTGACTTTTATCTTTTTAGCTTAAGTGATTTGAGTCTGAATGGTGGGCCCCATTGAAAGGCCCACAGAATGCCAAGTGAGGCTGGGAACAGCCTAAGTCACACTTAGGGTTACTATCTGGGCAGTACCCTTTCTAGTTCACATTTATTTGGTTTGGGATATAATTTGGGAAGAGGATTGATTCTTTTTAGGCTTTTAATCGACTGTGGTCTGGGGAGTAGCCTGCAGAGGAGTCCGTTTAGTCAAGGATACATCTATGAATGGATCTCAGGTGAGACAAAAGGGCGGGCCCCATTAGAAGGCTCGCGAGAAACCAAGATGAGCTTGTAATGAACCCAAAGCCCCAATTTGGGTTTGGGGACCCTGCTGGTATTAAGGCTTTTTAAAGATTGATTTTAAATCATTTAAGTACAAAAATACGAATTTGCAAGCTTTCTGTACTAAACCATATACGGCATACGGTTTAGGCTAAATAGTATAAACTATACGGTTTAGCCAAAACCATTTTGAGTTTACGGTTGGCACAAGAATTACACAAATTTGATTTTCCAGGGGGGGTTTTGGGGTCCCCTCTTTCATGTGGGACTGATGCAAGGTGAGGGTCATTCGACCAACCCACAGAGGCTTCCATGTTGCTTTTAAACCACCATTAATCCTACTTTACTAGGTGATCAAGCCAAATAAAGAGAAGGGCTTGGGGCTCCTTCTCCCTCTTCTGAGAATGAATCTCAAGTGCTCTAGAGTGGGGAAGAGATTCCCTCACTTATGTTTCCAAGCAGAGGACATAGTCTCTTGTAGGGAGAGGCTAGTCAAGAGGCCCAAAAGGCCTTGTACTTGGGTCAGTGGCCAAACCATGATGCATACCCAATCAACAAACAAACATGATATAAGAGAGTTAATAGGACATATAACACATGCTTAGAATACGGTGAGGTGGGTGCTTCATGCTAAAGTGTTCATGGAAGGCATGAATTAGACTCTAAACAACGGCCATGGCATGTCACAAATAAGGAGCCGGTGTGTGCTTCATGGAATGTGTATTAGCGATTAAAAGCATTCTAAGAAAGATGAAATCAAAGCATACAGGTGATAGCCAAGAATATCAAACAACACCTGTCAGCACCCCATTTTTGCATTATAAAATTGCCCAAGAAGCATATCTTAAACCGGCATATATGTGGGCACGTAAATCGAGGTTTTTATAGTGGACCCGTCTTTTTGAAATAACAAGCTCATAACAAAGAGAATTCTTAACCGATTCCGATGCACCGAACCGTGCTCAAATCGGATGTCAAACGGCTAAGTTATGAATAAAATAAATAAAGGGTAGTTTGGGGATTTTTACAAAACCGAAATTGGATGCCACATGGCAGCAACGTGTACGCCATGGTGGCTGCCATGTAACCAATGACAAATTAAAATTTTGTGGGGTTGTTTTAGTAAATAAATAAGTTTTCTAATGGGGTTTCTTATGCAAATAAATAACAAAGTTAATAAAAGATTAAGATTAAAAAAATAATAATAATAAAAATAAACAAAGAGAAATGAGTTGGACAAATTGGTCAAACTCATATTCTCTTAAGATATTGAAACAAAGCTTAAAAAATACATAAGCCTAATAAAAATGTGGGACAAAATGGACTTTAACCAAACCTAATTGAATGAGGGTGTTTAAGAGAGGAAGGGGAAGAGTTTAGTTGTTTAAGAAGAGGAAGAGGAAGAGTTAATTTATTTAAAAGAGGAAGAGGAAGAGTTAATTTTTTTAAGAGAGGAAGAGGAAGGGTTAGTTGTTTAAGAAGAGGAAGAGGAAGAGTTAAGGGTTTAAGAGAGGAAGAGGAAAGGTTTGGGGTTAAGAATTTGAAGGGGTGGGAAACCTCTATAAAAGGGCTTGAAGTTGGGAGCAAAGGGGGGGAGACAAAAATCAAAAGAAGAGAGTTCTAAAAAAGAAGCAAAGAGGGAAGTGAGAAAAAGGAGGAAGAAGGTTGTGCAAGAGGAAAGAGGGAACATCTAGAGTTGAGCTCATTAGCTTCCGGGAAATCAATCCTATACCAGGTAGTGGCGACTCCATTAAACATGTAACACGCTTCTCCGCGTGCCCGAGGTGCGCACAGCTTGGCGACTCTGCTGGGGATTGACCTAACCCGGTTTGATTAGTTGGATTATAATGGGTTTATTCTTTGCACATGTGCACACACTTGCACATGCACGCACACTCTTTTTGTACATATGCACACACTTGCACAAATGGGTCAAGGAAGATTTGCCGCCTTATTTAGTAAGTGTTGAATATACACAAGAACATATTCTGGGGAGTTCTGTCATAAAGGACGAGATAATTGCCTAAGGAAATTGGTTTTTAAGTGGGACCACTGTGACCCCTCCAATTACCTTGGAACTCTCCCGGAACATTGTTTTGTGTACCAATTCATCACTTTACTATATGAGATAGTGAAAATTCCTTCCCATGCACACATGTGCAATCACGCACACTGTGGTTTCTTTAGATGCTTTGATATAAATTGTGTGGGGTGACACGCGCGAGAGAGCCCGCGTGGGTGATCCGATTGAATGATTACCAAAACCTAGATCTCTCTAGCAGCCACCCTTCTTTATCGTATAAACAAATTTTGGGATGGTATTAGCCTCACGCGCCCTTGGCTTGGCAGGGAAAGCGAGGTAAAACATCCCCCCAGGTATCTGGATTCCTATAGCGCCACTGGTTTCTTGCCGTGATATGCGAGGGTCTAATACTTCGCTCAGACCCTTGTAGGCATTTGTCTCGGGCTGGGTACCCTTTTCCCACATAATGCTCTGATACACCCTACTATGTGAATGTGAATGTGAATGATGAATGAAGTCTAAAACCCAAGAGTCCATCAAGGGCAACAACCCTTGCCTTCTTTTGTATCAAATTGAGTAGACCCTAGATTCTGGGCTACCTCAGCCCTAAATTAGGGAGCTTACCTAAACTTTGATCAGGGGAACCACCCCAGATCCATGCATTGAGTCCTGAGAGCCGTGGGCCTCGACCCATTGAGTCCGTAGGATGTATCTTGAGTTCGGATTAGTCTTTAAGCAGATGAAAGCAGGTCAGATTAGAACAAAGAAATTTAAACCCTAGATTTAGGCTTTTTTTTTAACCTACCCTTTTTGAATCAAATGTATCCTTTCTTAGAGTTCTCAACAACCCTAAGATTGCATTATTTTTTTTAGCTTTTTGAACATCAT
Organism: Buxus sempervirens; assembly: GCA_947561395.2. NCBI lineage: Eukaryota > Viridiplantae > Streptophyta > Magnoliopsida > Buxales > Buxaceae > Buxus > Buxus sempervirens. The sequence goes on along the minus strand of OX387194.1, from coordinate 27,215,348 downwards.
GTAATTTTTGCCCTAGCTGGCAAGTTGTAAGTTTAACATTAGCGGATGAAAGAGCAGATGAAAGGATAAGGCTGGTCAGGACTTAGGTGTGCTTCCTTATACAAGTATGTCTAGGAGTCGTGCCTTGACAGGCACCAACCCTTAGGATCACACACTTTGTGTTCATGGTTTCTTTTCTTGTTTAGAGACATGAAATATGGTGATATCCCATTCTTTTTTACTTGCTTTGATTTTTACTATTCATTACACTAATAGAGAGCTTTTGCATTGAAATCCAAAATGACTTGGAACACTGATTGGATAGTATAGTACATGGCATCGTCTTCATCTTCTGAGAAAACCAAGTCCCTAGGATAGAGAAGTGTGCCTGAGATACTCCTTGGATCCGATCTTGGACATGGCAGCTCCAAGGGGATGAGCAAATTAAGTGGGAGGCACAATACAATATGGGGCTAACCTTGTCCCTATTGAATGTGCCAATCAATTGGAACATGATTCAGTCATCCTTGTTATTCTGGGATCCTCAATTTTCAGTTTTCCGATTTGGGACTACAGAGTTGACACCCACAATTGAGGAGTTAGACTTACTCCTCAGGTTTCGTGATCATGGAGAACTCTCCAGGCCAAACCTCAAAGACAGTTACAAGAATGAAGCTTGTACTTTCTTTGGCCTCTCGAGGGAAGAATTCCAGACTTTAGGAGGTGACAAATCATTCACGAGGGTCTCCAAGAAATTCCTCGCAGAAAAGTTAAGGAACAAAAAGCAGGAAAGACCCTGTGTTTGGTTGGACACCTTCACCCTCGTGGTTCTGGCACAAATTTTTTTTCCAACTGGGGGAGACACCATTAATTTGGCCCTCATGGAAATTGTGGATCAACTCTCGGTTGGATACCGGATCATGCCACTGATACTTGCTCAACTCTATCATGCCTTAACCTTGTCCAAGAATGGAACCAGAAGGTTTCAAGGGTGCGCTCCCCTTCTTCATATATGGCTGCAAGACCATCTGATGGTGGCAGAACCCATTAGTGAGAGATATGGGCTAGTCCGTGACAACGTCACATACATGGCCCGAAGAGAAATAAATCCAGACTTACCTACTAGAGAGGAGTGGCTGAACTACTTTCTAATTTCTATACCTAGATGAGGATGTTGATATCAGGTGGTGGGGAACCTTCCATTTTACTTATACCCCCATTTTAGCCTTCAGAGATAGGAGATGCCTGGCCTTAATTGGCCTCACACATGTTGTACCGTACTATCCAATAAGAGTTTTGAGACAGTTTGGGAAACCGCAGGGAATCCTCCTTGAGGATGATGCGACTAATCTAACAGGCCCGCTTTCGAAGGAGTTGAGGAAATAGTTACTAATAGAATGGAAGACTGTGCGCAAGCACGAGCATGATATATTCTCGAAACATCATATTCGAGAATATAAGCAGAAAATGGCTAGGGATTTTGGCCATGACGGCGTCCCACCTCTCCAGACTGGCATACCCAAGGACATTCCAGTTCCGCCCCCTGATATCTATAGAGATAGGGTGGCCGAACTGCAGGAGGCACACTCCTGTATCCATTCAACTTACATTGAATCGGAGCGGGAAAGTAGGCAGGCCAATGAGGCCCTCCAGCAGCAATTGAGTGGCGTGCGCAAGCACGCAGATGAGGACAGGTGTTTGCGGAATAAACTTCTGCGTGCCCTTAGGAGGCAGGATGTGTCCTCCTCTTATGATGACCCACCTAGTTAGACATTGGCTAGGATGCTTTCATTTTTGAACCTAACTTTGATGTATTTTGAGCCATGTTTGGCTTTTTGTGATATAATTTATGCATATGTTTTTATTTCAGTTTAATGCTTTAATTTTAATTTTGAATGGAAATGAAGAAACAAAAATTAGTGTGCAGATGCTTGTTGTAAAGTTAATATTGCCTTTTGGTCCTAAGTGACTCTCTCTCTTTCCAGTTATACAAAATCATGATTTCTGGTCATATTAGATCCCTTCCTTCAAATCCTACTCCTTAATTATTCTAATATTAATACCTATAGGCGTTTCTTAAAGGGCTCATGGATTGAACTCAGATCACACCCGAATGCATCTTATTTACAAGATCACTCGGTTTTTGCCCTGGATCCAACGATCCAAATTGGTGGCATTTGAAGATGGCCCCGTCAAGACCAACCCTTCAGATGAGCCCGGAGGCGGCTATTTTTTAGCCCTTCCCCTATGGAGACATAAGTCCAAAAATTGTGGTGCCTGGTGACCGATTCTTAAATCGGAGACCAACTCGGTGAACCTGAGTATTTGCTTTCTAGCTTACCCCCTGTGGAGACATAAGTCCAAAATTTATGGTGCCTTGTGACCAATTCTTAAATCAGAGACCAACTGGGTGAACCCGGAGGCGGCTATTTTTAGCCCTTCCCCTACGGAGACTCGACTTGAGTCCAAAAATTGTGGCGCCTAGCAACCGATTCTTAAATTGGAGACCAGCTAGGTGAGCCCGGGTGTTGTTTTTTAGCTCACCCCTTGCGAAGACATAAGTCCAATCCCGTGATATTGAGTTCAATTCATTATAAACAAGCTCTGGTTCATTAGGGCATGAACCAAGAGGTTCTTTTTTCCTTGTCGCAAGCGACTAAAATAGATCAAATTCTATAGGTTCTCTTTCCTTGCTGACTTGACGCAGCTAAAACAGATCAATCCCTTGGGTTCTCTTTCCCAGTCGTTCACAAAACGACTAAAATAGACCTCTAGACATTGGGTTCTCTCTCCCAGTTTCCTTTGTGCAACTAAAATAGATCACTACCTTGGGTTCTCTTTCCCAGTTGTCCACAGACGACTAAAACAAACCAGTAGATATAGGGTTCTCTCTCCCAGTTGTCTTTGCGCAGCTAAAATAGATCATTCCTTTAGGTTTTCTCTCCCAGTTGCCTTTGTGTAACTAAAAATGATACATTTTCATAGATTCCCCCTAAGTTGCTTCCACAAGCCTAAATCAAATCACAAATTTTGATCTCGATTGACCATGGAAAAAAAACATAAAAATATGTATATATGATTAATTGCCAAAGAAATGCACTAACTTCTGCAAAATGATCAACAGGTATCCAAAATTGCTACAAGAAGCCCATACAATCTTCAATCTCGCAAAAGACTGGATATGGATGCACAAGGAAATCAGACTCCGCCAGCTCAGTACCAAGCAGAATCTAGTGAAAACCTAGTGGTTAATGACCTAACCCAAAAGGTCGAAAACATGGCTATGGTTATTCAGTCCCTCATGGCAGAGATCAGGGATCTGAAACAAGTTCAATCAACTATTCCGATCACTCAACAACACCAACCACCGCTCCCACCACGGGCAGAAGTGCCAGCAGTACCACTTCCTCCACAACCAGCACAACCTCTACCTATGGCACCGCCACATCCGCCACCGCAAGCTGTTCCATTCCCACCTCCTGTGGTAGATCTTGTCCACCCGATACAGCAGCAAGAACAATTCACGCTTGTCCAACTGGGGCAGGATGAAGAAGACTGGTATAGAACGCAAGAAGCTCAATTCGAGACCCGTCTGGCAGCCATGAAGGAAGATCTTCTAAAGCAGCTACAGCCAAACACTGTTCAGAGTGAGGCTACTCTAGAAAACCTTTGTTTTTTCTCAGATATACAACTCCCTACCAAGTTCAAATGTCCTGAGTTGCACCAGTTTAATGAAACTGGTTGTCCGCTAAGCCACTTAAGGTCGTATTCAGGTGACATGTGCCAATACGCAAAAAATGAGAAAATCATGGTACAGTTCTTTCAGCTACTGGGGCAGAGTTCTACAAGTTTCAATGACTTGATTCTAACAGCTGACAGAATTGAAGATGCAGTAAGGTCAGGAAAGATAGATAGCAATGGGCAGAATGCTACTCAAAGGATACCAATGGCAAATCAGGGTAATAGAAGCCAGGGACAAGAGCAACCAAGGAGAATTGAGGGGCAGGCAGTGAATTATGTACAGCCTACTCAACCTTATCACATTTCACGAAGGCCCTTGACAACAGCTCCACAGAATCAAGGGCAAGTGGCCGTACCATATCCAGGTCCACCGAGACAAACAAGAGAAGATATGGAGGCAAGGTTTAAAAGAGTATTCACTCCAATTCCCTACACACCAGCTGAGTTACTACCCACACTACTAAAAGGAGGGTATTTGCGAATCAAGTCACCAAATCCTAGAACATTCATTGGCAAGAATTACAATCCTAATAAGAGATGTGAGTACCACTCAGGGGCACCGGGACATGACACCAACCGATGTTGGGATCTGAGGCATGATATCCAAGACTTGATTGATCAGAAACGCCTTACAGTCGATCCTCCGGCACCGCCTCCAGTAACTCCAGCTACTGGTGTTGCAACCAACCCTTTGCCTAGTCATTCTCAAGCATCTACCAGTAAAACCATTAATCATATAAGCACCAGCTACAACACAATGCAATTTGATCCATCAATTTTGATTGGACATCCAGGACAAACAGTGAGGGTTCACCTCCAAGCAGAAATTGAATGGCAAGAAGTAAATGTCATCGGAGGAGAAGATAGAACAGAATTCCCTCCACAATTCCCTTGAGTGCATCTACACCCCAATTCAGAATCTGAGTATCTTCTCCCATCACCCATTGATGATCCCACACCATCTAGCTATATCACTCCACCAGCTTATATCCCTACCAGGGCACCACTGATCAACCTCTTCTCTCTCAGGAACCCAGTAATACCTAACCCTACCATCATCCCAGTTGAGCCAGAAAGCCTGAATCTTTCCCAACTCACTTTAGACCCCCCATCATACCACACCATTCCACTTGCCTATACCATTGATCCCGCTTTTTATGAACTTCCCCGCCTTTTTACTGAAACTGAAGTCAACCGGATCACCCGATCTGGTCGATATGTGAACACAGACCCTACACCTGCACCCGAGGAAGAGACAGAAGAAGAGAAAAGAAAGAAGGAGAAAGGGAAGGAAGTGGCAGTCGAGCAGTCGTTTACCCAAAAGAGAAAGGGACGAGCATCTGATGATGAGATCACGGAATTGTATAACAGCATACACGTGCCTGACTATGACATTGTTCAACAGTTGAACAAGGTCCCTGCACAGATCTCTATCATGCGACTACTCCTGGACTCCCCAAAGCACAAGGATGTTTTAATGAAAGTCTTATCTGATGCCCATGTGTCGGAAACAACTGCACCTGAATAGTTGGAAGCTATAGTCTCTCAGATAATGGCGCCAAAGGCTATCTCCTTCTCAGATGATGATTTACCTCCTGATGGCCCTGATCACATCGAACCTCTTTACATCATGGGCAAATGCAATGACAAGGTAGTAAAAAGGGCAATGATTGACAATGGCTCTGCTTTGAACATCTGCCCAATGAGGACTTTTTATGGATTGCAGCTTGACTCTTCCTTGATCAAGCCTAGTATACATAATGTCAGAGGTTTTGATAATGCCAAAAGAGATTCTGTTGGAGAGATTGTTATGACGATCATCATAGCAGAGAAGCCATTTACCCTAGCCTTTGAACTGATGGATCTGAATTCCTCTTTCAACTTGTTGATTGGCCGACCTTGGCTTCATCATGCTGGGGCAGTACCCTCCACTCTTCATAGAATGATCCGATTCATTTCTGGCAATGAGTTAATCACGGTACATGCTGAGGACCACAGGGAATTTGGAAGACTAGGTGTTCCCTATGTTGATTATGAGTTGCCAACATCCTTGGCATTCCATGCTACAGAACTAGTTAATGTGATTAATATCCCAGCATATGAAAGGGGAAGAAAATTCAAGAGAAGGAAGAGAGAATGCATGTTCGGAACTGTTGAATGTGCCGACTGGGGACTTCGTGCAGGAGAAGGTCTGGGCCGTTACAAGCAAGGAATGAAGAAGGCCATTGAAGTGACAGAAAACATCACTGGATTTGGAGTTGGTTACACCCCAGGACCACATGACTGTGCAAAACTTTTTAGGCGTCAGTTAGATTTGAGGAGGGCAAAGGCAGAAGGCAGAGAACCAGAATGGCCTATTTACTTCTATGAAGAGTTGTACAGAACATTTACTAAAGACCGTTTGAAGGCACTCTGGTCCTTTGAGAATGTAGTTGCCCAAGGATGGGTGATGATTTTCCTTCCCCAAAGAAAGAAGAAGATAATCTGGAAGGAATAGCACAGATGTTTTGGAATGAATCACCTATCATGAATATGCCAATTGCTGAATCCCCCACCGTGAACTTGCAGGACCCATTTGTTGAATGGTCCTCTTCAGACTTGATCAAGCTACCAGAGCTAGGCCCAGAAGAAACATCTGCTGATGCTTTTCAACCGCTTGCTATGCCATTTGAAGCTGAAGAACCACCCACTTTTCCTGCCATAGGTCTAGACACTCTATTCACTAATGAGAGTGATCCTGAAATGCACATTTTCATGGTTGAGAAGAATCAAGAGAAAAAGAATGATGCAACAGTTGAGGAAGAAGCTTCAGCACCAATCAAGAATTGGAGCTCCATGCCTTTTGCAGTCAACCGGGCTGACCTTTTTAAGGGAGTTTTTGCTACTTCTTCTGACATTTCTGTTGTAACTGATTCTAAATTATTCAATGAGTACCTGACTGAGTTCTACTACTTGCATGTGTCTGATAGTAATAAATCTGAATCCAGTAATCTTAGTATCAATCTCGATGCAAACCCGGGCAAGCCGGAACTCGAGATAGATAATGAGACAAAAGTAATTGAACAAAAAAGAAGAAGAAATAACAAGCCTTGGCTTTGAAAAGCCAACTGAGCAGGCAAACTTAATAACAGAAAAACATGAGCAAGTATTAGATGTCGAGCATGAAAAAGATCTTAATAGGTTAGATTGGAACGTAGGCTCACTGCAGAATAATGATTTAGACGTCATCTCTAATATAGACCAAGATAGGTCTTTAGAATATGAGGACGACTATGAACCATTGGAGACCCCACCTGAAATCCAATCTGTTTTGGAAAGACATGAAAGGGGTCTCCAGGCCAACATTGATGAAACTGAACCCATTGATATAGGTGAACCAACACAACCCAAGATAGTTCAAATTGGTAAAACGCTGTCTCAAACATTGAAGTTGCAAATAACTAAATTTTTAAAATCATATTCTGACGTGTTTGCTTGGTCGTACGAGGATATGCCCGGGTTAGATACGGACTTGGTTGTACATCAGTTAACCACAAAGTCTGAGGCCACTCCAGTGAAACAAAAACTTAGATGCATGAAGCCAGAATGGGCTCTGAAGATCAAAGAAGAGGTTACCAAACAGTTGAATGCAGGGTTCTTGCAAGTAACAAAATATCCTGAATGGTTAGCTAACATTGTACCAGTACCAAAGAAGGATGGAAAGGTCAGAATGTGTATTGACTATAGAGATTTGAACAAGGCAAGCCCAAAGGATGACTTCCCATTACCCCATATTGATGTTCTAGTGGATAACACTGCAACGCATTCACTGTTCTCATTTATGGATGGATTTTCTGGTTACAACCAGATAAGGATGGCACCAGAAGATATGGAAAAGACATCCTTTATCACACACTGGGGCACGTACTGCTACCAAGTGATGCCATTCGGATTGAAGAATGCAGGTGCAACCTATCAAAGGGCAATGACTTTGTTATTTCACGACATGATACACAAAGAAATGGAGGTGTATGTGGATGACATGATAGCAAAGTCAAAAGAATCATAAAATCATCTAATAAACCTTGGAAAAGTCTTTGACAGGCTCAGAAAGTTCAAGCTCAGAATCAATCCAAGCAAATGTGTGTTCAGAGTTACATCTGGAAAACTACTCGGTTTTATTGTTGGAAAGCGGGGAATTGAACCATGACCCTATCAAAGCAAAGGCAATTCTAGAAATGCCTCCACCATCAACAGAGAAGGAAGTAAGAGGATTTCTCGGCAGGTTGCAATACATCAGTCGATTCATTGCACAGATGACTCCCATATGTGAGCCAATATTTAAATTGCTGAGAAAAGATAACCCAGTGGTCTGGAATGAAGATTGCCAAGAAGCTTTTGACAAAATCAAGATGTATCTCATGAATCCGCCGACACTAATACCACCGGTGCCTGGGCGACCTTTGATCATGTACTTGACAGTCTCAGAAACATCTATAGGATGTGTGCTAGGACAACAAGATGAAACAGGAAGAAAAGAACAAGCAATCTACTACTTGAGTAAGAAATTTACTAATTATGAGTTGAAATACTCAGTGCTTGAAAAAACGTGTTGTACCTTAGTCTGGGTAGCTCAAAAGCTTCGGCATTATTTGCTCAGTCATACAGTTCTGCTAATATCAAATTTGGATCCGTTGAGATATATTTTTGAGAAGCCAATCTCAACTGGAAGGGTAGCAAGGTGGCAAGTCCTTTTATCTGAGTATGATATTGTTTATACGACAAGGAAAGCGATAAAAGGACAAGCAGTAGCAAAACATTTGGCAGCACATCCTCTCCCAGATTACCAGCCACTTCTGACTCACTTCCCAGATGAAGATGTGATGTGCATAGAGTCGACGGAAGAAACGGATGAAACTAAGTGGAGAATGTTTTTTGATGGAGCGGTAAATGTTAATGGAAAGGGAATTGGGGCAGTGTTAGTCTCCCCAGATGGTGTTCATCACCCAGTAGCAGCAAAACTTCTATTTGACTGCACCAACAATATGGCGGAATACGAAGCGTGTGCGTTGGGTTTGCGAGCAGCAATCGAAATGCACATACAAAAGTTGGAGGTATTCGGAGACTCAAGTCTTATCATTTATCAAGTAATGGGAGATTGGAGGACCAGGGATGTAAAACTAGTGCCGTACAAAGAATTGATCAAAGAATTAGAGGAGCAGATTGAGAAAGTGACATTTAATTATATGCCAAGAAACAATAATCAGTTCGCTGATGCCTTGGCAACTCTCGCCTCCATGGCAACTATCACAGACAATGCATTTGTGCAACCTCTAGAGATTGAAGTTCGCCATCTACCAGTTTATTGTTTTAGCATCGAGAGGAGTAAACCAGAGGATGAGCCATGGTTTGCAGACATTGAGAGGTATCTAAAGGACAAAACTTTGCCAGAAAGTGCCACGGCTGCAGAGAAGCGAACAATACAGAGGCTCGCAGGACAGTATTTTCTCAGCAGAGGCAGAGTGTATAAGAAGTCATTCAATGACTCGCTACTACTGTGTGTGAAAGAAGAAGAAGCACGAAACTTGATCAATGAAGTGCACGGAGGTTTGTGCGGTGCACACATGAATGGCCACATGCTTGCGAGAAAGATCCTAAGGATGGGTTACTATTGGATGACGATGGAAACAGATTGCTACACCCATGTCAGAAGATGCCACTTGTGACAGATTTATGCAGACAACATCTATGCACCGCCAAACACACTATACTCCATGGCGTCACCTTGGCCATTTGCAATATGGGGAATTGATATGATAGGACAGATTCATCCGAAAGCTTCTAATGGACACAGATTCATCTTGGTTGCCATCGATTATTTTACGAAGTGGGTGGAAGCCATGTCTTTTGTGGATGTGAAGAAGTCTCATGTGTTGAAGTTCATCAGAAACAACATCGTTTGCCATTACGGCGTGCTAAGGCTATCATCACTGATAATGCAAAGAATTTGAACAATAAAGACATGGACAAGATGTGTGAAGATCTAAGGATCAGACATTTGAATTCTACAGCTTACTGGCCTAAGATGAATGGAGCAGTAGAGGCCGCTAACAAGAATCTGAAGAAGATACTGGAGAAAATGGCAGTTACCTACAGAGATTGGCATGAGAAGTTGCCTTATGCGCTGCACGCGTATCGAACATCAATCAGGACTTCAACTAGGGCAACTCCCTTCTCCCTTGTGTATGGAATGGAAGCTATTCTCCCTGTTGAAGTAAAAATTCCTTCGCTAAGAATTTTGAAGGAAGCCAAGATAAACGATATTGAATGGGAACAATCCAGATTTGACCAACTTCAGCTGTTGGATGAGAAAAGGATAAAGGCATTATGTCATAGCCAACTCTATCAGCAGAGAGTGGCACGAGCCTATAATAGAAAGTCAAGCCACGTCATTTCAAGGTGGGAGATCTAGTACTCAAAAGGATCTTTCCCCACCAAGAGGACAATAGAGGAAAATTCAAGCCAAACTACGAAGGACCATTCGTAGTTCATAAGGTTTTGTCCAGGGGAGCATTGATCTTACAAGAGATGGACGGAGCCATTTTTCCTGAGCCAATAAATGCAGATGTAGTCAAGTTGTACTATGCTTGAGATCATTCTAATTGAGAAATGAAGAGAGGCCATCTTTGACCTTTCCTTTAAATAGTAAATCCCTCCAATAAAACCCTAAAATTCTTTCACCCTAGTGAATCCCTTTTGAGCCTTAAATAAAGTTTCTTTCAACCCTGCACATGTGATCTACTCAGTAAATTGGGGCATTTAAAACAAAAAAACAAAAAAAAAGTTAGACCAAGGCAAAGTTTGCCCAGCAAAAGCAAAACTAGGGCAAACATTGCCCAACCAAAAAAAAAAAAGAAGTTAGATTGGGGCAAAGTTTGCCCAGCAAAAGCAAGACTGGGGCAAACATTCCCCAATAAAAAAAAGGGATGTAAGCCCCCAAAAGCAATAAAAGGGTAGATCACTGTTGAGAACCCAATTAATCAAGCCTTTTGAGCCATCTACTTTCTTTTCATAACCTGAAACCCTGCCTATGTTTCGTCCTATTCTCAAGACTTCTCAGATCCCAAAAAGAATGATCTCGGCAACATTCAGGTTTACACTTGTTGGTGATGACGGAACCCATGGCACTCAAAGAAACCAGAAATAAAAAAAAAGGTCGAAAAGAGCAAAAAGGAATAGAATTCTACTGAAAGAACAGCACAATGAGAACAAAGCAGAGCAGTAAATGAGTTTGACAGATCCAAAGTGAATTGAATAGAAGCTGAAGGGTTCGGACTAGCGGAATGTGTCTGAGTCAAAGCTTCATTGGCCCATGATGACAATGATACTGAAAATTCCAAGTATACCAAGTCCCGTTTGACCTTTGGGACCAATCTTTTAAGACTGAAAGCACGTGCACACACAGACACATTTGCAATGCTTTGTTTACTTCAGCTTCTACTTTTTTGAACTTATTGTGCTATTAGCCTCAGTTGACGGGTTCATAACCCCAATGAAGGCCGCCCACTTCTACAGTGGACCATGCTTAAAAAAAAACAAAGAAAGAAAAAAGAAAAAAATAATAATAAAAATAAAATAAAAAAATATATTTTTTTACTTCCTAATAAATAATGACTAATTGATCTTCTTTTTCTTAGGAGCAAATAGGCAAAGGGAAAGAGAAGCAAACAAGGGGAATCCACCACAAAGAAGATGAGTGCACTTAAAGGACACACAAGCTTCTCATCCAAGACCCCACCAGAGAATGCCGAAAAGAAAGCAAGAGAGGTGGCACCTTCCTCTACAAATGCCTAGTGGAGTTTCCTCGTCGAGAAGAAGTGATTACCCAACAGAAGAAGAGTACCAATTGAAGGGAGAGACATTGTCAAAACATGAGAACCTCAGATAGGCGAAATAACAGCGCCATTCTACATAGAGACACACTGGATGAAACAAAATGACAGATGAGAAGGCTCTCATAAAATTCCCAGAAGAATTTTCCTTTAAAAGGGAGTCTTACAAATCCCAGTGGAGAATCATCAAGAACAATAAAGCTCAGGCAAGCTCAAGACCAAGAGGAGAAGACATGTTTTGAAGATTTAAAGAGCAGAGAAGGCCCTCATGTAATTTTCATTTTCCCACTTTTGTATCATAGGATTTGAACCAGGATTCGGATTTCCTCGGTGTGCTGGGCAGCAGTGACTCTTAGCCAAATAGAGTTAGGGGGTAGTGCACCTACATGGGGGATAAAGAATTTCAAACTTTTAAAAAAAAAAGTAATAATAATAATAAAATAAAATAAAAAATAAAAAAAGTGAATAAATCTGAAAAGATAAAAGAAGTCAAAAGTCAATGGAACAAACAAGAAGAAAAGAGCATTGTTGAAGCACTTTTGCATTAACGCCGAAACAAGTCTGTGAGTCTAAGTCCAATCCATCATTTTCAACTTAAACTAAAAAAGGGGAACAATTCCAAACACCCAATGGCAAGGAAATTCCCTAGAACTTGGAAGTGAGCTAAAGTAACGCAGAGCTTGCACCAGTGCTTCCGCATCTTTGAAAACATTAAAGGACTTGACTCATCGATTATGTCGACAGAAATGCAAAATGCAAAAATAGGGTTCTTTTTATTCTTTGTCATTCATCACCTTAGTGACTCTGACAAAGAGGGGCAGCTGTCAGCACCCCATTTTTGCATTATAAAATTGCCCAAGAAGCATATCTTAAACTGGCATATATTTGGGCACGTAAATCGAGGTTTTTATAGTGGACCCGTCTTTTTGAAATAACAAGCCCATAACAAAGAGAATTCTTAACCGATTCCGATGCACCGAACCGGGCTCAAATCGGATGTCAAACGGCTAAGTTATGAATAAAATAAATAAAGGGTAGTTTGGGGATTTTTACAAAACCGAAATTGGATGACACATGGCAGCCACGTGTACGCCATGGTGGCTGCTATGTAACCAATGACAAATTAAAATTTTTTGGGGTTGTTTTAGTAAGTAAATAAGTTTCCTAATGGGGTTTCTTATGCAAATAAATAACAAAGTTAATAAAAGATTAAGATTAAAAAAATAATAATAATAAAAATAAACAAAGAGAAATGAGTTGGACAAATTGGTCCAACTCATATTCTCTTAAGATATTGAAACAAAGCTTAAAAAATACATAAGCCTAATAAAAATGTGGGACAAAATGGACTTTGACCAAACCTAATTGAATGAGGGTGTTTAAGAGAGGAAGGGGAAGAGTTTAGTTGTTTAAGAAGAGGAAGAGGAAGAGTTAATTTGTTTAAAAGAGGAAGAGGAAGAGTTAAGGGTTTAAGAGAGGAAGAGGAAAGGTTTGGGGTTAAGAATTTGAAGGGGTGGGAAACCTCTATAAAAGGGCTTGAAGTTGGGAGCAAAGGGGGAGAGACAAAAATCAAAAGAAGAGAGTTCTAAAAAAGAAGCAAAGAGGGAAGTGAGAAAAAGGAGGAAGAAGGTTGTGCAAGAGGAAAGAGGGAACATCTAGAGTTGAGCTCATTAGCTTCCGGGAAATCAATCCTATACCAGGTAGTGGCAACTCCATTAAACATGTAACACGCTTCTCCGCGCGCCCGAGGTGCGCACAACACCCATGCTTTCACATGCCTAATCAAGATAGCAAGGTTATGATATTGAGAACACACCAATCTATGAAACAAACACTTACATCTAGGCAATGAAATGAACTAATTAAAGAAAGGAAGTGGGGGGATTAAGGTTACATTAGTCCAGATTTGAGAGAGGAGAAGAAATAAATAATAAAAGAAAATAAGTAAAACTCTGCTCCCTTCATGGCTGTCCACCTTAGATTATATACCCCTCAAACTTAAGACTCTCTTAAGCATAGAGAGAATCCATTAAAAGGTAAGAAAAATGATCATGAAGCTCTCAATCCTCACCCTTGATACGTATTTGACTACTTGATCATGCCTTAAAGGCATGGCCTTTAGTTGCATTCTTCATTTTGATCACAAAACAGAAAGGAGAAGAGATGGAATCGAAAAGATGATGGAGGATGAAGACATGATACTTACAACACAGTCATCATTCATCCATTCAACTTAAAAAATTAGATATGCCATGTACATGATAATGTTAGATGTTTACCTTGATAAGAAGGGGGGAGCTTTGGACTTGGTTTGAACTCTTTGAGAAGCCTTCACAACAGATAGAGCCTTCTTCTTCTTCCTTTGTCAAGTTCTCTAGGTCTTGGATGAAGATTAGGAAGGGATCAAAGAAGATGGGAGATGTTTCTTAAGGCTTAACGATGAGGATGGAAGGATTCAAGGGGGTTTTGAAGTGATTTCGGAGGCTGGAATTGCAAAGGAACAAAGGAGAAACTAAACAAAATGACCAACCTCCTGTTCTGTGCTTGGATTTTCATTTTATAGTGCACAGGTTGAAACCGTAAACCATATAACTTATACGTTTTGGTCACGACTGTATAATTCATACGGTTGCAAGGGGTCTTTTCAACATTAATGAGCGGACAGCCACTGACACGTACAATGCGTCGATCAATGGGCTAAAGGCAACCGTATATACAGTACAGTTGCCTTTAGTCCCATCGATCAGCACCGCGCGTCGTGATTCATTTCACGAGCGGCCTGCCACAATATGTCACTTCGAAGCAACCATATGGTTCATACGGTTGCTTCTTTTCTTTTTATTTATCTTAATTAATTTAATTAAGATATTTTAAGCTTTTTATTGATATGTCCTTTGTTCTGTCTTTTCCATGTTTTTGTCTTTTAGCACTTAAATTTGTCATTTGTCAAGTGAGGCCCGCACATTTGCCACGTGACGGGTTTTTCTGTATTTAATTACCATTTTACCCTTGGGATTGTTTTGCTCATATCTTCTCCATCCGGACTCTGATTCGTGTAAACTTAATTGCGGTAGAACCATGTCGAGATTCTCTATCCATTGGAATATGGTATGGCAATCAATTCGTGCTCAGGCAGAGAGTCACTTTCTGCTTCTTGGGGTTTTGACCTGTCTTTTAGGGTTTTGTTTTTTGGCTTTTTAGAGGGGTGTAAAAAATGAGGTGCTTACAACCACCACGGGAAATCGGTGGTATATACTATGCAAAATCGTTGGATCTATGTGAAATTCACTAAGGGGAATCGGTGAATTTTACCCAATTCACTACGGGGAATTAGTGCATTTTGAACTTATTTATTTTATTTATATATGGAGTTGCAATATAAACATGGGTACAACTTAATCAAATTACCTCAATACTATAAATTAATAGTATCAATCTTTAAATGATACAGTTATATAATTATATTTTCTTTGACATGGTTCTGATATAGTTATGTAGTTATATATATATTTTTTTGACATGGTTTTGATACAGTTCATATGGTTATTGTTCTTTTAATGTAATTAGTGTTAGTTGTTATTTATCCCTGCTTTTGCTGCGTATTGAGACATTAAGAACCATAATTTCTTTTTCGTTTGGTCAGTCAAAGTTTCTGAAAAATTTGTTAACTGAGAAAGTAAATTACTCCTTTGCTTTTATAAATTGTATAAATTGTTTTATAGCATGCATGGATTACTTACTGGGACCCTTGTCTCGTGATTGTCGTTTTATCGGATTTATTTTCAGATATAGAAGGTGATCGAGGACGTACTAGGGATAGAAGCTAGGGTGATCATATGTATAGGGATGAGGATTTCTATCACTCGACCTAGTGGTTTTTATGTTACTTTTGGACTTCTAAATTTTATTTTGGAGATATGTAGATATAGTACGTAAATAGAATTACTGAAGGTGTTCTAGTTGAACCTTGTAACCTGTTTTTGGATATATGTTGATATGTGATCAGGTTTTATTTTACTACAACCATGCTTGCACTTGCGCACTCTAGAGAAAAAGTTTCATTACTATTATTATTGTTTAGAATAATTAAAGTTTTGTTCTCTGGGCCCATACCTGATGTCCAGGAGCCGGTCTATATCTTTAATGAACAGACCTGGATGTGGAGTGCTACAGTTAAGATAATTAAGAAATAATCAGAATCAAATCAAATATACATCAAATATAAATTAATTTAAAAAAATTTCTAAAATAAAACTGATTTCACTAAAATATATTAAAGGGAAAATTACACTTAGACCCCCTGAGTTTTAGTGCGTGGACACTTAAACCCCCTGTGTTTTGTAAGTGATCACTAACACCCCTCTAATTTTGTGAAATGTACACATAGCACCCCTGCCGTTAACTTCCTCCTAACGGTGTTAACAAATTTATAAAAAAATGGCCAAATTACCCTTATAAATAATAGAAGAAAGGAAAAAAAAAAAAAGGAGGGCGTTGGGTTTCTTCATTCAACGAAATTGTCGCTTGGAGAAGGAAAAGACTTCACCCTGCTTACAACATGGTGAAGACGAACCTATGTTCGCGCACTTCCCCAAATGCCCCCTTTTTTTTCCTTTCTTCTGTTATTTAAAAGGGTAATTTGGTCTTTTTTATAAATTTGTTAACAGCGTTAGGAGGAAGCTAACGGCAGGGGTGTTATGTGTACATTTCACAAAACTAGAGGGGTGTTAGTGATCACTTTCAAAACACAGGGGGTTTAAGTGTCCGTGTGCTAAAACTCAGGGGGTGTAAATGTAATTTTCCCTATATTAAATATAATAATCGTTTTAAATTTTTACTACTATAAAAAGTACGAAGCCCCTTATTGTTTGTCCACTTAGGAAGAACACTTCGTTAAAAGCAAGAGTCGAAATCGCATGTGGTTCGGTTATGCTGATGTGACATAACAAATTGGAAAAATAGAGAAAATCTTGGGGGTGATTTGGGCATAGATTATTAGGTTAGAATGTAGGCAGTTCTCTTTAAATATTAGTATAGATATACATTTTTATTATCATTATCTTTCATCATGCCTGCTTACTATTTTTGACATTTAATCTAAATGAAATTCCCACGTGCATATTTACTAGTGCCATAAAAGACAAAAGCATATTGTGTGCTTACTTCTTATCTAAAAAAATAAGAAAAGTTGAACTTCTTATCTACAAAATGGATATTGTGTTTTTACATATAAATTAATATATCGTGTACATAATCTTGAGTCCATGAATTTGTTATGTTTATGAGAAAGATTAAACTCAATTTCAAATTTCGTGTCTACTACTCAATGGGACCTACGTAGTAATAATTTTAGGTTCGAAGCGTCTTTGATGCCCTTATTGGTCAAGTTGAACCTTTTTGTTCTTAAATTTATTTATTGTGCATCTGATTCAATTATATCACAGTGCTTACGAAGCTCTCATGAAATTGTTCATCTTAGCATGATAACTCAATTTTCCCAACTAAACCTGTTTTGTTCTTCCTTCCTTTCATCTACTACTACTTCCTCCATCTTCTTCTTTCTTTGCCTTCTTTTTTTCTCCTGCCTCTGCTGCAGCAGCACCTCCCTTCTTTTTTCTTCCTCATTTCTTTTGTTCCTGTTGTTCTATTTCTTCTCTTCTTCTTTTCTTTCTTTTCCTCTTTTCTTACCCCCATTCTGCTTATGTTGGTGCATCAGCTTTCTTCTTCTTCTTCTTTTTCCTATTTTTCCCCTTCTACTTCTTATTCTTTTTTGCAGTGATTAGAAAACTTTTAGAAGCAAATGGGTGCTTAATTGGCAGGTCAAAAACATTGGATTGATTATAACGTGGGAATTGAGTGAAATATAATTGAAAATCAGTTTCTATATAAGTGGCTTGTCCGTTATACCAGTTAATCTATTACAGTAGGATTTCAAATGGAACTAATAGATACAAACAGGTAGTCAAGCTATGTTCCTTAGTGGTATTGATTGTTCAGGATGCAAAAGTTAGTTACATATTAAGGACCATAACATCTTGATCTGTATATGGTGCCTTGTTAACCTCGTTCCGGTGTGTTAATAAAACGAATTTATAGTGCTTTCCGCACTACTGATTTGGGATAAATTTTCAATACATGCATAGTAGAGGAATCAAATCTAAATATAATAACTGAAAATGAAAGTCCAAAGTTTGCTTCTTTTCATAGAAATCTGGAATCCGTTACGCTCCAAACTACATTGTCATCAATGTAGAACCCCTAATTAGCATTGGATGAGACAGAATCATTGTTTCACAGATTTTAATTTTTTCTGCTGTCCACACAATTTAGAAACCTTAATATAGTTACGGAATGGGAATATGACTGTACATGCACATCAATCAACAAGTCCTTTTGTCTAGATTTCCCATACCCCTTCCTCCCTCGTAAACGTATATTTAACCCTTTTTTGTATCTGTATTGTGATTGTTTGTGTCATTATTTCCAGGATATTATTGTCTTGGATTGACTATCTCCATAGAACCACAAACCATAATGTGACATAATAACCAGAAAGGTGAGTAGAAGAAAGGAAATAAAGAGAGAAATGCAGGTTTCCCTCCGCTTGCCTTCTTGATACAGTCCAGTGCTGGTTGTTTTTTCTTTCTTCCTCCTTTTTTTTTTCCCCTGATTGGAAATTTTTTTAAGCAGTGATTCATTTTGTAATACAAGTGATAGTGAACATGAGAGAATTTATGAGCAGTCTTCTAAAAACTCTGCATCAGAAGAGTAGGCATATAATACCAGTAACCTTGAGAGTCAGGGACCATGTCCTTTCACCAATAATTTGTGTGGAATGAAAGAGTACTAAAGATCCTTTTCAAAGCTTTGCATCAACCCACCTGTATCACCAAGTGTAGACAATGTCAAGCAGGGAAATTACTTTCATCAAATAGAATTGTTTCCAAGTTCTTAATGTTTTGAAGTTCTTAATGTTATGCGTACAATTATTTTGTCAATTTGATGTTGGAAATAACATATAAATTAACTTGATTTTCATTTTAACTTATTTTATGACACTTTTTACTTCTATGTTTCTCGTTACATCCCTTTCCTCATTATTCACTCGTTGCGCGTGTTTATTACTAGTTTATATATATATATATAAAGGAAAAAAAATTTAAACCTTGCATGCATCCAATGGCAGCCACCAACAGCCACCCATCATACTCCCAAATGTCCAATCCATTCATAAACAGCCTTCAGCCAACAAATTATCCTTTCCAAATTCATAAACCACCTCTTTCTAAACAATAAGAATTCACCATGAGCAAACTCACTCAAATTACATAAGCAACATTATATAAACATGACATTATCAAAGAGATAAAACATAACTACAGCAAACTACGAAACCTGCCTAAGGTTTGTTCTATTGCCAGTTTGCCCCTATTGTCAAATCAGCTCTTCAATTAATGATCTCGTCTTTCCAACTGCTATCTTTTTGTCCGTATAAATCAAATTTTTAGTTTTGTTTATGCAATTCCTTGAACTTTTCTAACAGCTTTTTTTTAGTGCCCTTGTCATCTCCCCTTCTACCTTTGAGTATTGAACAGCTCTGGATCATCCTAAATGGAAAGTAACCATGCAAGAAAGATAGAGTTCTAATGAATAATGATACATTTGAAATGCTACCCTTCACCAGAGAAAGGTTACCTATGTTTGTAGGCTATAAATTAGCCTTGACATTCAAATACAAGGTTCTGTGCAAAGATTTAACGACAGATTAGTTACAGAAGGGACGCAATAATAACAATCCATTCTCTTGCAAGTAACAAGTCATGGCAGCTCTATCAAAGAAACATAAAGAATGTTTATGAGAAGAAGTACAATTACAAGCACCACCAAGTTTTAGGTTTCCAAGTGCAAAATGTACTTTTAAACTTAAAAAGTGACCCCATGGTCTTGAAAAATCTTCAAAGGCAGCATGTGAAGGTTAGATACAAATATTTCAATTCATAAATACCCATCATATGCCCAAACGTCTAATCCACTATTAGATACCTACCTTCAGCCTAGAAACTATCCTTTCTAAATTCACAAACAACTCATTCAAAACAGGAACGATTCACCATGAGCAAACTCACTCAAATAACATTAGCAACATTATATAAACATGACATTATCGAAGAGATAAAACATAGCTACGACAAACTATGAAACCTGCAAAAGGTTAGGTCTATTGCTTGTCTGCTCCTCTTTGCACTGCTTCAATGGGAGCAACACCAGGTTATGGTCCTCATTTAGCTTGACAACAGTTGCCTCTAATACCTTATCAAGTTATGGAAATTTTCATGTTAATCACTACAACCAAACGTGCTGCCAACACGACACCGAAACTATACTCATAGAAATTGAAAGCCAATACAAAGGAACCACCTGTGAAGTGACCCACTAGATCCAGATTGTCCAGATCCTATAGTCACATCAGCTCTCCCATTACTGATCTTGTCTTTCCAACTGCTATCTATATATGCCATCTTTCTTTTAGTATAAATACAATTTCTAGTTTTGTGGATAGTATAAATATTGATAGCCGTAATGATAAGCTCAGATGCCCATACAAATCAGTGGATCCAGATTGGTATCCATAAAGTATCAATATTGGTAGTTTTCTTGATAAGCTAAGAACCCAACATGAATCAGTTGATCTAGATTGGTATAAGACTAAATCTGTCAGGAAATTTGGTAAAAATCAAGGGCTCTTTCAAGTTTTGACAAATACCTAATGTTGTAAGTTTCCAAATGGTTCAGTCTAATAGTAAAATAATTTGGTCAATCTGTATTATTAGAACAGTATTTTAAGCCATGTAATATAGTCATAGGAAGCAATCCAATGAATTCGAAAGCTCAAAATATGACCTTAGCAGAGAGTTAAGATTGATGATTTGGGTTATTTAAAGTGTTCCCAAGGAATTGTCATTGACAAAATCTAAGGAATGTGCCAATCTCACTGAAGAAAATTGGAAAAAGACAAAGCAAGGCAACTAATAGACCTACGAAATGGAACCATAGACTCAAAGACCAGAATGGTGAGCCCCAAGTTAATTTGGGTATGTATAAGAGATCGATCAAGAAGTTGATATACTTGTCACTCATTAGATCAAATATTGTGTATCCCGTAAGCCAGTTTATGCACACATAGGAGACCTTTGCTATTCAAACCCTAAAATCTAGACAAATAGCACTTATTTAGACCATTTCAAAGAAAATAAACATGCTAAAGTTTTTGCCACACAAGCATCCACACAAAAAAATCAGTCTAATTAATCAGACAGCTGTGGTTATCTAATCAAGAACTCAAATTGAGTGTCACATCAAAGATATTATAGCAAGAATATACAAATAGTGTGATCATAGATTTGAGAACTCGATCAAAGAATTACAAGTATTTGATCAGGCTTTTGGTTTGCTTTAAGGCTCACATGGGAAAAAAAAACATTCCATATGTGCCATGCATCACGAGCTTGCCCCTTATTTTCATTTTCATCATGCAAAGTTTATTACATGATAAAATGACACCCTGATGCTCTAAAAATTATAAAAGCCCTATTTTTGGCCATGTCACATTCTAATTCACGGACTTCAGCTCCTCCCATGATAATTCAATTGCTTAGTAGAACCATAGTTTTTACTTTGACCAAGCATCTATTCTGGACCTTTTTAAAAGCAAGAATTTGCATGAGCCACATCTCCCTCAAGTCACAAAACAATTTCTTCAAAGATTCATAATTCCTTCTATAATGTACATATCTACTTTCTATTATTACCCCAATCAGCTCATAGATTTCCTGTGAGCATGGAGGTATTCTAGCAATTAGTAGTCATGGCTCTTGAAAAGACTTTTTGAAGAGAACCAATAATAAATGACAATTTGACAGGAAAAACCCTAGTACTTGGACAGAGCAATGGAAAAAAGCTTGTTGCCACAGAAACCCATCAATGTACCCAAACTTTGTTTACCCCAAGTTTTCTTTTATAGTATCACAAAGATCATTCTAGCTTCTTGGACCTTACTTTTTCCTAGGACCTGAAATACCAAAGATTTGTTTTTTTAATAAAAAAAAAAAAGGAAAAAAAGGAACCAAATAGAGCCGGCAATTTTTGAACCGATCCATCACCCAGCCCGAACCCAACCTGAAAAAATAGGTTCTGGTTGACCCGTTTATTACTTAGGGTTGGGTTTGGATTGAGGTTTTCCCAACCCATTTGGAGACGGGCCAACCCGAACCGAACCCATCAACCTATTGGGTACTCGATAATGTACCCAAATTTTTTTATTTTTTTTATTTTTGTATAAGCATTATAAACTATTAATTAAACTAACACATAAATAGAGATGCAAAAAAAATTAATAAGTTAGTTTTGAAAACTGAAAACAAAGAAAGGAGAATAGAAGCTTTGTTTATGGTATGTCTTCAACTCTTGTTCAAAACGTGAATAGATTTGCACCTTCTTCAACTCTCATATTTTCACTTTTCAATCACGTGGCTTCTTGTTGGTTAAGATAATGAGAAAACATTGTAAATATTCTCAATCCTTAGTGCTCACTTTTCTACTGAATATAATACAAATTTAGTAACGAGGATAGCACGTTTAGGGAAAAAATATTTTAGAGATCTTTATTTTCTCAATTTTCAAAAAATAAACATCAAATTCCAAGTTAAAAAACGTATTTTAAATATTTTATGTTAAAAATAACAATGATCCATGTCACCATTTTTTCTAAATTCTCTAAAAAAAATGCTAAATTGAAAGGAATTTTTTTTTTTTAAATTAAATGGGTTGGGTCAAGTTCAACCCGTTTATTTGCAAGTTGGGTCCGGTTCCATGATTTTCCAACCCATTGGTAAATGGGTTGAACCCAAACCAACCAATTGGTAAATGGGTTGAACCAAAACCAACCCATTTAAGGCTCAACCCATTTACAACCGCCCAAACCCAACCCAACCAATTGCCACCTTCTAATATTCTTCTCACCAAAAAGAATTTGTTGAACATTAAAAAACAAAGTTCTAAAAATTAATTTCTTCTTATCAAAAAGCATTTGTTATATCAAATCCACTTACAGGTACAACCCAAATCAAATCATAAATGTTGTAATGCATTTCCACCTTGAAAGCAACATCATAGCACAACATTATTTTCATAATAGATATGAAAAGCATAAACTTGTGATAAGAGCCACAATAGATAGAAATATATATTTTGTTGGAACTCCCTTAAATATAATTGTAAGCAAGAAAATCCTGACTTCAAATCCAATAATGACACATCTCCCTTAAATATGGACTAGACAAACAAAAATAATGGGGATATGAATCCATTGATAATAATGCATCAATCTGAATCATAACCAGAAAATAAAATTGCTGTATTATATATAAAAAGAAACACATGTGAAGTTACACCTAGTTAGCTTGATAGTAATCTGGAAATTGATTAAAAAAGATAGTTACCCATATACATTCCACCATGGTGATCACCCAAGAATGTTCTCATTTGTCCCTCACAATAAGAAGGTTTCAAATATAAGGAAATCCCATCAATACATGGAGACTAACCATGTCCATCATTACAAAAAAACATACTAAGTATGTGCATCATTACAAAAAAACTATCATATGTCAAATTAGAAAACAAAAATTCCTATACAATCAAAAAAGACTTTTACCTTAATGGAGTGCAAGACCAAGAGATTGTAAACGCCGCAACCATGCAATTCGAACACCAGGCTTCTTCATTTCAATAAAAAGCTCCCTATATTCCTTCTTCAAGAATAAATCCATTGCAAATAAGTACAACTCGCTTCCTGATTCTACTTCATCCATTTCATCAATGCATTCGATACAATCAGCTATGGTGTATTGTTTTTCAGCTTGTGCGGACTTACGCGATGCAACAATCCTCAATTCAACAGCCTCGTAAAGTCGATTGATTTGCCTATCAAGCCTAGAACCACTAGATTCCTTATTGTGCCGACAGAAGGAGCTCGACCCTTCGTTTCTTCTAACATGCTTAGGAGGATGCTCGATTTCTTCCTCTTCATTGTTACCAGCAACTTCATTCTCTTGGTTATCTCCTATCATACCAATTGAATTGCTTAGCATGCTTGAGTCATCCCTTACTGGAGTTGGGGCCACCATCATTAGTAGGCAAGTTACCTTGGGCAGGTGTACAAGCTGCTTGCCCAGTAACCGCTATTCCTCCAAAAATAACATCTAAGTCATGGGCATGAGGAAGCTCTTTGTAATGAAATTGAGCTGTCTCGACATAAGTCTATAGCAAATATAAAAATATGTTACTAATATGATATTTTGATTGACATCTTATTTAGCAAATAGAACTTGAAAATTGGGCAACACATTCCATAATTAAGAACATTTTTTTGCAATAACTAATGTGTACACAAGAAAAGGACCAATCCTACATATTGTAATCAAAAGGAATAAAAATAAACATTATTGCATTGGTTAATGTGAAACAAATTCTAGGATAACCAGATAATTCTATGCACTTGATGTACAAGTATGAACATTGTATGAGAGGGATATAGGCAATGGAAGACACTTCCACCTGATACTTTAACAATATCCTGGTGGAATTCATTATTTAAGAAGGACTGATCTCTGGCAGACCCACCAAGGCAGATACATACATTCACAGAAAAGGCATCTCGTCAGGTTTCCTATTCCATACTTTTCTACTTTTATGATAAAAAAGCATATCATAGACCAAGTTGAAATTTCTAAAGTGCTAATGCAAGCAAGCAATCATTATTGTTAGTTCAGTTATTTCAGCCCATCCCCTTTAGTATGTGGCCTGCAATAGTTACCAACTTCTAGTATTCAGAAGATAGGCAGAAGCCCTTAACTTTTTATGATAAAAAAAAAAGGGAGGGAACAAACTTATATGAAATCCTTTAAAGGCTGGTGAAACATCTGCCCTCTTAAGATTAATCATTGTTCATGAAGTCCAATTATAGTGTTAGTCCAATTTGAAATCTTTGGATGTTTGGAACCATGAGCCAAAAGTTCTCCACTGTATAATCTTTTTTCTTTTTCCCCTGTTTGCCCGTACTTGATTTCCTCATTTAGAAGTAACTTGAAGAAGAGTGCTAATGATTCTATTGAAAAAGGAGATGTTTACTGGTTTTTAATTTCAACAGCAATGTCATAACCCAAAACAGAAACAAGCACTAAGTAGTGGGATTAAAGACATAATGACACAAAGGATTAGAATTAAGCCCATAGTTTCAACCCCCAATCGTTTTCATTGACAAACTTATTGACTTGGTTGGTTTTAGCCAAGGAACCAGTTATCTTAGTGCTTTCTAACTGAACAGTGAACATGAGCTTGACAGAACACTGCTCTCTCTCTCTCTAAAAAGTTTTGGGTGAGTTAATGAAATTATTTTTTTCCAAACCTAACAGCACAAATGGTGGAAAAGTCTCTGTGATATGAAGCAGACTCAAACTTTCACATCTATGGATTCATTTCTGCTACTATTTCAAATGGGGAAAGTTTCTTATATACCAAATAAAAGGGTGATGGCATCTATCTGTTTGTACTCAGATGCTTTTTTTAGGTATGAAGGAGAAGTAACTTTGTTGTAACCTGACATGTAAGTTTGACATGTTAGATTGTGATTGGAGACAAATCATGTTGACCTGTTTAACACAATACAAATATGTAGGTGTGATAGAGAATGACAGTCCATTCGAGAAAACTAAGAATAACAGTCATAGAAGTTCCGTGTTCTTTAGGGATTATCAAGCCTTTCTCTTGAACAAAAAATTAGAATAAGATCATGATATCAATGTGAAAGTGGTAGGAAAGAAGATAAAGCAACCATACCCTCTTCGTTTATCTCAGAGCAAGAAACAACTTAGAGATGGTAGTAGCAAAGTAGGACCAAAAGCATCAACAGCACTTGGCTTTTTTTCCCCAGTAATAAAAAAGAATAACCAACCCCTGCCCACAATATGCTATTGCATTGGAGTTAGGACGGATTCCCTAAAACTGTAATGCCTAAAGCAAAAGCAAAAGTGAGTTGGAAAGAAGGTCCTTTTTCACTCACCAAAGCAATGCAAAAGCATTCACTTCCCATTAAATATAGTAAAAAATATGGTATAAGAGAGGAAGTTGTCATTAGACTTGAAGACTAGGTTCATCTGTGTACTTCAAAATTTTAGTTGATACAATTCAGATATCCAAGATTAGTCTGCTAATTAATGTGGGGCACAGCAGTTTGGCATGTAGTTGAAATCACAAAGTAACATACTTCATCACCTATGAATATATTTCCATAAGTTTTCTATGTAGATATTTATAATTTGTCTTTGATTTGTAGTAACTTCATTTTTTCTGCATTATATTTTGGTTTCATGCGCAGCGGAAGCATGGTGGGCCCATAACCCACAGGTCCCAGGATCGAAACCTAGCTCTGATACCAAAATTGTTACGTGATTTAGACTTAGTTTTTGCAATATTGTTGTTGGCTTAGTTCGAGGAAAGCTGACCTCCATGATTAAGATAAATTTTGGGGTATATGATGATTTACTAAAATTCAAATCACAAGAATATATACATGAAACTTGCACACCTGGCACACCATCCTACGGTTATGATAACTACTTCCACAATTCCCTACTATACGTGAGAGTCCAAACTAAAGATTACTTACTTAACTAACAAGATTCCTACTTCTCCACAAACGAAGCACGTACAACTCAATGAAATAACTAATTTAATAGGTAGCAACAACTCCTAGTAACCTTGGGATGCTTTGCATGTGGACCCAACTCAACGAATATGCCCCATGCATGTTGCTTAATGCGGGTGACGTATCAGTACAACATAAGGCTTGATGGTACAATGGACCTACCCATCATGAAATATATATCAGAGAGCACATTGATGTATATGGTGGACTAAACAAGGAACATGGGGCTCTTTAAATGCAAAACTAGCTTAGGTTCATGATAAACTATAATTCTAAATGTAAAAAAAACCTCAACGACAACTGTCTCCAATTCTCATTAAAATTTTTTATGCAATTTTCTAATAGAAACCCAAAATCCAATGAGAATTGGAGATATAATCGTTAAGTTGCAAAAATAATTAAACAAGAGGAAAAAATCGCAGAACTGATGCAATTTTCAGTCAATAAAATAAAAACCAGTTCTGTCAAAATCAGACCTATAAGAGCTCGGATGAGTTTTTAAGTTAAGGAATTAAATAAAATTACCTGAGATTTGAACTCAAAGGGCTCAGATGAATATTTCTGCAGAGAAGGAAACGTGAATCGAACTCCAGCGAGAGAATGAGACTTCCATTCTTTTGGATTTTGGTGCACCAAATGTATTATACCAATGGAGAGGATATACGAACAAAAAAAGGAAAAAAAGGAAAAAAAGGAGAGAAAAGAATTCAGAGAAAACAAAGAGAAATAAGAGAGAAAATCCGGAAATTCAAAACCCTCAAGAACAATGCAAAATGAGAGAAACAGTAAAATTACGCTTGCTGTATGAGAAGCAACGTCGGAATAAGACTGGATGTGTTGTTTCCGGAGAGATGCGAGATTTGCCCAGAAATCTCATTTAGGAAGAGCGATTTGAGACTGGCAAAGCCGGAGCGATTTGAGCTGGGAAGATCGCCGGAGAAACAGTTGGCGTCGCGGAAGAGCAACAGTTGTTGAGTAATAGCGATTTGAGACTGGCGAGGCCGGAGAGACGCGAGATTTCTGGGAAATCGAGTTTGATACGACAAAGATTGCTTATCGAAGAATAAGCTATTCGAAGGGGCTTCTCCGGGCCCCTTTCCTATACTGCTGACGGGTAATCACTTACCCATCTAACATAAGCAAACACTTTATCAACTTAAAAAAATATTTTAATAAGTTATAAGCTGAATTAAGCACTTAAATGAGCAACCCAACGCAACCTAAGCCAATGAGGGAAAGCTATAAAATCCTACAAATTTAATTTACATTTAAATTTGGATTTTATTATTTAATTTGCAATTCTCTGTGACCAAATTTAATTTGCAATTCTCTATGACCAAACCGTATATTCCATACGGATTGGTCAAAACCATATGTCCCATACAGTTTAGACAAAGCTGGCCAGAGTATACGGTTTGCACAGGAATGTGCAAAACCATGATTTTTCTGGGGGGAAATGGGGTTCCCCTCATATGGGTCTGGCATTACTGGTGGGTCACTGTGTTGACCTACAGTGGTTTTCCAATTCCGTTTTTTTTATCAAAATAAACCTATTTTTATAGGTTTGGATCAAAGGTAAAGGAGGGAGAAGGCTTGGGGCCTTTCCCTCACTATTTACGGGTTGGAACCCACACTTCTAAAGGGGGGTCCAGGGGTTCCCTTTGTTGGTAGAGGAGACGTCCTCTTTCTCTCATAAGGGAGAGAAGAAGAGGTGGCCCGAAAGACCTATGTCTAAGTCAGATCTGGCCAAACCATTTTTACATACCCAAGCAAGCAAGCAAAGAAAGTGGTTAAGATAAAGCAATAATCATGCCTTCATGCTATGAAATCTAGGGAGTGTGGGTGCATCATGGAGGGTACACGAAGGTTAAGGACATGCACGATGGTTCTTAAAAGCTACAAAAAAGCATGTTCATTCTTACATGAACAATCACACATCATTCTTACATGTTGATGGCAAGCACAAACGAGCTAAAAATATATATAAACAGAAGACAAGTAAAGGAAGGGTAAAAGGGGGATTAATGGGGTACATTAGATGTGAAAGGAGAGAGGGAGAACATGCTCTCACTTTTTAAAATGAAGAGGAACATGAAAAATGTCATAGAATGAGACCCTAAGTGATGTTACTATGGCATCTCATCCTCTCCTTTAATATATCCCTCTCACCTTACCATGGGAGTCACTTCTTGATAAAAATGGAATTGAATAAGAGAAAAGATAAGCATGGAAGCCATTAAACATGCAAAGAAGTATTCATACCATTTTTAAAATATGCTCAAAATGACATGAGTTTCACATATGGTAAATAAAATATGCAAAGGAGGCTTACCTTGAAGTGAAAGACTCCTTTAGATGTGCTTGAAGGTCTCTTGAGGCTTGGATAGCAACTTGAGCCTCTCTTCCTTCTTCAAATGGCCCTCCAAGATACTCTTGGGGCTTTAAGGGTGGTAGGGAGAAGCTTGGGAGATTAAAGAAGGGTTTAAGTGGCTTAAACAATGAAGAAAAGAGGTGGGAGGAGGAGCTGGTTCATGGGAGAGGCTTAGAGAGGAAGCCAAACACTGCCAACCCCCACAATGAGGTGCAGGTCTGTATTTATAGATAAAAGTCAAAACCGTATAGAGTATACGGATTGGTCAAAACCGTATACTCTATATGGTTTTAGTTGTCTTGTCCACAATGATCACATTCGTCCATGTGGCAGATTCACGCAGTGGATAAGATTTCTACCAAATCCTCCAAAACTGTATTGGAAGTGCGGACACAACATTTTCAGCTCATTTTTATCAAATTGTATGCCCTATACAGTATATTTGATCTTCTTTGATTCGATTTGATTCTCTAACAGATTTCTGACAAAATTTGCGAATCTTTTGTCCGTATATGGTATACGGTCCAGGCATGCCCGTATATAGTATACGGTTTGAAGATTTACTGAAGGATTTCTGATAGATCTCCCAGCATTAGGAGATTTTTGGTGATCGTATAGGCTATACGGTTGCTTTTCTTTTCTCTCTCTTAGTTATCTAATTTGATGTGAGGTGACCTCCCATAAATGAAAGAATCATTATTTGATTTTATTATTAAATAATTAAGATATTTTAGGAAATAATACTATTTTAATCAAGATATTTTATTTTTGTGTTTTGTCCTTTTCCTATTTCATCCTTTAGCCAATTTGCCATTTGGAAAATGTGACTTGCACATTTGCCACGTGGACAGAATTTCTGCATTTATTTACAGTTTTGTCCTTGGGGTTGTTTTGCTCATATCTCCTTCATCTGGACTCCGATTCTGGCAAACTTAGTTGTGTTGGAATCGTGTCGGGATTTCCTATCCATGGGGACACGGTATGGAAGTCAATTCAAGTTTGATCAGAAAATCAATTTCTGCTCCCTAGGGTTTGACTTGTCTTTTAGGGTTTTCATTTCCGACATTCAGAGGGGTGCAAAAATGAGGTGCTTACAATCATCAAATGGACAAAATATTAAGTTGTTTTTTATATTAATCTATTTGACTTTTGATAAACCTTAATCTTGCAAATAGATTACTACGTCTAAACCCAAGCTTAAGTGAATGAGTTCTTGTTCAATTGTATCTTATTAGTGTTCGATGATACTGGTTTTGTCTATTAGTTTCTTCAAATTTTAATCTCCTAATTTTTTCTAACAATTCAAGTCTATTCATTAACAGACCTTTTCAAAACCCTATAACCTTGTAGTTTTAGCGATGTACCTTTATAGACAGAAGAACTGCTACTCGATAGAGATTGTTTCGATGGTTTTGGTTTCTAGAGGATGCTAATTGATTAAATATTAGCTTGTTAGTTAATGAGTTAGAATTATTAGAAAAATAGGAGATTAAAATTTGAAGAAACTAATATAGAAACCAATATCATCAAACAGTAATAAGATACACTCGAATAAGAACTTATTCACCTGAGCTTGGGCTTAGGCCTAGTAGTCTATTTGCAAGATTAAGGTTTATCAAAAATCAAATAGATTATTATCAAGAACAACTTAATATTTTGGCTATTTGATGATCATTTGAATTTTGACTGATTAGACTAAAGTTACAGTTCTTAGATGAGAGATTGCGGATAAATATAATAGCATGAAAGGAAATAGGAAGATTTGGAAAATCATAATGGATAATGAGGTAAAGTACAATTCAAAATTTTTTCTGTTATTTACGCATGTTTCTATCAGTACATAGTTAGTAATTGCTTTAATCATAATAACTACTTATGGAATAAGAATTTAGGGAATGCTATTTAACATTGAAGTCTAAAAGTTTGAAGCCTTATTGCATAAAGAAAAACATATCTTATTAGCAATGGGATGGTAAATAAGGTAACTTATAGATATGAAAACATTAACAAAGATATTGATATCATATTTTGAGCTCAAACCACTATAAAGGAGGTAAAGAATGGCATAAATCTAACATTAATACAATATGACTTCATTCAACTTGAAAATGCAGCATCTTGTGAGGATTAAGGAAAGCTTATGGGTAAGACCAAAGATTGATTTATATATATTTTTTAATCTAATACCACATTCCTTATATTATATAATTTTCTGAGTATAAAAGTGGAAGCTAAGGAGGATCTAGGGTTTTTCTCACTTTTATTGGAAGATCCATATGGGTAGAGAGAGAGAGAGAGAGATCGGCTGGTGAAGGAAAGGGAGAGATCAAGAGCTTTTGAAGGTTTGAGATTTGTATTAAAGGCAGGTAGTAACCCTTCTAAATCTAAAATTTTGTATGTTTTACCTGATTAATCGTCAAATCATGTTTTGGTGGATTGATTGGATGTATTTGGATGTGTTTGATGCTTAAATATAGATAAGATTTGAAGTTTATG
This sequence comes from Buxus sempervirens, assembly GCA_947561395.2. Taxonomy (NCBI): domain Eukaryota; kingdom Viridiplantae; phylum Streptophyta; class Magnoliopsida; order Buxales; family Buxaceae; genus Buxus; species Buxus sempervirens. The sequence goes on along the minus strand of OX387194.1, from coordinate 27,184,126 downwards.
AAATTTGTCAAGCATGTGTAAAAGTGTTGATTTCTATGGGTTTAGAAAAGATATTTACTAAAAATCTTTGTTTTTTATGTTTTGGAATGATTTGGTAGGTGTTAAGAATGAAAACCCATGATTTAGAAGTGATTTGGAACAGTAGAATTGAGTTTAGTTGAATTAGATTCAAAATTTTGCGAAGTGCAGAAATTTTGTATTGGTGCATGCAATATGGCTCGAGCGCCCAAAGGCGTCCATTATTTGAAACCCAAAAAAATTTTTTGTTTAAGCCTAGTGCCTGCAATATGGCTCGATCGCCCAAGGGCACTGGGCTTATTTTGTAGGATGCCTGGCATAGGGCTCGAGCGCCTTGTTGAGCGTCCGAACCCAGATTTTTTTTAAAAGTTGAACAATTTGTCTAGGATTTGATTCTAAAATGATTTTTGTGGGATTCTAACTCATGTACCAACTATATTAGGGAATTTTGAGAGTGTCTACACTGGCCAATTAGGTGGTTTTAACCTATAATAGTGGACTTGGTGGATTAAAAGGTGTTTTTATTAATTTTATTTGATTTGTATATATCTCTAAGTTGATTTTAGACATGTGTTGACTACTGGAAAGGTTCTTAATGAATTCAAATCAGATTTGGTACTTTTGGGGCTAATATTTAGAAATTTGGAACAAATTAGTGGAAAAAGGGGATTTTGGTTCTTTGAAGGACTTGGATGAATGAATGGGTATTGTTTTTACTTTAGACATGCTAGATAGTTGTATTCTAGATTGGTTTTGACCTCTGTATATCTGTTATGCATGGATTTCTCTTTTTGACATGTTTAGGGCATGAATTTAACCTCTCCATATATCCTATATTATGGTTTTGGTGCTTATTAAAGATTTGTGATGAATTCCTTACTATTATTCACAAGAGTGATTACAGTTAAAACACTTTGGAGGTGATCAGTTTCCTTACTTACAATTATACAAGAGGAAACTGAATCAATCTAAATAAAGAGAGGAGAGAGTTTCAATACACGAATGGAATGTATCCATAATGAGGAGATCCTAACATTATGCATTAGAAGAGCATAACGTTATGAACGTTATGCATTATCATGCCCCCGCAAGCGCAAGGGTCCAGGAAGGACACTAAGATTGGACCGATGAACTTGAAATTGCTTCCGAGCAAGCGGTTTGGTAAGTGAATTAGCAAGTTGATCCGTGGTATGAACATGAGATATTCGAAGCAACTTGCGAGCTACTTGATCACGCATGAAGTGAAAGTCAATTGCAATATGCTTCATTCGTGAGTGAAAGACCGGATTGGAGCACAAGTAAGTGGCGCCAACATTGTCACAGAAAATGGTCGGAGCCGGTGGAAGAGGGAGAGCAAGTTCTCGAAGAAGATTAGTAATCCAATTAACTTCAGCGGTAGCAGTAGCAATGGCTCTATACTCGGCTTTAGTAGAAGATCGGGCAATAGTAGATTGCTTCTTGGAACTCCAGCTGATAGGGTTGGTGCCAAGAAATACAACATAAGCAGATGTGGAGTGGCGAGTGTCAGCATCGCCAGCCCAATCAGCGTCGGCAAAGGCATGAAGGGAGAGAGGTGAGCTAGAAGAGATGAAGAGTCCGTAGTGCAAGGTGCCTTTTAGATAATGAAGAACACGTTTGACTGTAGTCCAATGAGAAGAGGACGGGCGATGCATAAATTGAGCCAATTTGTTGACAGCAAAGCTAACATCGGGCCGTGTAAGAGACAGATATTGAAGAGACCCAAGCACCTGACGATATTCGGTGGGATCATGACTGGGAGAGCCATCATCAAGTTTCAGTGTGTCAGAGGACGATAAGGGTGTGCTAACTTCCTTTGCTTCAAGCATATGGGTCATCTGAAGGAGATCTGTAATATATTTCCGTTGAGACATAAAGAGACCATTGGAGGACCGAGAGGTTTCAACCCCTAAAAAATAGCTTAGCTTGCCAAGATCTTTGATAGAGAATCGATTAGATAATCGGGCAGTGAAGTTGCGAATGGTATCCGGATGATTGCCAGTGAGAATAATGTCATCGACATACACAAGTAGGTACATAGTGCATGACCCAGATTGGTAGATAAGTAGGGAAGTGTCGCTTTTGGAATTGATAAAACCATTCGCAAGAAGAAATGAGCGAAGTTCAGTGTACCATGCCCGAGGAGCTTGACGAAGACCATAGATAGCTTTGTGTAATCTGTAGACATGAGTTGGATATTGACGATCCACAAAACCTTGGGGCTGCTACATAAAGACATTGTTAGAGAGAGTGCCCTGCAGGAAAGCGTTATTGACATCTAGTTGGTTTAAAATCCATCCATGAGATACTGCAATGGTAAGAACGAGACGGATAGTAGTTGGTTTAACAACCGGGCTAAAGGTTTCAGTGAAATCAATGCTGGGCCGTTGGTGGAAGCCTTTGGCTACGAGACGAGCCTTATAACGAGAGATTGACCCATTCGGGTTCCTCTTGATCCGATAGACCCAGTTACATCCGACAATATTTTGTGTGGGTGAATGAGGCACTAAGGACCAAGTGTGGTTGGTTTGGAGGGCAAGAAATTCCTCTCCCATGGCAGTACGCCAATGAGAGTGTTTGTTGGCTTGGGTGAAGGATGTGGATTCGGTTTGGGTTGAAGGGTTTGAGGTTGTTGTATGTAGAGAGAAGGGTATTTTGGGTTTGTATATGTTATTTTGAGCACGGGTGACCATGCGAGATGGTTGGACTGGGTGGGGTGAGGTGGAAGAGTTAGTGGTGTAAGTTGGGACAGATGGGGTCGTGTCGTTGCTTGACACATGTGGTATCACGACGGTTTGGTTGGGACTATAGTGAGCTGGTGGAGTGGGTGCGAGACAAGCATTGGAGGGTGAGGGTTGAGGGAAAGATGGGTGAGAACCACAAACCTATGTTGGAGAATGACGAGCGGCATCGTATTGGAGAGAGGGAGTAGAACCATCCGTGCGAGTGGGAGAGGAGCGAGACTGATGAACTGGGGGAGCAGATTGGGATGGAATGAGGTGAGGTTCAGAGTGTGGTAGATGGATGAGATCGGAAGTGTTATCAAGGGAAGCTGATAATTTTTCTGGATTTTTGCCTGTAAAAATGGAGTGAAATTTGGAGAAGGAATGGGTAGATAAAGACAAATCAGGATAGGATTTGTTTTTATAAGGGAAGTATTTTTCAAAGAACACCACATGACGAGAGATGAAAATTCGATTGGATTGAATATCAAAACAAAGGTAGGAGTGATTAGGGAGGGAGAAGCCGAGGTACACACAGGGGCGTGATCTTGGTTCAAGTTTGTGAGAGTTGTACAGTCTAAGCCAAGGATAACACAAGCAGCCAAAGACACGAAGTGTGGTGTATTTGGGATCGTGACCAAATAAAAGATGGTAGGGTGTATCATTGTGTAGGACAGGTGTTGGCATGCGATTAATAAGGTAAATGGCGGTTTGGAAAGCATAAGACCAGAAACGAAGTGGTATAGCTGCATTGTGAAGTAGAGTAAGAGTAAGACCAGTTTCCACTATATGGCGATGCTTGCGTTCAGCAGAGCTAACATGCTCGGGAGTGTATGGTGGTGAGGTGAGATGTTGAATACCATGACTGGCTAGAAGATGAGAGAGAGATTGATACTCACCACCACCATCTGTGTATACAGTTTTGATTTGGGTATTGAAGAAATTTTCGATAATGTTTTTGAATTTTTTAAAGACACTAAGCACATCAGATTTCAATTTAAGAGGATAGAGCCAAGTGTACTTTGTAAAATAATCAATGAAAATAACATAGTATCGAAAATTCCCAAAGGAAGTGACAGGGGCAGGACCCCAAACATCCGAATAAACAACTTGAAAAGGTTTATCACAAGTAACTGACAATCTTTTAAAGGACAATTTGTGACTTTTGTTACAAAGACAAGAGTCACACACTTTATTGAGATGAGAAGACTCCACAAACGGAATTTGACTGCTAGCTAAGATTTTTTGTTGGATGGAAGATGACAGGTGGCCAAGTCATTGATGCCATAGTTGAGATGATAAAGCAACGGAAGTGGAAGGTGTGAGATTGGACGGCTTGAGAATTGAAGCGGAAGATGACCACTCATATAGGTTGTGCTTACTCCGGCCTTTCGCCAAGGATGCCCCCGTTGTGCGCACCTAAAAATAGATCGCACTCGGGGCGCACGTGAGTTCGTGCGTGCCTCGGGACATTCGGAGTCGCCACTGCCTGAGAGGTGCAGGCAGACACGGTGTTTGCCCTATCCAGGTCTTAGTCTGGTCTGCGGCTTTTCAAAGTTCTAACTAAGTCCTCGGTTACGTCCGAGGAAGTCCTAAGACACCCCGGCCTGCCCCGTTGGTTTGAATATATGACTAAAAATTAATTTAGTCATACATTTTTGGAAAATTAATTTTTAGTTATACATTCAAAAGTTATTTATTTTTTAATGATCTGCCGTTATTTTTTTGACGGAAAGTGTAGTGAGGGGGTGTTATTGTGGCCCACACATAAACGTCAAGGGTGACAGTATTATATCAAAAATCCCAAGGGAGGTAAGTGTAATTATGTCATACCTCAAGGGAGGTAAGTGTAATTTGCCCTTTATTTTATCTTTTTATTTAGGTGAGGTGGGTCGGATTCGGGTCCCGTTGGAAGACCCGTGGGTTGCCAAGGTTGGGCTTGGGACCCAGTAGGGTTATTGGGTAACCCTTTTTGGTTATTTATTAAATTAAACTATTTACACATGCAATGGGCTTAGTGGGCTTGGAATTGGCCCATTAGCCAAGGATCAAGGGGCCTAGGCCTGTTTATGGAAAACATACCTGGTGTAGGCCAGTCAAAATGTGGGCCACTCATGTGGGCCCAAGGGGGTTTTGGTTGCCAGCTAGGCCCACAGTCCACAAATGGGCTAGAAATAGCCCAAACAACTTATTGAATCAGGTCGGAATGGATCCAACCGAGCCGGAAAATTACATTTTTTTAAGTTATTTTTATAATTGCCCGTATTTGCTATACGGGCTGGCCTTGCCCGTAAATGCAACACGGGTCAGGCCTGCTCATATAGTAAACACGGGCATGCCCTGACTGTATTGAAAACACGGGCACGCCTGCATTTACAATTTTGTGCCAATTTCTTCTGGTGATCATTCCGGCAAGTCTTTTATGGGGTCCGGTGACGTCCGCCGGGGTTTGTAGTATCTTCACAGCAACACATGAACTCTTTCCTCAATCATATTCTTCTTCTTTGCTTCTTCCTTTTTTCTTTATTCTTCATATGGTCGTTCTTTGCATGGAAGTCCAGAGAGGTGCTAGAGGTTCTTTACCATCTTGCTAAGCTCCTAAGCACGTGTTCACCATCACTTGGGAAGATAGGAAGTGGGTAAGAGGATGATCTAATTCTTTTTATCTTACATGAAATAATGTCATCTTGTTCTAGATGACTTTTGTTCATCATATTCAAGACTCCCTTTCTTCATCCTTTAGTTGAATCTTGTCCCCCACATGACATACTCAAGATTACACACTTTAGAAGCCAACAAATGTGAGAAATGAATAACAAAGCAAGTGACAATTCAAACTTAAGAAATTGATATGCATTGAATGAAACAACCTCCCTTTTACTATTACCTTCTTACTTCTTTGACAAGTGGTGGTTCTCTGGTAATTTCGGCAGCGCTTCCGCGTCCCGTTGGATTCTTTGAACTGAATTTGAAAGAGGTTCGATGGGTTATTTATGCTTTACAAGGTGAAATGGGAAGGTTAGGCAGCAAGTAAAATGGGTATTTCTGGGTTTGGTATTGAGGTGGCAAAACCTGGGCAGGGGTTGGACGTGCAAACAGCAAGGAAGGAGAAGGGGGAGAGGCCTTGGGGCTTGCTTGTTTGAATGGGGGGCTGGCCTCTCTATTTATAGGCAAAAAAGTCGTGCCCATATTTAAAATGCGGCATGCCTTGCCCGTACTTCAAATGCGGGCATGCCTTGCTCATACTTCAAATGCGGGCGAAAAATACACATTTCCAAATCGCGCCGAATCGGCTGTACGGAACGCGTATCCCGCCGTACAGTGACGCGCGTCCTCTTCTAGAAGCTTGCCCGTATTTAAAATACGGGCATGCCTTGCCCGCATTTCAAATACGGGCGAGCACATTTTAAATTTGCTTGGACTTCAAACCATTGTTCTATTTGATTTTTTATAAGATTTTCATTCGATTTTATTTTATTATTTTATTATAAAACGAGATTCTTTTACTTAAAATATTATTAAAATATTTACTATATTAACAAACACATTTATTTTATTTATTTTATTAGTTTATTCTGTTTTTTGCTGCCTTTTGCCACATAGGCAGTTTTTCTGAAACTTCAACTGCCCATAACTTCTTCATCCGGTATCCGATTTTAGCAAACTTAGTGTCGTTGGAACCGGCTCAGAACCATATATCCACTGGGATCAAGTTTGGCAGCTGAATTGGGGTCGAGCAAAAAGTCAACTTTTCACTCCCCAAAAGTTTGACCAGCTCATAACTTTCTCATCCGGACTCCGATTCCAGCAAACTCAGTTGCGTTGGAACCGTGTCGAAATGCTCTTTTCAATGAGATGAAGTTTGATGGCCAAATTCACTTAAATCAAAAAGTCAATTTTTTTACCCCCTTAGGGTTTGACTTTTAGTTTGACTTTTTATTTTTCTTCATTTTAGGGGTGCAAAAATCAAGTGTCTACACCCGTATTCAATTCCTTCACAAAAAAAATGATTAGGAAAAAATTCAAATTGAAGTGTTGTTTTGTTTGCAAAATTGGGAAACAGATATTAGGTTTTTCTTTATCAAGGGTGCACACAAAATATTGTCTAATGTAAAAGATGCAAACGGAGAGTTAATAGTGGAGGAACCAACATGAGATATAGAAATACTGTTACCATTGCCAACGACAACATCCTCGTTTCCAACATAGTCCGAGTGCATGGAAAGATTCTGAAGATTTGAGGTGATGTGATGAGTTGCACCCGAGTCAAGGACCCAGTTGTTGGTGTTGTGGCTTGAATCACCTTTAGCAAGATTTGCTTGGGGTTGAGAGTAATATGAGGATGGTGGACCACGGGAGCGACAATTTTTTGCACTGTGACCCGGTTTGTCACATTGTTGACAAAGGATATGAGGTTGACCGTGATTTCCCTGATGAGAGTTTGAGTTCCAAGATGGTGAATAAGATTGGAATCTGGAAAAATTCATACCTCGGCCATGAGAGGGTTGTTGCCAATTGGATGGACGGTGACCGAGTTGCGAGTTTTGACCAAACAAATTTCGATCCGAGCCATGTGTGGTAGTGTTGTAGCCACCACGATTTCCTCGACTACCACGACCTCTGTTATTGAACCTCCTTTGAGCAAGTTGAGCAGTAACTTGCACTTCTTCTTCTTTTGGTTCTCCTTGATTGCGAATCTCTTCATCAAGTAATTTATCATATAGATCTTCAAGTGAAATAGGGGTTTCACGAACATGTATTGCAGCTTGTAGTTCTTTGAACTCGTCAACTAGACCATTCAAAGTGTAAGACATGATTTGGGCATCATTCAAGGGATGACCAATAAGAGCTAGATCATCAACAAGACTTTTCACTCGACTCATATAAGTGGCCACTGATTTGCCTTCCTTCTTGTTGGTCATGAGAGAAGACATGATGGAAGGCATTCGTGTATTGGAACGATGGGCGTAGCTTGTTTCCAATTTGTTCCAGGCATCGGCAGATGTGACACAATTGTTGATGGTCGGACTGATTGTGCTATGAACTGTGGCCTGAATGCCAAGAAGCACAAGACGATCTTGGTGAGTCCAAAAGAGATAGTTTGGATCGGTTTCTTGTGGGCGTGGTTGAGAGCCATCAATAAAACCAAACAGTCCATAACCAAAGAGGAGATTGGTCATTTGAGACTTCCAGGATGCATAGTTTCCTCCATTCTTTGCAAGCTTAAAAGGAATCTGAGAAGAAGCATTAAGAGATATCATATTGCCAGTAGCAGGTACGAGATTACCTTGGATTGGTGGTGTCTCCATTGCTGTAGTTATAATGAGAAGGAAGAAGAGGGACAAGAGTGGCTAGGACAAGGTTGGAGGATCGTTCTCTATTCAAGGATAGAGACGCTCTGATACCATAAAGATTTGTGATGAATTCCTTACTATTATTCACAAGAGTGATTACAGTTAAATACACTTTGGAGGTGATCAGTTTCCTTACTTACAGTTATACAAGAGGAAACTGAATCAATCTAAATAAAGAGAGGAGAGAGTTACAATACAAGAATGGAATGTATCCATAATGAGGAGATCCTAACGTTATGAACGTTATGCATTAGAAGAGCATAATGTTATGAACGTTATGCTTTATCACTTATATGTATATTGGATTGGTTTCCTTGGGTTTCCTATACATGTTTTGGATGATTGGATATGTTTGAAATACTGAGTTGATATTTGAGTTAATATTGGCATGAGATTATGGTTTGGAATTTAATTATACAATTCTTCATGTATTACATGGTATTCATGGTTGGGTATGAATGATTGTATGCATTGCACCTTGTGGAAATTACTTCTCTTGCAGATATCCTTAACCAATGGATGGCATGTGAGCCCTTATCAGCCGTGTTTTAAGCCAATTAATGGCGAACACGTAAGCCATTATTGGCCGTGTCTTAAGCCAATTGATGGTATGTATGTCAACCAATTAATGGCCGGAATTCTTATTCCTTTGAGCCAATTAATGGCCGTGCACTTGAGCCAATTAATGGCTGGTATTCTTTGCATTTGAGCCAATTAATGGTCGTGCACTTTGAGCCAATTAATGGCCGGTATTCTTTGCACTTTAGAGCCAATTAATGGTTGGTATTCTTGTTCCTTTGAGCTAATTAACGGCTGAGATTCTTTGCACTTGAGCCAATTAATGGTCGTGCACCTTCAGTCAATTAATGGAGGGTATTTTTAGCCAAGAGATGGCAAAGGTAAAGGTAAAGTTTAGCCAAGTATTGGCACAGGTAAAGTATGAATTAGTTGGTGATATTGTTATGATATATATATTTGTTTGGATGCCTTATGTGAATGATTCTTACATGCTTGGTATTATCATGTTTGAATTGGTTGGTCTATCGAAGTGGTTTCTATAAACTCATACTTGTGGTCTTAAAAGAAGTTATTATTGTGGTTTCTAGTATGCTTATTACTATTTGCTGAGATTTTATATCTCACCCTTGTTTTCAAATTTTTTGTTTTAGGTATTCTTGGAGAGGACACCGTAGAATAGAAGGCTAGCGGGTTTGAGGACTTAGAGGTCTTAAAGATTATTAGTTAAGTTATTGATGTAGGAGTTTATTTCCTTTTTAAGAGTAGTAGTAGGAGGTTGGATAGAGTGTTTTGAGAGATATTGAGTTATAGTTGCCTTTTATATTTGCAGAACTTGATGTAATTGAATTTTAAGGATTATAATGAAATAAAGAGAAGTTTCTTAGCGCACTCTGAATTATCTTATTTCCTTTATGTTTGTAAAACCCCGAATTTTCCTTAAATAATAAATTAAATTAATAAATAATATTAGTGAGAGTTATAATTGATAGAAATAATTTATTATTGTAGGGGATGATCTAATTAGTGAAGATCCAGAATTAGACGCAGATCTGACCGTCCGATCATGAGATATCGAGGTATGTATTCTGATTGGGCGTGTGTATGGAATTTGGTGTATGTGAGATACATGGGATCGAAGGGTATAAGTATTAATTTATTAACCTAAATCTTATACGGTTGTATTCTCGCTTGTATTGAATAGCCGCAAGCGACAGCCTTGAGCGAACGAGCAACCGAAGGAGAAGAAGAAGAAGAGGAAGAAGAAAAGCTTGGGTTTTTGAGTTTCTTCATCTTCCAGAGTGTTGCTGGGTGATAGAGAATCGCTGTTGAGAGAAGAGAGGAAGAGGAACATTCGTTCAAGAGGTAGGTGACACCGTTTACCTTCGTTTTTGTATTTACATGTGATTAATCGACAAAAGCATGTTTTTATGATATGTAATGATGTATATATGTTGATAATCATGTTATATATATGTTAGAATGAGTTTAGACGAGAAAAATTATGTTTTGGAACTGATTCTGATCGTTTTCGAACAACCGCCGACCTCGACTGTTCTCGGCGATCGTCGGCGATCTTAGGCGCTCGTTATAAATTTTAGACCGCCGTAGACCGCTTGAAGATGTATCGTAGGCGTTCGATTTTGAACTACCGCCGACCACAGACCGCCGGGGCGATCCTGAGCGATCCTAGGCGCTCTGTTTAGATTTTGTAGATTTTCATAATTTCACACCCTGATTCAATTCCAAACTATTTTTAGATAATTTTAATGATTAAATAAGATGTTTTAAGACCAAAATACATGATCAAATTCCTTGTTTTACAGAAAAATAAATTAGGAAGGTATTTAGGACATTAGTTGCCAAACTTTGAAAGAAATGGAGAAACCTAGTTTTTGGAAAACCTAACTTGTATTTAATTACTAGAACATCTTCTAAATGACACTATAACTTAGAAAACTGTATATAGAGAATTCAGAACTCAGATGACCGAATTTTGAAGTGATTGACAAATTTAACCTTTATATGCCGCTAGGCACCAACCCTTATAGAAATATTATATTTTAGGGAATTTTTAGAGTCTAGTGGGCATAGCTGGTTATGGATCCATAGTTGTAGCTAGATAGCTAAGGGATATGTCATTTGGGTTGAGTTACTCCTATATGCGACGCGCTTCCTTTGCAAGTTAGTTTGTCTGGGAAGGTCCTATGTCTGTAGGGACACCCCGATGAGCCGCTGGTGATTCCCTGTACATGTGGATAAGCGACCATCTCCATGTATTGATTTTGGTGCTGCATGCTGGTGGTACATGCCAACTCTGATGGGTAAGTGTGCAATAAGTCAGTGACTACGGCTCTTGTCTAAGCTACGCTGCATGGGACTTGAGTATCATTAGTAGCATTGCTCCTAAGTTGCACGGTGGTATAGCAATTGGTTGAAAATCATCTCAAAAGGTTTATCTATCTTTGTGAGTCCTACAATGACACTAAAATCACAACACTTGATATTATTATTGAATACATGCTGGAGGCATGTGATTGGGATATTGATCGGATGTTACTGCTTAGTGCATCCTAGCAATGTGTAGATCTTGTTATTGGATTCTTATGTTAAAACTTGTTGAAATTCATTTCTAGAACTGTTTATCAAACTGTTTTGTGTTCATGAATGATATGAATGATTATACGAGTCTGATTAGTCGATATTGCTTAATCGTGCATGAACTGTTACTTTACTTATATGAACTGTTTAATCATGCATGTGTTACCTACTGGGATATTCGTATCTCACCCTACTTTTATTTCATTTTTCAGCTGATACGCGAGAGGAGGATCTTAGTGATTTACAGGGAGAGATAGCTGAGTATACACCGGAGGATTACTATTATCCGGATCTTGTTTGAGGTGGATGAATGTCATAGACTTAGCACTTTTGACTAGATTATTATTATTCATTTGGATTTGATGTATTAGAGAGATGAGAGAGAGATAGTAACCAGTTTATTTCACCAGACTTGATATTACTGATTGATGGTCAAACTATATGTTTATTTGAGGATTTTAAACTACACTTCCGCACATACTTGTTTCCGCAACTCTAATAGTATAATAAAGTGAATGGATTTTAATTCTTTGGTCTGGTATATTATTGATGATGTATTTGATATGGGCCAGTAACACCTCGGATTTGGTTGTTGAACTAAATTCGGGTTGTTACAGTAGCGAACCGGGTTCGGGTCGGGTGCTGGTTTGCACTGACCCGGGTTCGGGGCGGTACATAACTCTCACTCATACATAAGTTGGATTTGAATAAAAACAATTAGTAGTTTAATCTGGGATAAAAACTAAAAAATTGGAAAATCTATACAGAGCGCTTGATAAGTCGCTCGAGCCTACTTTGAGTTACTGGAAATTAGCTCTCGGCTTCTCTGTTTCAGGCAGGTCGCTAGAGCAATTGCTCGAGCGGTCATGCCTTAGGTCTTTACCTAAAATGATCGCCCAATATCGTGCTCGAGCGGCTGTTCAGGCAATTGGGCTTTTTGACAGTTCGCGAAATCTGAACTTTTGGGGAAATGTTGTTTTTCTCAAATCTCACTCATTTTTGGTGTTTTTGGGCTCTAAATTGCACCTAGCATGTGAGGAAATCTATTTCTTATAAAACCCCTAAAAGAAATCACCCCTATTTGTACTAATGAGCCATTTGTCATCTCAACCCTAACTTATACACTTTGCATACGAAAATGGCCAAAATTTTGAAATAGAGGTGAGGGTGGTGTTGCTTACCTCTTGCAATCACCCAAGCAAGCTTCCTAGCTTCTCTTGCAACCCACGAATAGCACCTTTGGTTGCTCTTCACCAATCTCCAAGCTTCCAAGCTTCACCACACGAAAATCATGAACTTGGGTTTTTCTTCTTTTCTTTTTCAAGTGTTCTTCCTTCAAATGGTTTAGCAAAGGATGGGAAGAGTGATGAGGGGAGAATAATGAGGAGAAGATGAAGAAGAAATGAGAGTGGGAGAAGAGGAGATGAAGAGGGAAAGGGTTTGGTTGTGTATGGCTTTCCCCTTGGTGCCTCTTCACTTAAGCAACTCCCACAAACAGATTTTACAGGTTTGCCACTGTCTCCTCCTATTACACACAAACGCCAACACTTAGCCATTTTCTCACTTAATATCCAACCTTATTCAACCAACTAAAGATTACTCACCTTCACAGGCGACTGTCGAGCCACGCTTAGACACTTTGCTTGCTTCAAGCTTGGGCTTCTCCAGCTTTACCTACACAACACATTCACTGTTTAGGGTGTGCTAATGGTATAGGAATTGGGGTTTCACATCTTCCCTTCCTATTCATATCAATAAAATTCTAATAAAACACTTAATCCAATATTTCCTCAATAAATTAATTAAATTATTTAAAAGGGAAAATTCAGGGGATTACAATATAGTATATAGTTTTGCCAGATCTTCAATCATCAGAGAATCATCTGCAATTGTATAGTATATATGGTTTTGGCATAATGGTATATACTATACAGTTACATCAGATTTTTGAGATTTGATTTGATATGATCCATGATTTGACCTTGATTAGACCTTATTTGACTTGATTTGACATTTTGTCTTTTAATGCCTTAGTTTGCCACTTGGCAGGTGTGCGCGCGTGGGAAACGCGGCACGGGAAATGTTCAGAATCGCCAACGCCTGATGGGATGTAGGCGGACACCTGGGTGCCTAACCTTGTCTATTGGGCTTTGGTCTGCGGCTTGAGATTCTAAGTCGGTTCTCGGTTGCGGTCTGGGAAAGTCCGTAGACACCCCAGTCCACCCCGTCGGATGACGGGTTCCGTGGGTTCCTTGGTTTGAGTCAGCTTGCTTTGGTCTCACCCGATTCCTAATCCGATATGCAATTGGGTTAAGTCTGGCGAGACCACCTGAGTGGTGTAGGTCCCTTTAATGGATTTTATCTCATTTACTTTAGGTTATCTGAGTTTGATGGGGTGGGCCCTGTTGGAAGGCCCACGGTTGCCTTGGTGGGCTTGGTTAAGCCCATGTACCCTTGGTGGGCCTCTGTCTAGTCCTAAGAGGCCCTTTGGGCTTAGGTTAGTGAGTTGATTTTACTTAATTGTTTAAGTTGGTATTTTAGGTGATTTTCATGCAAAAGGTTGGTCTGCATTGGTTGGCGGGCCCTAGGGTGGGCCCCCATGATGGTTGCCAAGGGTGTTTTGGATCTATTTTATTTAGCTTTGCCAAGAATGGGCTGGTCACTGGGCTTGGGGCCCGTGATCCAGTTTTGGGCCTGAAAGCCTAGTTCTTTGAAGCCTAGGGTTTGCACCCTAACTTGGTTGATTAGTGGGCTTTGGCGAGCCCGATAGGCCCTTGCCCTTGGTCTCGGCCAAACCACATAATGCAAGTACTCATTCCGCACAACAAGGTTCGGGTGGGCCGCATTGGGTTTGGCCCGCCCGGTTCGATCTATTTATTTTGCTTAACCTGTTCATTTTGCATGCTTTAGGGTTTATTGGGCTTGGCAGGCCCCGTTGGAAGGCCCACAAATGTTCCAAGTTGGACCTGCAGCCCATGTCCCAAGTTGGGTTTCCAGGTGACCCGGAAACCCTATTGGTTCGCTTGGTTTGGTTCAAATCATCACAAAAATTTGGCAAGGATCAAAGAAGACATCAAAATTGCATTTTTGTGTGTATCCGGCCTTAGTTGCCGAATACACGCAGGCCATAGGTGATCCGGCCTGAGTTGCCGGATCACCTCAAAAATGGCCTTTTTCGGGCTTTGGCCGTTGGAGTGATTTCCAGGGGTTCCTAGGGGCTTTCTGTAAGTTGTGTGGGCCCTCGGATGGGCCCACATTGGTTCAAGTGAGGGGGAGAACCCTCATTTGGCTTCTCTCTTGGGTTTTGAGCAACAAGGCAAGAAGGCCTTGAGGGGCATGGGGGTGCTGCTTCCCCCCTCCTTTTCCAATAATTACAGCAACAGGGTAGGGGCCTTGACACCCCTACCTGGGTTTTCCCAAGATATTGACCAACAAGCCTCAAAGCTAGATAGTTAGGCTTTCATGCTACGCAAACAAATCACAAAAACCGGCCTGTGCTTAAGACATGGGACAGTAACTCACAAACAAAATGGGAACTAGTTCTAGCATGTTCGTCGGGGGTGGTGTAAAACAATTAGAGCAGTGGGTAAGGAGGAAAGGGGTGCATGCTTTGTCACTTATAATACAGTAGATTAAATGGACTAGATGGGGGATGAAAAGCAAACAAACCGGAGCATGCAAACAAACCCTGCCAGGCACACCTTGATGAAGCTATTTCCTACTAAAAGAGCGTGTGTGTGCTGATGATACTCAAGAAATCCAACAGAAAACATACAAGATGGGCCACATAGCAAAGACCCATGCATGCAAATATGAGAGCAGCCGAGGGGGATCAGAAAACATCCCACCCTGGCTCTTTACCTGGTCTGAACCCAGATTACATACCCACACTAAGATTACTCCAACAAGGGAAGGAGAGGGGGGATTTACAAGGGTACATGAGATGGAACAACGAGAGGAACATGCTCCTCTGAGAAGTTACTGCAAATGAAGCCGGAACAGCACCCTACGGACACTATAAGTACGTAAAACAAAGATTCTCATACTTATATGGAGCTACACTAGGATCCCTCTCCTTCGTAGGGCTTCATTCCATGGAAAACAAAGTAAAAAGCATGCTTGACATACCATGGGAGTGAACTCATGCAAGGGAAGGAGACAAGCTTGGAAAATGCCTTAGAAAATTCTCACTTTAATATATTTTTAACACAAATGTAACCAAGAACCTTACCTTATGGTTCTTAAGCTTGGGAGTAGGGTAGAGACACCTCCTTGAAGATGGACAGCAGCTGTAGAGTCCCTCCTCTTGCACTAGAAGCGCTTGCTCTTCTTCTTGTTGGGGTGTGAGTGAAGAACAAGTAGGAAGGAGAAGGGTGGGAGTACTTGAGTTGGTGTGGGGAGGTGATGGGGGGCAAAGGGTGCTGTGAGAGACAGGATTCGGGTGGGAAGAAGTGGGGGAAGAAAACTGAAAACCAGACAAAAAAGCCAACCCCCGGAAATGAGCTGCTGTTTGCCTTTTATAGACAAACTTAATGTATCCGGCAACTCAGGCCGGATACACTAAGGTCTCTTCATATCCGGCCTCCATGGCCGGTTACACAGATGTTCCTTTGTATCCGGCATTCAATGCCGGATACAAAACATAATTATTCGAAAATTAAATGCCGCTGCGAACTTGTCGGGCGATCAGCGCGAATCTCGCGCGAAAATCTCCTTGTATCCGGTATTTGAGTCCGGATATGAAGAGGAGCAAGTGTATCCGGCATATTTGGTCGGATAAAAATCGAAAAATTACGGATTTGCCCTTGGATATTCGCAGATTCATCCGATACTCTTAGATATTCACAGATTTGGTCCCTGCGAAATTTTGCTTTAAACCCTGGGATATTTTGCATGTTTGGATATTAACGGATTGCCCCTCGAGATATTTTCTTGCGCTACTCGCCACGTGTGCAGTTTCCGGTTTTTCTGCTCGGAAACTTCGACAGCTCATATCTCCCTCATCCGAACTCCGATTTGAGCAAACTCAGTTGCGTTAGACTTGTATCGGAGCCCTCTATCCAATGATATAGAGCTAAGCACCTGGCTTGGGGTTCAAAAAAGTCAACTTTCGGATCACCCCCACGTTTGACCGGCCCACAGGACCTTCATCCGGACTCCGATTCCAGCAAACTCAGTTGCGTTGGACTCGTGTCGGGATTCTCTATCCATTGAGATAGAGCAAGGTGGCCAATTTTTATTTGATCAAAAAGTCAACTTTTCACCCCTTAGGGTTTGACTTTCTGTCCAAGGTTTGCATTTCCGACTCTTTCGGGAGCATAAAAATGAGGTGCTTACAGCAGGTTTTACCAGGTGTTCAGACTTTTTGCAATTTACTACCATTTTGTTGTTTTGCTCATATTTTCCTTATCCGAACTCTGATTCGCGCAAACTCAATTACGTTGAAACTTTGTCAAGATTTCCTATCCATTGGAATAGGGTGTGACAATCAATTCAAGTTTGATCAAAAAGTCAAATTTTGCTCCTTAGGTGTAATCCCCCGAATTTCCTTTAAATAATTAATTAATTTATTCAGGAAATTATTGGAATAAGTGATTAACTAGATTATATTGATATGAATAGGAGAAGAAGAGAAAGATCAAGTCTAAAATTTTTTGCCAAGGATTTGAAGATCTAAGTTATACTATCAAGTAAGTATAATTTTGAGGCTTTATTTGAATAAGCATGATAAAGGTGTGATGTAGGGTATCACGTTTTAATTAAAAATTTGAAAAATTACTAATAAGGACATGAGTTGGCATGTGATACTACTTAAGGTAAGAGCTGTAAAAATAACAACTCCTAAATAGGTTAGAATTGAACCTTGAGTTTAAATAGAAATTTTTATGGGATTAGAAGGTTTTATTCTTTATGTTTTGGACGTGTATTTATTGAGAGAAAGATTGTGGACATGTGGTTCAGATATAGAAGAAGAAATCACACCCAGATCAAAGGAGAAAGGTTGCTGTTTTTGCTAGTTTTAAGTTTTTGGATTATTTGCGAAAAAGAGGCAAGTAACACCCTTGTTTTTTATTAATCGTTGCATGGTTTTTGTTTATTTATTAAGGATGATTTGGAAAGTATTATGAGATGATTTAGAAGCAAAACCATGTGAGTTTATACAAGAAATTTGTAGGTTGTATGATTATGTTTTGGGTTTCTACAAAAACTGTTAAAGTGTATTTGTATGTTTGGTTTTGATTGGATTTGATTTAGAAACATTTTATATCCAAGTTTTATTGTGCTTAGTTTGGTCTAACATGTTTAGAGGATGTTTATGAATGATTTCGAGGTGATTTGAGGAGTTGGTAAGGTGTTGTTTGATTTTAGTTCGAAAATTCGCAAAACCCAGATTTTCGCAACTTTATGCGGACACCCTCAATGATGCTCAAGTGCTAAGCCAAGCACCATGATGACAAAGCGGACACTCGTCCCCGCTTGAGCGCCATTAAAGGTGCCCCACCTGTATTTTTTTTTTTTTTTATAAATTTCAAACTTGAGAGTTGTAAATTTTGGTAAACCAAACACCCAAGAGAAGGCTTGAGCACCATCCTGAGTGGCCAGATTCTAGAAATTCAATTTTTCTCGAGCGCTTGCAATAGCGCCCGACAACGCTCAAGCGCCCATGATGGAATTTTGAAAATTTTTAAAGATACCTAGTTTTTAATTATAAATTGTTTTTATTGATCCAACTCATGTGCCAATAAGATTAGAGTGTTTTGAGAATGTTTGCACTAGCCATTGATTAATTTGAATTTTTATAAAGAATTTGGGTGCATTTTACTAAAATGGCTTTTATTCAAGTTTATCGTTCCAAATCCTTTTATTTTTAATTTGGTTTGATTTTATTGATTCCTACACTTGTATTTGACCTATCTAAAAATGTTTCCATGATTATTTTAACATAATTGTGATTATTTTCCTCCGTGTACCTCAAAGTGGTTATTTCCTCACTCATGTAGGTTGAGTTTGAGATTTGTTTTCCTCTATGTATCTTGGAATTGATTTATGAATATTGTGGATTATTTTGGTATCAAAGATAACATATTTGTGTGCATGTGATTTCGCACGGGGCGCACTTCAACGGGTGCCAGTTTCGAGGGTTTAGGAGTCGCCATTGCCTGAGAAGTGCAGACAGACACCTGGGTGCCTATACAGGTCTATTTGAGTGGTCTGCGGCTTTTTAGAGATCCTGGTTAAGTTCTTGGTTATGTCCAAGGAAGTCCGAAGACACCCTGGCCCGCCCTGTCGATCTGACGGGTCCCTCGGATCTCCCTAGTTCAAGTCAACTTAGTCTCACCTGCTTCCTAGCCAGCATGTAACTTATTTGATCTAGCGGGGACCATTGAAGGTGTAGGTCCCTTTAATTTTATTTTTGTCTTTTAGTTTTTTAGTGAAGTGAGTTGGGAACGGGCCCCGTTGGAAGGCCTGCTAGAGTCCAAGTTGGGCCTGAGCCCAAGGCCTAGTTCGGGTTATTGGGTAACCCTTATTGGCTTTGGTTAGTTTTGGTTTAAAAAGTTGGTTAAAACATGCAAGCTTAAGTTGGTTCAGATTTTTATGGGGCCCAAGGGGCTTGGACTTGGCCCACGGGCAATTAATCAGGCCTTGTTTGGGCCAGATTGGATGTGGGCACCGTTTGAGGGCCCACGAAGCCTTGGAAGGCCCAGATGGGCCCACGGTCTCGAAACAGACTTGGGTTGACCCAAAAAAGCCAAAAGGGTTCAAATTATAACAAAACGGGTCGGATTGAGTCCAACCGGGTCAAAAAATTTGATTTTTTAACTTATTTTGAACTTGACCGCATTTGAAGTGCGGTTTGGGCTGAGCCGCATATTGAATGCGGTTGAGGCTAGACCGCATTTTAAATGCGGTCGAGCCTAGACCGCATTTAAAGTGCGGTTTCAGCTCGCTTCTCAAAGAACGCCACGAAACTGATGGGGAATGGTTCGGCTGCTTCTTGGGGACGTTCGCTAGCTTCTGTGGCCTCCGATACTCGCTCCTGATAATGAAAATGCCCTTGTCCAATTTTAAACAAACCATTTCCCAACGATTCCTAGATGATGAAAAATACTAACTTCAAAGTGAGGAAACAAACTTTGAAACAAGGACCTTCGATGTCTCTGTTTGGCTTCAAAGATGATCTTCTCTTCTTTCTTCTTAGAAAGTGTGATTAATGGCCTCACAAGCCCCTTGATACATCTCATCTCAATTCCAACATTCAAGCAAGCAAAGACCCAACAAGGTGTGTGTATAAGATTATATGCGTGTGTGTGTGTGAGAAATCTTTGCCACCCACATGCATGATCCTAGAGAGATATTAACAGAAAAATACCCAGGCAAGTGAAGGGAATGAGGGAAAGGGGATTAAGGGTACAATATTAATATTAAGGAGGACAAACCCCTCCATAAAAAAAAAGTATCAGTAAAGACAGCTAAACATAGCTTATTTATGAAATCCCTTAGCTATTTTACCAACGTAGCTCTCCTCCCATTCTTGTGTAGAGATCCCCACCTTCCATGGGGTCTCTTACAGCATGCAAATGAAGAGCAAACGAGTTAGAAAGGATATAACAGAAATAAGTGCTAAAAAAGAACTTAAAACAAAAGTGGCCGGAACAGCCTGATTTTCATGTATGTTGAATACAAAGTTATGGGGAAGCTTACAGTGCTATTACTACCTTGTTTTAAGGTGTGAAGGTTCTTTGGTTAACACGGACAGCACTTCCGCCCTCCCTTTGATTCTCCAAAAAAGGGTCACCTCCTCTTGCTCTTTTGTAATTGGAAATAGGACAAAAGAGGGACAAAAGAAGGCCTAGGGGTATTTTGGGTATAGGAAAAATATTTAGGTGAGTGGGTAGGTGTTCAGAGGGCTAGGAGGTTGCTAGAGGGGCAGGGGGTCGACAGGGTAGAAAAGCCTTGCAAACAATGGGGTGAAAATGCCTATTTATAGGCATTTTTTCCGTGTCCGCATTTGAAATGTGGATGTGCCTTGTCCTCATTTCAAATGTGGACGAGCCACCCATGTGCCAAAATCTCACCAAATCAGCCAGCTGTCGCTGTACAGGACACATGTCCCATTTCTAGAAGGGTTGTCCGCATTTTAAATGCGGTCGTGCCTTGACCGCATTTAAAATGCAGACACGCACGTTTTAAAAATGCTGGATTTGAAATTTTTTATTAAATTTGATTTTTTGCAAGATTCTCATCCAATTTTTGATTATTTTATTATTATTATTATAAAAAATCTTAGATTAATATTATTAAAATATTAAGATATTTTTTGATAAACATTTATTTTATTTATTTATTGATTTATTCTATTTTTTGCTACCTTTTGTCACGGGGGCAGTTTTCCTGAAACTTCAACTGCCTATAACTGTCTCATCCGGACTCCGATTCCAACAAACTTAGTTGTGTTGGAACCATGTCAAAATGCTCTTTTCAATGAAATGAAGTTTGATGGCCAATTTGCACCAGATCAAAAAGTCAATTTTTTGGCCCCCTAAGGGTTTGACCTTTTTAGTTAAAATTTTATTTTTTGTATTTTTGGGGTGCAAAAATGAGGTGTTGACAATATTTTCATTACTTCGTTTTATGTGGCTAATGAGAATAGCTTGGTATTGATCCATAGTTTAGCTAGGAGTGAAAATAGTATTTTCTTTTTTTAGTTAACCCTATTCATCTATGCTGCCGTCGTGTATCTTGACGAGAACTTCCTATATCTAGTCGTGCTATAGCAATCCTGGTGTATCTCAATGTGGTTATTATTTTGGGCTACCCACCATGTATCTTGGTCTAGTATTTCAACATTGTTGCAGTTGATTGGATTGTACGTGCTAGCACTCTGTGTATCTCGGTTGGGTGATCCGTGATAAATCAATGACCGTATATCTCAGCTTCATACTTAAGCCGTGAGGTGGAAACCCTTGACTCAGGCATTTAACTCTTTAGAGATGTATTGTTTTCATGAGTCTTGTGATGTCACAACATTGCAAGGATTTGATTTGGTTGAAAAGTATTGTTTTGATATTGATTTGGAAATTCGTTTGCAAACGAATTATCCGTTACTGTTCTATATTTAAAACACATGCTATCTTGAAAATATATGATAAAAATGTTTTATTCATGCATGTATTACTTGTTGGGATATTGTATCTCATTCTTATTTTGTTTTGTTTTATTTTCAAACATTCCTGGAGAGGTCGATACTGCTGGGGGTAGAGACACAGGGTACTAGTGAAGAGCATCCAGCTGATGATTACATAGAAGACGATTACTACTATCTTATATAGGATTTTGATTTATGTTATTAGGAGTTTATTTTTCTGTAGTTAGGAAGTTATTTTATGATTAGTGAGATGAAATGAGTGATGTAATAGACCTTTGTGTCCAGAATTTTTATAGTAGGAGATTTATTTGTTTTATTTGAAGACAATTTCAGGTTATTGATTAACAAAGATTCAGTTTAGTTTGGTTTTATTTTCCCTTTTGTTTATGCACTCTAATATTAATATAATTATTGAATTATATTATGACATTGGCTTGCTCACTACAAAAAAGACAACTTTTACCGGCGGTAACGAACCGCCGCTAATAGCTAGGTTACCGCTGCTAAAATAATTACCGGCCGGAAGATAAAGCGTCACTGGCGATGCCGTCGGTGATTGAATTAGCGGTGGAAATAGCGGCAGCAATATATACCCGCCGGCCATGAATACAAATCCACGACCGGACGAACTTTCCGCCGCAAAATGTTGATACTTTACCGTCCCCAAGATTTCCGGCGGTAGTGTTACCGCCGCTGATTCACCCCCATTTACGGCAGGAAATGTTACCGCCGCTTATTGCTCATATATTCCGGCGGTAATCTTCACCGCCGCTTTTGCTCCCAGATTTACCGGCGGGTAATATTACCGCTGGTAAATATTCCAAACATATACCGGCAGCAGATTTACCGCCGCTATATATACTTTAGCGTCCAAAATTTAACCACCGGTAAAAATCTATGCCTGCTTAAAACATTTTAGCGGCGGTAATAATTACCGCCGCTAAAAGTAACACCTGCACTTGCTAAACAATGGTTAGTTAGTCTATTCCATTCATTCTAAATACACCTGATATAACCTGTTAGCAGTAAAAAAAACTATATATAGCATTCCACCAAATAATGAAAAGTAATCAAACTATATACAGCATTCCACCACTAACTATTCATTCATAGTAGAACATTTGAGAATTAATAAGAAATTATATAGAAGAGTTATACTTGTTTCTAAGGATGTAGAGAAGATTGATTATGATGAATTCAAAAAAAATACTCCAATAGATCATATGCATCCATAATGATTTGGTCCTTGAGGAGCTGCTCAACCTGAAAAATAAAACAAAAATCAGTAATACAAGAAGGCCAAGGAAAGCTCAATAATGGCATGCAATCCCATTTAAGCTAACTAGAAAATTGTCTGCAAATGAAAAAACTTAGTAATATTTTGACTGAAGATAAAGTTTTCAAACAAATTGTGATGAAAATACAGGATTCTTATTGCCAACACAATTAGTTGCAATAAGGCAATTTTTTCTTGTTCTATTGTTAACCAATGAAAATATAAATATCTGCTATGCTGCAAAACCAGATAAAGAAACAGATGATGAGCAGTAACACACCTGTGAACAATTTTAAAATACCAAATTTATTCAAATCCCAACTTTAGAACTAACTAGACACAAAAATAACATCCTAAAATTTTGCAGAAAAATGGCTATATAACGCCTGTACATACGAGAATGGGCTAAGCCCCCAATCACAAATAATCACCTAATAAACACAGTTTATCATACAGAACATAATAAGATATGAGTATTCTAATAAATTTCTCATGCATATACTTCAAAATTCCAATGACAGTTCTAGAATATTGAAAGGACTGTAATTAATCTGACAATCAAATCCCCACACAGGAGATGTCACATGAAAAAAAAATGGCCTTCAAATAATCAAATCCCCACACAGGAGATGTCACATGAAAAAAACTTGAAAATAGATCAAATTTAGAAAAGTACGGAAAAAAAACCAATAGGTAAAATAACTAAAATTACATCCAATAGCTGAAAAAATGAGATTAAATTTGATGATATATACACACGAGATCACATACCTCGACAGGCGATTTCAAATGTCTGAAAGGATCAATTCACATAATAAACACTGAATCTAAGAATCAAAATGAAAATATAATATAAAATGCCCCTATAATGGACACTATTAGTGAGCTACTAAAAATTTAGGGATTGTTTAGGAACCTAAATAAGCATTTAAATGGGCACAGAACCAAGACTATAATACAATAAGTTCCCTAAACAATAAATCTACAAAAGAGTACCAAATTCAGCCAAAGAAAACAAAATAACTCTAACACGTGCAGAAATCAATAAGAACTCAGATCTACCATTAGGAACCCATAAATGGAGTTAGACAGAAAAGTTTGGATACTAATATTTTGACTGAAGATAAAGTTTTCAAACAAATTGTGATGAAAATACAGGATTCTTATTGCCGACACAATTAGTTGCAATAAGGCAATTTTTTCTTGTTCTATTGTTAACCAATGAAAATATAAATATCTGCTATGCTGCAAAACCAGATAAAGAAACAGATGATGAGCAGTAACACACCTGTGAACAATTTTAAAATACCAAATTTATTCAAATCCCAACTTTAGAACTAACTAGACACAAAAATAACATCCTAAAATTTTGCAGAAAAACGGCTATATAACGCCTGTACCTACGAGAATGGGCTAAGCCCCCAATCACAAATAATCATCTAATAAACACAGTTTATCATACAAAACATAATAAGATATGAGTATTCTAATAAATTTCTCATGCATATACTTCAAAATTCCAATGACAGTTCTAGAATATTGAAAGGACTGTAATTAATCTGACAATCAAATCCCCACACAGGAGATGTCACATGAAAAAAAAATGCCATGTCATGTCCACATCAACAAACGTCAACAAAGTGCCACTGTCCAACTACTTAAAAACCAACTTTTGCTATCTAATTTTTCTTTCAAAAGCTGAACAGATCATGCATGTTGAACACAGCATGGATCACTATTGTTCTTCCCCTCGTTCTCAAAGTTCGTCTAAAATATATCCTCTCACAGGAACCTAGGTCTCTATTTATGTTGGTTTATGAACAAACCATCATTAAAGTCCTCAAGAAATGGATCCAATTTTGGTTTATGAAAATGAAATTAGAAATAAAAACACCCACATACACAAACGAGAAAACAAGTGTCTGAAGTAAAACCTCCTCAACATTTAATAACAAAATGATGAGCTTAAATACACAGATGCACTCACACACATAAATGTAGATATAAGCACTCATACAAACTATATTGAATAAACTAAACTGAAAAAATACTCACTTTCTAGGAAATGTTCTAGCAATGATCAGGAGGGCTGTCTGGCATTTGGTGTGGAGTATCATCCCCACCTGATGATTGTCCAGCCTATAATATAAGTAATTACTTTTCATTAAATGTACATATTAAGATAATGTAAAAAAGTGAAAACTATTTTAATTATTGTATGCATACTACCTGTCCCGCAAATGAATAAAATAAACGTTGAAGCTCTGCTATCTGTCTATTAGCCCGCTCCATATCTCTGTTAGACCGCTCAGCTTGTTCCGCTCGTAGTCGCCTCTCCTCTGCCAATTGTTCCTCTCGTAGTCGCCTCTCCTCTTCCAATTGTTCCTTCAGTTTATTTAGTTCTTGCGCATCAACGCCTTGACGGCTTGAGGAGGAGCCCCACATTTTAGTGGGAGTAACGCCCATCCCACAACATCTTACCCGACCATGGGCATCAGGTCCCATGACCTGTGTGTAGATGTCATCACAAAAGGTACCATCTGGTGTGCCAGCAGCCATAATATTTCTCATTTGCTCCTGCAAAAAATATGTGAATAACTTTAAAAATATGCTGTTCATGAAATTATTGCATCTAATTAACTGATAATTTTAATTCAACTTATTATCTTATTTCCAGCATCCTTGCTAATCGGGGAACCGTCCTTCCGTAGATGCGTATGGATGAAGGTCTCTGCTCACCCCGACAATTCCTGCATGAAAATGATGCAAAGGTATAAGTCATCCGTAGTTAGCTTGAAGTCCTTAACAAGTGTGTATACCTTCTCCTTTCGAACTCGAGCAAAACTTCGAGTGCCAGCTGTATGTGCTAGCGTCTGCTGAGCACGATTGTTACGATTTCGATCTGACAAGGCCTGATACATAAAAAAAATTAATTAATTAAGGCTTTACAAATCTACTATATGCTAAAAACCAACAATAGCAAATTTTTTTTTTTTTTTGGTATAAACCTACAATAGCATTTAGAAGAAAAATATTTACCTGAGCTTCTTGTTCACCCCAGTGGTACACAAGTACACTCCATTGTGCTTCAACCACCGATGGAGGACTATTTCTAAATCTTTCCTCATTTGTTGCATGCGGATCATAATACTTCTACTTCAACTCTGATTTGTAGTCTTTCCATTTTTTATTTATAGAACGAAAAACGAAGTTCTTCAAGCTATCATCAACGTCAAATTTACTTTGCATAAAAATGCATGACATAACAACGATTATAAACAACAAACAATAGTTGAAACAAGTAGTGAACAAATTCAAAACATTTACAATAGGTTGCGAATGCTTTACCTGTACACGATGCCATGCGCTCATTTTGGCATCATCAGATACCTCTCTCCATGTTTTGTGGATCAATGGTATTAACGAACCATCTCGGGCTAATATCCCCAAATAATTCGATAATTTGGAGACATGCTCTCCAACCGGCTGTCCCATTTCATCGACCTCAACATGGAATTTCTAACCAGGTGGTAGACGATGTACATCTACACACCTGGTGGGTCCTCTAGTCCTCCTCGTAGAAGATGAGGAGGCCTCAGCCGCATCGGTCGATCCATCCATCACACCTGTATAATCACAAGCCTTATAATAAATACAATGGAAGTTGCAAAAAATCAAAGGGAATGACATTCTGGAGCTAAAAGGAATTTCCAGTTTTTAAAAAGCATTGTTAGTTGACCTTTATACAATCCATATATCAATAATCATCTTCAGCATTATCTGAATCGTCTTCGTTTGAAGCATCGTGAGTGAGAGGAATTTGTTTCTCCAACATTTGAGGAGCATCAACTGTTATTGCAGGTACATCTGCTCTCGCCCAGCTCACACCATCTAAATCATCTCCACGACCCGCTAGATCTTGTGGACTGTATGATTCACATTCCATATATTGATCATTGACGACTTCTCTAACATCAAACAAGTCCCTAGGCTTGGTCTTTACAACAACGTTCCATTCTTCATCGACTGGATCAGGTACATAAAAAACTTGCTCAGCTTGGGTTGCAAACACGAATGGGTCGTCCGACACTTGCTGCCCCGTATTCAATAAGCGCTTGAAATTCACAAGTGTGAACCCCAGCTCATTAGTCTTAATTCCCCTTCCTTGTGCCGTAACATCTACCCAATCACACTTAAATAATATGTATGTGAGGCACTCCGAATACACCAACTCGATTATATCAGTTAGACGTCCGTAGTAAGAGATGTTGCTTGTTATTGGCCGTTTGTCCTTAGCACTTGCATAACTAGTAGTACTTGCGTTCACAACAACACCACTGTTTTGACTTTTTGCTGATCTATCTTTCTCATATATGCAAAACCGAAATCCATTACTTATATAACCCTTAAGCCTTTTTGCATAAGAGTATGGGCCCTGCGAGAGCAACACAACTTCCTCGGGTACACTAGTTTTTGAATTTTTCAATGTTGCAACCTATTCACAGGGACCAAAGATGTTAAAACATTCGAAGGGAAAAAAATTAATAATAACAACTATATAAACACCAACCGGATGTGGAAATTTTTACTCACATGATCCCTAAACCACTGTGGGAATTCTTCATTTTGCTTCTTTTGTAGTTCATGAAGACTTGCTTTAGGCTTAGACATCCTAAGAAGAGCAAGATGAGTCCTGCAAGTTAATAAAAATAAGACAATCAATCCATCCAATCGAAGCATCGCACTGGGTTATGCAATGGAGGACATAAGCATCAATATCTTACTGTTGATATGATGCAACCCTGTCATCATTGAAAAGCACATAACGATTTATTTGTGCCCATTCAATATTTGATAGTTTAAAGGACTGGGCACCGCCAATCGCACTATCATCAACATTTCTCACTGGTCGGTTTGTTTTAGATGCCACATTTGAGAGGTATCGAGAACAAAATATCAGACACTCTTCTGCAATGTATCCTTCTGCAATTGATCCTTCCGGGTGAGCTTTGTTTCGTACATACGACTTCAAAGTAGATAAGTACCTATAATTTAGAAGAGTTCCATTTTCAAATTTAACGGATAACAATCAATTAATGGTACAATCTGGTGTAACTTGAAATTTTGCATAACAAACCTCTCAATTGGATACATCCAGTGGTAATGAACAGGTCCACCTAGCATCACCTCATCCGTTAAATGAACTGGCAAGTGCACCCTAATATCAAAGAACGCTGGAGGAAAAATCCGTTCCATCTCGCACAGCACGTGCGCTATACGTTCCTGAAGTCGCCTAAAGTCATCAGCATCACAAACTTTAGAGCACAACTCTCGGAAGAAGTTGCTCAACTCTATTAGAATAGCTGCTACATTCTTCGGCAATGCCTTTCGAATAGCAAGAGGCAAGAGTTGTTGTATTAGCACATGACAATCATGGCTTTTAAGTCCGAAAATCTTAGACTCTTTAATACTTACATGCCTTGAAATGTTGGAGGCATATCCATCAGGGACTTTCAAACTTTTCAATACTTTGCAGAAAACATCTTTTTCACGCTTATCCATCGAATAACATGCGGCTGGCAAACATGCTTTCTTTCTATCAGGCAATATAACTGGATGAAGTTCATGTCTAACACCAAAATCTATCAAATCCAAGCGTGCTTTGAGATTATCCTTAGATTTCCCCTCGATATTCAACAATGTACCAATTATATTATCACAGACATTTTTCTCAATATGCATTACATCCAAATTGTGCTTTAAGGGGTTATCTGCCCAATACGACAATTCAAAAAAGATACTTTTTTTCTTCCAATTATATGGCATGCCACTTTCTGCACTGTTTCTTCCACGCTTACGCTTTCCAAATATATTTGAACTGTCCCTCAGTTGATCCAATATCTGGAAGCCTGCTAATGAACTAGGAGCTTCCCTTGTCTCAATAGTACCGTCGAAAGATTGTTTTTGCTTTCGAAATCTGTGATTAGGAGGCAGAAACCGACGATGACCCATATAACAGTGCTTTCTTCCGTTACGTAAATAATAGCTGCATGTATCCTTGTGATAGGAAGGACATGCATATCGTCCTTTTGTGCTCCATCCGGAAAGCATAGCATACCCAGGAAAATCACTGATCGTCCACAACAATGCCGCACGTAAAGTAAATTTCTCCTTCCTCAATGCATCATAGGTCTCAACCCCAGAAGTCCACAAGTCTTTCAACTCATCTACTAAAGGTCTCAAGTAAATGTCAAGGTCGTTTCCTGGACCAAGAGGCCCTGGTATCAATAAAGAGAGAATCATATTAGGTTGCTTCATGCATAACCACGGTGGCAAGTTGTACGGGATCAAAATAACAGGCCAAGTGCTATGCGATATACTCATCGTCCGGAATGGGTTAAACCCATCAGTTGCTAAGCCAAGCCGAATATTACGAGGATCCGAACTGAACGTAGGGTTCATCACATCAAGAGATTCCCAAGCAAAAGAATCTGCTGGATGCCTCATCATTCCATCGACAGTGCGGCCCTCTGCATGCCATCTCATATCATTAGAAATTTTGGACGACATATACAACCTCTGGAGACGTGGTTTTAACGGAAAGTGCCTGAGAATTTTTGCTGGCTTCTTCTTACCCTTCTTATCCGAGTACGCGTCCTCGGATTTCCATCTAGATGTACCGCAGATACCACCAGATTGTTTCTCAGATGAATCTTTCCAAAACAACATACAATCGTTCGGGCATGCATCTATTTTGTTGTAAGTTAAACCTAAATCTGATATCATTTTCTTCGTCTGAGAAAAATTCTCTGGCAACGTTGACCCCTCAGGAAATACCTCTCTCAAAGCATCAAGCAATTCACTGAATGAATTATTGCTCCACCCACCTCGACACTTTATTTCATAAATTTTGAGGACGAATGACAATTTCGTGTGTCTTTTACAACCAGGGATTACCTCTTTATCAGCATCCGATAAAAGTTTTTCATATTTACTATAATCCTGGTTTGCAGTGTCTGTTGATGGACACTGCGGTGAATTTGCAGACATTCTTTCACCACCTTCGCCATGGACCCCAAGAATATCTTTTAACATAGTCTTCATTTCATCACCACCTTCAAAATGTGCATCATGACCACCGTCTCCAGTATCATCCCGAGATGAACTTGCTATATGGAATTCCTCTCCATGATGATACCAGTTTGTGTAATATTTATCAAACCCGTTGCATATCAGATGATCATATACAGCCCCTTTACTTTGAAGCAATACATTATTGCATTTCAGACACGGACACTTGATCATCCCATTAATGGTTGCTCTACAATCATAAGCAAACTTGATGAAATCCCGAACTCTAGTTCGATATTCTTGACTAATCCTATTTCACCAACATTACATCATTATTTATTTAATTTATATATGACGCTTTGGGATTGAATTTAAAACCTTTAAATAATAACATAATGAATACCTAGACAGCTGAATCCAACTTCTATCCATTTGTTCGTACACTTGTAGAAATATGTTGAATTTCCTTCTGCAAAATTTCAAACCATTGTACAAGCCTTACACCAAACTTTGCATATATATTCAACTTCAAAACTTTGTACACAATTTGCCTTCCTTCCTCCGATTTTCAACATAAGGTTTCTTAGTTTCTGCCTCGTTTAGGGTTTTGCAATTTTCAACACATCTTTTTTTTTATTTCTTTTGGAAAATTAGTTTTAAGTGATATTTTTTAACATAATTCAGATTCAATCATCAAATTCTTGATAATTAATAATTAGTGATTTTTTAAAATAATTAAAAATCAATACCATTTTACTGTTCATAAAAAATTGGGAAAAACACAAAAGTATACTATTAATAGAATCAAAATTACCTAGAGTTTTTTCTTTTCTAATTTCATACATCAATCGAATTTTTACCAACTACCTTAACTGGAAACCCAATTTCATATATACAAAGACCAAAACAGTTATATTCCAATCCTAAATTTTCGGAAAAACGGCTATATAACGCCTGTATTTATAAGAATGGGCTAAGCCCTCAAACTCAAGGCGACTGAAGAAAGAATTGTACAAAGCCTCAAATTCATCATCTACTCGACCTCTAACTTCTCCAGAACGAACATTCACAAACTAAAAATGCAGGGGGGCAGCCTATCTACATACTGGAATCCAGCATAGCCTCTTGTTATCACAAATTGACAATATTCAGAATCATGGCAGTCATAGAGAATCAAAACAAGTTATTGCCAATGGAAATCAGATATCATCTCTAAACAGGTTATTGCCAATAGAAATCAGGTTATTAGGAACATAGAGCACATCACCAACGACATGGTTTACCTGAGTTGATGAAGGACGTGAGCAGCGATACTGGAGGCGACGAGCAATGGTGTTGTCAAAAACTGCGACAGCGATGAGCAACGCCGATGGCGTCGGAAAGTGCGACGGCGCAGCACATGACAATCATGGATCGAGTAGAAACAAAAACAATAAGAAGACAGGACTGCGACAAAAAAAAGGAATCACCGAGGCCGGACATGGCTTACCTGAGTTGACGAAGAACGTGAAGGCAAAACCCTTAATCGCTGATGAGCAAGGCAGTGATACTGGCCGGAGGCAACGAGCAATGGCGATGGCGACGAGAGCAACGGTGGCGACGGCAATGGGCTCCGGCGACGGCGATGAGCGATGGCAGGAGGCAACGAGCAATGGCGACGAGCAATGGATACTTCCAATGACAGCAACGGTGGCGACAGTGGAGACGGTGACGGCGACAGCAATTGGCGACGGCAATGGGCACCGGGCTCCGGCAACGGCAATGAACGACGGTGACGGAACGCGCGACGGCAGGAGGCAACGAGAAACCACAGCAACAGTGGCGACGGCAATGGGCGACGGCGATGAGCGACGGTGATGGCAACGGTGACGGTGACGTGCAACGGCAACGCAACAACGATAGTGCGGCAAAAAACTTTTCGCGCAAGAAGAGATGAAACAGGGAAACAGAGTCCAAATTAGGGATTTTACTCGAATGGACTTTTAGCGGCGGTAACATATTACCGCCGCTAATAATATAATCACCGTCAGCTATACGAATAATTACCGTCAGCCACTTACCGCCGGAAAAGGGTTTTCTTTTGGCTTGAGTTCCCGCCAACTTATTACTGGCGGTAGCTATGTTACCGCCCCTAAAACTTGATATAGCGGCGGGATCTACCGCCGCTAAAAGATATTCGCGCTCAAAAAACTCGCGCCATATGATTTTCGCATCGGTATTAATTTTTTGTGGCGGAAACCATGATTACCGCCGGTAATTATCCTTTTCGCGGTGGAATATTCTTACCGCCGCTAAAAATGTGTCGCTAATTCTTCACTTTTTTGTAGTGTGCGCTATTGGCTCATGCATAGTGTTACCGTGAGACGAGTTATATCTTTAATGAACAACTCGGATCCGGAGCGTTACATTAGGGTTTACCCTGTCTTTTAGGGTTTTCATTTTTGGCTTTGGAGGGGGGGTGGTTGCAAAAATGATGTGCTTACAAATCCAAAACAGAATTATGTTATTTTGTTTGACCATGGAAACAAGTTTCAAAAACAAACTCAAAATTTTACCCCTCCAAGTCTTGGGCCTTTTGGCATCTTTCATCTTATTCCACTTTTCACTTCATACCCTGCATTGTCCATTGTTAATTAGTGAGGCTAGAACTTTTAGATATCTAGACTTCATGTCCATGAGGGCCATAATCTAGATCATTAATAAATAGAATATTTCTAAATTGCTTAATGAATTATTTCAGTGATCATTTTCACATAAATTGATCAGTCAAAAAAATAATAGTGCTTCTAAAGATGAGTTAGAGATCCTCGTTAAACTAACAATACTATAGAAGACAGATAAATTGATCGTGCATAGTCACCAACAGACACATTCCACTTCATTGAAGAGTTAGATATCCTCATTAAACTAACAATACTATAGAAGACAGAGACCAGGAAATAACCATTTGCAATAACTTTATGGAATCTTTAGGATTTGAGGACTTTCAGCACATGAAGCAAGGATGAATTAATAGCCTTTATCCAGCCCACTTGTTCAGCCTGTATGGACTTCTGAGAACCAAATGCTCATTGAAAGGCAGGGAAAAATAGAGGAAGTGAAGAATCAAGCACTGAGTTGTGTTCTGAAATCAGGCATTTATAGTACCATCATTGTAAAAGCAACTTGCAGTCATGGACTTAGAATTGATTTAGAAAGATAGGAAAGCAAAGAAAAAAGAAGAGAGGAATTTCAGCAGCAATGGAATTCGCATAATTTGCTAACATTGGAGGAGGGAAGGATGAGATGTTCATTTATGATGACACAGTCCATATCTCCCTTATGAGAATATGTGATTCCTTTTTCCTTCTTTCTTTATTTCTTTGTTTTTTTCATCATTATCTCTTTTTGGTGTGGGGATGGATGAGAAACAATAATGTTATATTGTACCAGCATATAGTAAAAGGACACTCAAATTATGTTGAAGATTTGTTTATGCAGTCATGTGGCCATTCATCATACAACCGCAGCATTGGAATTTGACATTACTCTCTCTCTCTCTCTCTCTCTCTCTATCTCTCTCTAGGGGTTGGTCTGCATTTTAGAGCTCTGGGCAAGGCCTGGTTACTGTTCGGGACAGTCCGTAGACACCCTGTCTGCCCTGTCACTGACAGGTCCCATGGGCTATTCCTGGTTGGATATTATCGAGTTAACTCATTTTCTCACCCATCCTATGCCATCACGCAAGTAGCTTAAGTCTGTGTGGGACCACAAGTTTGGTTTGGTCCCTTTGATTCAGTTATGTCCAAGTGTATCAAGTGAGTTTGATTGATAGGGTGGGCCCCTTTGAAAGGCCCACAAGAATCCAAGGTGGGCTGGTTGGAGCCCAAGTGCCCTATTTGGGTTTTGGGAACCCTTTAGGAAGTTGGTTAGGTTTGGTTACTTTTAACAATGTGGCATGTTGCCTTAATTTCATTAACTGAGTCTGCGATGCTCTTGTGGGCCACTGGTGAGCCCCACAATGGTATCTCCATTTGATTTATCTTTTTTTTTATGTTTGATGCCAATGTGGTCTAGGTATTGGCTTGGGGCCTTCCCTAGGCTTAGATTTGGAAATCTAAGTCTTGTGAGAGGTGAAGGGATAGGGTCCTCTACCTTGGTGTGACTGGTTGTATTATCTCTTAAAAGAGAACAAACATGGGCCCGACAAGCCCTCATCCTTGGTATCAGCCAAACCATCTACTCCTATGAGCATGCCTCTTTTTGGGCTTTGATTTTGGGCCTCTGAAAGTGTGGCATTTATTTGCTTTTATTTATTGTTTATTTAACCTTGAGTGAAGTGAGTTAGAATGGGTTTTTTGTGGGCCATCTTGTAGACCCACGAAGGCCTAGATCATGGTGGAGAACCTAATTAGGCTCCTTTGATTCATTTTAATGCCGAAAGAATGGGGAGTAGGGCTAGGGGCCTTGCTTCTTTACCCATGAGCAGAAACTCATGTGGTTGGCAAAGGCTATAGATGCCTCTCCCAAGGTATCTAGGGATTGATCATTCTCTCCCTATGGAGGCAGAAATGAGGGACCCGAAAGGTCCTTCCCAAGTCCAATTCGGCCATAAAATTTTGCACACCCAATCAACATTCAAAACCATGTAAAAAGAGCGAGGTGAATATTGAAATGATGCTAGAAATATATGGACAAGTGTGTGGATCATTCATACCAATGTGCACGGAAAAATAAAAAATAAAATTAGGAAGCATGCTTCTAAAGATGAACAAGACATGCATAAGGCTACTAAAACAGTGAATATATGTGTGTGTGCCATTCATGCTCTTGTGTGCATGTATCACATGAATACAAAATCAAGAGAGTAGATAAGATATGCCATAAGTGACAAAGTGGTGTGCGAGGTATCAATGTTCATATGGAGTAGACATGCATTCCATTAATCATGTTATTAAAAAAGGGATGGATGATTGGGTGTGTTCTTACTGCACACACCTCATTTCTTCTTACCAAAAGAAACAATAGCACATCAACCAAGTAATGAAAGAAATAAGAACTAAAGAAAGGTGGAGGGGGATTTATGGGATACATTAGATCCCGAAGTAAAAGGGGAGGAGAGGGACTTCTCTTTCACTTGAAAAGGAGCCAAATGAATGAGTTAGAACTCACAAAAAAAATAGTGTATTGAAGAAGGGAGCTAAAAATGAGCTAAACGATACTAAAATGGTACTTATAACATGCTCTCATTCTCTCTTTATACGATCATCTTCCTTGCTTACTTTAAGGGGTGCTTCTCATGAAGAACATGGCCACCAAGATAGGAAAAGAAGGGAAAGAAGAAATAGAATAAAAAATAAACACATATCTTTCTTCGTATCATTATTGTATGCAAGCCATAAACATATATGTTACAAAGAATACCAAATGGGGGACTTACCTTGAAGGAATGAAGCTTAGAGTGCTTGGAGATCCCTTAAAATACTTGGATAGCTGTTGGGCACTTCCTTCTTCCTCTTCAAGATGGTTTTAGAGTCTTGTTAAAGTTCTAATGGGGGTAGGAGGAGGTTTGGTGGTGGTGATTTGAGAGGGATTTAGGGTAGGTTTTGGGTTGTTAGAGGACTTGGAAAGCTTGGAAGAAGCTTTTTTGGTTCCTCTAGATTGGAAGAGAGAATGGGAGTGTTCCTCCCAATTGGTCCGTGTAACGCCCCGGAATCGAGTTACGTAATGAAACCGTAACTCTTTCCTGAGGAGTTAACTTTTCTATACAAGATTGCTATATCAGAGTAAGGAAAACATGAAATGGCGATAACATAATCAGAGTCAACTAAAATTTTCCTCAACTCACCTGAATCAAGGATATACCCGCCTATATCGTCCTCTCTGAAATCTAAAAACAAAAGGAATGAGATACGACTATCTCAGCAAGTAGCACATGCATGCTCAAATATATTTAATTTAATTTCTAAAACATGCACGATTAAAACAGACTCAATGATTAACCACAGATAAATCGATTAATCAGACTAATCCAGCAAAACAATATCAAACCACAAAGTAAGGTGGGACTCGTGAAATTTGACCACTTTGTAAGGTTAAGTTCTAGCTCCAAACAGTTCCAGTCCGAGAACCTCTGCCAAAATTGAGAACCTCTGCCAAATTTGATACCTTTGTAAACCGATTCCAATATATCGTCTCTTGGTGGAAATCACAAGACCTCACCCTCTCCAAGGGTGGAATCGGATATCAATCCAGTCTGAGAACCATTGTCGAAAACTGCTGCCAATAATAGACCTCACCCCCTCATGGGGTGGAAATGGAGTTGCTGCAGCACATCCCTCATAGAATGCCTCTTTATATGGAGGAAACACGTAAAATAAATCCTTCTTAGTTCGCAGCACTTCCATCATGGAAGGCCTCTCCGCATAAAGGAAACGCATGAAGGAAGCTAGACTTTAACCAAAAAAATTAGACAGACTTCACTTATTAGCTAGATTATGGATCCATAATGTGCTATGCCCTAAATAGCGTAAATAAAGACCAACAAGTACAACAAAAGCTTTGATTTCAAATCAAGAAGTATTTCGATGAACAAAACAACATATATCCAAGTACGAATAAACAAAATATAGGTCACTCAAGACCAAAACCTACTCCCTCATGGAGTGTCCAAAGTACTTTCTCATGAAACAATTTTCAAGAATAAAATACATGCAATTCTGATTCCAACTTTCAATTAAGAATACAGTAAATAAATAAATCATTTGGCAAACACTCAGAGTATTCAAATCTGTCTCCACAACACAAATACAATAAAATTCTATTAAATATGGTATCACTCCAAATCTAGAGTTTCTTAAGTTAAACCCATTATATAGAAAATAAATCCAACATTGAAACTTCCGGTTAAACACAAAATAGAAATAACAGTTCATAACTTACACCTCTCTTCACTTTACTTTCATTTTGTAATTCAAAGACCTTAACCAGCAACTTATTAAGAAAGCATAATAACAAAAATATTCAGGTCATGCAATACTTTCCACTAATTCGATGAGTTTAAATCAGCTCAAGGGTTTCCTGAATAACCAATTCTCTTCATGCATAAATTCAGATTTACAAATCTTCATTTAATTGACCCCAACTCTAATTAGTTCTTAATCCTTATTGTCAATATAAATTTTCCTTAAGCTACTAACAGTTCTTGGATATCTTAGGTGAGGGAATAAACATAATTGAATACAAAATAGACTCAAAGAGTTTCTCAGTACATAATTCAGGAATTGTATTATGCATTTGCTGTTATACTTCATACAAATCTCTTAATCCACAAATCTCTTAGGTTAGTCCATAACATAGCTTTGACCCAAAAATAGGCTCCAAGGAGTCTCACCTATTTGATGCAGAATTATAATCATAAATATTTCATCATATTCATTTCAATTCTCATGTCAATTTATCTTCCATAAAATTTATAACTATAGCTGCAGAAATTTATAATATGTTTTTGGAATTGTGACTTCCAGCAATTCGTTTAATTCATTATATTATTCTGTCCTCCATAAGAATTATAGTTGCCTGAGATACTAAATAGACCTTAGATGAAACCAATTGAACAAGTTTAAAATGCTAAAACTATTTATATACTCAATTATCTAAACAGCCGCGTTATAACTTTAGAATTTGAGCTGGTGCTGACCCGGAGAGGTTGGCACCAGGTCAATTCCCTTAGCGCTAGTTATATTTGGAGTCTGTTATATTTGGAGTCTGGTGCTAACCTCCCAAGAGGTTAGCGCCCAATAGCTTGGTTAGCGCCAGGTATTTTCTTCTACTTCGGTAACTTCCAACTTACACTCAATGCTAAAACTTCAACTCTAAACCAAAAGCTTCTATCCAAAACATGATTATCATCAAAAACATCCTCTAAATAGCATCTCCAAACCAACTCAAATTAAATCTAATCAAACAATTGAACATAGAGATCCGTCGTTTAAATCATGAACAAAACACGACAATCTCGCTCGATGCAATAGTAGTTCTCTAAACGTTCATAAAACATGACAAAGCGGAGGTGCTACTTGCCTGAGTTTTGCTGGAATCCAACTTCAACCGAAACAGAGATGAAGATCGAATATTCTCTACACCCAGACCTTCCTCTACGAACTGATTTAAATCTGGAACTTGGACGACTTCTGCTCCAACAGAACAGACGCACTCCTCTCCAAGAAAACAGTGTTTTCTTCAACCGAACTCTTCAAGCCAAATTAGGCTTCTCCAAAGATCCAATTCCCTCTTCTTAATCTCTCAGATCCCATCTCCATACGTTTGGCTTCTCGTCAATTGAATAGTCGTAACTGTTTTGAACGCACGGAGAGCCAAAGTTATATTTATGTTCACAAACTCTTTAACTCCTCTTCATGATCCTGTGTGATGCTCCTCCACCGAACTCCCTAAACCAACGGCCTATCGACCCTTAATAACACATGATCCATTAGTTAATCACTCAAAGAGATACTACAGCTCCATCTAATTATATTTAATTAAAATTTCTGAATAATACCTAAACCATAGGAATATAAGATATAACTTCACTTACTCTTAGCTTCTATCATTAATAATTTCTAAAATCCCCAAAATGCCCTTGCGACTCAATGACCCTCATTATTTATTTTTAATAATATTAGCAAATTCCTTATATTAGGCTAATAAAAAATCCGAGGTCTTACAATTCGGGCTCAACACGTGGCAGTGGGGGTGATGAGTCTTTGTGCAGGCGTGCTAGTATCTATCGATACAATGATTCGGGTCGGCTCCTGACCACAGGCACCTGTTCCAGATCTAAACTGGAGTCGATCTAGCCATACTGTAAGTCACCTGTAATAAAACTGATCAAGCAAAAGAATGAAGACTAGCGGTTTAGTCTTCGTTTGGGTTCTTATTTGTGTTGGAAAATGACAGTAGGCAATAACAAAATACTCTATTTAGAAATCGGTTGCCAGAGATGCAACTGTTGATTACAACAAATCTCCAAGTAACTCAAAAGAAATAAAACAAATGAAAATCATCAAGGTTGACAGTACCGGCGTCCCCTGGCCTTATAGTCGTAATCGGAGTATAAGGAAAGGATGTAGGGGACGTCTTGTAATGCCCCGAACTCGGGTCAATGCAAAACCGACACTCAACCCGAATCCGAAGTGCTACCGGCCCAAAAATTACTAAATACCAGACAATTAATTTCCATTCAATTAAAAATTCATATAAGAGTGCGGAAGTCTTAACATTAAATAAAACCATTAATAAGCGTGGATTAAAATCATCCAAAACCATCTCATCAAAAATATAAATCAAGTCTGGTAATGAAGGTTCTATTATTCTCACTCTCATAATCATCAAACCATAAAATAACTAATAAATAAACAATGTCTTGATTACTAACATCAATCTCAAAACCTAACTACTTTGGATAATAGTAGTCCTCTGGAAGGAAATTAGCAAACTCGCCCCTAGAAGCAAACCCCACATCTCTCTCACGCGTATCAGCTGAACACAAAACAAAACAAATAAGAATAAGATACGAATATCTCAGTAGGTAACAACATGCATGAATAAATAATTGATATATATAGAAGATAGTTACTTTCATGCTCGGTAAAAATAAACGAGATAAGCAAGATACGATACAATCACAACAAATTAAACAGTAATCAAATCAAAACAGTTCATAAGTATAATCAATTCCATCAACATCCCAACACAATAATGTAATAACAAGATTACCATGAATCCATCTCAATCCAACATATAACATTGTAGGACTCATGAAGACAACTAGGCTTTTGAAAAGAAACTCTCCATTCCTTATGCCACCATGCGACTTATGAGTGAAGCTACTAAGACCCTCAAACTCGTATATCACTGAGACAAGAGGCGTAGTCATCGACTTTTTGCACACGAAACTTACGAAGTTTGGCACGTACCACCAGCATGCAACACCTGAATCAATACATGGAGATGGCTGCTTATCCGCACATACAGGACTCATCAGCGAGGCTCGAAATGACCCTACAGACATGCAAACCCCCCAATGCAAACTAACTTGCAAAGGAAGCGCGAGCACAAATTAGGAATACCCAAACAAAGAAAAACCTCTTCACTCTCAAGCTTAACTCTATGGATCCACATGCAGCTATGCCCACTAGACACCAACAATATCCATTGCCTCAAATGAACAAGGTTTAATAAAAGTGCCTAGTGGCATATAGGGTTTTCAAATCTCATACTCTTTCCAAATATAATTTTATAAAACTGTTTCTGGAGTAAAAGTTTTCTAATACAATTCAGAAGTCATAATACTTTAAAATACATTTTCCTAAGTAAGAATTTTCAATCAAATCAATTCAGATTTTTAAAATAACCCAAAATCCCCTTTTATTTTCAAATCAGACAACCCATTTGCAAAAGGACCTAAATCCTTCTTCAATTTGTTTAAAATACCAAAGATCATTTAAATCAGTTGTAAACATCCTAAATAAATTGATTTAGACATTTAAAATCATTTAAAATTTTTTATTTTGGAACAGTGTGTCAATCGTTGAAAAATCAGAAATTAATGTTGATCACCGACCCCTGTCGCTCAAGCGACCTAGGTGGGTGGAAGTTCAATTTTTGATAAAATTTTTAGTTCAACAGGTGCTCAGGTGGGTGTGATGCCGTGGACCCGGACATGTTCTTTAAAGATATATGCCGGTTCCATGACATCAGGTAAGGTCCCAGTAGCACTATTTAAACCTGATTGACCAATTTATATCAGAGTGCACTAATATTTAAAACAAAATAAAATAAGAAAATTGCGGGCGAAAGTGTTGACAAAACTAAACCTGTATATACATTTCTAAAAATAACTGTCTACAGATATGGTTCCACTAAGTTTCATACACACACACACACACACACACACACTCTCTCTCTCTCTCTCTCTCTCTCTACACAATATATACATGATCCAAAAAAATATATACAACTGCCAAAAAGAATGCTCTCTAGCCCTAGCCAGGATAATAATAACCCTTCGGCCTATACTCTGGATCACCCTAACACTTTGCCCCAATACGCGGCTCACCAACAGGATCTGAAAACAAAACTGATAAAAACAACACATGCTTAAGACTAATGTCCTAATAAGTAGCACAATGCATGATAGGAAACAGTTTATGCAACTTTAAGATAATGAAGTAACATGCTAACATATCATATGATCAAACTCTATCAATATCATGCGAAGAAACAATTCAAGTATAACAATACAATATCAGTAATAAAGTGTCTGTGCAGGACCCGTGGATTAGCGTGTTTGTAAATCGAGATAACCACCCTTAGCCGGTTTGCCACTTCACTACTCGAAGGTCAAAGCCGCACACGGTCATCGCACGAGTGGAGCACCCACGGATGGGCTGGCATGCTATAGCTCAATCTATCCCACAAGAAGGCCTCACCAATCCCACACAGTAGTACGCAAATATGGCCCGGGGTGTTAACTTGACAAGCCATCACTAATACACTAACTAGATTGACCATGGATCCATAACCACCTCTATGCCCCCTATACTCAATGCAAACCAATGTTAAACAAATAAAACAGTTTATGTAAAACCAATCTCATAAAGGCACCGTTTGCCTAAAGCACAAAACGATATCGAGTGAACCTCTTGTTCACTTTCCTTTAAATCCCTAGGCCTCATTGCCCTTTTGGATTACCATGGGTTCTCAGCCCCTTTGTAAGTCCACAAGAAGCCTCAACTT
Organism: Buxus sempervirens; assembly: GCA_947561395.2. NCBI lineage: Eukaryota > Viridiplantae > Streptophyta > Magnoliopsida > Buxales > Buxaceae > Buxus > Buxus sempervirens. The sequence continues at coordinate 27,142,624 of OX387194.1, read as the reverse complement.
CATCATTCAAATCACAAATCTCAACAGGTTTTCTAAACCAGTAAATTCACCTTCAAAGACATCATTTCTTTTAAATACCAAATCAACATCAATCTACGTAAAAACTTAACCGCAAATCCAATTATATCAAACGGCGAGATAAACCAAGAAGGAGAAGCTTTTAAACACCTAAAATTATTTATGCATGGTTTAAAATCGATAAAAACTAGTTTTGCCTCGAAAATCTGCTCAAAACAGTCAAAATGGCATTTTTCTATGGTGGGCACCTAGGCACTCACGCAAAATTTTTCTTTACAATGGGCGCCTACAGACCGCCTAGGCGGTCCCCTGGGAGCCCCTTATAAAATCTTCACGAACGAACGTTGTTCATTCCGAATTTCAAAATTTTCAAAATCCAACTACCAAACTCGTTTCATTTCATATCAAACACATCAATAAACACCCTAAGACACTCTAGGAGCAAAATCAAACAAGATTTATACCCTATAACTTCCACAATCCAAATCAAACAACAGAAACGCCAAAAACATCGCATAAAACCAAACGACAGATATTTCTCATTTAAACTACGGTTTCTTTGCAAACAGTAAGTATGAAGGGTGCTACTTACCTGGTGATTCGAGCTCCCTTCTTCTCCTTCCTTTTTTCTTCCTTCTTCTCCTTCCCTCTCTGCGTTTCTCTCTAACCCTCGACGAACAGAACCCTCAAGTTCTTCTTCAAATGATATATATATATATATATATATATATAACCCAATTAAACCGATTAAACTAAACCCAACTAAACCAACTAAATTGAACCCAAGTAAATAATTCTCTCTTATAGTAAAATAACCCAACCAGACCGAACCAATTAAGCCAATTAAACCAATTAAATCAATTACACCTAAACCAACTAAACCAAACTCAATCACTTAAACCGGTTCACTTGAATTGAACCGATCCAATCAATCCAAACCCAAATCAACTAACTCGAAACAAACCAAACCAAATATTTCTTTTAAATTTGATTTAATTAATCCAATTAAATCCTTTAATTAATCCAATTAAATCCTTTAATCTCCATTTATTCTTAATTAAATTTACTTAAAAATCCAGGGTCTCACAGTGGGCGCCCAGGCGACCCTCTTGGGCGACCTATCCAAAATCATATTTTTTTAACCGTCGCTCAGCCCATCGCTCAGGCGATCGGTTGGGCGACGAATACTTACATATTTCTAAAAACACAGGCGAGGTGCTCATCTAGATCACTTAGGCGATCATGTTGAATGCTCGACTAACAGCAGCTAATCTAACTTCCAAAAAAACTAGTTTTTATGCATCAAACAACTTTCTATGTATTCAAATCAATTCTAATAACTTCAAAACATATATATAATCTTTCCAAGTCATCTAGAAACATATATTCATACTTTCCAATCATACAGAGACATCAAACCATGATAAAACTAAGTTCTCAAATAAACAGGTGTGCTACCTACCTTTGTTCGATCAGTTCTTTCTTCCTCTTCTTCCCTCGTAGTGCAGAGATGATCTCTCTCTCTTCACAGAAACACAAAACTCCTCCTAAGATGCAGAAAAGCTTGATCAACGAACTCCTCTTCTTCTTCTTCTCTTCTCTCTCTCTCTCTCTCTCAGTCTCGTTTCCTTCAGCCGTCAAAATACAAGACAATATGATTAGTATTTTCTTAAGTATAAAACCTTATTTTAATCCCTCTTGATTCCACATATCTCACTTCCATCAAATCCTATACGACTAACCAATCAGATCAAGTAATCACCTCAATTTAACACTTACCTCATTATTTCATGATCCATTGGTCAGATTTGCTTCACTCTCCCGATCTCCTCCATCAGCATGATCACCTATATTTATAATTACAATCCATTAGAAAAATCCCCAATAAAATACTGATTATTATTTAATTAAAATTTCTGCAAATTTTTCAGGGTCTTACACATCTGTTAACAGAGTTTATTCAGGGGTTCACCCAGGAATACTACTTGGCCGATGTTCCGTTAATCACCTGGCTTGACCAAAGATGGTTTCGGGACCAGCTGCTCGTAATCCTGTAGTCGTAGTCGGTGTACAGAACTAGGAGACAGGGGCGGCCTCAACCTCCTTGCCGGTGGTAGGGTCTTCACTTCAATCAGAGTAAATAGAAACCTAGAATATCACTGCGACAGTAAGCAGTGAGAGGGGTCCTAGATTATCCTTTCTTGCTACAGTATGGATGTAGGAGACTAGATAGAGATTACAGATGATTGAATTATAATCATAATAACCGGTTGCGGTTGAGTGGATGTTGTCCTCAAGCTCTTTTAGACTGGGTCTTTTATAGCCGAGCTCTGACAGTTGCTTACCATCCCATGTTTGCACAACCTTCATTTTGGTTCTGGAAGTTATCAATTTGTTCCATCTTGTTCGGGTAAGATAACCGCTTGCCATTGTAAAATCCCTAATTTTTAATAAAATTAAAAATTATTAGTTTAGTAATTATATTAAGGTTAATTAGTAATTTTGCAGAGGAAGGAGACTAGGTAGTTAAACCGGGGACTTTTGGTCGAACCGGATGGGAAAATTTTAATTTAATAGGTTGGGAGTGTTGTTTAATTTTAATTGGCTGGTTTGGGGATGGTTAGATGATGTGGCTAAGGGCTCATAGCCATTTAGCTTTGCTGGTGTAGGAAAATGTGTAGAGTGTCAAAGTATGGAATCATGCTTTAAACACTCTCCTAGCAGCAGTTATAAAAGGAAGTCCATTTCAATTGGTAGTGGGTTTCGTTCATTGTTTAGTGTGGAACTCGAGCGAACGAGCTAGAGATCTGAGAATTCAGCTAGAAGGAGTTGAGCTAGGATTTGAAGAGATCAATTTGGTTGCTGTGGTGATCAGAGAGATGGTCTGATCGTGAGCTTTGCTCAAGCAACAGAGAATAGCACTTGTGGCAGCAACCTCATTTCATCAAGAGCAATTTAGTATTTTGAATTCAGATTAATTCAAGTTAGATTTGCTTTGATTTGGATCCAATTTGTCAAATCTTATCATTATCTGAAAAAGGATTCAAAATTGTAGAGATCTGACCTGGTAAGCAAGTTTTCTACAGTGGATGTATGGTCGTTAGATTTGGAGTGGAGGTTTCAGATCTTCATTTGAGAATTTGAGATTTCAGCAATCCGAAATCAACATTAAGAGGTAAGTAGCACAATCTAGTTTTGTTTTGGAATGGTTTAATTGAAGTGTGATATTGTTTGAGAAAGAAATCTGCCGAACCTCTGTTTCTGGTTGTAATTGGCGTTTAAAATTGTTGATGTTGATATTACAATTGTATTAAATCCAAACCTATGCAAAAACACTATTTAGAGGATTAGAATTATGCTGGAAATAGTTTGAATAAGAAATACCAGATTAGTCCATGTTAAATTCTGAATTCAAGCTTGATGTTGTTGAAATTATGTTTTGAAGGGATAATGGGTGACTAATTAATCATAGGTTGGTTTCATGTTTTAATTAAATTCAAAATTAGGTTAAATGTGTGTTTAGAGGGTTAGGAAGGTGTTGGAATTGGTTTGAAGGGAAAGCATTAGATCAGTCTTAGCTAAATGTCATCAGACGCAGCTCATGGTGTGAGAATTTGAGAGAGTGCCCAGGATTGTTGAGGGGTGCCTACCTTCCCAGAGGTTGGTGCCCAGCCTATTTTCAACCCTTTTGTGACTAAAGTTAACTTCTACTTTGGGGATTTCCTAGAGGATTTAATTAATAGTTATTATAAGACTTTGGATGAGTAAGAGGCACTGAAAATGAGATTAAACATGAAGGTTTAATCTATAGAGAATTGGGGACTTGTTTTTTTTGGTAAGGATTAAGTCTTATAGTAATGAAATTGTGCAAGCATAAAAATCAGTATATTTGATATGTAGTTTGTGGTGTCAATTTGGAATTTTCTTTAGGGGATTAATTAGAGAGGATCAAGGAAACTTAGGGGAGTTAAGAGATGTTGAAATAGGAATATAAATGAAGTGTTTAAAACTAAAGAAAATTAGTGAAGATACTAGACATGATATGTGATTTTAGTGCATTGGAATTCAAAAGTGAAAGTTACATAAATGTTCTTTTTGTGTTCAGATCATATCTGAAATTATTTGGAGAAGTATTAGGGAATATTTGCTGATAAGTTTAACTAACTAAAAGATGGACAATTTAGGGTTTTCTTTTAATTGGAATAGTAGTTTTAGAATGAAAGAGCTTGTGTTTCATTGTAGAGGAAAGGAATTAAGGATAATCCTATTAGGGAAATCTCTTGTTTGGACTTATAATGAATAGAACAAATATGAAATTATTATAAGGTTGAAATCTGAATTCTAGTATTCGAAACTACTGTTTTAGTCTAGAATAACACTTTTACAGAAATTTGACTCTTAAGGGGATTTTATGGAAGTTAATAGAAAGGGCTGGTAAACTAAATATAATGGTTAATTTTGGTTACTGGATGATGTGCTTGGTTTCTGGAAATTACAGAATTTAATATTAATATGTTTTGGGTTTGAGATTGCATAATTTAGAAAATCAGATTAGATTGAATAAGAAATTGTGGAGTTAATTATAATGAAGGAACTATAGAGAAACCTTTTATAAAATTTTAGCAGTTAAACTAAGTTGAGGAAAATGTTGGGAATAAAGGGAAATGTTGGGAAGTTTACTTTGAAAATGGAAAAATTAAAGGAAATACTCATAAAATTTATTATTTGGATAAAGCTGTTTGTAAATTTCTTATCTTGTGAATATGGTTGAACCTTGATTATTAGCACCGGATTTCACTTTGGATTAGACGGGATTGTCATGGAATCTTTACATTGACTCGGTTTTAAGCGGATTCTAGAGAAAGAGGATTTAAATTGTTTTGAAATGATTGGATTTTGATTTTGAATTGGTTTTCCTCCATGTACTTGGAGAGACGGATTGAGATGCCCATGTAATTGGGTTGATGCTATACCTCCGTGTACTCGGGGATGCCCCATGTACTTGGGATGTTGATGCCTCTGTGTACTCAGAGATGCCCGTGTACTCGGAATGATATGATTGAGATTGAGATGAGTTGTGCTTGCTAAATTTCACGGTTGGTTTTGGTTTTAGAGTCTAGTGGGCATAACTCGATATGGATCCATTTAGGAGCTAGATAGTGGAAAGGATTGTTCTTTGCTAGCTGTAATACTTTGTTCACGCACGCGTTCCATCGTGTACTCGATGAGGCCTTCTCTGTACTGGTGGGCTACGGCTATTCCTCATTTTATCGTGTACTCGGACTGTGACTGGATTAGTACATGCCAACTCATCACTGTACTGGGTGGGTTCTCCTGCAATAAGATGATGATCATGTACTCGACTTCACACTTAAGCCGGGAGATGGCATAGTGGACATTGGTATTGCCCTAGTTAAAAGGAAGTCTTATTTCACGAGTCCTGCTGTGACTTATCGACTGCTGATTTGTTTGTTGTGCTGGATTATGCCTGTTATTTTGTACTGATCGATGGATTATTGTTGAATTACTCGGATTATTCGGAACTGATGCATTATCTTTACTGTTGCATGGTTTATAGCTGTATCATATTTAAAACTAATAAACTGTATTTGAGCATGCATGTGCTACTTACTGGGATATTCGTATCTCATACCGTTTTGTTTTGTTTTGTTTTGTTTTTAGATCTTGGTAAGGACGATATCAGCTGGTATATTCTTGGTTCAGGTGAGTTGGGGATTTAGTTGACTCTGATCATATTTATTGCTTATTTCATGTATTCCGTCACTCTGATATAGCGATCCTGTGTGGATAAGTTAACCCTTTCGGGTATGAGTTACGGTTTTACGAAGTAATCCGGATCTGGGGTGTTACAGCCATGATCTTAACAAATAACTTCCTTATTCCCGTTGTTTATTCGGATCAATCGTGTATTGCTGATGACGTCATTCCTTAGACTTATGAATACGGTTTTCTCATTTAGACATATGTGTATGCTGACGTGGCTTCCCTGGCGAGGTTAGTCCATGTAGACGCCACATGAATTTCCTTCATTCGCTGGGCCATGGAGGGTGTAAACAGGGAGCCTCCCCTCTCAAGCCCTGGATGTTCTCCCCCCTTCCCCTTCTTTTCTTGCTAGTCAAAAGAACCAACCAACTCTCTTTACTTCTCTCCAAGTCCCCAATGAAGCCTCACCTTTCCAACACAAAAGACCCTCCTTTCAAACATCATTCATGAGTCCCCATGTGAAGCCTCACCTTCCCAATGAGTCTCAAGTCAAGCCCCCCTTTTCCCATGTCTTCTCATGAGTCCCTATGAGAGAATATGTAGTCTTTTGTGTTAAGTGGTTTCATGGGAACTTGTGCATTCAACCAACTTTGACCAAAGCCATGCAAGGTTTGTTCTCCTTATGTGTAGAAAGATTGCCACATGGAGCACTCCTTGCGCACATGTGACATCCCATGTGGATCATTCCTTGTGCATGCATGTCATCCCATATGGCATTGCTAAATACCAATAATGCCCTTAAGCTATGAGTGCTCATATATTGAGCATTTCTCATCTGATCTGGGCACGGTTTCTACCATTAGTTTTCATTTTCCAAGCTCTATCATATGGGCTAAGGTTTAGAGAGAGGATGGTCCTTTGGTTTGACCTCGATTTCCATGCCCAACCCAGGGTGCAATTATGCCTTTTTTTTAATTTCTTTTGATTTTCCTTTTGTTTAATTCAATTATCTTAATTAAAATATTATTTTAATTAAGATATTTTCTCTTTTTCTTGTCTTATCCCTATTTGGTCCTCTTTTGCTTTATTTTTTTTTCCAATTGACAGATGTACACTTACCACGTGGCCAATCTTTCTGCATTTAATTATCATTTTGCCTTTGAGAGTGTTTTGACCATATTTTTTTTCATCCGGACTCCAATTTGCTCAAACTTAGTTGTGTTAGAACCGTATCGGGATTTCATATCCATTGGAATAGGGCATAGTATCTAATTTTAGCTCAAGCAAAAAGACATTTCTTGCTTCTTAGGGTTTCAATTTTTGACTTCTTTGAGGGGTACAAAAATAAGGTGCTGACAATGATGTTATGGCTCTAATTTGGGAATGGTTTCAACTTGAACTGGAACTTGATGTGGAAATCAGGTGGAAAAAGAAAAAAGAGAAGCATTGTTTGTGGATTTTGGTTTGAAACTAAACTCACGTGAAGATGTTCCTAGACCTAACGCATGGAAATAGCACCCGGGAAATTGAGACCCATTAGATGAAAGGCTTTAAAGCCATGACGTTACCCAAGCAGCATCAAAGCAGTAGTCAGATGGGGTCGTAGGCCTCATAGGCTTTGTAGGTGTTAGAAAACACGTGAACAGAACCTCTTTTCGGAACCTATGTGTGTCCGTATGCTTGAGTATGTGCATAGTTGTGTGTGGCATTTGACTTGATTCATCACATACACACTGAAATGGTTTGATTGGGACGGCAATCAGTATTTATCTTTCTAAATTCTAAATTCTTAGTTAAAAGAATTTTAAAAGCTATGTTGTTGTTTTTTCTTTTGTCCTGCATCTATACAGGTTGGCTATTTTTCTCTTGGCTCTGCATTTATTACTTCCTCGATTGTTAAAAAGCTATGTTGTTATTTTTTTTTCTTTTGGCCCTCCTTAAAAATGAAAATCTCTAGTTCTATACTTCAGATTAATTTCCGAATTAGTATGTATATTGAAATTCGAGAAAATTAGATTTTTTGGCGTCATTTTTTGGATGCCTATTGATTTCGAGATTTATTTGCGCTTGTGTTCTTTGAAATTAGTTCTCGTGATTTGTCTTCGAAATCGGGAATGAAGAAAATAGCATGCAATGAGAACCCCATAAGAGATAACATTTTCCCTTCTTTTGATGTTACTTTTTGTGATTTGCTGTATTTGATCCTTATATTATCAAGACTATGAATCTGTATTCAACTTTGTGGGGATGTGATTTTTCCCATGTGTTTACTGATAAAACCGGTAGCTTTGCTACCTACTCATTAATTATAAATTTTAAATTTATAATTAATTATTGGTAAAATTTAAATAATTAAGATATTAAATTTTAAATATAACTTTATTATATTATCTATTTGATGAAGTTATATTTATAATTAAGTTATATTTAAAATTTAATATAATTAATTTTTTATTTTTATTTTTATTTTTACTTTGAATGAGTTTGATTAGTATTTGAATTTAATTTAATGCTTTAAACTTGTTTATTAAGCACCATCCACTCAATAATAATGTGGAGGTTTTCAACATGGTATGGTAACTCTTGACTTGAGCTTGCACTTGTTAATAAATAATAGATGCAGTTACCATTGGTGCTACGAACCCATGTGAGGCTATAGGCATTACTTAAAACTATTTAAAAACACAATCTCTCACATGTTTGTATGGATTGTGACACCATTCGGATTTCTAAAAATCGATTTACGCATCTCCATGGTTACATGATTTATGATTATTTTGAGAAGCTTCATTTTGAACTTAATTAATGGAGTGCAAAGAGCATGAGCGGGTGCGTGCGCGGTTCACATCCTGTAGGACCTTTATCTACAACCTTATTTGTAGCTTTTCATGAGATTGTTTTAAAATTTACAAATATGCCGTTTGCAATTATTACAAAAAAGAGAGGAATTAGCGACGGGCTTTTAGCGGCAGTAGGTAAATACCGCCTCTAAAAACTAAAATAGCGGCGGTAATAACAATTACCGCCTTTAAAAGTTAAAAGCGAAGAAATCTTCGCAAAATGTGGACATGAAACACCGGCGGTAAGATAATTACCGTCGGTAATAACCTTGTGGTGGTGGTGTCCCTCGCGGTAAGTTTCCGCCGGTGGTGGCATTTATTAATCAGCGGCGGTAAAAGTTACCGCCGTTGAAAATTTAACCTTTGACTCCTCTCGCGATCCGCCCCTCCTTTCCCCTTTCATTGCGTTTTCGGCGCCCCTCCTTTCCCCTTTCATTCTACACTCTCCTGCGATCCGCCCCTCCTTTCCCCTTTCATTTTACACTCTGTCGATCTGGTCGGAGCATGGTATAGCGAAGAAACACCCCTTTCATTCTTTACTCTCTCTCGTCTTATACTCTTTCTGGTCGGCGCATACGAGGAAAACCGATCACCGGCCGCTACAATCGACGGAAACTCGTAAGTCCCTTGCCTTCTCAAATTTCCTTGTATATGTTTCATGGATTTCTCGATTTACTACCTGTTTGTCAGTGATTTTCTCCTTTTCGGACGATCGATCTATGTATTACCGACCATGATGGTTGATAAGTTCCCTTGGAAATCTAGGGCTCTTTATTCCGGTTAGGTCATTCTGACCCTATTCGCATTTTGGTTGGATATGGGAGAGTCCGGTATTTTAGGTTTCATAAAATACTTCTCAAAACTCAAAATGCTGTTTTCCTAAAATCGAGAGCCGAGAGGGGAGTGGGACATCTGAAGGTGGAAGACTGGTTTGCTGGGGTCTTTGTTTTTTCTTGTCTCTGATATTAATTGGTGAAAACTGAGATCTCGCATGGTGGAAATTTGGTGGAAATTTGGAGGAATTTACTGCTCAAGGTCGGCCGTTTCAACTTTGTTGTGTTCATCCCCTTCGATTCCTCATAAATTGTTGGTTTTATCTTCCCTGTCGTTTTGTTCTTTGCAATTTCTGTCATTGTTTTACGGTCTCTTATTCGCGATGTTGCCCTTGTCTGTGGCGATTAATTGGATAACGATGGATTTTCTGTCCCTCTTCATGTTGCTTTACGGTCTCTTATTTGCGATGTTGTCCTTCTCTGTGGCGATTAATTGGATAACGATGGATTTTCTGTTCCTCTTCATGTTGCAAAAGAACAAAGACTTGGGGAAACTTTCATGCATTAAGTAATGACAGGAAACTTCAATCGAAGTTTGTCTCCTTTACCCATATTTTTCTGCCCGGCAAGTCACTCAAATCAAACCATGCACCATAGACTATACACAGAAACTCCTCCAACTCAAGCGATCGGGATTTACAGCCTCCGATTCATTAAATTCTTCATTTAATTATCTCTCCATCTTTTAATTTGTTCTCGGTTCGCCTTGTTTCTGGAAATAACAAGATTTTCTGCAACTTGCAGTGACTCAATTAGACTCCAACTATCTGTTCTGTTCTAGCAATCAACAAACCTCCCCAACGAATTTTGGCAGCCGCTGAAGCTTTCTCGATCTTCGGTGAAGCTTCCTCATCTTTCTTTTAAAATCAGGTAAGTCCACTGTTAATTAATTCTTCATTCAATATTTCTCTTTATTTTCCTTAGTCGTCTAGTATTTGTATATTACTAGTAAATATGCACGTGCGTTGCACGTGGGAATTTTATTTAGATTAAAAGTAAAAAATAATACGTAGACGAGATGAAAGATAATGATGATCCCATGTGTTTTCTTTATATGAGCAATTATATAAAAATTTTATTTGTAATAAAGTCATAATCACTTCCTTAAAAAATAATGTTTTGTTTTTTATATTTATTTATTATGCCTAGGTTTAGAGATTAAACTATGCACGCATTTTGTTTTTTATATTTATTTGTAATAGTAAGTGTTTACAGTAGATTGTGCATATTTTGTTTTTTATATTTTACTCTCCTGATACTTCAGATCATTTAAATGAGGACCTTAGGTGATATGTCAAGTTCGATTCAAAAGCAAACAGAAGTCTATAACTGAGTCATGTATGCTTTTGAGATGAATTATGAGCTTTTCTAGATTGACTCATCAAGCTTTAAAATGAGAAGGAAAAAAAAAACATGCATTATCCATGAGGTGCCATTAAAGAGTAACATATTGCCAAAAAAATTGGTTGCTAATTAAACACTAACAAAATTGCTGTGTGCTATAAACATACATTTTATAGCACTTTAATCTCAAAGTGCTATAAAATAGTAGCTTTAATCTCAAAGTACCTTTAATCTCAAACAATAATTACTTATGGGGTTACAGATGAATAACATCAATTCAAAGTACCTTTAATCTCAAACAATAATCAGTTTTCCCTGAAAATAAAATATTATAACAGTTTTATAAACAAACTTCATATGAAAGGAAGCTCATGAAAGCTGCCATAAGTCCAATATAGCTAATGAAAATCCAATTTCAAATGCCATAATCAAATATCATTAAAGATACACAGGTTGAGCTTGAGAACAAAATTAATGCAAACCATAATATAATAAAATTTTTTTTTTTGAGAATTACAGTCTCAGGAAGATTCACACAAGCAAAGAATATAAATTTTAACTATTCCATCACTACACTTAAGAATAATTTTCAGGCTTCCTATGCATTTCTTAAATTTTAACTATTCCATGTAGCCATTGGTTGCATACTGCATAATGAAAAATACCAGAACAGATATTTAGTGAGATAAAAAAAATTTATAAGCATGGTAGCATGAGGGGTCACAAAACCAGTAGAGAGGCATGTCTGACACACTGGGTAGAATAATCAGCCACAGTAGGCCATAACTTAATGAAGACCTAGGCCTGTTTGCATCCTTATACTATAAATGTTCACAGCCAAAGAGAGTCACAAATTACTTTATAAAAATTGAATGCATCTCCCCATATGAAGGCAAAGAAACATATTATCAAATATAATTCCAAGACTTAATAGAATTTGCATACTTAAACGAATTATCAAACAAAGTTTATGCTAAACCCACATTTTGTATGATTATTAATAATTTAAAAATAATTTCTGTTTTTTCAGAAATTGTCATTTGAGGAATGCTTTAATTTCTGACAGAAATATGACAAAGTTAAGTGAAAAATGTATTATATAGGGGATGTTCAAATTATAACTTGCCACGTGAGTTCTATGCAAATACCCATTTAGTTAAAACAAAGTTTTCTAACTGAAATATGACAAAGTTATTCTTTTGCTATGAGCAATTAAGTACAACCACTCTGTTTTGATGATACAACTATAAACCATACTCATCATTGCATAGCATAAGTACATCTTTAATGAGTTATATAAGCTTTATATCATATTCCTAGAGCTCAGAATAAGAATGGTTTCTTTTTTATTTTTTGTTAAATTTGAAACTTTATATCATATTTATAGAGTTCAAAATCAGAAAGGTTTTTTTTTCCATTTAACAAAATAAGAAAGATTTTTTTTTCCACTAAAGTCAAAATAGATATAGAGATCTCACCAGGTTCTCTGTTCAAGGATGGCTGGGAATTGCAACTTAACGTAGGTGCAAGTACAGATGAATAAGAGAACAACCGTCAGAAATGAAAATTAAAAAAATAAGAACTCCTCATATGCAGGTTCAACGAAAATAAAACATGACAAAAATGACGAAGAAAAAAGATCAAGCGTTTTTTACATTTTTTTCACTATTCGGTCCTTTCTACCTCTACCAACGGTACAACCCTTAAAGGCCGAACCTTCTGATAAAAGGAACAATGCCATTTAAAGATGCCACGGTTGTTTGGGAGACTCTGTTGGGTGCTTGAATATGCAGGTTCCACAAAAATAAAACGTGAAAAAAAGGAAAACGAAAAAAGTTGCAGGATGAGACACGAATGACCATTGGAGAAAACATTTTTTCTTGCTGAACTTTTGACAAAATGTCAACACACACTTGGTGCAAAGAACTTCTGAATATCTTTGACACTTGCTTATTAGCAGAACACATGGGTATGTGGAACAGTTTTTTTTTTGATAGGTAAAATGAGAATTGTATAAATGATAGAGTTAGAACTAGAGCCATAAGTACACCACAGTGTACCTATGGCACATAGGACAAGGAACAGACACCAATCCAAGGAAACATTTCATTGCATCTTCTCCTACTCACAACCCCACTCCCCCTTCCTCTTTGAATTCCGGATTTCACCCAATCGGCAGAACTTTTCTTGTCTATTCTGGAAACATCTGACTCATGGCGAAGTCCTGGAATTGTACTTCAATCATCATACCATGGACTGCCAGCCAATCATACATGAGTCTGAGAACTTTTCTTTCTAAGATGGGCAAATGACGTTCCGTGCTCCTAAAGATCCTGTTGTTCCTTTCACCCCATAGTACCCAAATAATGGCTGCCGGGGTAACATTCCACAACCAGTTTTTCCGGCCTTTCCCTCTCATTACACCCCATGCCTGTAACACCTTATCCAGTCTTTTCTCCTGGACCCACACCAGTCCAAACCTCGCAATAATTCTGCCCCAAAGATTGTTAGCTTCCTTACAATGGATAAGTAGGTGCTCAACTGATTCTTCTTCCTCTTTGCACATTATACACCTATTGGGCATCTGCCACCCTCTGCTCTTTAGGTGATTCACAGTTAGAATCTTATCTAATCTTCCTGCCCAGGTAAAGAAAGAAACTTTACTTGGAATGAATTTCGACCAAATAAGCTTCTGCTCCGGGAGTATTGATCCAATGGAGTTTAAGCATGAAAAAGCTTCCTTTACTGAGAATAGGCCTGCTTTTCCTTTTGTCCACACTCTTCCATCCTCCTCCCGGTCCTCCACCTGGGTGCTATAGAGATCCTGCAGCAATTCTTCCAGCAAACCAACCTCCCAATCGTGCAGTTCCCTCCTAAACATTATGTTCCACACCCTTCCAGCAGATGTTAACTCCATAGAATCATGGACTGATGCATCTTTATCCCTGCAGATACTATATAGAACTTTATACCTTTCCCTCAATGGCACCGTACCACACCACTTATCCTCCCAAAACCTTATCCTCCTGCCATCACCTACAAGAAATCTGCAATCTTTCTCTATTGCTGCTGACATCTTTGCAATTGGTTTCCATAGACTCACTCCAATTGAGGCTTTTGACTGTCGCGGAAACCAGCCCCCAAACGATGCACCATACTTATGTAGAATAACTTTTCTCCATAGGCTGTCGGACTCATTTCCGAACCTCCATATCCACTTCTGGAGCAGAGCTTTATTAAAGAGATGAAGAGGTCTCAATCCAAGCCCTCCTTCCTCCTTCAGTTTACAAACAGATTCCCAGCTCACTAGGTGATACTTTTCCTTACCCCCAGGCCCTTCCCACAGAAAATTTCTTTGGATTTGCTCTAGTTTATGAACAATAGACATGGGCATCTTAAGGACTGTCATGTAAAATGTGGGCAGACTCGCCAACACACTTAACACCAATGTCAACTTACCTCCTTTAGACAAAGTGCAGCTCTTCCACAATGCTAACTTCTTGTCCATCCTTTCAATGGTTGGATTCCACACCGAAGTGTCCTTGAATCTAGCTCCTAGGGGTATTCCCAAATAAGTCGTTGGCAACTTACTCACCTTGCAACCAAGTACCCAACTTAGGTCCCTAAGGCATCCCACTTCCCCAATTCCAAATAATTCGCTCTTGGCCAAATTCACTCTCAGCCCCGAACACGCTTGGAAGCATAGTAGCACTCCTTTCAACCATTCCATAGACTGTTGAGTAGGATCACAGAACATGAGAATATCATCTGCAAAGAGTAGGTGGTTTATGGTGACACCTCCTCCAAACCCTACCCCTTGAATTAATCCAAGATTAGAAGCTCTAGTCATCATTTTGCTAAATACCTCCATCACCAATGTGAACAAGAGTGGTGAGAGTGGGTCTCCTTGTCTAAGCCCTTTCTGAGTATTAAAGAAGCCAGCTGGAGAGCCATTTATCAACATGGATATACGAACTGACGATATGCAATAGAGAATCCACCTCCTCCACCTCTCTCCAAACCCCATTCTACTCATAATATAGAGGAGAAATTCCCAATTCACACTATCATATGCCTTTTGGAGGTCAAGTTTGCACATAATCTTCGGGTTCTTCTCCTTCAAACATGAATCTATGCATTCGCTTGCTATAAGTATTCCATCCTGCAATTGTCTTCCCCCTACAAATGCTCCTTGTGTCTGAGATATCAATGGATCCAACACCTTCCTCAACCTATTTGCAAGCAACTTTGATATAATCTTATAGACACTCCCAACCAGGCTTATAGGTCTTAGTTGATCCACTTTGTATGCTTCCTCATTCTTAGGGATCAATACGACGAATGTTGCATTCATGCTTTTCTCAAATTTCCCTGACTTATGAAATTCCTCCACCGTAGCCATCAAGTCATCTTTAATAATTCTCCAGCATGCTTTAAAAAAAGCTAAGGTGAAACCGTCGGGTCCCGGAGCTTTGTCACCATTTAGTTGATTAATAACACCTTCTACCTCCTCCTCTAGGAAAGCCCTCTCTAACCCAACCTTATCTTCCATGGACAACTGCTGAAATTCCAGTCCATCCACCTTGGGTCTATTCTGACTTTCTTCCTTGAAATGCACACGATAAGAATCCGTAATCTTCCTCTTCATGACCTCCTCATCTTCGTAAATTATTCCATCAATTTCTACTTTGTTAAGATTGTTGTTACGCCATCTCGCACTCGCCATCTTGTGAAAGAACTTTGTGTTCCTATCACCTGCTTTCAGCCATAATGCCCTTGCTTTTTGTCTCCAACTGACTTCCTCCAAATAGGCCCATCTTCTATACTCTTTTTTCAATCTCTCTCTAAGCAACCATTCTGAGGTACTTAGCTGGTCCTTATCAGTTTTATTATCCAACTCTTTTATCTGTGTCAACATCTTTAACATCTGCTGGTCAACTCTTCCAAACTCTTCGAAGTTCCACTTCTTTAGGCTTAATTTTAACATCCTCATTTTCTGACTTAAGATGAAGCTCGGAGTTCCTTCAAACTGCAGCTCCCCCCACCACTTCTCGACCATGTTAACAAAGTTTGGAGATTCTAGCCACATATTTTCAAAGCGAAAGGGAGTGGCCTTTCTTATGAAATCCTCACATCTCAACACCACCGGATTATGATCTGAAATCACTCTTGGCATAGCTTCAGCCTCCAATCGTGGGAATTTTGACTCCCACTCCAATGACACGAGGAATCTGTCAAGCTTTGAAGAAGATTTCTTGTTGGACCAGGTATATCTTGACCCTGAAATTGGAATGTCTAACAATGCAAATCTGTTAATAAAATCTGAGAAATTTTTCATTGCTCTTGACCAATGTCTACACCCTATCCTCTCTGACGGATACCTGATTACGTTGAAATCCCCCCCCAAACACCATGGCCCCTGCCCATTATCCCGCACGTCCTCTAGCTCTTGCCACAGCCGGCACTGCAGATTCTCATCATTCGGGCCATACACACCAGTAACCAGAATAGATTCGGAAGATCCAAGGACTTGCAACTGGATCGATGCAGAAAATTCTTTAATCCAACACATTTGAAGCTGAAAAGACAGTTTTCCAGGCCACAATAATCCCACCAGCACTCCCTTTTGAGGGCAGGAAGATCCATTGAACCCTTTTACAATCCCAAAGCTCCCCCATGATCCTTCTATCGACTACTTCCAACTTTGATTCCTGAATGATCAAAATATCTGGATTCCAAGCTCTTAACAGAGATTTGACAGTAACCCTCTTCTCCCCTGCATTCAACCCTCTGGTATTCCAGCTAATTACCTTAATCTTCATAGATCACCTCTTAACCCCTGCAGACGCCTTTCCGGGTACTACTCTTACCTCCTGACAGCTCCCTTTCGGGATCTACTCTTATCTCCTGTCAACCTCGGCGTGTCCTTTACTGACCAAGCCAACTTCTGGAGCTCCCTTGCCACCTTTTTATTAGCTTCCGTCTGTTCTTTGTGCTGAGCCTCTATGGCTGAGAAAAGTGCATAAGCTTCCATCTCAAAACCTTCAAATGAAAGCCCCAAAACTTGACTCATGAGCATTATCTTGTCCAGAATTTTTTCCGAATGGGACTGCTCTGATTGAGTCTCTTCCTCTTGCACCTCTGACGGTCTCTGGTCTCTAACAAACTCTAGGGAACTAGGAGCCGGCCTCTTGGCAGCAATGGGGCTAACGTATACACTTGCTTCGTTACACTCCACCAACTGCCAATTGCTGTACTCCAAATTCCCAGAATCATTCTCCTTGCAGGCAGCCTGTTCCTCTACATCCAACTGAGAGAAGCTCGGCAAGTCTTCCACCACGTTCGACCAATTGACGACAACCTTATCGTGACTGCAGTCTCGACAATAGGACTTCCTTTCCAGCAAGCTAGCACCTTCGTCTTCCTCCGAGATCGAGTTTCCTCCCATCTTCTCAGGCCCATCCACGAAGCATTCCGCACCAGATGAAGCCTCGTTCTGGCTACGAACCTCCTCCTCGTCGTGCGATGATAGACATCTGACCCTCGTCGGAATGTCGCCATCCTCCGCTGTGACCCCTTGAGAGATGGTGGTAGAAATGGGCGACGCGCTATAGCCTCCATCCTCGTCCTGCCCATTCAGCTCTTGACGGAATCTATCCATCAGGTTGAGACGAAAGCCATCTTCTCCCAACTCGTTGGTAACCTGGTCGCGCGGCCCACCATCCCCTTGGTCAGACGATACATCAATGGCCTGGACGCTAGGCCCAAAAACCTCCTGCTCTCTCAACAGACGTGAGTCCAGATCGCGCGGCCCATCCGGCTCCTGGCCGCACACACCAACACAGTCCTGGGCCGACGCCTGCTCTCGCCTAGCAAGGTTCTCCAGGGCCGGCACCCTGTGAGAGCCGACCTGCCTCCACTGCTGGGCCCCAGAGGAAGATTGGGCCCAACGCCCGATATTTTGAACTCTTTCAACGGTCACTGGCCCTGCATTAATGGGAACACCATTTGCATTGTTGCTGACCTCGCCTGACTCCCTGGCATGCCTCTGACGATGGGCCCCACCAGATACCCTGCGACTTGAGATGATGCTGGCCACGTCATCGTCTTCTTCCTCCATCAGCGTGTTCCAAGTTTGAACTGGTGCAGAATAGGCAGCCGGCATAACCGATATAAACGTTTCAAAGACGTCTGAGCCATCCCAAATACAAATAGATGAAGGTATTCTGCGAGCAAAAACTTCCTTGACCCTCAAGACGATCTTACACAAATCATTTTGCATCAACTCGATGTTCCCGATCTCCACAATGCCTCCGCAAACTCCTCCTAACAACGCCAGAGTTTTAGGGGCGAGTAGATGGAGTGGGACACCGACTATGGATATCCACATCCCTCCCGCCACAACGAGCCCCACATTTTGCCCACCCTGCAATACTGGTCTATAGAAGCAAACCTTATGCTTTCCCCCGACTCGGAGCTCCTTCCTACGGATGAGTTGCTCCATATCTTCCTTACTTCGAGTAAAATGACTGCTTTTTTGTCAGATATTTCTATGATAGAGCACTTTGGGTCCTGAATGCGACGCAGAGCCTCTTGAATTATTCCCCATCTGATTGTCTTAAATGGCTGAAAGCACATAACCGCTAAACTCCATTTATTATCTAACGGACATATACCCACCACTGGGCGCCACCCCATATTCTGAACCTGACCACAAACCCCATTTTGTTTAATAACATCTCTTCAGTCACTCTTGTGGAACAGTTGATTGAACAAATCTTGATAAAGGGGAAAACTCTTATCTCTTCGTACAGTACATGGTTTCCTACTTGATTGGAGTGATTTCTTAGTTATATCAGGTTCTAACTGTAGGAAATTAGAGATGTCGGGTTCAAACATCAGGTTGAAAACCTGATGCCCCCATACAACATACCAGCATGAGTAGATCTTTTGTTGTCTCTTAACAGAGATGATGTCCACTGCCTGTGGATATACTGAATCAGAATTTTTACATGGCCAAATCTGGTCAAGACATCTAGAACTTGCTCCAAATGATAAGTCTCATTGATTGTTTAATAGTGATAATGATTGGGATACTTTGCTGATAACTAGGAACCTTGGATATACAGAATCAGAATGTTTACATGGCCAAATCTGGTCAAGACATCTAGAACTTGCTCCAAATGAGAAGTCTCATTGATTGTTTAGTAGTGATAATGATTGGGATACTTTGCTCATAATTAGGAACCTTGGATATGTCTAAGTGGGTTAGTTATAAGCATAGAAAACATGGAATTGGAAAGATGGTTCTCAACTACATTCTAGATTAACTGATATTACCCATGAAAAATTTCATGTAGGCAAGTGACTATAAAATTTATGCTATGATCAACAATGCCCTCAATATAGGAATATTGAGAATAATGAATCCTGTTGCCTTATTAACAAACAAAATTGATGATAAATTTTAATGGAACTACATATCAAATAACTAATAATAAAACATAATCCTTTTAAACCATTCTTGGTAAATACAGCAGGAAAATTGTTTTATACGACACAAATTACTTCAAATGCTGAATATAAAGCAGCAGCATTATAGACACTGAAATGTATCAAACCAAAAACAATTTCTAAAAGTAACGAAAGTCCTCATATTCATTTCATGATGTATAAAAATACATACCTAATGCATATAGACGTGATCAAAAGTATGCTCACAAAGAGAAAACTAAAAAAAAATCAGGTACTCTTAGAGAAAATGAAGTTAACTGAAATTTCCAGTTCATGCCACTACTAAAAGAACTAGTTTTGGGTACTGCCAGATAAAGACTTTGCTAATATGCAGATGTATAGGTGCAGGTGTAAAATAGTTCAGGAGTATTGACTTCAAACAGGAAAAAAAGAACTCGTGATATACTTCCGAGTTCCGACAAAGAAATCCTTTGCTGAGATGAATATTTTAACACTAAATTTTAGAAATGTACGAACTTAAAAGGGCAGGGCTTCGAAACTACTGCGAGAAAGCTAAAAAACAATGTGAAATAACCAGAAACATAGTAACAATATCAAACACATCAACTTTATATTGTGCTAGACTTTAGTGTTTACTTAAATCAACCATTAGAAACAGAGAAATATAGAAAGAGTAAGACACTCGGAAATTGAAGTATTACCAGTGAACAAAGTCAAAGAAATAGACACCATGTTGAAATCAGGCGAACAAAAAGCAAAAAAACAGGAGGGGGCTACATTTGTAGTGGGAAGGAGGTTTGAAATGATAGGAATAGAGTGGATACGCGGAGGTCAGAAGAGCAAGTGAGAAACTAAAATGTAAATTATTCCGACAGACTACTGATTGGTAAATTTCTTCCATGTCACTGAGATCAGTCCCAAACAGGTCATGCTATTTCACAGGCATAAGCCAAAAAGCAAATAATTATTTCTTACTTTGGGAGGCGAGTAAGAAAGCATATAGTGACTAAGGCTGCGTTTGGTATTGCTTCCCAAAAGTTGTTTCAAAAAGTAAGAAAAGCAATTGGATTGCCTTTGCTTTTATAAAGATCTTCTCACAAAGCAAAGCCGACTGATTTAAATTTGTTTTGCTGCCAAAAAAAAAAAAAAAATCCAAATAGCACCCATGCTAACATCAAAATCTAAAAAATAGATTGGTTCAGGCTTTTGACAAACAGTTGGTGTGCATGATGTTTTAGGCAAATTCATTAATTTAAGCTGGTTCCTTTCAATGGGCCAAATTGCTAGAGGTTTGGGATGATGCCAAGAAGAGTGAGACATGTTCAGCAAAAAAGAATACACCAAAATAAATTGAAAAAAGAGTAACCATTCCACAGCTATTTCAATAAAGCTCAAAAAGCATCTCAGAATTTGGCCACAACATAGAATCCAAGCATTCAGCCACTCCTGCTGCTTGGTTGATAGGGAGCTGTGATCCGGTTGCTAGAAAAACATGAGTGAGAGGACAAGAACCGAGAAGTCAAATGGGTGCTTGGGAGGTTCAAAAAATGTCGACTGAAACGATGTCCAACCTTGCATAAAGTTTGATTGAGACGAAATACATGGGGTTTTGTGTGACTAAGAGGATTCACTCCTATGGAGAGTATTGCCCCCAACCACCAAGATTGAAATAGAGTTTTGCTCACCAGCTTAAAAACCAAAGGTGAAGAGGTCGAGTGAACTACTGTCCTGGGAGAGAAGTAGTTGAGAGAAAGACTGAGAATGGCTATTCAATCCTAAAAGCAACTACTTTGCATTAATATAAAATCAATCGGCATCAACGGTTTAGAGAAATTAAATGAACAAACTAACCAGACTGCGAGATCTGGAACCGATACCAGAAGCTATAATAGTCAAATGAAGAACCACGTACACCGTTCGTAACTTCGCCGAAGGAAATTGATCGGACGTAGCCAAATAGTAGAAGCCGGAGGTCTAACGGCTACGACCGCATCAAGTGTCCTCAAACCCCTTCTCCAGGCCAAATCCTCTCTCAGTTCCTCTACGATTCTCCGGTCGTTGAACCTTCCTAAACTCGCTTTTCAAATGAGGGGGGAAATGACAACGGGACGGTCTACCGGCGGCGGCACAGTAACGTCACAGTCAGTGGAGCTACGGTTTATGAGCGGAATGTAAAATCTTTTCTGGTCGAAGCTATCCCTGTCGATCAGTCCCAACCCAAATGTTGACGTAAGTAACATCTAATGCCTTCAGCTTTTTCTCTTTTTAACAACTTTTTGATGAAAAAACCTAACCGTGAGATGCTACATAATGACAGCATCTCACGGCCGCTACATGAATAGCACTATATAAATAGCAGTAAGGTGGTAGACGATATCATTCCGTCCAATTTACTTTAAGAACTAAACCTATATACGTAAATTATTAAATATTGGTAAAAGGCCATAATTTTTGTAGTTATTTCCTTTTCTCTGTCTATTTGAACGGTATGTATGATTGTATGATAATTGGTTGATATTTGCTCTTCATTACCACTAGCGGTGTGAGAAGTACGTGGAAAGTCAGGGAATGTAGATGGATGGTAAGGGAAGTGTTGGGAGTGACTATTTTACAACTGTTTAAGCTTTAAATAAATTAAAATTAATATGATTATTAAACCTCTTTATTAATGGAGTTTAATAATGAATTGTAAGGGAATTTTGATGAAGTTGAAGAGAATAGTTTGCACGATTTTTAAGGGATATATGTGTATACTCTAAAGACAGTGTGGATGATACGTGAATTTTGAAATTGATGCCCCCGCGCACCAATTGAGATCCTGTGGGACCATTGTGTACAACCTTATGTGAAGCCTGTATTGGGATCATGCCATGTGTATAATTTACGTATCATCCACATTGTCTTTAGAGTATACACATATATCCCTTAGAAATCGTGCAAACTATTGTCTTCAACTTCATCAAAATTCCCTTACAATTCATTATTAAACTCCATTAATAAAGAGGTTTAATAATCATATTAATTTTAATTTAATTAAAGCTTAAACAGTTGTAAAATAGTCACTCCCAACACTTCCCTTACCATCCATCTACATTCCCTGACTTTCCACGTACTTCTCACACCGCTAGTGGTAATGAAGAGCAAATATCAACCAATTATCATACATTAGGGCTGCAACTCGGTGTGGTTTGGTTCGGGTTGGCTTCAACCCAGGACCAAACCAAGGTCATTGATGTTCAGTCCAGAACCGAACCGAACCAATCTCAGAACCGAATGACCGAAACCGAAACCGATTATTTATATTCGGTTCGGTTCGGGTTGGGTTTCGGGTTTTAACTTCATATTACATTTAAAAATCTAGTGCCTGGAGCTTTTTAATAGTACCTACCACGATTTAAAAATCGGTGGATTGCCATGCCTACGCGTTAATAGTCATTTCAAGTATTGCCCACGAGCATTTTAGAAGTATAACGGACAAATAATTTAACCATGTAAAGGGCCATAATATGTTTCATGCACCCTTTTTTTCCTATGTACTTTTTTGAGTCTTCGACCATTACCTGGTGAGTCTATAGAGATAACCCTGCTGCTATGACTCACCGGAAGCAAGGAAACAATGCATACATGAAACAAATACTCTCATATAAAAAATTATGCATGATTTACAGCCTCTTCATTGCATTGGTGAAAGACTGTGCATGCATGCTTGAGAAAAATCGAAACCATTGCAATCCTTTTGACTGATATAACATCGTCAATGCAGCTTAAAAAGGTATGGATCGTCTATCTGGCCATGTTTCTATCTTCTCAAAGAATTTGACCGGTACAACACCATCAAAACCTTCAGTCAATATCACATTGTTGTCTGAAATGTAAAGCTTCATTCCTTCTGAATCAAGTAGAAAGGCATCAATAGACATTCAGAATTTCACATTATAATAGCACAAAGATGATAAAAGGAAATGGGTTTGGACTAACATATGAATCAAAACATGAAAAGCTAACAGAAGCAGTACCTTCCAACGCCTTCTTAACATCTATGAAGATCAAGATATTTACATCACGTCTCATACCTGGAAGAGGATGAGTCATGCACACTGTCAGATTGCAGCCAGTTTATGTGTTTTACTTATGAATAACAGCAAGCAAAATCTAGTGCCTGGAGCTTAAGTACCCTGGCCTGCTTTCAAAAATGATCAGGACCCACTACATTATGGAACCAATTAAAGATCAAACATGCCAATCATCAGCTTGATTAACAATGTCGACCACTTGATTTTAATTTGTTCTTTTGGATGGTGGAGAACTATTGAAAAGAAAATGAAGACAAAAAATTCTGAAAACTCAAATATGCAAATCAGATGGTCCACGAATATTCTGATACTTTGAATGCAGAACACATTCAGTGATAAGTCCTGATCTTTCTATATTTCTTCCCACGTAAAGGCATAAACAAAACAAACACCAAATTCCTCATAGCTAAACATTTGACTTACTCAGCCTTAGAATGAATTAAGATGACAAGATTTTAATATTACCTTCCAGTGTCAGCAGAACATCCCACCAGCATACTTTATTGATCCCTGAAAGTAAGAATTTCAAAAGACAATACCAGGGCACAATGACATTGCATTCCCACATAAGGCCTATAATCTGCTAAGTGTTAAGCTCCGATTCAAAGCCCTGACAAAGCAAATTTCCAATTCCTTCAAAACCATAAATGAGAAAATGACATTCAGAACAAATCAGCAGGAAGATAAAATAAAGACAACTAACCACACCATTTGGCCTGAATCTAGCCCTTCCTTTCATGTGACTTCAGAAAATGCCACAACACAAAGCGTCCAACCATCTGTGTCTTTTTCACCCTAAGACCTTTACCACTATTCTTGCAACTCAAACAAAAAAAAATTCCTTATGCCCACCATCCATGGCTGTGCAATCCCACAAGCAGAACATTATCATCAAGAATTATAACACCACTAAAACGCTTATCACAGAGGAAACTCAAATTCAAATGGCTGTTCACTCATGGATAAACAATCACGTGAATCCAGCCTCCAGATGAACCACTTAATAAACCCTGTGAAAGGCATCAACCTTGTAAACTAAACCAAATCAGCCTAAATATCGATGTATTAACATTTAACAAATAGATAAAAAAGCTACTTAAATGACAAGAAAATGTAAGAAACATGAACACATGCCCGCAAGCGCCCATGGACACAAAAGTGCTACAGAAATTGAAAGGGAGATATAGAGAGAGAGAGGATCAAAGAATCAAGCCCACGCCAAAAGTGGGCATCAAAGCCTGACTACATTGCACACCTAACAAAGTTAGCACAAAAATCTCAGTCCCCATCTGAAGAAAAAACGGAAAGCAAGAAGACTATGGACGATCCACCCAAAAAAAAATCTAAAAATCGTAAAAAAGAACTGATGATCTTCCTTCCTTCAAGATGAGCTCACGAATAGCTATCTAAACAACTAAATCAGAAAGTACTCCTACCATATCAAGCTCAATCTACGCATAAATTCCTAAAACCAGTTAACAAGAACGATTAAAAGATCGATCACAAGGACTTCAAGAACAAAGTGATTTTAGAGATCCTCGAGATTATACTTGGTTACAGTGACTGATCGGAGAGGAGCCGGAGCTGGATCACCGAAGTTGGAGTTCCAGATCTGGTTGATAAATCGCTTCTCGAAGCTCGCGATTCCTCGGCGGCGAAGAGAAGGGGAAGAGAAGGCAGGTGCGGTGAAGAGAAGGGGAAGAGAAGGAAGGGAGGTGCGGCAAGTGCAGCAAGGGGAAGAGAAGGGGACGAAGAGAAAGGAGGCAGGTGCGGCGGAGAGAAGGGAGGCATGTCGGGTTTAGGGTTTGGGAGCAGATTTAGAGAAAGGTTCTTTTGTAATATAGGTAAAATAGTTAAGGGTAAATTTTAGATATATATATATATATATATGTATTTTCGGTTTAATTTGGTTCGGTTCGGTTCGGTTTAGAGAAATGTATTATTTCGGTTCGGTTCGGTTTACCCGATCACACAACCCAGAACCGAACCGATTTAATTCGGTTTGGAGATTTTAAATCCAAAACCGAACCAGACATATAAAAAACCGAACCAAACCGACCCGAAATCGGGTTGGATCGGTTCGGATTCGATTTTACCTGGACCGAGTTGCAGCCCTATCATACATACCGTTCAAATAGACAGAGAAAAGGAAATAACTACGAAAATTATGGCCTTTTACCAATATTTAATAATTTACGTATATAGGTTTAGTTCTTAAAGTAAATTGGACGGAATGATATCGTCTACCGCCTTGCTGCTATTTATATAGTGCTATTCATGTAGCGGCCGTGAGATGCTGTCATTATGTAGCATCTCACGGTTAGGTTTTTTCATCAAAAAGTTGTTAAAAAGAGAAAAAGCTGAAGGCATTAGATGTTACTTACGTCAACATTTGGGTTGGGACTGATCGACAGGGATAGCTTCGACTAGAAAAGATTTTACATTCCGCTCATAAACCGTAGCTCCACTGACTGTGACGTTACTGTGCCGCCGCCGGTAGACCGTCTCGTTGTCATTTCCCCCCATCATTTGAAAAGCGAGTTTAGGAAGGTTCAACGACCGGAGAATCGTAGAGGAACTGAGAGAGGATTTGGCCTGGAGAAGGGGTTTGAGGACACTTGATGCGGTCGTAGCCGTTAGACCTCCGGCTTCTACTATTTGGCTACGTCCGATCAATTTCCTCCGGCGAAGTTACGAACGGTGTACGTGGTTCTTCATTTGACTATTATAGCTTCTGGTATCGGTTCCAGATCTCGCAGTCTGGTTAGTTTGTTCATTTAATTTCTCTAAACCGTTGATGCCGATTGATTTTATATTAATGCAAAGTAGTTGCTTTTAGGATTGAATAGCCATTCTCAGTCTTTCTCTCAACTACTTCTCTCCCAGGACAGTAGTTCACTCGACCTCTTCACCTTTGGTTTTTAAGCTGGTGAGCAAAACTCTATTTCAATCTTGGTGGTTGGGGGCAATACTCTCCATAGGAGTGAATCCTCTTAGTCACACAAAACCCCATGTATTTCGTCTCAATCAAACTTTATGCAAGGTTGGACATCGTTTCAGTCGACATTTTTTGAACCTCCCAAGCACCCATTTGACTTCTCGGTTCTTGTCCTCTCACTCATGTTTTTCTAGCAACCGGATCACAGCTCCCTATCAACCAAGCAGCAGGAGTGGCTGAATGCTTGGATTCTATGTTGTGGCCAAATTCTGAGATGCTTTTTGAGCTTTATTGAAATAGCTGTGGAATGGTTACTCTTTTTTCAATTTATTTTGGTGTATTCTTTTTTGCTGAACATGTCTCACTCTTCTTGGCATCATCCCAAACCTCTAGCAATTTGGCCCATTGAAAGGAACCAGCTTAAATTAATGAATTTGCCTAAAACATCATGCACACCAACTGTTTGTCAAAAGCCTGAACCAATCTATTTTTTAGATTTTGATGTTAGCATGGGTGCTATTTGGATTTTTTTTTTTTTTTGGCAGCAAAACAAATTTAAATCAGTCGGCTTTGCTTTGTGAGAAGATCTTTATAAAAGCAAAGGCAATCCAATTGCTTTTCTTACTTTTTGAAACAACTTTTGGGAAGCAATACCAAACGCAGCCTTAGTCACTATATGCTTTCTTACTCGCCTCCCAAAGTAAGAAATAATTATTTGCTTTTTGGCTTATGCCTGTGAAATAGCATGACCTGTTTGGGACTGATCTCAGTGACATGGAAGAAATTTACCAATCAGTAGTCTGTCGGAATAATTTACATTTTAGTTTCTCACTTGCTCTTCTGACCTCCGCGTATCCACTCTATTCCTGTCATTTCAAACCTCCTTCCCACTACAAATGTAGCCCCCTCCTGTTTTTTTGCTTTTTGTTCGCCTGATTTCAACATGGTGTCTATTTCTTTGACTTTGTTCACTGGTAATACTTCAATTTCCGAGTGTCTTACTCTTTCTGTATTTCTCTGTTTCTAATGGTTGATTTAAGTAAACACTAAAGTCTAGCACAATATAAAGTTGATGTGTTTGATATTGTTACTATGTTTTTTAGCTTTCTTGCAGTAGTTTCGAAGCCCTGCCCTTTTAAGTTCGTACATTTCTAAAATTTAGTGTTAAAATATTCATCTCAGCAAAGGATTTCTTTGTCGGAACTCGGAAGTATATCACGAGTTCTTTTTTTCCTGTTTGAAGTCAATACTCCTGAACTATTTTACACCTGCACCTATACATCTGCATATTAGCAAAGTCTTTATCTGGCAGTACCCAAAACTAGTTCTTTTAGTAGTGGCATGAACTGGAAATTTCAGTTAACTTCATTTTCTCTAAGAGTACCTGATTTTTTTTTAGTTTTCTCTTTGTGAGCATACTTTTGATCACGTCTATATGCATTAGGTATGTATTTTTATACATCATGAAATGAATATGAGGACTTTCGTTACTTTTAGAAATTGTTTTTGGTTTGATACATTTCAGTGTCTATAATGCTGCTGCTTTATATTCAGCATTTGAAGTAATTTGTGTCGTATAAAACAATTTTCCTGCTGTATTTACCAAGAATGGTTTAAAAGGATTATGTTTTATTATTAGTTATTTGATATGTAGTTCCATTAAAATTTATCATCAATTTTGTTTGTTAATAAGGCAACAGGATTCATTATTCTCAATATTCCTATATTGAGGGCATTGTTGATCACAGCATAAATTTTATAGTCACTTGCCTACATGAAATTTTTCATGGGTAATATCAGTTAATCTAGAATGTAGTCTAGGAGATCCATATTACCATGATGGAATAAAGTGGATGATCATTTCAAACAATATGCACTACCAAAATGGCCTACTTAGTAATCATTTTAGATGTTTCATATCATGTGGTGGCTCTTGGATGCATGTTGGTGTATTGAGACGCAAGGTATACTGTTTCGGTGCCTATGGTCTTGCCGCTCATCACACGAAACGAAATTTACCTGGCACGTCGAAACGTTAGAAAAATCAAAGACGGAAAAAATTGGACAAAAACTGGATTTTTTTATGTTGTCAAAATTTCGCTGACACACTGCCAAAAATCGCCTATGAAAATTAAAGAAATTTCTGTTTCCCCTCCCTGTTTCGACCATTTCGCTCGACACTCTGCCCCGTTTCGTTGGCACACCACCAAAAATCGACCGAAATGCAAATTAGCGATTTTCCGGTTGTGAAACGCATCGCTAAGTCCAAAAAAACAAAATTTCTGCTGCCGAAAGTGTAAACATTGTTGAGAAGGAAATCATGCACTAGAGAATTGGATCATTGTTGACATTGGAAATCATTCATTGAAGGATTAAATTATAATTAACATGCCTTATGGGCTAAGAAAAATGCAATATGTATATCGCTGACATTAATGGACAGTATGAGGCAGCAGGCAATCTCTTTAGAATTTAACTGTCATAGATATTTCAGTTTGGATATATTAATAACTATGATTTATTTGTGTTATATTTTACATGCCTAGGGATTTTAAAGGAACGTGACAGCGCCAGAAGCAATATTGCTGTTGGTAGTTCCTGTAGGAGTAAGTTTGCTATGTTGACTTCTGGTTCAAGCAATGGATCTAAATTCAAAAAACGGAAAATTTCTATTAGCGGTGGTTATCCATCATCACCATGTTCAAGTGAGATTGAAGCTTCATTTCCAGTTCTGCATTCATCTGATTATTTTATGGAACCTTCTTTGGAGGAATTGGCTGCGTCCGAGCTAGCCAATCCTGGTCATTGTTCTTGTGTTCAAGATTTCACAGTTGGAAGGATTGGTTATGGATATGTCAAGTTTCTTGGGAAAACTGATGTTAGATCATTGAATCTAAATCAAATAGTCAAGTTTGAAAGGCATGGGGTAGTTGTATACGAAAATGAAACTGACAAACCTGCAGTTGGTCAGGGTCTGAACAAAGCTGCTGAAGTAACTTTGATACTCGAAACAAGATTTTCAGCTTTTGAAGATGGGCAGCACGATGCTGTTATAAAGAAATTGAGGAACATTACAGAAAGGCAAGGAGCAACTTTAATTTCATTTGATCTCACGAGTGGTGAATGGAAATTCTTGGTTTACCACTTTAGCAGATTTGGATTAAGTGAAGATGATGAAGATGATATTGTCATGGATGCTCCTGTTGTGATTCAAAATCCTAAGGAGCTGGATGAAAATGAGGTATCTGATATTGATGAAGAATTCCAAGTGGGCTCGGATGGAACAAGTCTATCCCATTCTCTTCCCGCACATCTTGGGCTTGATCCTGTCAAGATGCAAGAAATGAGAAAGCTGATGTTTGCGGCAGAGGAAGAGGAAATCAAAGATTTTGGTGGGCTAGTTTCACATGATAAATGGTCCTTCAGCAAAGAAAACAGAAGGCCTGCTTTACAGTATTCTGCTCAAAAAGATAGCTATAAAATGAATACATCTGTGGTGAGAAGAACACCACAAGCTTTGCTTGAATACAATGTGAATAATTATGATTTGAGTACACAGGGAAACATTCTGATGACCCGCCAAAATAAGGGTAAGCCACCAAGGACAACCAAGGTTGAAGGTTTTAAACTGGACCTTAAATACGAGACACCAATATTGGGAAGCCATTCTACTAACATAATTGATGCAGGACTGTTTATGGGACGATCTTTTCGTGTTGGCTGGGGTCCAAATGGTGTTCTTGTTCACACAGGTGCACCTGTAGGTAACACTGATCCTGGTTTTGGAATCTCATCTATAATCAATGTAGAAAGGGTAGCTATTGACAAAGTGATCATAGATGCAAACTATGAAGTGAAAGAAGAACTTGTTAATTTGTGTTTCTCCTCTCCACTAAGTTTCCACAAGTCGATAAATCATGAAACAACAGAAGTTGAAGTTGGGTCTTTCAAACTAAAGCTTCAAAAACTTGTATCTAATCGTGTTACACTCTCAGATATTTGCCGAGGCTATATAAATATTGTTGAGAAGCAGCTGGATGTTCATGGATTGTCTACAGGAGTTCGTATTGTGTTGATGCATCAAATTATGGTGTGGGAGTTAATTAAAGTTCTCTTTTCAGAAAGGGAAATTGGTGGACAGTTGATATCTTTAAATGCTGATGATGAAGAGGACACGATGCATGACAGAAAGGGTGGTTCTTCAGATATTGATCCTGAAGCACTCCCTTTTGTTCGTAGAGCGGAGTTTAGCTATTGGTTGCAAGAAAGTGTATGCCACCGTGTACAAGAAGAAGTCAGCTTCTTGGATGAGTGCAGTGGTTTGATAAAAATGTTCTTACTTATGACTGGGCGGCAACTAGATGCAGCGGTGGAACTGGCTGTGGACAGGGGTGATGTGAGATTGGCTTGTTTACTGAGTCAGGCTGGTGGGTCCGCTGTGAATCAGTCTGATGTGGCTCGACAGCTTGAACTCTGGAGAATAAATGGGCTGGATTTCAACTTTATTGAAGAGGATAGGATTAGGTTGTATGAATTACTAGCTGGTAATATACACGGTGCATTGCATAATTTGGGGATTGACTGGAAAAGGTTTCTAGGGTTGCTGATATGGTATCAGCAACCACCAGATACCCCATTGCCCATAATGTTTCACACATACCAGCAGCTTCTTGATGAAGGCAGGGCTCCATATCCAGTCCCAGTTTACATTGATGAGGGTCCACTTGATGAGAATGTGAACTGGAGTTCTGGTGATCGTTTTGACATTGCGTATTATCTTATGTTACTTCATGCTAATGGAGAAAAAGAATTTGGTTTTCTGAAAAGCATGTTCAGTGCCTTCTCTTCAACACATGATCCACTTGATTACCATATGATCTGGCATCAGCGTGCTGTACTGGAAGCTGTTGGTGCTTTCAGTTCAAATGATCTTCATATTCTTGACATGGGTCTTGTGTCTCAGCTTCTGTGCCTTGGGAAATGCCATTGGGCCATCTATGTTGTCCTTCACATGCCTTACAATGATGATTTTCCATATCTGCAGGCTAATGTAATTAGAGAAATCTTGTTCCAGTACTGTGAATCCTGGAGTGCACAAGAAGAACAATGCCAATTTATTAAAGACTTGGGCATTCCATCATCATGGTTGCATGAAGCCATGGTATGGAAATATTCAAAGCTTTTTTTGTTATACTACTGTTCTGAAGCCTGGTTGTGTCATTATTCATCATGCCATGATTTCTAATTTTCATGTTATTCGGACCCTATAAATCAGATGCTGCATTTTATTGCTTCTTTGTCGTTGTACATGTTAAATTTGTCAGGTTTAAGTGTGAGGATGTTTTCCATGGTTTTCCAGTTTTGTAACCATATCACTACATTTGTCACACAGCCTTTCATTGAAGAACTTTTTGAAACTGTAATTTGCTGGAAAATCTAATACCATGTGCGCTGGCCATGAATAGAGTGGTTGCTAGCACTGTTTTCTATACATGTGACATTCAGGATGATGGATCCATCTACCTCTATTAAATTAGTCTTGGACTTAATTTTTTTGAAATTTGAACAACACTTTATTTGCTTATTTTGCCTTTGGAAATGCAGGGAGTATATCTCCAGTATTATGGGGATCTGTCAAAGGCCCTTGAACATTTTATTGAATGTTCCAACTGGCAAAGAGCTCATTCAATTTTCATGACAGTGGTTGCTCATTCATTGTTTTTGTCAGGTAACTATCTGAAAAACCATCTGGATAAGGGCACTTGTATTGCTTTTTAGCGTCTGATCATTCTTTTTCCAGGTTCTCCCTGTCATCTTTTGTATAGAGTGAGTGTTAGGAAATGTTGAAATGAAAATTAGTGCATAAAAAGGAGTTTTAGCTAGCTAAGAGTATACTTTAAGATTAAAATGCCCATATACTGCTACAGAAACTTCAGTGATAGCCCAAGTTAGACGCAACGTGTCTGCTTTATATGTGTGTATCAATCAAAAAAGAATATTGCATCGTAAATAGTTGGAGTTGAAAAAATATGAACCATTTTAGCCATCATACGCTGTCAAACATATCCTCAGTTGGCATATATACCTTCAAGTTATCTCTAATGGACTCCTATATTTATTTTCATATACAAGAGCTCCATATGCGTACATTTTCTCCACGTAGGCATATGTGTATAGTGCATTCTCTCAAAGTGGGCCCTTGGAGTTACATGAATAGAGGTCACATGTCGTGTATATGTATATATATGGGGACACAGGATAGATGTCATAGTACATCTCCCAATGCAATATCAAATGGTATGAAATACTTGTGTTTGTTTATATATATATGTATGTATTATGATTTTGCACATAAACTGGCTAACGTTGATTTCAATTTGCACATGAGGAAAGTAAGGATACACATGAATACACATGTATCTGACCTTTTGTCTAGGAATGCAACTTGTTTTAGTTTTATGATGAAGTTACTAGCATGAAGCAACGGAATAGAACATCAATCTGGAATCAAGTGGTAATAGAAGCAAACCTTACTATTTTTTTTTTTGTTTGGGACCATTAAGTAGGAACTTTCATTAGCATGAAGAGGAAAAAGATAACAGAACTGAGAGGCCCTAGTACACCATGTGCACTGGAAATAGATAAAGAAATTTGGCATTCAGACACAGAGAACTCATTCTGATCCTGGAAAAGAACAGATTAACGCCCCTAAAATCTGATGATAATGAATACCAAGATATGAAAGGTGACTAATTGGAACAGAAGTAATGTCAATTTCTTTTATTTTTATTTTTACAGGTAAACGGAAACTTGAATTAGCATGAAAAAGAGGAAAAAAAAAGGGAAAATAAATTGGAGGTCCCAGTGCACAAAATACGGACATAGCGCTTCAACTAAAAAATTTGGCACTCAGGGTGCTAAGAGAACTCTGCACTCTGATCTTAACAAGGAAAAAAAAAATTAAAGCCCACTCTCCTGAAATCTGATGATAATGAACACCAATGGCACAAAATGACAACTAGAAGGAATATAATCAGTTCTTATTTATTTATTTGTTTTTGATAGTAAGCGGAATTTTTCATTAGCATGAGGAGGAAGAAGATATACAAATGAGAGATCATATATAAAAGTTATATAAATTGGACCTCTGTACATAAATTTGGTATCCAGGTACAGAGAGAACTCTCTCCATGATCTATGCAGAAAAGAATAAAAGCCCTTTACCCCCCAAAAAGAAAGTTGAAAAAATAAAAACCAATTTCTGAAGGGTGACTATTTGCAATAAGACCACATGCCCAATCCCAAAGCCATGCAACATAGTATTGGATTAGTCAGCTCTGATTTCTGGGAAGTTATGACAGGATGTTCGGCAATAGCTATATTATTTCGTTTCAAATTTTGTTAAATGGCGTCTAAGTGGTGAGTATCTTCACTTGTATAAAATTTTCGTTTTAGATTAAGTTGTGAGTTTTCTTATAATGAAACTATTTATTTTATTATCTTTATTGCTTTCATTTTACATTTGGTAAGGGATGAACAAAATTGTAAAAAACTTAATTCTAGGAGCTGTTGTTTTCCTTGATAAGGGAATTGGAGGGGGATATGAAATAACCATAGCGGATGCATTGGATGGACATCAAGTGGTTAATATTATAACTCCAGGACCGGAACTTCTTGTTTCAGAGGGTGAATCTATCAAGCTTGATCAACCATTAACGAGTAATCCCAATGTTGGTGGATTTGGTAGGTCAGGCTTAATTTTGTTTAAACTTTTGTCCTGGGATTTGTCAACTTGTCTTTTGATCTGGTTCAAGCTGCTGACCTCATGGTAGGAATGCTGGCTATATAGCACCTACCTTCCTCCTGATAATTTTTAATTGGTAGTATATCTGATTATTTAAGTTGTTGAGTTTTTTTTTTTAATTGGTAGTGGATCTTTTATTTCCCTTAGGAGGGGATGAGGAATGTTGTGTTCCTAGACTGAACTTTTCGCCTATTCATTTTTTGTGTGATAATTTTTTTTTTAAATTTATGTAGTTTTTTAAAAGGTACAAGGGATGTTGTTTTTCTGGACTGAATTTTACTCCCATTTATTTTTCATGTGATATGTTTTTTTTTTTAATTTTTTTTTTTTACATTTATGTAGTTCTTTAATAATGTAGATAAGCATTCAGAGATTTGGAAGCTTGCAACTTTTATGGAAGAGCACAAGGCAGAAATTGCAGATTGGGACGTGGGAGCTGGACTGTATATTTCGTTCTACCTGCTTAAAGGTTCTTTTCTAGAAGAGAGTGAAATGAATGACCTGGTAAGGCAGTCATCATGAATTTTGAGAATCCATACTGTATTCTAGAATCTAGTGTCTATAAAAAACCTTAAATTTGTTTTGTAGATGAGTAAGTAGCAGCATAGTCTGATTCCTTGATGTTTGCTATCTGATGGAAAATGTGAATCTGTTCATTTTTGTGCATCCCATGCATGTATATTTTGTATATGTGCATGTTTGTGTACGCATTTTCCTTTGCATGTGCATGTGCGCATATTCTGTGTTTATTCGTCTGCCTCTGTGATATAGAACTTAGTGCACATGCTGTTTATCGGAGTGGGCACCATGTCTTGAGTTCAAGTCTTAAAGGGGGCAACTTATAGGATAGTTTAAAATGTCTTGGTATTATGTGTAGGCATTGTGCGAAGTCATTGAATATTGATAGGTGATAGGAGCTGGCAAGAGGGAAGGTCAACCATTAGGTCAGTGTTGATGGAGTGGGCTGCAATTGAAATTGGCTATGGAGGCACGGTTTATAATCCTAAATGTTAAGGGCTTAGCTGAATAAATCTTCATAATTCCTGAGGCTTTTTGGAACAGTGATTAAGCCCGTAATGTTTCCAAAGACTCATGATACCTAGTTGACAGACATGGCAGTTGCTTGTTGACTTTGCTAGTGCGGCATATTAGATATCTGATATTCTGAAAATTTATTCTTATAGCCTTCCTCATCTATATTATTTTTGAATTTGAATAGATGTAATGTGGTACTGTGCAACATATAAAAGTTGTATTTAACATTAGGATGAAAATATAATTATCAGCAAAGGAAAAGGAAATATGACTTCTTTCGGGGACATAAAAATAAAATGGTGGGATTGTGCTTCATTTGAAATCCCAGATGCAAAAAACTCCAGTTAGAATTCTGTAATTTCGTCCGTTGTTGATGGATCATTTTGAGTAGATTGTTAATATGATTGGGGAAGACAGAAAATTTCTTGCAAACTGAGCAGCCTTTATCTTAGTGATGGAAGAATAAGATTTAAATTGCTATATAAATAATAAATGCTGTATCTCAACTAGTTGGGGAAAATGAAGGTGTTGAGAATGAGATTTGCAGGCACATTATATGTACACATTTTCCTTTTAGGTGGTAATTATTGTTATTTCTTAAGAACTGATATGCAGTTGTACCTGTTGAAGAAAGTACCAAGTTATTTCAGGACAAAAGAAAATTTAAGTTTTTATTTAAAGGGAACTGAGTTTTTTCACAAAGGAGCTGCGTTTTTATCATTTTTCTAAAAGCTTAGAGAGGTGGACGCTTGAAGGATGAAAAATCTTCCACTACCCTTTTATCCTGAAATATAATGTATTATTTATTGCGCATTTCCTCCTCAACTTGCATGCTATATCCATGTAACTTCTTGCA
The DNA here is from genome assembly GCA_947561395.2 of Buxus sempervirens. Classification (NCBI taxonomy): domain Eukaryota; kingdom Viridiplantae; phylum Streptophyta; class Magnoliopsida; order Buxales; family Buxaceae; genus Buxus; species Buxus sempervirens. The sequence continues at coordinate 27,106,684 of OX387194.1, read as the reverse complement.
GTGCTCACCTTTTTTTTGGCGATGTGTATATTTATTGTCTATTTTTCAGGATTCTCTTGAGAGAAAAAATGCTGCTTGTAGGGACTTCTTTGGTTGCTTAAATGAGTCATTATCAGTTTGGGGAAGCAAGCTACCCGTGGATGCTCGGTACATACATAATCCTATTCCTGACTTTCCATGCATGCATGCACACACACACACACACAGAGTCCCACATACATTGTTACCAACGGGTGTTAAATCTATATAGGTCCATTATCGTCTCATATCATCTTGTTGAATATGGCTCCAGAGCTTCATTATCTTTGGCTTCAAATATTGCTCTCAATTGTTACAAAACAATTACAGTTCTTTCTTAGATAGTTTCAAAATATCTTCTGAAGGCTTACCTGCATTTCAACGAAGGATGAAAATATTATCTCCAATTGACTAAAATCTTGAGCACATGCAGATTTATTAACTCTATATATATATATATATTTGTCTTGTTAATCTTCAATATAACTGTCCCGTCTAGAAATTTCCACTAGAAAACACCATCCTTCACATAATTCTCTGATTTGCATTTTATCTTGAGGATGTTATTCCGATTATCACATTATCATCTGTGGTTCTTACTTTATTTGATCCATTTTCTGATCTTCATTCATCATCGCAGAGTTACCTATTCGAAGATGGCGGAGGAGATCTGCAGTTTGCTCCTATCAGACGGTGGAGAGGGCTCATCACGTGAGGTTCAGTTGAGATGTTTTGACACCATGGTTAGCGCTCCCATCCCGGTGGACTTACGCTCATCCCATTTACAGGACGCCGTGTCGGTCTTTACATGCTTTCTTTCGGAGGCAGCTTCTTCTTAGGCTGTTATTTCATTTTGAGGTCATCTGTGTTTTAGTTCGGCCTTCTTCGATCAAAATTATTTTCTTCTTATCAATAGTCTCATCTCCTCTCTCCCTCCCTCTCTCTCGCCCTCTCATCACTGACTCTTTTACCGTTCATTGGCTCGGTTTTGCTTGGCTTGGCGACACAACCAGTGAGAGTCAACCAAATCTTCTTGTCCTTTTAAAATAATTACCATGGTTGAAGGGGTGTACACATAGGCTTCATGGACCTATGTAAATACATACATCACCGTTGGACCAGCAGATCTTCTGGCCAAGGGCTCCAGCAGATTTCAAGTCCGGTTTTTAGGCACCATAAAGGGAAAATTCTCTCACCTAAAAAATAGAAAAAATAGTAAAGCAAATCACTTGTATGCTGAGGAGTGCACAAGGGAAAGGAAATGCTGGATGGAATCGTCTGATATTTTGGCATAACAGACTTCTTGTACTCTGTTATTCTCTTGTTCTTTTACAACTCTTTCTTCAGATAATGGCGAAGAAGCGAAAGGTTGGTGAAGAGCCCGAGGATGTCGCTACTAAGCCCGCCAGTAATGATCTGGACGTAGAAGAAGATCTCACCAAACTACTTGAATCCTTCGGCAAAGAACAACTTATAGATCTCCTTTGCTCGGCTGCATCAATCGATCCTAAAATCCTCGAAGGCTCGAAGCAATCTATAGAGTTGCGGACCAGGATACGTGTTACCGTAGGCTCTTCGTCCATGGACTGGGATGGGAGACCACGTTGGAGAAGCTCAGAGAGTTCTTCTCACGGTACGGAGAGCTCGAGGATTGCAATGTCGTTGCTAATAAGGTCGCCGGCAACTCCAAGGGCTACGGCTTTTGTTGGTCCTGTAAATCCCTCGCAGTAGAATCTGAATATGCAGATGCATCCGGGTCATGATCCTTCTCAGGACAATCTGCTGAGGAAGATTTATGTGTATTCTGATATTCCTGCTGATAGGTTTATTGGCTTTCTTTTCGAAGTACGGGGAAATTGAAGAGGGCCTCTTGTCAACGCACCATCATCATACATCACTGCACCTCAACAAACTACCAGCATTGCATTGATTCTCTGGAAAGTACCAGAAGCCTTGCCTCTCTAGAAAGGTCCAGAATTTGCTCAACAAACAATTCGTTAGAAATTTCCTACTCGATTGTAAAATTCCTAAGAATATTCCCCTTCTCTGTATTGTCTATATAAGAGACACCATGTAAATGAATTAATGCAGTGAACAGAATTTTGCTTTAACATGGTATCAGAGACCTCCAAGGACTAACGTCCACGGCTACCTCTTCAAACCCTCCCTCTCAAGCACGAGTTCTCCAAATATAGCTTCAACTTGCTTCTCTCAAGAAAGGATCAGAGTCCATTTCCACTTATTATCGACGTGCTAAAATGCTTGCAGATACGATGGCAATTGCTGGCCGATCCCTCCCTTCATCAGAGTTAATACCGTATTTACTAGCTGGACTTGGATCGGAATATGATGCTCTGGTCTCTTCTGTCACAACTCGTTTGGATCCTATTTCTTCAGAAGAGCTGTTGGGTCATCTCTTAGCTCATGAGGCTCGACTTCAACATCATACAGCCTCTAATTCATTGATAACTGAAATTTCTGCAAACTCAATTACTCGATCACCATCTTATACCACAAATCGTGGTCGTAAGTTTTTCCGTGGACGTACCACCTCTATCCGAGGTCGTGGTGGTCGCTTCTACTTCAGCAGAGGACGTGGATTTCATGGTCGATCAGGCAATCAGCCCATTGTTGCCTCTTCTTCTTCTTCTGTTATCTATCAAGTTTGCAACAAGATGGGCCATTCTGCTCTTACTTGCTTATACAGGTTTAATCAAGCACACATCTGCTCCCATTTCTGCAAATTACTCTGTCACAAGTGGAGTTTTTGATATAAATTGGTATCCTGATACGGCAGCTACCAATCATGTTACTAGTAATTTGGCCAACTTAAATCTACATTCAGCTGAATACTTGGGTGAGGAGCAGCTCCGGGTTGGCAACGGTATCTCTATCCATATTTCTCACTCTGGTTCTGCATCCTTTCCTTCCACTTCCGCTCCTTACATTTTAAACAAACTACTGCGTGTTCCATCCTTCACCAAAAACTTGGTTTCTGTTAAACAATTTTGTTTGGACAACAATGTTTACTTTGAATTCTTTTCTGATTGTTTTCATTTTAAGGATTGCCACTCCGGGAAGATACTACTCCAAGGACAACAACAAATGATGGTCTCTACAAATTTTCCTCTCCTTTGATTTCACCTCAAGCTCACACTACTGCTGCCACTCCTCTTCAGCTATGGCACTCATGCCTTGGTCATCCTTCTCTTCCTATAGTTCACAGTGTTCTTCGTTAGCATCGTCTTCTTTTCACTAATAAATTTTCTATGGCCTTCTGTGATGCACATGTGCCATGGCTAAGTCTCATCGTCTCCCTACTCCCCCTCATCCATCAAAGTTAGTAGCTCCATTTGATTTAATTTTTTCAGACCTTTGGGATCCATCACCATATTTATCTTCAGATGGTTACAAATACTATATCATTTTTGTTGATGTTTTCTCAAGATACACTTGGCTCTTTCCTTTACAATACAAATCACAAGCATTGGATGTTTTTATTAAATTTAAATCTCATGTTGAGCTCCAATTTAATCTCAAAATCAAGCAATTTCAATCTGATTCTGGGGGTGAATTTCGCTCATTTTCTTCCTTTCTCTCTTCATCCGACATCACCCACCATTTTACATGTCCTCATACCCATGCTCAGAACGGTGTTGCAGAACACAAACACCGTCATATTGTTCAGTCTGGACTTGCACTTCTTCCTCATGCCTCTGTTCCCCTTCACTTCGGTCTTATGCTTTTTTACATGCAGTTTATCTCATTAATATGCTTCCATCTCCTTCTCTGCAACATCAATCTCCTTTCTATCTTTTATATAACACATAGCCCAATCTCTCCACTCTACGTGTATTTGGTTCGGCCTGTTGGCTATTAACCAGGCCTTTCAACACACACAAACTAGACTATCCATCCACCCTTTGTGTCTATCTTGGACTCAGCCCAGCCCATCGTGATTCTATTTTCTACAACATTACTACAGGAAGATGCATTATCTCTAAAGATGTCAATTTCAATGAATCTTTTTTTCCGTTTGCATCCAAGCCCAAGCCCACTTCTACCTTCTTACCTATTGTTTCATTACCACATATGGACCCTTCATCCTCTCCTTCACAGTCCATTCTTGGCCCAACCCTTTCCCCATCGTCATCTACATCTCCCGCCATACCTACTCCTTCTTTTCTGTCATCTTCATCACTAGTACTATTGCCTTCACCGCAGCCTGCTCGTTCTACCCAGATGCCTCCATCATCTGTTCACCCAATGATAACCCAATCTTAGACTAATACAACCCGTCCTCGTCAATTCACAGATGGGCACTGTTCAGTGGCCACCTTCATAGGCTATGCTTACAGCAATGGATTCTATTCCTGAAACTCCTACTTATTTCTCACAAACTTAGAAATATCTAGAGTGGCGTAAGGCCATGACAAAGGAGTTCAATGCTTTGTTAGCCAATGAAACATGGTCTCTTGCCCCTGCATCTGAATCTTCCAATACCATAGCCTGCAAATGGGTATTTCATACTAAAACGTTTGTAGATGGTTCTATCGAACAACGGAAAGCAAGACTCGTCACTAAGGGTTTTTTACAACAGTTTGGTGTCGATTATGATCAAACATTCAACCCTGTTGTAAAGCCTACTACTATTCGGCTTGTTTTGACCCTTGCTATATCTCATGGATGGCCAATTCGTCAATATGATGTGCAAAATGCATTTTTGCACGGTCCACTTTCAGAAACAGTTTATATGGCATAGCCACCAAGTTTTGTACATCCTCAATATCCTCACCATGTCTTCAAGCTGAAGAAAGCCATTTATAGCCTCAAGCAAACCCCCTGATCATGGTACTCTCGGTTGAGCTGCAAACTTTGAGACCTTGGCTTCGTCATCTCTATTGCAGATTCGTCTCTCTTTGTGCGAGTTTCTGGTGGACTCTCCCTTTATGTCCTGGTATATGTTGATGATTTACTTATCACAAGTACAGACTCAGCTAGTATTTCTGAGCTTATCAACACTCTCCAAGCTGATTTTCCCATCACTGATCTTGGGAACCTTCACTACTTTTTGGGCATTGAAGCTTCTTTCACTTCAAATGGTATATTGCTCACCCAAAAAAAATATATCTATGATTTATTGTGACACACCAACATGCATTTAGCTAAACCAGTAAAGACTCCCATGTCCACATCTGACAAGCTCAGTAATTTTTTTGGGGATTTGCTTGATAATCCCACACTCTATCGTAGCACCGTGGGGTCCTTGCAATACTTAATCTTTTACAAGACCAGACTTGGCATTTGCTGTTGGGAAAGTCTGCCAATTTATGCATGCTCCTCATGTTCCACATTGGCAGGCTATTAAACGAATTCTCCACTATCTCAAGTCAATCATTCATCTTGGTTTACATCTTACTCCTAGCTCCTCCTTCAATCTTGTAGTATACGCAGACACCGATTGGGCTGGCTGCCCAGATGATCGACGCTCAACCAGCTGTTATTGCATCTTCTCTAGGCCTAATTTTATTTCATGGTCGTCAAAGAAACAACCTACCATTGCTAGTTCTTCTACTGAGGCTGAGTTCAAAGCTATTGCTAATACAACTTCAGAGGTTATTTGGCTTCAGCATCTTTGTAGGGATCTTGGTATTACTCTTTCTCACGCACCTTTGCTCTACTGTGATAATTTTGGAGCTACTTACCTCTCATCTAATCCAGTATTTCATACACGAACAAAACATGTGGAAATTGACTTCCACTTTGTCAGAGATTAGGATCAACAAGTCTCTTTCAGTTGCCTTTATCTCTGGGAAAGATCAACTAGCTGATGCTTTAACTAAGCCATTACTTGCTGCTTGTTTTCTATCCATCTATTCAAGTCTATGCCTTCGTTCACTCACGCTTGACTTGAGGGGGGCTGTCAAGGCACCATCATCATACATCACTGCACCTCAACAAAGAACCAGTTACAATATTCCAATACTTGATTGTAAAATACCTAAGAATATTCCCTTTCTTTGTATTGTCTTTATAAGAGACACCATGTAAATGAATTAATGAAGTGAACAGAATTTTGCTTTAACACCCCTTAGGGTTGGATAAACTAACAGGGAAATTGAAGGGGTTTGTGCTTTTCCTATATAAAGACAGTTGAAGGGGCAAGAAAGGTTGTAGAAGAACTGAATAAGAGCTTTGAGGGGCACCAATTGTACTACGAGAAGGCAACCGATAGTCACAAGTTCAAATTTGCTGCTGCCCCTTCAGTTTCTGGGAATGCGCATGGTACTGGTGGTGGCAGGTTTAATATTCAGGGTGTTATTGTATACGGTGCACCAGGTGGTGCTGATTCAAATGGACCAAATGGTGCAATGGCTCATCAGGCTTCAACTGCTTTTGCTACGTTACTAGGTCAGGGGCTTTTAGGGGGTGCACTGCCATTTGGTCAAGGAATAGCACCGAATCAGGCTACTATTGCGATATTGGCTGCTGCTAGACAGAACTGTTGTTCTTGCATCCTTGAACCCTACTTTGGCAGCAGCAATGAATGCAAGGCCACCACCAGTGGCTTTGTCAGGCGCACCACAGGCAATGCCTGGTTATGGAATTGGGAACCCAGGTTATCAAAACCCACAAGCTCGTCATGCTACTAATACCTATCAAAGTGGCTCGGTTGTTCATGGTCCAGGACCAAGGCCTCATTCTGCTGCAAGACCCATGGGAGTATATGGAGCGCATTTGGTACGATAGTGTTTATTGTTTTTAGTTTACAATTTTTTTGCATCTTTGTCAATGTTCCTTTGATACTTACGTAATAAAGGTTTACTCTGTTTTTAGTTTGGTTATTTGGACCTAATTATTCGTGTTGCTTTAAAGAAAGGAAGAGTTTTGACCCATGGGTGCTTGGTGAATGAACGTCTACAAATGCTTCAATTATTCCAAAAAAGAGGACCACTTTTTGTTTTTACTTTTTACCCTTTTTGTGGATGTATTATTTTCTAGGGATTTTCAGGCTGTGATGCTTTCTTTTTCCGGTGATTTTGGCAACTTCCTGTAGTCAATAGTGTCAAATTTTTGTCTACATTAGCTTTTGGTCGTGGATGATGTTTTAGAGATACTAATTGACGATGTTTTTGAACAGAGCTGTAACGACCCAACCCAGTAAGGTATTGTTCGTTTTGGGCCTAAGCTCATACGGTTTTATGTCCAAAAGGTGCCTCGCTAGTTGGAGTGTTATTCTTGACTCATATACCTTGCCGGTATTTCATCAGTTTCCGATGTAGGATCTGGTTTAACCACCTTCCACGAGCAATGCCAAGACCCACAGCATTCACTTACTATTAGACCTAAAACCTGACTCTGATACCACTTTGTCACACCCCGAAATCCATTATGCATATTATGATACACAAGTTGGATCACTTGTGACCTTGCTTGTAAGCGAAACCAAAAAATACATTTAATAAGAAATAAGTGCTGGAAAATTTCATTTAATGATCTCAATCTCAGAGTTAAAGCGAAAAGTTAAACCAATAAACCTATTCATAAACCCATCATTTAAGCTGTTCAACCCATGGTTTTAATGCTAAATACAAATGATCTCAAATAACCCAACTGGTCCATAAAATAACATCCAAGTTAGTAATATAACATCCACCCTAAAGTTTCATAAAAATAAATAACAAAATCAAATAAAGTATTCCATCATTCTAATCACCATCCTGTCACTTCTTTCCATTACCTCTTGGTTGTTGGTTTCCTAAAAATGATAAGATGGGTGAGTTACACAACTCTGTAAGTGGGGATAATATACCACAAATGATAATATGCACACATCTCTACTATAAATAGATTACATTCAATACTTATAATAATTATTAATACAGTTTCTACGTTTTCCTAAGTTTCATTTTTAAGAATAACATACTCATATAGTATATAGAAATATGGGAGTATGATTTTCTAATAATAATCATATTATCAAGGTAATAGGACTAACCCGATAGAAAATGGAAATGCAAATTAAAGAATAATAACTAATCAGTGTATGTAAAGACAATTAAATAAACAACTATAAGTGCAATATAAAATAAGGCAACCCATACTATGAATATCAATCTTCCAAGAGACTCAAGATCACCCTTGTTACTCATACTAGTGTTGAGCATTAGGAGTACTCATAAATCAAACCTCACAGTATGCGTCCCATATTGGGTACTCAACTAGGTGTGTTCCTAGGAGTACAAAATCCCGGAGATAATCCCACTAGATACTTAACTAATTCTTAGCCAGGCACTAGAAGTATTCTCATTTGAACTCTTGATGGTTTCTCATACCAGGTACTCGACTATTGAATTCCCACCATTAGGAGTACAATCATCATCATCCCAATGGTCACATTACATTGGGTGTGCGCACGTCGATCCGCGAGCCGCACGCTTGGATCTTCTCTGGGAGGCACACGTGAATGTGTGCCTCTTTTGGGAATTTAGGAAATGGGGAATCGCCACTGCCTGATGGGGTGCAGACAGACACCTGGGTGGCTAGTGTTTTTCTATTAAGTGTTCTACGGCTTTAGATTCCAAATAAGCTCTCAGTTACGATCCGGGGAAGTCCGTAGACACCCCAGTCCGCCCTGTCAGGTGACAAGTCCCATGGGTCATCCTAGTTAATTTTGGTAGAATCAACTCTTTTATCTCACCCGTCCTAAATAGATATGCACTCATTTTGATTAGCTCTTGTGCGAGGACCACTTAAGTGGTGTAAGTCCTCTTTTATTTGATTTTATCTTCTTTATTTAAGTGATCTTGGTCTGATTGGATAGACCCCATTGGAAGGGCCACGGGATCCCAGATGGACTAAGATGTAGCCCATATGTCCCTATCGTGGGCTTAATCTAAGCCTAAAAAGCCCTTTTGGGTTTTGGTTTAAATTTGATTAATTTATATAGGTTAAGGTTAAAAGAAGTTAAGATTAAATTTTATGCCTTTTAGTGGGCCTGGATGATGTGTGGGCCCCTTAGGTGGGCTTCACAATGATTTCCTTTTAATTTATTATCTTTAGTTTTAATTTGATTCCAAATGTGCTAGGGATGGGCTTGGGGCCCATTTCCTCGGCTTAGGCTTGAAGGCCTAAGGCTTTGGTGGGTGAGGGATGTGGATCCCATTACATTTTTGGTAAGTGGGTTCTCTTTAAAAGAAATAGGGCCCAATAGGCCCAAACCCTAAGTCTCGGTCAAACCATTTAAAATTATCCAAGCATGTCTCCAGTTGGGCTTTAATTGGGCCTCAAAGGGTATGGCCCTTAATTAAGGTTTGTCTTGCTTAATTAGTCAAAGTGGATTGGTTGGAATGGGTGGGCCATGTTGAAAGGCCCACCAGTACTCAATTTGGGCCCAAGGCCCATCTTGGGTTATGGGATGACCCAAAACCCTATTGGATTTACTTAGGTTTGGATTAAATAGAATAAAAACAATTAAAGAACCAAAATCTGCATTTTTTAGGTTTTCTCTGGGTTTGGCCAAAAAGACAGTTCGGCCAAACCCTAATTGTTCATGACCGAAATTAGATTTCAGTCATGCTAAAAATAAGCATGATCGAAATTTAATTTCGGCTATAAAAAAATATATACTTAAGCGAACTATGTTTTCGGTCAAGCATGAAAAAACTTGTTTTGCACTTTTCTGAATAGGGATGGGGTTCCCTGGTCTTTGGGGATGACACGGTCTTCTGTGGGCCCTTGGGTAGGCCCATAATGGTCCGAGATCAGGGTTTTGACCTAATTCGGATTATATTAATAGATTTTTTAACACCAGAGAGAGGGAGGTCAAGGTTTGGGGCCTTGCTCCCCCATCTTGAGCTGAAGCTCAAGTGATAAAACAGAGACCTTAAGTGTCCCTGATCTTGTGCTAATGGCATCCCTCCTTTCCCCCATGGGAAGAGAAAAGGAAGAGGCCCGATTGGCCTATGCCTTGGTCTAACCGGCCACACCATTTGCATGCCCAAACAAGCTACAATGATAAACAAAGACAAGCTAATGGAGACTCATCACATGCTATAAATCAGTGAGCTAATGTGTGTACTACTCATATTAGTATACATGTTAGTGAAATGAAGTTAAGAGGAAAGAAACCTAGGCATGCATTCTAAGTGTATCATGCATGTGCATAGTGTTTTGCACACACGATATGTAAAAATAACCAAAACAGTGAATAAAAGATGTGATGTGTGGTAGGCTTCTTGTGTACATGTAAAACCTCAAATCCATGCAACCTTTCATATTGAATAAAGCATGGGTAAAACACCACAAGAACCAATAAAAAAGCAAGTAAAGAGAAAGGTTAAAAGGGGGTATATGGGATACATGAGACATGAAGAGAGGGGTAGGGAGAACACTCTCTCCCTTTATCAAATGAAACAAAATAAAAGGAAACATGAAAAAAGGATGCCATAAAGTGAGACTCTAAATGGTGATAACATGATCTTTCCACCTCCCTTTTGAGCTTAAACATTTCCCCTTCACCATGGGAATCCATTTTCATGACGGAAATGAAGGTGAAATGAAGAAAATAGGAGGGAGAACAAACCAAGTGGAAGAAAACAGCATGTAATGAAAGTATGCTCACATTAACTTCAAACTCATATACGTTACATGAAAAGTAAGGAGGAGGCTCACCTTAGAAGAGAAAGTCCTCTTGGATAGGTATGGAAGCTCCTTGAAGTTGGGACAGCAACAAGAGTCACTCCTCCTCAGTTCCAAGTGTCCTCCTTGGTCTTCTTCTTGGTTAGGATGAAGAAAGCAAGGTATAGGAGAGGATTTGGAGGGCTTGTGTGGGTTAGAGGGCTTAGGGAGTGAGGGAGAGGGATAGAAGAGAGGTACGTATGTAGGAGAGGGGTTAGAGGAGAGAAAAATCTGCCAACCCTTCAAAATGAGCTGATTTGCTGCTTTTATACGCAAAAATAGCATAATTGAAAACACAGTTCGATCACATTAACATCCACAAATCATTTGTGACTGAAATTAAATTTTGGTCACATGAACATCCAATCAACAATGATTTGTGTCAAAGATTCGTGCAGAGAATCCTGACACAAAAATCTAGGAAATTATCTTAGAATTGAAATTTAATTTCGGTTATACATATTTTATGTATAACCGAAATTTAATTTCAGTTATTTTTAGATATTTTTAGATTTTTGCTCTCTCTCCAATTTGCTTGATATGATGTTTGATTCCTCATTAATGAGAGAATCCGAAATTTTTGATTTTCTTAATTTATTAATTAATTAAACTTAGATATTTTATGAAATAATATTATTTTATTTAAGATATTTTGCTTTTGTGTTTTGTCTTTTCTTTGTTTTGCACTTTAGCCCTTTAATTTGCCATTTGGCAAATGTGACTTGCACATTCGCCACGTGGACAAAATTCCTACATTTATTTACAGTTTTGCCTTTAGGGTTGTTCTGCTCATCTCTCCTTTATCTGGACTTCAATTTTGGCAAACTCAGTTGCGTTGGAACCATGTCGAGATTTCCTATCCATTGGGATAGGGCATGGCAGCCAATTCAAGCTTGATCAGAAATTCAATTTCTGCTCCCTAAGGTTTGACCAGTCTCTTCAGGGTTTTCATTTATGGCTTTTGGAGGGGTGCAAAAATGAGGTGCTTACATTGGGTACTCAACTAGTATACAAACTAGGAGTACCATCATATCGATATCCTCCCAACGGTTATATCTCGTTGGGTACTCAACTAGTATGAAACTAGGAGTACATCTCAAGCCCAATATCTCAGTGGTTACACTCCATTGGGTACTCAACTAGTAAAACACTAGGAGTACTCATATACCAAATCTCCAACTATATTCAATTAAATCTCAATGCTAACATATGTCACCATCATCTGATTACCATTACATACTAAAATATATTCATGTGAAGACAAAAGTAGGAAAGTCATGCTAAGATAAAATAAGTTCATGACTAAGAGTAAAAAGTTTCTGTTGACCTGGTCTCATGATAGCTTACTGAGTCATGCTAAAAATATTTAAGCCACTTGTAATAAGAAGTGACCATAGCTCTGTGATGTGAAGAGATAAAATTTATCATAGTCATGTGATAACGAATTAAAAATAAATGTCATAGGCAACACTTGAATAAAACCATGGCATCATGGCTTGCACATGAGTAAAACCATGATGAAATAAATACAATGGCAAGACCATGGCGTCATGTCTTGCACATGGGTAAAACTATGATAAAAGAAATAGTATGGTATTATGTATTACCCATTCACATGATACATGAAATACACCCATTCAACAACTATTTGCAATGTGAAATCTAATACAGAGGATGGGAACATATGGAACATTGAACTGAGAAGAAATTTAGCTAACTAGGAGGTAAAGGAACATGAAGAGCTAATACAAGCACTCTACTATATCTAGCTGTCACAACAAGAAGATAAAAGAATCTGGACTACGGATAGGTCAGGAAACGTTTTCGGTGAAATCAGCATTTGAAGCATCAATCTCAATAGGTATGGAATTTCAGGCTACCAAGGTGATATGGAATAGTGTTATTCCAAGCAAAGTGGCTTTCTTTCTCTAGGTAGAAACATTGGATAGAATTTTAACTATGGACCAGCTAAGAAGAAGGGATTGCCAAACCCCAAATCGATGTATCATGTGTAAAGAGGATGAAGAACCTGTGGTACATCTATTGGTACATTGCAAAAAGGCTAGCAGGTTATGGAATATGATGCAATCTAGATTTGAAATCCCTTGGGTGCAAGCTGGAGACTTTAGATTAGTAATGGATACATGGGGATGGAAGAAAGGTAATTTGATTGGAGCCCAAATTTGGAACATTACTCTGGCAGCAATCTCATGGGTATTGTGAAATGAAAGGAAGCAGAGAATTTTTAATGAAAGGGAAAGAAAAGATACAATGTTGAATGAGCAGTTCTAAAGTTAATGTTTAGATGGACATCGAAGAGCCTATTCTTAGCTAATATCTCTCTGGAAACCTTCCTGGAGTGTCCCAGAGTTTATGAGCTAGGAGCAATTCAGGAGAGGAGCCAGCTTATACCAATCTACTTTTTGCTATTTCTTTTTGGAGCAACTAGACATGAGTACACAGTTTGTATACTTGTACATATAACCTTATTATCCATTAATACCAATGAAACTTGCTTACTGATAAGAAAAAAAAATTACTCTAACATAACAACAACAGTCATTAACGTGATTCACGGACATGATTTACAAATTATGTCGACTCATGCTTTCATTAACAGTTTTTTTTGAATATTGAAGTCTATAAAAGAAAAGATTTATTGAATTGAAACTTGAAAAATGACATCAGTGAATCAACTCATATATCAAAATCTGAACATTCATCCCAGGGAGTTTCATGATACCATGTAAATAATACATTATTCAATGAGAATGATGTACAAATCATAAAGGAAAATTAGCCCACTTACCTTGACTAATTTCTTCAAGTTTGATGATGGAAAAACAGTAGATTTCTTCCTCTCCTCTTCGTTTCCAAGCCTTAGCAAAATCCCCACAGCTGTAGCCGTCAACTCCCTTGCAAAGATTATATTAGGGTTCCTAACCACTAATCTGAATAACCCTAATCAAAGCAAAAGAAAAAAAAAACCCTCGATTAGTAGGGTTCAATCCCCACCGTTGATCATGCTAGATTAAGAGATTAAAAGCTAGTAATATGGTGGGTGTGCAAGCACCTATTCTCCGTATCACAACCAATCAAGAGACAAGATTTGGGAGACTCTTGACTTGGTCAAAGTCCTATTTCTTCGGGGTTAGACTCTCTGACGAGGTCCTTACAAACTCCTCACCTTACAGGAATTTTGTCCTTGAAATTAAGGACAAACTACAAAATAAATCAAATAAATAGAAACATCATACTTGCACAGTGAAAAGGTAGGGATACTTTTCCTTCACATTTTCCTCAATCTCCCAAGTTGCCTCATCTTCACTATGATTGCTCCACAAAATCTTCACTAGTGAGATGGTTTTCTTCCTCATCACATGCACTTTTCTATCAATGATTTGCACAGGCACTTCCTCATACATTACATCTTGATATGACGTGAAGAAATAGGACTTTGACTTAGTCAAGAGTCTCCCAAATCTTGTCTTTTTATTGGTTGTCATACGGAGAATAGGTGCTCATACACCCACTGTATTACTAGCTTTTAATTTCTTAATGTAGCATGATCAACGGTGTAAAACCCCGAATTTTCCTTAAATAATAAATTAAATTAGTAAATAATATTACCGAGAGTTATGATTGATAGAAACATTTTAATATTGTAGGGGGTGATCAACTTAGCTGGGATCCAGAATTAGACGCAGATCTGACCGTCCAATCGTGAGATATCAAGGTATGTATTCTAATTGGGCGAGGTGTATAGAAGAGTTGCATGGGAGATGCATAGGATCAGGGGGTATATATATATATGTATAAAATAAACCTAAATTTTATACTTGTTTTGTCATTCGTATTGAAGAGCTGCAAACGACGAAACCTGTTTGAACGACCAAGAGAAGAAGAAGAAGAAGAAGAAGGAAGGGCTGGGCGTGCGTTCATCGTCCAGAGAGTTTCTCAGTGCAAGAGTTTCACCATTGTTCAGAATAGAGAAGGAGAAATCAGCGTATAGAGGTAGGTGACATCGTTTTGGTTTTAAAATTGGATTTACCCTTGTTTAATCGCAAATGCATGTTTCTATGATATGTAATGTTGTATTTAGTTAGCTAAGCATGTTATAAATACATTAGAATGAGTTTAGACGAGAAAAATAATGATTTAGAACAGTTTCTGCTCGATTTTGTATGACCGCCGACCTCGACTGTACTCGGCGCTCATCGGCGATCCTAGGCGCTGGTTATAAAATTGAGGACGCCGTGAACCGCGGGACGACGGACCGTTGGCGCTCGAAATTGAACTACCGCCGACTGGAGACCGCCCGGAGCGATCCTGAGCGATCCCAGGCGCTCTAAGCAGAAATTCCAGATTTTCATAATTTCGAACCTAATTCAACTCTAAACTATTTTTAGACAATTTTAATGATTAATTAAGGTCTTTTAAGACCAAAATAAACTATCTAATTCCCTGTTTTACAGAAAAACAAATTAGGGAGATATTTAGGACATTAGTTGCCAAGTTTTGAAGGTAAATGAGAAATGTGATTTTGGAAAAGCCTAACTACCATTTGATTATCTAAACACTTCTAAATGGCATTATAAATCAGAAGACATTATAAAGAGAATCCAGAATTCAAATGACTGAATAATGAAGTAAAGGTACAGATATAACCATTATATGCCGCTAGGCACCAACCCTTATAGAATTATGATACTTTAGGGAATTTTGGAGTCTAGTGGGCATAGCTGGTTATGGATCCATAGTCGTAGCTAGATAGCTGAGGGATATGTCATTTGGGTTGAGTTACTCCTATATGCGACGCGCTTCCTTTGCAAGTTAGTTTGTCTGGGAAGGTCCTATGTCTGGAGGGACACCCCGGTGAGCCGCTGGTGATTCCCTGTACATGTGGATAAGCGACCATCTCCATATATTGATTCTGGTGCTGCATGCTGGTGGTACATGCCAACTCTGATGGGTACGTGTGCAATAAGTCGGTGACTACGGCTCTTGTCTAAGCTGCGCTGCATAGGGCTTGAGTATCATTAGTAGCATCGCTCCTAAGTCGCACGGTGGTATAGCAATTGGTTGAGAATCATCTCGAAGGTTTATCTATCTTTGTGAGTCCTACAATGACACTGAAAACACAACACTTGATATTATTATTATTATTGTGCACGTGCGGGATGCATGTGAATGTAATATTGGTTGGATGTGACTGCTTAGTACATCCTGGCAATGTGTGGATTATGTTACTGATTTGACTATTGGGTTATTATATTAAAACTTGCTGAAATTCATTTCTAGAACTGTTTATCAAACTGTTTTGTGTTCATGAATGGTATAAATGATTATGCGAGCCTGATTTATCGATGTTGCTTAATCGTGCATGAAATGTTACTTTGCTTATATTAACTGTTTAGTCATGCATGTGTTACCTACTGAGATATTCGTATCTCACCCTACTTCTATTCCATTTTTCAGCTGATACGCAAGAGGGGGATCTCTTAGACTTCCAGGGAGAGGTAGCCGAGTATTCGCCGGAGGATTACTATTATCCGGATCTTGTCTGAGGTGGATTGATGTTATGGACTTAGCATTTTTGATTGGTTTATTATCATTTATTTGGATTTGATGTATGAGAGAAATGAGAGGGAGCTAGTAACCAGTTCATTTTTACCAGACTTTGATATTACTGACTGATGGTCAAGCTTTATGCTTAGTTGAGGATTTTGAACTACACTTCCGCACATACTTGTTTCCGCAACCCTGATAGTTTAATAAAGTGATTGGATTTTGATTTCTTTGGTCTGGTATGTTATTGATGTTGTTTTTGATATGGGCCAGTAACACCTCGGATTTGGTTGTTGAACTAAATTCGGGTTGTTACGGTAGCGAACCGGGTTCGGGTCGGGTGCCGGTCTGCATTAACCCGGGTTCAGGGGGTTACACAACGGTGGGGATTGAATCCTAATAATTGAGGGTTTTTGGTCTTTTGCTTTGATTAGGGTTATTCGGATTAGGGATTAGGAACCCTAATCTAATATTTGCAAAGGATTGATGATTGCAACTCTAGGGATTTTGCTAAGCCTTGGAAATGAAGAGGAGAGGAAGAAATCTTTTGTTTTCCCATCATCAAACCCGAAGAAATTAATCAAGGTAAGTGGATTAATTTTATGATTTGTGCATAGTTCTCATTGAATAATATATTATTTAGATGGTATCACAAAACTCCTTGGGATTAAATGTCTAGATTTTATATATGAGTTGATTTACTGATGTCATCTTTCAAGTTTCAATTCAATAAATCTTGTCTTTTATAGACTTTAATATTCAAAAAAAACTGTTAATAAAAGCATGTGTCGACATGATTTGTAAATCATGTCTGTAAATCACGTTAATGGGTGTTGCTATTATGTCAGGGTAATTAATGAAATGTATGTGTCGGACATGATATGTAAATCACAATAATGGGTGTTTCCTGAATGGGTGTATTTCATGTATCATGTGAATGGGTAATACATGATGCCATGCTATTTTTTTTATATCATAGTTTTACCCATGTGCAAGCCATGACGCCATGTTTTGCCGTGGTCTTTCTTTTTGTCAGGGTCTCTCATCTAAATTTAATAACCACATGGGGATTCAAGTGTTGGCCATGAAATTTATGTTTAATTTCGTTATCACATGACTATGATAAATTTTATCTCTTTACATCACAAAGCTATGGTCACTTCTCATTACAAGTGGCTTTAAATATTTTTACATTACTTAGTAAACTATCATGAGATCAAATCAACAACATCTGTTTACTCTTAGTCATGAACTTCTTATTTTATCCTAGCGTGACTTTCTTACTTCTGTTGTCACATGAATATATTTTAGCATGTAATGGTAATCAGATGATGTAAATCTCAATGTTGGAGGTTTGGTATATGAGTACTCCTAGTGTTTTACTAGTTGAGTACCCAATGGAGTGTAACCATTGGAATATTGTGCTAGACATTGTACTTATAGTTTCATAATGTTTGAGTAACCACTGGTATAATCGTTGGGAGGATATTGATATGATGGTACTCCGAGTTTGCATACTAGTTGAGTACCCAACGTGATGTGACCACTGGGATGATAATGATTGTACTCCTAGTGCGGGAATTCACTAGTCGAGTACCCGGTGTGAGAAAGTCCTCTTGGGTAGGTATGGAAGCTCCTTGAAGTTGGAACAGCAGCAAGAGGCACTTCTCCTCAGTTCCAAGTGTCCTCCTTGGTCTTCTTCTTGGTCAGGATGAAGAAAGCAAGGTATAGGAGAGGATTTGGAGGCTTTGATGTGGGTTAGAGGGCTTAGGGAGTTAGGGAGAGGGGTACATACGTGGGAGAAAGGTTAGAGGAGAGAAAAATCAGCCAACCCTTCAAAATGAGCTGATTTGCTGATTTTATAGGCAAAAATATCATAACCGAAAACACAATTCAATTATACTATTTTTTTTGTGACCGAAATTAAATTTCGGTCACATTAACATCCAATCAACAATGATTTGTGTTAGAGATTCGTGCAAAGAATCCTGACACAAAAATCTAGGAAATTATCCTAGGATCGAAATTTAATTTCAGTTATTTTTAGATATTTTCAGATTTTTGCTTTGTCTCTCCAATTTGCTTGAGATGATGTTTGATTCCTCATTAATGAGAGAATCTAAAAATTTTGATTTTCTTAATTTATTAATTAATTAAACTTAGATATTTTATGAGATAATATTATTTTATTTAAGATATTTTGCGTTTGTGTTTTGTCTTTTCTCTGTTTTGCCCTTTAAACCTTTAATTTGCCATTTGGCAAATGTGACTTGCACATCTGCCATGTGGACAGAATTCCTGCATTTATTTACAGTTTTGCCCTTAGGGTTGTTTTGCTCATATTTCCTTCATCTGAACTCCGATTCTAGCAAACTCAGTTGCATTGGAACCATGTCGGGATTTTATATCCATTGGGATATGGTATGGTAGCCAATTCAAGCTTGATCAGAAAGTCAATTTCTGCTCCCTAGGGTTTGACCTGTCTTTTCAGGATTTTCATTTTTGGCTTTTGGAAGGGTGCAAAAATGAGGTGCTTACAGCTACCCCTCTTGGCCGGAGTCACCTTGCACATGAACGACAAAGAACAAAGGAACCTTGTTTTTGCACCTTGCGTTTCTGTTGACATGATTGACGAGCTAAGTCCCTGATGTTTCCAGAGAAAGGGGAAGCGCCAATCAGTATTGCTTCACTTCCTGACTTTGGAGTTTCCTTACCCTTGACTCTCGGGTGTTTGAAATGACTCCTTATCCTTTTGTTTAAATTAAAAAAAGATGGGGTTGAACTTAAGCTCACCGACTTGTTTCAGCGTAGTGCAAGACACTCAATAATGTTCTTTTTCTCTTGATTATTTCCTTAAAGCTTTTAGGTGATTTCGGCTTTGTTTCTTTTACCCTTTTTTCAGACTTAGGATTTTTAGGAAAAGTTTTTTTTTTTTTTTTGGCTTGGAAAGGGAGGAGGAAGTGCTCTTGTTGCTGTCCGGTACCTCAAGGGAGCTCGCACACCTGTCCTATTCTATTTACAAAAGTAGAAAATCAAAATTACAAAAGGGGCCAATTCGCCCTAAAGTTCTTCATTCTGCACATTCTTTTCCACGTTTAAGAAGGATCTGTCTTGTCCGTCTCTTGCTAGAGACTGTCACCTTGGGGAATGCCTTTCCCTTTGATTGAGTCAAGATTCCTCTTTGTAAATCTCTTTCTGCTGGGGATTGTGGGAAAGGAGTCTGCTTTTTGCTTTTGTTCCTCAAGGAGCAGGTCCCTCCTTGTTGGGGAGGTGTTCTCCTTTTTTATCCCCCTTCTCTAAGGTAGGGCCCTCCTGGTTTGAAGTAACTCTACTGGGGATTTGTGGAGGAGCTTCTTCTTCTCTTCTTTCTTCTTGAGGGAGCCTTCTTGGTAGACGAGACTTCTGTTGAGCGAGGGCCACCATTAGACGGACACTAGGACTCTTTTGAGAGGGGGAAAAGTCCATTGGGGATTAAGTAGGAGTCCCTTTGTATTTGTCACTCTTTCTTGCAAAGCCCGTCTCTTCGGATTGGGCAGGGACTTGGCATATTGATTGGGCCTTCGTTGAATGGGGAAAACTCCACTGGAGATTTGTGGGAGCCCTTTGTTTTTGCCAAATGTTTTTTATGTTATGACACTCTCTCCTGATATGGAGTTCCGCTGGGGATTGGTGAGAGAATGTCATCTTTTATTTGTGAGCTTCTCTGCTTGGCCAGTGTTGCCTTGGTAGATTCTCTAGTTGTTCATCACTTTCAGATACCAATCTCCTTATTAATGAAAAGCCAATGGGGGATTGAGGGGAGGGTATTTGTTTCTTTTGCGGGATCTGTCTTTCTCTTCACCCTTGGTCATCCCCTTCCTTGTTCTACCCGTTCTTGAGAAAGATGGAAAAGAAGGAAAACTTTAGTTTGTGGCTTGCTGGGGAATGAATGTAAAGAGCACACTTTTTTTTACACCTCCTTGGCCACTACAGCAAAGGGGCCTTCATCATGGTTATGAACTTATCAGCTAAGGTTAGTAGCACAAATGAAACTCAAGAATAGTTAAGTAGAACAATTATAGTAAAAACAGATGTGCCAATGTGTGTCTATGTCTGCAATATCATAAGTTGGTCCTAAGGTTAAGCGGGACTTGGTGTGGTTGGTATTTTCAGTAGCATTGTGATCATGGACTATTGTGAAGTTCTGACTCAGACGCAACCTGTCGGCCCAGACCCTTTAGACTTGTATATCTTTCTCAGTTAACTGCTTAGCCCTATTTCTGCTTTTTCCGTCTTCTATTCTGCTCAAATCCAGACTTGACCATCTTGATGCCTTTTCTCTTCTTTTCTTTTGCCACAACTGACCCTTTTTGCACACAGTGCTATTTTTTCGAGTTTTCACTGTGTCCGGTCCTCTCTGGGAACTCTGAATTCTGTCATTATCAACCGATGCAGACTTGATTGTTTTGCCAAAATCATTCTTTTTGGGATCTGAGAGGTCTTGAAGATAGGACGAAATGTAAGCTTGGTTCCAAGTTACGAAGAAAAGGTAAGTGGCTCAAAAAGGCTTAATTATTCAGGTTTACATAGTGCTCTACTTTTTATTGCTTTTGGGGCTTATATCCTGGCTTATTTTTGTATTTTGTTTTTTGCTGGGTAAATATATCCCCAATTTTTGCTTTGTTTTTCTCTTTTCTTTTTCTTTGCATTTTCTTTTCTTTTTGGGTTTTTCTTTTCTAAGAATGCTCGGTTTGTTGTATAGAATACTCGTACTGGGTTGAAAGAAAATATTTAAGGTTCAAAAGCGTCTGACTAGGGTTAAAGAATTTAGGGTGATTGAGGGATTTATGGCCCAAGGGAGAGTCAAATATGGCCTCTCTTCATTTCCCAGTTAAACTGATCTTAAGCATAGTACAATTTGACTGCGCTTGCATTTATCGGCTCAGGAAAAATGGCTCCGTCCATCTCTTATAGGATTAGTGCTCCTCTGGACAAAACCTTGTGAACTACAAATGGCCCTTCGTAGTTTTGCTTGAATTTTCCTCTGTTGTCTTTTTGGTGGGGAAGGATTCTTTTCAACCCAAGATCTCCCACCTTAAAGTGTCGTAGCTTTACTTTCTTATTGTATGCTTGCGCCACTCTCTGCTAAAAGCCTTGATTCTTTTCTCATTTAACAATTGCAATTGGTCAAATCTGGATTGTTCCCACTCAATGTCACTTATCTCAACTTCCTTCAAAATCCTTAGTGAGGGGATCTGCGTTTCCACATGGAGAACTGCTTCCATTCTGTACACAAGGGAGAAGGGGGTCGTTCCAGTCGATGTCCTGATCGACGTCTGATATGCGTGCAGTGCATAGGGCAACTTCTCGTGCCAGTCTTTGTAGGTGATTACCATTTTTTAAGTATCTTCTTCAGATTCTTATTGGCAGCTTCTACTGCTCCATTCATCTTAGGCCGATATGCTGTGGAGTTTAGATGTTTGATCTTCAGATCTTCACACATCCTTTCCATGTCCTTATTGTTCAGATTCTTTGCATTGTCTGTGATGATTGCCTTGGGCACGTCGTAACGGCAAACAATGTTGTTTCTAATAAACCTCAACACGTGGGATTTTTTCACATCCATAAAGGACACAGCCTCTACCCACTTGGTTAAATAGTCAATTATGACCAAGATGAATCGATGTCCGTTTGAAGCTTTTGGATGAATCTAGCCAATCATGTCAATCCCCCAGATGACAAACGGCCAAGGTGAAATCATGGAGTGCAGTGTGTTCGGTGGTGCATGGATGTTGTCTATATAAATCTAGCATAGAGGGCGTTTCCTGACATGGATGTAACAATCTGTTTCCATAGTCATCCAATAGTAGCCCATTCTTAGAATCTTTCTTGCAAGCATGTGGCCATTCATGTATGCACCGCACAAGCCTCCGTGGACTTCATTAATCAATTTCTGTGCCACATGTAACGCCCTGGTTCTAGATCAATTGTCCAACCCTAAAATATTAGTGTAAATGGGCCAAAGCAACTAAAATCCAGAATAATTTAAAACTTTTATTCATATATTTATCAGAGTTATTATGCAGAAACATAAAATAAAATTCATTCACAATTAATCTTAACATTTACAAAAACTTTTCGAACTCATAACTGGTTCACAACTATTGGCTACCCTTTTTACATACTATCCCAATGCTTGTCAACCTCACAAAGCGTACCTGAAAAATAGTCTAAATCGGAGTGAGATATAAATCTCAATAAATAGCAAGATGCATGAAATAAACAGTCTAATTTCTTTACAAAAATAAAGTCATGAGGTATAACGATTAAACCAAATCACGATAATAATATTCAAAGCATTCATCAAACCAAACCACACATGTGTGACACCACAAGACTCATGAACTGAAACTACTTTGACAAGCTACTCCCTGTACCCAAGTTTGCCACCTCACGAGCTTACATGATATGGAGCCGAGATACACGGTAACCATTCCACCCACCTACGATCAATGCGGATCACCCAACCAAGATACACGGTGGGCTGGCGCGTATAATCCAATCAACTACAACTATCTAACAAAGGGGAATACCGATCCGATCAAATATATGTACATTAGACAACACATGGCTAATACCGGTACACGTGCAAGCCACAAGTGAACTACAAACACAGCCAAAATATAGCTCTCGTGTGCGAGTCATAAGTAAACTACAAGCATGACCAATAGAAAGCAATGTAGGCCAATGTCTCATTAAAGCGCACAGTGGTAACCCAAAATAATCCAATGTCGAGATACATGGCTAATAACTATGTCGAGATACATGACGGTAAGGATTGTTGCATTTCAACCAGATATAGGAAAGCCTCATTAAGATACACGATGGAAGCATAAGTAGGAGACAGGTTTAACTTACCAAGATAATTCCATTTCATTTCCTTGCTATGGTATGGATCCTTACTAAGCATTGCCCGCTAGACACAACTCACAACCAAAAACATTTCATAATAACTTGTCTCAAAAGTAAGATGTGCTCAACAATGCAATAAGTTCACAATCAACCATAAACATCTCATCCCAAGATACATAAGAGAGGAATTTAACCACTTCGAGATACACGGAGGAAAAACAATGATTTTGCCATACTATCCAAGAAACCATATGCCAATATCTATAAATATAATATTAAAAGTAAGAAATTGCTCGAATTTGGAAATAAATAGAAAACACAATTTGAACCTTGAAAACCATATCGTCTTTACCAAAATATGCCCAATTCTTTGATTAAATGCCTAAACAGTAATTTATTAATGTTAACACTCTTAATTTACTTATATTTAAGTGTTAGGTAATTTACTAAATCAATATATTAGGTTTTACTTAAATTCATCTCCTAGTTGATTATTATTCTAAATAATTTACTTTATAATGTCCAAATTTCTTCTTTTAAGAACCTAAGGTGTCAAAACTTATTCATATTGATATTTAATTCTTCCAGAGCATAATTTAGGTCTGTGGTGATGTTTAGGAATAGATAATGTTACCAAAAACCAGATCTAAATAGTTTAAGTCCACATATTCCTTAAAATACCTCTATAAAAATCCATCTTTACATTCATCGTTCCAAATTACTATTCTTTTATCCAAATTTCATTCTGTCACTTCCTACATCTCAAATTACCCTAATTACAAGTGTTACAACTTTAGAATTCTTAGAAAAATCATTAAAAATAGATTTGGGCTTGAATTCCAAAATTGAGAAAATTCTGAAAATTCTGACAGTGGTCACTCGACATCGCGCTCGAGCGGCCTGTCGGGCATCCTTTGTTGAATCAATTTTCTGCTTAGCCGCTCAGGATGGCGCTCGAGTGGTTCCCAGGCATTGAGTTTTAAGGTTCTGTTATTTTTGTTTTAAAACACACAGGCAAGACGCATGCAATTGCGCTTGAGCGCTGATGAGCGCTCAGGCAAATTTTAGTATATTTTCTAGGTTTTCTGATTTTACGAAATATAAAATATTTTGCATAGTTTTAATTGTTTCTAATCATCATAATTTCATTCTAAATCACTTCTAAAAAAATCCTAACATATTCTCATCAATTATATATTGATCTAAATTTTCTACTTAATTAATTCTCTTGTGATCGTCACTTTTTTTTATTTCTCTTAAAGTATATAAAATCAAACTATCTTAGAAAATTCTCAACTCTTTTAACTAAAATCTGAATCAAAACAAACCAAGATAAAACATCTAAATCATACGGAAAACATGCAATTCCTTTAGTTTTCAAAGTGTTTGCTACTTGGCTCAACATATGAAATCCTTCTTTCCAAGAAACCCGAATGTTCACTAACTTTCTAAAATTTTTCGCACCACTCTAGGCATTTCCAAATTAAATCTCCACCATTCATATTGAAGCCCTACAAGTCATGAACATAACCTCCAAATTTGAGGCCACTCCAATGGTTGAAAATCTCCAGATCTCCATTTGATGACTGTTGATCGGAATTCTGCAACACTCCTTCTTTATAAAGTATCTATCTCTCTTTCTATACTTATAATTGTCCAAGCTCTTATTTTTCTTTCTTTCTCTCCATACGTTTAAGATATTGAGAAACCCAAATCCTCCCATAATTCTCTCTTTTATAGACTTTCATAATTAGAAATCCTAATTAGATTTGGATAATACCTAACTTTCCCACTTGCATACATTTCCTTAACTCTCCTTTCAAATCTTATCTCCTAAATCCTCTAGAAACTCTTAATTTATTAATTTTCGTACTATTTATCATCCTTATTTTTAAATATTAGCTAAACACTTTATTATCTCCCATATTACTAAAATTAAAGCTCCTAAATAACATAATTACAATTAGGCTCTTTTTCCCTTCTTTTAACCCTTAAATTTATTATATAAATCTATTTAAACTAAAATTTGGTCTAATTAAGTTTTCTAGTCTAATAATTAGCTTATCCTAGATTTAACTAATTAGAAAATGACTAAAATGTCTTTTCTTTAATTTCCACACTTAATCATTGAATTTTTTTCATAATTCTCCAAATTCTATTCTTCCTAATATTTCTCTTCATAATTTGAAATTTAAATCCTAAATTTTAATTCTATAATTTCTTACTTATAATATAAAATTTAAATCCTTAACTTAGTTCCTATTTCCTTTTCTAAATTTATTAATACTTCCAAGTCTCTTTTAATTTATTCATTATTTATTTATTTATTTGTTAAATTAGGAAAATCCAGGGTTCTACACCTCATCTTCCTTGACACACAATAACAACGAGTCGTTGTACGACTTCTTATACACTCTACCTCCATTGTGGAAGTACTGTCCTGCTAGTCTTTGGATTGTCCGTTTCTCCACGGCTGTGGCACTTTCAGGTAGAGTTCTGTCTTTCAGGTATTTTTCAATGTCCGCATACCACGGCTCTTCTTCAGGTATGTTCTTCTCAATGGAAAAAAAGTAGACAAGTTGAGGTCAGATTTCTATTTCTAGAGGTTGCATGAAAGTATTGTCAGTGATGGTTACCATGGATGCCAAGGTTACTAAGGCATCTGCGAATTGATTCATATCTCGTGGCATGTAAATGAATGTCACGTTCTTAATTTGTTCTTCCAACTCCTTAATTAGTTCCTAGTATGGTACCAACTTTACGTCTCTGGTCTTCCAGTCTCCCATCACTTGATAAATGCTAAGACTAGAATCGTCGAACACCCTTAACTCTTGTATATTCATTTCAATTGCTACTTGTAAGCCTAACACACATGCTTCATATTCTACCATGTTGTTAGTGCAATCAAACAAGAGTTTTGCGGCTATTGGATGATGGACACCTTCTGGGGAGATTAACACAACCCCAATTCCTTTTCCATTAATGTTAACTACCCCATCAAAGAACATCTGCCATTTGGTTTCATCTGTCCCCTCTATCAACTTAGTACACATTACATCTTCATCCGAGAAGTGAGTCAGAAGTGGTTGGTAGTCTAGCAAGGGATGCTATGCTACTGCTTGTCCTTTTATTGCCTTCCTAGTTGTGTAGACGATGTTGTATTCAGATAAAAGGACTTGCCATCTTGCTACCCTTCCAGTGGACAAACAGTAGTGCCGAAGCTTCTGGGCCGTCCAGACCAAAGTACAACATGTAGTAGATTGCTTGTTCTTTTCTTCCTGTCTCATTGTGTTGTCCTAACATACATCCCACAGCCATTTCAGAAACTATTAGATACATGATCAAGGGTCGCCCTAGAACTGGTGGGACCAATGTCGGGGGACTCATTAGATATGTCTTGATTTTGTCAAATGCTTCTTGACAGTCTTAATTCCAAACCACTGGGTTGTCCTTCTTCAGCAACTTAAATATTGGTTCGCACATGGGAGTCATCTGTGTGATAAATCGACTGATGTATTGTAGTCAGCCAAGGAACCCTCTCACTTCCTTCTCTGTCAATAGAGGAGGAATCTCCAGAATTACCTTTGCTTTGACGGGGTCAACTTCAATCCCTCGTTTCCTAACAATGAAGCCGAGCAATTTCCCTGAAGTAACTCTAAACACACACTTGTTAGGATTAAGCTTGAGCTTGTGACTTCTGAGTCTGTCGAACACTTTTCTGAGGTTCACCAAATGATTCTCCTCTTCTTTTGACTTCGCAATCATGTCATCTACATACACTTCCATTTCTTTGTGCATCATGTCGTAGAATAACAGAGTCATTGCCTGCTGGTATGTAGTGCTTGCATTTTTCAGTCTGAACGGCATCACGCGGTAGTAGTAAGTGCCCCAGTGTGTGATAAAGGATGTCTTCTCCATGTCTTCAGGTGTTATCCTTATCTGGTTGTAACTAGAGAATCCGTCCATGAATGAGAATATCGAGTGCGTTGCCGTATTGTCAACCAACACGTCAATGTGTGGCAATGGGAAGTTATCTTTCGGACTTACTCTATTCAGATCTCTGTAGTCAACACACATTCTGACCTTCCCGTCTTTCTTGGGAACTGGCACAATGCTTGCCAACCACTCTGGATAATCTGTCACTTGCAAGAACCCCGCATCCAACTACTTGGGGACCTCTTCCTTAATCTTCAAGGCCCATTCCGGCTTCATGTGCCTAATTTTTTGCTTCACAGGTGCAACCTCAAACTTTGTTGGTAATCGGTGCACAACCAAGTCCGTATCTAACCCGGGAATATCCTCATATGACTATGCAAACATGTCAGAATAAGACTTTGGAAAATCAATCATTTGTTTTTTCAATAATTATGATAGCTTTTTGCCAATTTGAAGTATTTTTGAATTTGCTATTTCACCTATGTTTATTGGTTCAGTTTCCTCAATGTTGGCATGGAGACATTTTTCATGCTTTCTGTGCGCGCGTGGGAAATACGGCACGGGGTATTTCGGAGTCGCCACCGCCTGATGGGGTGCAGGCGGACACCTGAGTGCCTAATCTTGTCTATTTAAGGCTTTTGGTCTGCGGCTTGAGATTCGGAGTTTGGTTATCGGTTGCGGTCTGGGGAAGTCCGTAGACACCCCAGTCCACCCCGTCAGATGACGGGTCCCGTGGGTTCCCTGATTTGAGTCAGCATTCTATTTGGTCTTCATCCGATTCCTAATCCAGCATGCCATTTAGTTGAGTCTTGTCGGGACCACCTGAGTGGTGTGGGTCCCTTTAGTTGATTTTATCTTTGCTTAACTTAAGTGATCTGGGTCTGTTTGGGTGGGCCCCGTTGGAAGGCCCACGGTGCCCTTGGTGGGCTTGAGTAAGCCCATGTGCCCTTGGTGGGCCTCTGTCTAGCCCTAGGAGGTCCTTTGGGCTTTGGAGAATGAGTTGGTTTTACATTGGGGTTCAAGTTTGATTATTAAGTTACTTTCATGCAGAAGGTGGGCCGGATTGGTTTGTGGGCCCCTTAGGTGGGCCCACATGGTGGCCAAGTAAGTTTAGTTTATCTTATTTAATTTTGCCAAAGTGGGCTGGTCACTGAGCTTGGGGCCCGTGATCCAGACTTTGGGCTTGAAAGCCCAGTTCCTTGGAGTTTAGGGCTTGCGCCCTAACTTGGTTTGGTTAGCCGGCTTCGTCAGGCCCTAGCCCTTGGTCTCGGCCAAACCAAGCAGTTTATGCATTAATTCACATATAGCAAGGTTCGGGTGGGCCGCATTGGGTTTGGCCCGCCCGATTCAATTGGTTCACTTTTGCTTAGTTTGTTTAATTACATGCTTTCGGGTTCATTGGGCTTAGTGGGCCCCGTTGGAAGGCCCACGGGTGTGCCAAGTTTGGACCGGCGGTCCAAGTCCCATATTGGGTTTCCGGGTGGCCCGGAAACCCTATCGGTTCAAATGGATTGGTTCAAAGCATCCCAGAATTCGGCAAGGCATCATAAGGTACAAAAAAAAACACTCTTTGGTGTGTATCCGGCAACTCAGGCCGGATATACAGGGTCTGCAAGTGATCCGGCCTGAGAGGCCGGATACACAGGGGCCGCAAGTGATCCGGCCTGAGTGGCCGGATACACAGGGGCCGTAGGTGATCCGGCCTCTGTGGCCGGATACACTTAGCCCACAGGTGATCCGGCCTGAGTTGCCGGATCACCCTGGAATGGCCCTTTTTGGGACTTTTGCCATTCGGGGTGTTTCCAGGGGGTTCCTAGGTGTTGTGTGGGCTCCTGTGTGAGCCCATAGTGGTACAGAGAAGAGGGAGAGCCCCCCTCTTGGTCTCCTCATGCAACTCATTCCATCAACAGCAACTCAACCAACTTGGACCGGTCTCATGGAGCACGAAAATCATATAAATCAACAAGTAAAGGTAGCACCAGTGGGTGAGTGCTCAAGTGTACAGGTATTCACATGGTCCTAAAAGTGATAGCATAGATGCTTTACATAATGGGGAGTTCATGCAAACATAGAGAGACAATCAGGCTATATGAAACACTAGCCTTTGCCGCATGTGGCTTTTATCATGACCTCCTTAACCTTGACCTCATGCCTTAGCCCACGAAAAATTAAAGAAGGGGGAGAGAGGGGGGCTTACATAGGGATACATGAGACGAATTACGGGGGAACAAACTCCTCCCTACTGAATCCCCAAGGATTCTCAAAACAGCAATCTTGTTGGCCTCCAATGGTGTGGCCGGTGCTACCATATCTCTATGAGGTTGTGCATGAGGTCTCTCTCACCTTTAGAGACCTCCATGTTACCCAAGAAACAAGAAAAATCACATGCAAGACAAAGCCCAAAACAGACTCATGCAAGGGGAGATGACCAACTTAACAAAACTTCACAGAAAAATCTAAATTTAATATATGATGGATACAATATGATGAGGAACCTTACCTGAAGGTTCTTGTGCTCTGGAGTAGGGTGGAGACACCTCCCGGAGGAAGAACAGCAGCTGGAGACCTTCCTTCTAGCACACAGCAGCAGCTACCACCTTCGGTTGAGGTGTAAACAAAGAGGAAGAAGGGATCGGAGCAGCTGGAAGTGGGGTTGGGTAGTGATATAGGGCAAAAGGGGTTGAAAGAGGTGGTATTCGGGGTGTGGGGGTGAGAGAAGAGAGCAGGAGAAAAGCCCAAAAAGAAGCCAACCCCAGAAATCAGGCTGCTGTTTCCTATTTATAGAAAACATAATGTATCCGGCAACTTAGGCCGGATACATTAAAGTCTCCCCTTATCCGGCCTTGAAAGCCAGATACACTAGCCATCCTTTGTATCCGGCAACTCAGGCCGGATACATAACTTAATCATTTCAAAATTTAATGCCGCCGCGAATCTGTCGGCCAATCGGCGCGAATCTTGCGCGAATATCTTTATGTATCCGGCCTTGGAGTCCGGATACAATGAGGAGTATGTGTATCCGGCATATGTGACCGGATACAAGTTGAAAAATTACGGATTTGCCCCTCGACTTGACCGATTCGACCGATTTGACCGATTTGACGCTTTTGGATATCTATGGATTGGCCCGTACGAATTTTTGATATTTAGGATTTAGTCCCTGAGATATTTTGCTGCATTTGTCGCCACGTGTGCAGTTCTTGCGCCACGTGTGCAGTTCCCGGTTTTTGCTACTCGGAAACTTCGACAGCTCATATCTCCTTTATCCGAACTCCGATTTGAGCAAACTCAATTGCGTTGAACTCGTATCAGAGCCCTCTATTTAATGACACAGGGCTAAACACTTGGCACGGGGTTCGAGGAAAAGTCAACTTTTGGCCTTCCCTTAAGTTTGACTGCCCTTAGAACCTTCATCCGGACTCCGATTCCTGCAAACCCAGTTGCGCTGGACTCGTGTCGGGATTCTCTATCCAATGGTATAGGGCAAGGTACTTGGCACGGAATTCGAGGAAAAGTCAACTCTCGGCTTTTCCTTAAGTTTGACCGCCCGCAGGACCCTTATCCGGACTCCGATTCCTGCAAACCCAGTTGCGCTGGACTCGTGTCGGGATTCTCTGCCCATTGTGATAAAGCAAGGTGGCCAAATTTCATTTGATTAAAAGGTCAACTTTTCACCCCTTGGTGTTTTGACTTTTTAGCCGGGCTTTGCATTTCTGGCTTTTCTGGAGCGCAAAAATGAGGTGCTTACACTTTCCAAATCAAGTTGGATTTTAGGTGGAGTCTCCCACAATTCATTGCCGTCCTCATGCTCGAAAGACTTACAGGGGATGATATTTGAATCTTCTTGCTGCAGTGGGCAAGTGTCCTAGTCTAATTTGTTGAGGTCTTGCTCACTTTCAGTACTGAGCACTTGGTCATGCATTTCTATTATTATTGCATGTTCAATTGGCTGTTCAAAGCCTAGGCTTTCAATTATCTTTTTTTTTTCCTTATGTTCAATTATGACGGCTTCATTATCTATCCCGTGCTCTAACTTTTTGGGGTGTGCGTCGAGATTGATATTAAGACTGCAAGATTCAGATTGTTTGTTTTGGTTATTTTTACTTTTATTTACAGACACATGCAAATAATAGAAGTCATTCAAATATTCATTAAAAAGTTCAGAACTCGCTACAACAAAAGTATCAAAAGTAGTGGGAACTCCCTTAGAATTGTCGGCTTTGCTGGTCGCAAAAGGCACAGAGTTCCAGTTCTTCAATGGGGAGTTGTCTTCCTTGTAGATTTTAGCTACCTCCTCTGGTTCAACTTCGCCAGTCGTGATCATGTTGATGAACTTTTGATATGTAAATGGGCTACCTCATCTGATGATATGTAAATGAGCTTATTTGCAGCGCGAGTCGGCTTCTTCTGGCTTTCTTCAAACTCAGATTCAAATCCCTGAGGTGCCCTCCTTGCTGATACACAGGGTATGGGGCACCCCATTGGTATTTCCATGCTGATCGGGAGCGGGAAGGCAATAGTGACTTGCTGCGATGAACTCGGCCCTGCTCGCAAAGTGGCAATGGGAACTATTGGTGTTGCCACGGGCTCAATAGTGGACAAACTCTCTGGGGGACAGCAAATAAATGTCTTGAGATATGCTTCTGGGACGGGCGATTCTAAAACATGGAGTATGCCTTGGAACATCTGGCCAAGTCCCTCAAAATTACCTGGGTTCCTTCCAACTAGTGGAGGCTGAGCAAGTGGAGACCTGTGATTCGGGTTAGTCAGTCTCGAGCTTCCTTGACCTTCTTCTTTGATCACACAAATGTACATATTTGGACTGTCTTCAGCTCTGGATTCTTCAGCGGGAGCAGGTGGTGTGAATGCAACAGTGACCTTTTTTGCCAGGTTTAACACAAATAGTTTAGGTAGGCCATCCAATGACTAGTTGGGTGGACAGGACTTGCATTTCCACGGCTTTTCTAGGCAAGACCAAGGTAGGTGGCTCCTTCCAGAACATCTGAGTTATTCCTTGTAAGTAGTCATCATCTAGAGCAGGAGAGGATGGAAATTCGTCACCCCAACCTTGGGCGACTATATTTTCCAAGGACATAGCCGCTTCACATCCCATGTTGCTGAAGATAAGGTACAGTTCTCCATGCATGCATATGGCCCATATTGGGTCTCTCCCTTCAGCTTCGACTCTTTTCCTCTCAGCACGTCTTCCAAGGAGCCTAGAAAAGTCCTTAGGCTGTGGATCAAATCCAAGTCCAAACCTGGTGATGTGTTCATATGGTTGGATAGTTGCCTTGATCCCCTGTTTATATCGGCCTAGGCCTTCTACTGCCCTCAAGCCCTAGTTTGTGCATTCAACAGCACAAAACATTTCGCTTTTCTTTCTTTTCTTGATCAGCTACCTCTCAGATGCAGGAATGTGGTTTACTTGAACCATCTCCATAGCCTGGAAGTTTAGTGAAGTTGGTAGCTCGTAGTCCACATAGGGTACTCCCACCCTTTTAAATTCTCGGTGGTCCTCAGCATGCACCGTGATCAGCTCATTCCCTGAAATGAATCAGACCATTCTATGTAAAGAGGATGGCATTGCCCTAGCATGGTGCAACCAGGGCCTCCCTATCAACAGGTTGAAGGAAGCGTTAATGTCCATGAGTTCGAAGGCTAGGGTAAAGGGCCTTTTAGCAATAACGAATGTCAGGGTAACCTCCCCTAGGGACTCTCTCTTTGCATTGTCGAAACCTCTGACATTGTGAGCGCTAGGCTTGATCAGAGAGGGATCCAACTGCAAGCTGTGGAAAGTCCTCATCGGGCAGATGTTCAGTACAGACCCGTTGTTGATCATGGCCCTCTTCACAACCAGATCCGAGCATTTGACTGTGATGTACAAAGGTTCAATGTGATTGCATCTGTTAGGCGGCAAATCAGCGATCGAGAAGGAAATGGCCTTAGGTGCCATGATCAAAGATACGATAGCCCCTAGCTGTTCGGGGTTGGTTCCTTCTGGCACATGGGCATCTTCAAGGATTCTCATTAGTGCTTCTCTGTGCTTGTCCGAGTCTATGAGAAGACGCATTATAGAAATTTGCATAGGGACCTTACTAAGCTATTGGAGGAGATCATATTCCAATAAGTAGATACTGTTATGGAAGTCTATGACCTCCTCCTCCGTGGCTTTCCCTTTCTTCTTGTGGGTATGTGGTAACTCAGTTACCACTTCCTTCCCTTTTTCTCTTCTCTTTCTTTCTTCTTCAATCTCTCCCTCTGGTGCAGGTGGAGGGTCTGTGTTAACGTATCGACCTGATCGGGTGATCCGATCGATCTCTGCTTCTGTGGTGATGGAGATGGATTGGTGGTAGATGGGACGAATAGGGTAGGGTGGAGGTGCGGTGTTGTATGATGGAGGATCTCGGTTCAGCTGTGACAAGTTCATAATGGGGGGTTCAAATGAGATGGTGGTTGGATCATGTGGGGGAAGATCCATCATGTCAAAGATGTTGATGGTGGATGGGTTAAGATCTGGGGTTGGTGAAAGGTAAAAGAGTTGGGATTCTTCGAAAGGGTAGAAACTCACCAGGGGGAGATCTGGGGGAGTGCCTTCGTCATCTCCTTCCCCGATGACATGTATTGCCTGCTGCTCCACTTCCTCATGGGGATACACCCTTACTATTTGTCCCGGTCGTCCAATTAATATAGATGGGTCAAACTACCCCTTGCTGCCGTTACCGCTGCTTACTTGGTTCATTGGCTTGCTAGTGGATGCCTTGGAGTGATCAGGGAGGGGATTAGTGGACATGCTTGTGGTAGGGGTTGGTGCTGATGTTGCTGGGGTATCGACCAAGATACGCTTTCTGTCGATCAGGTCTTAATTCTTCATAATATTTTTAATTGAATGTGAGCTTTTCAATTAATACACAAATCCCCAAATGTCCAAATGTTGATGTGATCTTCCAATTTATTTTAAATAAAGTCATTAGTTTTTTAAATATTCATATTCAATTCTTTTTATTTATTTATTTACTAAAAATTTGGGGTTTCACAGGGGTGATTAAGTTGCATGAGTTTTTAGCTCGGGTAAGTAAACTAGGTTTCAAGGTTAAGTTGTCGTGTGCCACACATGTGGAGTGTCCTATTTATGCTTCATGCGCTAGCAGTAAAAGACGCTGTAAAATATGACTTATAGAGGAAATAGACTTTCATAAACAAGGGTCTTGAAGAGAGTGAAATGTTAAAAAGACAGAAAGAGAGTAAAGAATCATCAGAAATAATGAGAAATATTAGTAGTTAATATTAGAGGTGTCAATTGGTTTGGCGTAAACTGAAATCCAATTGAACCAAATCGAAAAAATTTAGTTTTGTTTGGTTTTATTCTTAGTTCGATTTAGTTTTGGTTTAAGAAAGCACAAACCAAATTATTCTGATTTGGTGTATGGTTTAGGTAGCTGAGAGACCGAACCAAACCACAAACCGAACTATATTATTATATTTTAAATTTTATATTACATATAATATATTATAAAAATTTCAAAATCTCTTATCACACTTTTTTGTCTAAATTTATTGTTTTTCTTTGTAGGAATCTCTCTTAGGAAGGTGGTTGTTTTAAATTGATGTTAGTTATGAGTAGGAGATAAGTTTTTATTATGTATGTGACTGAACTTCTTTGTTAATGTAAGTGTAAGCACCTCATTTTTGCACCCCTCTTAAAAGGCAGACAGAAAGAAAGACAGACCCTAAAAGACAAACTAAAACCCTAAGGAGCAAAAGGTGACTTTTAGACCGAGCATAAATTGATTGCCATACCCTATCCCAATGAGTAGAGAATCCCGACACAGTTTTAACGCAATTAAGTTTGTAGGAATCGGGGCCCGGATGGAGAAGATATAAGCAAAACAATCGTAGGGGCAAATTAGTCAAAGTTTAAAATGTCTTAATTAAACTAATTAAGATAAATGAGAGATAATAAAAAATCAAGGAGTCTAATTTATCCGAGTGGGCGGCTGAGTCACCTCAGCCGTCAACTCAACCAAAAAAAGGGGAGAAAGCATATAGTGCGCGGTTGATTTTTTCGGCCATCGTTTGTGCAAGCCAATCAGGGCAAGCGGTGGACGAAAAGTAACCGCACTGTAAGTGCGATTCGCTTTTTGTCATTCTACGCCTGCGCCAATTTGTCCCCTTTTTAATGCTGAAAAAACGTGGCTAAACCGCACATACCCCGCAGTTTCGACCAAACCGCATTACATGTGTGGTTTTGTCTCTGTATTCTATAAAAGGTAAATCCGAATAGTAGACAGGGGTTGGTTGGTTTTCTTCTGTTTTTCCTCATACTCCTCTGCATTTTCATCCTCCGAACTACCTATTCTTCTCCTCCCAAGCCTTTAAACCTATTAAAATTCCTCCTAACACCCATTGGATCCTTTTCTCTTCTACCCAAATGAAAGAAGGATTGGTGAACTTGCTGTTGGTGTTGGAGTAAGAGGTTCCAGCAGCTGTTCTGGCTTCAAGGAGGTACCAACACATCACTCCAGGATCTATAAACCCCTAGGTAATATTCCCTTTGCCATTTTGTTCATAATAAGTTAAAATGAGTACATTTGAAGTTTTTTGAGCCAATAAGTATCCATGAAATGTTCAGATCGTGTGTTCACTCTATTTTGCTCTCTTTTCATTTTCTTCATGATCCCATTGTCAGCACCCCATTTTTGCACTATAAAATTGCCCAAGAAGCATATCTTAAACTGGCATATATGTGGGCACGTAAATCGAGGTTTTTATAGTGGACCCATCTTTTTGAAATAACAAGCCCATAACAAAGAGAATTCTTAACCGATTCCGATGCACCGAACCGTGCTCAAATCGGATGTCAGACGGCTAAGTTATGAATAAAATAAATAAAGGGTAGTTTGGGGATTTTTACAAAACCGAAATTGGATGCCACATGGCAGCCACGTGTACACCATGGTGGCTGCCATGTAACCAATGACAAATTAAAATTTTGTGGGGTTGTTTTAGTAAATAATTAAGTTTCCTAATGGGGTTTCTTATGCAAATAAATAACAAAGTTAATAAAAGATTAAGATTAAAAAAATAATAATAATAAAAATAAACAAAGAGAAATGAGTTGGACGAATTGATCCAACTCATATTCTCTTGAGATATTGAAACTAAACCTAAAAAATATAAGCCTAATAAAAATGGGGGACAATATAGACTTTGACCAAACCTAAATGAATGAAGGGTTTAAGAGAGGAATAGGAGTTAGGAGTTAGGAGTTAGGAGTTTAAGTGTTTAAGAGGAGAAGTTAAGAAAATGAGAGGTTTAAGAGAGGAAGAAGTGGAGAAAAGAAGAGGGACGTCTACTAGCAAGGAGGGAGAAAGGAAAACTGCTGTTCACGACACACCAAGGCTCCAAGACTTGATTTGAAGTGTCAATCCATAACAGGTGAGTCATTTGTTTAATACATTGTATGAGACCTCTCTTTCATTACAATTTTTGAGATAAGATTACATGATTGATGAGAGACATGTATATATGTTTGATGGCTTTGGGTAATTTTATCATGTAAAAAAAAAAAAAAAAAGACAAAGATGTAAAGTTCTGAATTTTTTTCCTGCATTAGGTTTGCACCTGTTTTCCAGATAAACTAATTTTTTTCACCTTGTTCTAGTTTGATTCAATTCTGGAGTCCTTCATGAGATTTGTGGTATTTTTATTTTAGTTTAATCTAAAAATACGCTCGAGACCTTACACTATGAGTAGGTATTTTATTTTTAATTTTCTTTGGTTCAGATTTTCAATTGGAAATGTATAACAGTAACTTTTGGAGTTTCATATCTCTTAAATGAAAATGAATTTTTGAAAACTGCTATAGGTTATTTTAGTGTTTAAAGTCATGATTCTAAGGAATCAAATTTTGCACAATTTGGTTAAGAATTGAGGGAGATATGAATCTTTGAATGTGGATAGCGCAGTAATTCAGGTTGTTTCATTTTGTTTGTTTCCTTTGTAAATTAGTAATTAGGCCATGGTTAAAAGTAGTTCAGGTGGTCTCATTTTCTTACTTTGTAAATTAGTAATTAGTTAATCTTGCATGATAAAAACAATAGAAAACAAAACAAAACAAAAAATAATAAATAATAAGAAAGGGAAAAAGCAAATGAAACAAGCATTGAAGCGATGATTCTTTCTTGTGGTTGAAAATTGTTTTAGCATGGTTTTGTTTTGTTCATATGGTTTTACTTTCAATGTAATTTTGTGGAGGCCATGTACATATAGATTAATATTTGTTGTACGCTTAAAATGAAAAAAAAATTAGAAAAGAAAAAAATAAAAATAATAAATAAGAGAGCTCATTAAATATCCAACTAATTTAAGGGAATCCATTTCGATGGGACAACCCAGGGTGTTCAAGGACTTCCCTAGGTTGTAATCGGGTCACTTAACCGGAATCACTGGTGCAGACCAAAAATCAACAAGGTGTCTACCTGCACCATTTCAGGTAGTGGCGACTCTATAACAGATTGTAACGCGCTTTTTCCGCGCGCCCGAGGTGCGCACACCCATAATGGTGAGTTAGCCCCCATGGTAAGGGGGGATCATACGGTTGGCTCCATGGGAGGATGAGGGGTTATGTTCATGCACTTTTAAGACTTTTTTTTAGGTTCTGTTTTATGATCCCTTCTCCCCTATCATTTAGCTACTGTTTGGCACCTTTAGCACGCCATGTTCCCGCTTGAACATCTGCTGTTCCGGCATGTTCCCTCACCCCAAATCCCCCAAGTTCATCTCACATATAAGCCGTTAGAGAGTGAGTTAATTTCCTCCTTGTAGGGCCCTTTCATGTTGACACCTTAGGGAGCATGTGCACTTGAACACACACTTGCATGTATGCTGTTGTCACTTATTATCTCTGCATGTTTTATGTCCCATGAAGTTTGTTTAGTAGGATCAACTTGTTGTTTGTTGATGGAGTGCATGTGGTTTGGTCGAAAATGGGCTGAGCTTGGCCTACTAGGCCTCTCTATTGTTCTCTTTACATGGAGAATTGGATGCAGATTTTGGGCAACCAAAACAGGGAGAATTGGATGCAGATTATGTCCCTGTTTCACTCTTGAACATGACCTAGATGAGAGAAGGCAGCACCCTAAGCCTTCTCCCTCTCCCCTAATCTCAAAAGATCACAAAAGAAACCCAAAAATAGGACTTGGACTACTTCGGTCCAATCGGATTCACTGTGGGCCTTCCAACTGGGCCCACATAAGCAGACCAAGATCACTTAATAAAATGAAGATAAAATCAAATAAAGGGACTCACACCACTTAGGTGGTCTCATCAGACTTAACCAAGTGTGCATGCTGGCTTAGGAACTGGGTGAGTTTAGAATTGAGTTGATTCGTAACCAGGAAACCCATGGGACTTGTCACCCGACGGGGTGGACCGGGGTGTCTATGGACTTCCCCGGGCCGTAACTGAGACCTTGCTTAGAATCTCAAGCCGCAGATCGCCTAATAGAAAAACCTAGGCACCCAGGTGTTTGCCTACACCCCATCAGGCAGTGGGGACTCCCAACCTTCCCATTTTTTTCCCTTTTTAGGAGGCACGCACGCTTCCGCTCGCCTCGTTGGTGCAGCGTTACGACGTGTGCACAGTAAGCTACAGAAATACTAGTTTTATTTTCTAATTGTTCAGATTTATATTCTACTAATAATAAACTTTAAAGATATTGTAATTTTGGTTTGGTTTACGGTTTAATCACTTTATTTTGGTTTATAATTTTAGTTGAAATTTGGTTTGGTTTGGTTTTCGGTTTGAGACAAAAACCGAACCAAACCGACTGAATTTCACCCGTAACTAATGTTATTAGTTCTTAAGGAACTATTTTCACATAAGTTGCCATTCATCTTAATAGATTTTTTTTTTTAACACCTAGTTGATATTTCTACCATTCTGTACCTTTGGCACCGGCACGCTACAGCTCTACCGTAGAGCCCCCTCTAGTCTAGAGGCTATTTCAGACTTTTCAACTTAATCCGTCCTGTTAAACGGTCAGATATTCCCTTACAGAGGAAACGCGATATTTGCCGTTCGATCACTTAAATCATTTTGAACAAAACCCTACACATCCCTCGTTTCCAGCTCCTGCTTCAATTGACTGCCGAGAAACGATCCGGTCCTTAACCTCGCTATCCTCTCAGGATTGCAGAAAAGAGTAAGAAAAATCAAAATCTCTCTATCTGAATCGTTTGAAATCTTGTGGTAGTTTTTTTTTTCTTTTGTTATTTATCAAGTTGGTTTTTGTGAATTTATGGTTTCTGCAACGTTTCGTATTAGTTGGATCTTATCGTGACGCAAAATCATTTATTTACTGTTGGACGAGTCGAATTTCTTAGTTCTTTTGAGGGTTAAAAGTTCTGATGAATCATGGGTTTCTGGTTTTGCTTTCTCTTCCTTTTATTCGGTGTGCACGCTCATGTTCATGTGTTTGTGATTTTCTGGTGATCGTTGGTTTTTACTTCATTTGTTATGTTGAGAGAATGGTTTTGTTGTTTTGTTGTTTTGTGTTTGATTGTGTGCGAGTGAGCGAGCACATGTGTGTAATTTGTTTTAGTTGTATAGGGATTGCTCTTTCTTTTTGTAGAGCTGGCATGTGCAAGCCTGTGGGGTTTGCCATGAATGTGAAGGCATTTCCTTTTCTCTTTGTAGATCCGGAATTTATATGCATTTGTGTGTATTACAATACTTGTTTCGGCACTGCCATTTCCATGGTTAGAGCTGGGTTTTGATTTCTAATATCGTTTTTTACGTACACAGACTGTGCACCTAGAGATCCAAGCTGAATGCACCCTCATTAAAATAAGTGAAAGAGAGAACTCCCCCTCCCCGTGGCTCCTCCTTACTCCATAAGGCTAAAGGTCTCCAAGAAGTCTTGTAGAGGGACCAGATCTGCCGAATGATGGACTGATACCCAAATATGAATTAACCTTAATACCCTTCACACCAGATATACCCCCTTCCTGTCTATGTTTTTGAATATTCTTCAGTTCCTTTCCCCCCAAATTACCCAACTATGGATTGATTTTAATGTCTAGGCATTGACATTGTAATTGCATGTGCATGTGTCTGGGTCTGTCTGTGCATGTGTGGTGTGCATGCATGCGCGTGCATGTCTAGGTCTCTGTGTTTGTGTGTTTATGTCTGTGTCGGTCTGTGTGTCTTTGTCTGCGTGTGCATGCGTGCGTGAATTTGTGTGTCTCTGTCTCTATCTCTGTCTCTATCTCTGTCTCCATGTTTGTGTGCTTGAGATCAGAGTCAGGTGGGAGAATGATAATTTGTAATGCTGCTTGTTTGGATTGCTAATATGTGTAGGTGCAAACTTTATTTTTTCCTCTAGGGTGTATGTGTGCATGGATTGGCTTGTGTGCATGTGTTAATTTGTACTGAAATTTCGACAAATCTGGCTTTTTTTTCCAGTTATCATGATTGGTAGATATTTTATTAAATTGTTTTTAGAGCTTGCATTTGTGGAGAACCTTGACCTTTCTTGGCCTTTTTTGTTTCACAGAGACATGGGAGAGGAAGAAGCCAAGGGAGGAGTGGTGATTCCAGAGTCAGTGCTGAAGAAGAGAAAAAGAAGTGAGGAATGGGCTCTGGCAAAGAAGAAAGAGCTTGAAGCTGCAAAGAAGAAGAATGCAGAGAACAGGAAGCTGATTTTCAACAGAGCTAAGCTTTATGCAAAGGAGTACGAGGAGCAGGTAACTGAACTTGTATAATTTTTTTAGTAGCTTTACATCTCACTCAATGACTTGTGTTTCCTAATTACTGAAACTAGAAATGTGTTTTCCTGCCTTTACTTCTTCAGCAACAAGAGCTGATTCGATTGAAACGTGAGGCAAAGTTGAAAGGAGGATTTTATGTCAATCCAGAAGCTAAGTTATTATTTATCATCCGAATTCGTGGGTATGTTCTATTCTTTCTATGAACTCATTTTATTGTATGCTTATTTTAGTTTTCTGATTAATTCATTTTGAAATTGGACGTCTCAGTATCAATGCAATGCATCCGAAGACCAGAACAATTTTGCAGCTGTTGCGTTTAAGACAGGTAACAACTTAAATTCTTTGATCCAATCCAAATTAAAAGGTCAGGGTTTCTATATACGTGGAGTAGATTTGAGTGTTTATTGTTCTTGCTTTCATGCTGCCTGTTTATGGTATGATTTCAAACCAATTAAAGGATATGCTACCATCCATTACACACACGACTCCCTTTTTTTCCCCGAAAATTAAAAAGAAAGGAAAAGGGAAAGAGAAAAAGCTTATGGTAGTTTGTGGAGCTGTCATGAAAGATTATTCTACCTTGATATTTTTCGTGTGATTCAATTGCTCAACTGCAGGAACAGGTATTTTATTTTATTTTATTTTTGTGGAGTGTAACCTTATAGTCTGGCTGTTCGGTTTGTTGACTCAGTGGTCTAACATTGGTTTCATATGTTGGTAGTTGAAAACCAAAGAAAACATGAAGGGTATATTGAAGCAAAAATCTTAATAATGTTTGAAAGTATTCTAAATCTAACAAAAATAATAAAATGCCTCAGAATAAATAGTGGGGTTGTGATGTAAATCTGGTTTGTACATCTCAATCTGTCAAAAACCATATCTTCAATTAGATTATAACTGTTCTAATAGTTTGACTGGCTTCATTTAGGTTGTTATTGTTCTTCTTACTTTCTTGTATCTTTCAATGATTGCCTCTCATGCCTTCTCATAGCTCATTAGGTGCTTGATTGACATGCACAAGCCATCTTAATGGGCTTTCCTTCATCATTTATTTTAGGAGC
This sequence comes from Buxus sempervirens, assembly GCA_947561395.2. Classification (NCBI taxonomy): domain Eukaryota; kingdom Viridiplantae; phylum Streptophyta; class Magnoliopsida; order Buxales; family Buxaceae; genus Buxus; species Buxus sempervirens. The sequence goes on along the minus strand of OX387194.1, from coordinate 27,064,761 downwards.
AGTAGCTAGAGTATGTTAATTCCATAATTTTCTAATTTTCTCACTCATCAGTCTTAACATCATCATCTGCATAACACCTATCCTTTGCATATATTGCTTCTTTTTGCCTCTGATTTTGATCCTTGTATCATATTGAGCATAATATCTGTTTAATATATTCCTTTCAAGTTTGAGCAGAACACATTGATCACACAACACCTAAGATGTGCCTCTCTACTTCAAACCATCTAGCTCTAATGTGTAACATCTTTATAAACATTACCTTTTATGGGTAATTGAGCCTTTACAATGAACAAAAATATCTTTTGAGGACCACTGCACTTAGGCTCCTATCATCTAGAAAAATACAGTGGCCATAATGGCTGCTTGGATATCATATGGGGCAGATTTCAAGGGGATAAGAAAGAATGATATATTTTAAGGGCTTGGTCAGGGTAGCCTTGAGAGGGGAGGATGATGTCCAATTTTGTTCATTTTGCATGCAAAATTGCAAATGCCACCAGTTGCTCATGGGTGGTTGTATGTTTCTTCTTCTTTCCTTTTTAACTATATATGTCCTTTCATGAGTTATTCAAAAAAAAAAAAAAAAAAGAGGGAAATGTTTTGAAAATATTAAATAAGAAAGAAACTGGAGAACAACATGATGTCCTTTCTCTATTCATTTCTATTAATTTTGCATTATATGGTTGAAAGAAAATTTTCAGTTAAAAACATTGATAATGCTGATTTTTTCATGGAGGCTTGCCACAAAAAATATTACTGGCTTGTTTGTTTATTTTTTCTTATGGAACTAAAAAAGTGTCAGATGTTAACACATTAAGTTGCAAATAAGGTGGGTTCTCTATTTGTTACAAATAAAATCTCTTCTCTATCTCTAGTTGTATTTCATTGTTGAAGTATGAGGCTAATGACTGAAGATGCGACAAATAAGCGTCACGTCCTTGCTTTTTGAATTGGAATAGATAAATGCGTAAAATGAATAATCTGAGAATTTAATTAGAAAATTATGTAATTTCAATAAATTAAGAAACATTGATTGTCGTATAAAAATTAGAGTAATTAACCAAGGTGCATCACATCATATATATATCTATTTGATCGGTAATTATGGTTTCAATTGTTTGCATAGTGACCAGAAGTGGAAAAAATTCTCGCCAACTTTTGGAAGAGAAATTCAATTTGATTATTGTGAAGATGTCGTGAAAAGGATGCTGTAACTTAGTGGCCTTGAATTCCTTAATTATTAGATGGAAAATTTAATGCAGAGTTGGACCCCAAAATAGCTCCTATTACCTCAATGCACTATACTACATAAGACCTTAGTTTATGACAAGCGTTTACTTTGTTTGTGGAGCTTCCGGAATTTTTATTGATTTTTCAGCTTCCTGAATTTTTATTGATTTTTCAAGCGAGAGTTGATAGTATAAGTGTGAACTCTATATGAGCCGGACATCTTATGGTGTTCGCATTGTGTGTTAATCCTTTGGGGTTTGATCCTCATTTTGAACCTTGAGGGTTTCTTGAGCCTTGCTGATGGTGTAAGCCTCACATACTTCTGAAGCATTTTAGTTTGGTCTATAAACTCCATACATAACAAAATTTTGGCATCACATGTAAGCCATGTTTATTTCTACTACATGTTTTGTCATGAAAGAGAAAAGTCAGTTTGAAGAATTTGATCTCTTAATGTCACCTTTTATATGAAAGCTTCTTGACACCCAAATGTTTTTTTTTCTTTTGAGAGTTCAAATCAAAGTCTTGGAGTTGTTTATATATATGTTCATTTAAAAATTTTGCCCTCCTTTATGGTTTAAGAGAACTTGGTAGGTATTTATTCTTCCTTTTTTTTTTTTAATTTTTAATTATAATATTATCTCTAAGGTGAAATGGGAGAATGTCCAAGCGAAACCGAGGGACAATCTTAATCTGAATTGTTCTTTGTTTGAATTATCCTATAAAAAAGCGGTTTTATTTGCAAGATTGGAGGCAGAGGTCAGAGAATTAATACGTTTGAAAGAAATTCATATGGGTGGTCAATCGAGGGTTCGTTTTTATTGATTTGTGCTACATGGTGGTCAAAATGTTGGGCCATTTTCTTCTAGCGACTGGTGGATTTCCATTTCTGGCACCCCCCTACATTTATTAGCTTCTTCTAACTTACGAATGGTGGGGACTATTTGTGGGGGTGCAACAAAAATCAGGGGTAGTGAGTTGCTTCAAAACGATTTGTGTAGGATATCAATGCTTGTTCGGGGGGGGGGGGGGGGGGGGTGGTGGATTAAGTTTGGGGTCTCTCGATGTTATTGAGTTGCCATTTGGAGTACAAGAGGGGAAGTTTTTAGCCGAAAGATGAGGAGGATTGGTTGGAATCCAACGATTCTATCTGGGAGGGATTCATCAAATCAAGGCTGGCTGGTCCTGGAATATCAGACCCACTGTTAGCAGAGGCATCGAATGGGTATAAATCAGAGACTAGTCATTTAGTCAAGGAAGCTGTTGGCCAGCTAGTTGATAGTTAGCAACATGAGCCCATTCCCCCATCCAATTTTGTTAAAAAAACATACTTTCCACCATATTGTAAGCATCTAAATCCTTTCTGGTTGACATATCCAGGTTCGTTTTGGCCTTCTTCTCAACCTTCTAGAACCGCGAATGATGTCTTTTACAGCTTCTCACAACTCCCTTCTCTATGTCCAGCATAGTTGTGAAAACGCCTAGGCGATGCCAGGCGATAGACCTGCCTGTAGCCTAGGCGGTCGCCTAGGCGACAATTTTTCATTTCAAAATAATCAAAATATATTCATCATCCATTGTACATGACAGTATCAAAAATCAAAAAAATCTAAAGTATCAAAAGGTCTAGATGCCATCATCCAATGTAAAATCCATATTAGTTTCTTGAAGCAAGCCTCCTGCAATCCCATCACCCACAAGTCCCCAATTAACAGTGAAAGGTCATCAACATACGAAGAATAAGTCATCAACAGGTCATCAACAGTGAAATGTCATCAACAGTGAAAGTTTGAAACGACGTCTGTGTTCTTAGTACAAAAAAACAAAAAAGAATGAGAGAGACAGAGAGAAATCGAGAGAGACAGAGGGAGAATCACGTTTCTGTCTTAGTACCCAAAAAACAAAATAGAATAAGAGTGAATTAGAGAAATCGAGAGAGATAGAGGGAGAATGGCGTTTCTGTTATTAGTACCAAAAAATAAAAAAAGAGAATAAGAGAGACAGAGATAAATCGAGAGAGATGGAGGGGCAGAGAACGACAAGAGAAATCGAGAGAGATGGAATCGAGAGAGATGGAGGGGCAGAGAACGACAAGAGAAATCGAGAGACATGGAGGGAGCGAGAGGGAGAGAGGGAGCGAAAGAAACAGACGAATCGAGAGAGATGGAGGGAGCGAGAGGGAGAGAGGGAGCGAAAGAAACAGACGGAACGAGAGAGAGATAGGGAGCGACAGAGAGAGAGGGAGGGCGAGACAAAAAAAAAAAAACAGAGACGTACCTTGCGAGTTGGAGAACAGGCGACGAGTTGGAAGAGATGAAAAAACAATAGCGACGAGTTGGAACAGTAGAAAAAAAAACAGTAGAAACAGGCGACGAGTTGGAGAAGAAGAGATGAAAAAAAAAAAAAAATGACGTACCTTGCGAGTTGCGATGAAGACTTGCAGCTTGCAATACGACGACGACTTGCAGCTTGCGATTACGAAGAACTCTTCAATTTTCCTCTTCGTTTTCCTTCTTCAGCTTTCTTCTGGCAACCGTTTCAGTTTCCTTTTTTTTTGCATGTTTCGTAAACGATGTAGACGCACATAATTTTCAAACTCTTCCTCTTCATTTTTTCTTCTTCCTTCTTTTGCTTGCCTGGGCGAGCAGTCGCTCGTCTGGGCGCCTAGGCTATCGCCTAGGTCGCCTAGGCATAGCTCGCATAGGCGAGCTACCGCCTGGACCTTGCAATACCGCCTGGTCGCCTAGGCGACCGCCTTTAATAACATAGATGTCTAGTGTTACATATACCTGGGTGCTGGTGTTAGATGTAGGTGTGTCTAGGACTTGGGTCTATTTGACCTTTGAAATAAAGGATATGGGGACTCGGTTGAGAAGTATCCAAAAATTGGGTACGGATACTGGGTTTCGGCTGAAAAGTATCCAAAAGAATTAGTTAGATCTCAATATATGAATTAACATACTAATAAATGCATTATATTTTATTTAAACCATTAAAATTTTAAATATTATCTTTAAATTTCTAAATTGATAATAACAAAATTTTCAAGTAATTTGCCATCTACTAGATATGTGAACAGGCTTCCACTTACCAATCTGGCATTATCTGTTGTCGGGGGCATTATGATAAATTTTCTATTATATATTTCCTTATGTTTGAATGTCCTTTTCTTTTAAGGGGTTTTCTGTCAAAACCCTTGTTGACATTTAAGAAGGGAGATAATGTGAACTTATTTACAAAATTTGGTAGATACATCGTCATTGTATTTTTTTGCCCTTACACGACTTTCCAAAAATATTGTAACTGTTTAAAGCAAGAATAGACTCTTCGCAAAAAAGGGACTGGATTGTCAAATGGTTGAGAATCGGTTTGGAGCACTACAGCTTGAGTATCGGTGCCTCTCACTTTATGGTATTTCAGTTAGCTTTCACCAAGATCAATGCTGTCGTTTTCCTTTTTCACAGCCTTACTGTTTTGTTTGCTTCAGGCTTTAGCAGGTAAGTTTCTCTATTGTTTTTCCAACGAATCATCTATTGCTCGTTCTCTCTCTCTCTCTCTCTCTCTCAACCTTTCCTCCCTCTTGCTTTTTTATTTTTTTATTTTTGATTTATTGAATCAGTCTCGTATAGCTCTATCACTCTCCCTCTGTTTCTCTCCTCTCTGCCACCCTCTTCATCCCTCTTTTTTTTTAATCAATATCGCACGGTCCTCTCTCATTCCCCCTTTTTTTTATTTTAATACTAGGCCTTTTATAATGAGATTATCACACGCTGCTCTCTTGCACTCCCACTGTCTCATTGTATCTCTCTAGACGTCTTTTTTTTTATTATAATCAATCTCATCACTGTATCTCTCTCTCTCTCTCTCTCTCTCTCTCTCTCTCTCTCTCTCTCTCCCTCCCTCCCTCTATTGGTCTCTCTTCGTCTCTCTCTCGACCTTTCCTTTTTTTCCTCTTTTAAATTAATCAATCTATAAAACTGGATAGTTGGTACCTTTTTTATTTTCAAATTTTCAGCTGTCTGAGAGAAAAGTGAATGATTTGACCCAGATTTTATACTGATACAGGTGTTGTGTAGTGTTGGCACGGTTACTATCTGGTTATGGAAAGTCTTTGTCTTGCTTTATTGAAAACATCTTAGCCTATTTCCTTTATCTTGTCTTCTCTTGGAGCAGTATCTAAATACACTTGAATATGCTCATTCCTTGCCTTCTAATCCTATGATTTGTGAATCACATGATGTGTAACTTTCATCATTGGTTTTGAATCTGGATCTTACAACTTTACTTTTTGGTATTTATGATTCAAGCATGCAATTGGAGGCCTTTTAAGTATGTTTTGATTGGATTAGTATAATTCAAGTAATGAATTTTATGGTTTTCTAAAAGCGCCTAGTCTATTTCTCATTACAATTTGAATTAACTTGATTGCAATTGGACTTGAGTATTATGAGTTCAATCATGAATCAGGTGACCTCCAAAGCATTGGGTCATGGTTTTCACCACTTTGAATGGTCTTGGGGATCTTACAGTTCTTTATGTTTCTAATTCCAAATTTGTTGAACTGTTTATGGTCTTAGCTTTTTGATTTTCAACTGTTTAGGTGAATTGGTGTTTATGGAATGGTGCAGTCTAAGAAAGATTGTAAAAATTAAGTTGAACAAATGATAATAGAAGGTGCCTTTGCAGTAGTTAGCCTGTGGAGAATTGGGACCAACAGGCAGCACTTACATATTTAGTGCTAGAGACAACATTTATTTGTCTATACATGGGTGCATATTATTTTTCTAAACAATATCTGTTACCTGTATCCAACTAAAGACTTTTTTGAGTTTACTTTTTCATTGCTATGGCAGATATTTAATGGTGTTTTTCTCAAAGTTAACAAAGCAACAATGAACATGCTGCACAGAGTTGAGCCTTATGTAACATACGGGTATGCATCTTTACTCTTGTTACCAATATTTGGGTATCTGAGGTTCACTATAAGCAGGTATTCTATACAGCAAAATCCTACGGCAGCTGCAGGATTAGTGTCTTCAACAAAAAAAATTCATTTTGTCAGAAAACAAAATGCTTTTTTAAAGTAAATCAACTAATTGCCATAGCCACTGTAGGATTTGGAGCTAGATGATCTTGAGTGCTATGAGCATTATTTCTCATTCGTGGAATTTCTGCAGGTACCCCAATTTAAAGAGTGTGAGAGAATTGATTTACAAGAGGGGCTATGGAAAGCTTAACAAACAGAGAATTGCTTTGACTGACAATTCAATTGTTGAACAGGTGTGTAGGTTAGCTGTGACATACATTATTAAGCATGCATGTTGCCTCTACCAAAAAAAAAAAAGCATGCATGTTGCCAAGAAAAACTAGAGCATTTGGTTACGTATTTTTATCTTTGAAGATCGGGATGGCTGCTGTCCATGATCACTTGTTTGCTTACATGCTTATTATGGTGTTGTAGGCCCTGGGCAAGTTTGGCATTATTTGTACTGAAGATCTTGTTCATGAGATTTTAACTGTTGGGCCACACTTCAAGGAGGCAAACAACTTCCTATGGCCCTTCAAGCTTAAGGCACCATTGGGTGGTCTAAAAAAGAAGAGGAATCACTATGTTGAAGGTGGAGATGCTGGAAACCGTGAAGATTACATAAATGAACTCATTCGGAGGATGAATTAGATTTCTGCATGATATGATTTTCATGGGTTTTTAGTTTCTTTCAAATTTTATTGGAAGTAGAAGTAATCTAGCTTTTTTCTTATTCGGAAGAAAATAGTTTTCCCCCATCTGAACAAAGTTCACAATTTTCAAGCTGAAACAATGTGTTTTTTGCATTCCATATAAATTATAGGTTATTAAATTAAGTAGAACATGAGTGCTTTGTTGCTCAAGTTGTAGCAGATTTTCATGGGACCTGTATTCATATCTTGCCATGTTTTTGGTGTTCTTTAAGTGCTTTCAAGTAAGGGCATCATTGATCCTTTGGTGGGGATTTCAGTTTTGATAGATTTCAATTCTACGATCTTCGAACTGCGTTTGGGGTAAGATTTTAAGGTCAATCTATCTATCAACAAGTTGAATTCCATGGACTTGATGCTAATCTTTAAAATTTCTAAAATTTAGATTATGTGATTTTATATATATATATGCATGTATGCATGCGATGGTGCGTGTATGTACAAATTGTAACATAGATTATAATATTTGTTATTAAGGCTTTTTGCATCCATGCCCCTACATTATAGTAAATTTGCATCTATATCCTCCTGTTTTTAATAATTGTATTTATACCCCTAAATTTAGGATAATCATTGCAACTATACTCCTAATGTTAAATTCCGTTAACTTTCGTCATTTATTTTTATTAAATGATTAATATAATCATTTATAAGATAAAAAAAATATTAAATAGCCAAATGACTATATGCTTGGCTGAATTTGAATGAATTTAATTATTATGTGCAAATTAATATCAATGATTTAATGTATAAATGGAATAAATATAATATTACAAGAACATAAATGAAAATATAAGATATATAATAGGGTAAATACAAAATCTTTTTTTGTTTTATGGAAGGCTATTTTAATCATTTTGTAAAAATAAACAATAAAAGTTAATGGACTTTAACATCAGGGGTATGATTGTAACAATTATGCTAAATGGAGGGACATAAATACAAATATTGAAAACTAGAGGACGTAGATGCAAATTTTTTGTAATATAAGGGTATGGACACAAAAAGCCCTTGTTATTATTATATTTTTATATATAATATAATAAAATATAAAATAAAGTTTATGATTTTTTCTTACTTTATAATATATATATATATATATATATATATATATATATATATATATATATATATATATATATATATATATATATATATATATATTATAATATCTTATTATATTAAGTGAATGGGGTGGCGGTTGACGTGTCGAAGTGTGGAGCCTCGAGGGTGATGTGGCAGGCTCGCGGGGCTTGGAGGTCGTACAGTGTGGCGATCGCTGTAGGAATTTGTGATTGCAACACGTGGAGGGGAGACGGGAGAAGGGGTTCCTTCTCCAGCAAGCTTCGAGTTGCAGACATGCGTACCTTGCTCTCTCTGTCTTTGTCTCTCGACCCCTTCTTCGCCTACCTTCCTCTCTTTGTCTCTCTGTCTCGACCGCTTCTTCCGCAAAAGGCCGATGTTCCTCTCTCCCTCTCTCTGTCTGTGTCTTTCTCTTGCTCTCCACCTGTCTCTCTCTCTCTCTCTCTCTCTCTGGGGTTGACGTTCCTCTCTCTCCCTTTCTCTGTCTGTCTTTCTGGGGCTAACGTTCCTCTCTCTCCCTCGCTCTCTCCCTCCGACCTGTGAAAGGCCGACGTTCCTCTTTCTCTCTCTCTCTCTCTCTCTCTCTCTCTCTCTCTCTCTCTCTCTCAATCAGGGGTTAAGTAGAGGCTAACCACTTCACCTGTCAAAATATGTTTGTGCTAGTAAGTCTGCTCATTGGCCATAACCTTCATGTCCTTTGATTAGATATGAAAAGTATTCTTTAATTTCCATATATGACAACAGGAAATCGGATGATTCCATCACCTTTTTTTTTTTTTTTGATGCGAAAACGACCATAACCAATAGATTAGAAGCAGTCAGTTACATCCCTGTTTACAAAACGAGAGTGGGCTCTCCCCAGCACATCCTCCCTTACAAGCACCTGTACTGTCAGCGGGCAGGACCCCAACCACACACAGGAGTATTCGTCCAAAGCAAAGTTTGCAAGCCCATCAGCCACCCTATTAGCCTCCCTGAACACTTTCGAGATTTTAACAGAAACGAAGAGGCTCCGAAGGTGCCAGGCCTCCCTCAAAATAGTGTCGATCTCCCAAGCATCTGAGGCCTTCCGTAGGAGGCAGTTTACAATAGTTTGGGAATCACTTTCAATGTGCAACTGAGTACAATTTAAGGCAAGCGCCATCTTCATGCCCTCTACTATTGCCCGAGCTTTTGCCATCCCCGCGTACGTGCAACCAATTTTGCAGGCTAAGGCCCCAAGGACCGTGCCGGCTTCATTTCTCAACACCGCTCCCACAGCCGCCATGCCCAGCGAGCCACAAGCTGCTCCATCCACATTAAGCTTCTGCCATGAAGGTGAAGGGCTGTACCACCTAACGAACACCTCCCTTTTTGGTTCCTTTTCCTCTGTAGCTTTCAATTGTTGAAACCGCCATGAGTCCTCCTGCAGCCGGTAAAACATGTCTCTCATATGCTTCATAGATGGGCTCTTGTTTTCAAACAAATAACTGTTCCTTGCATTCCACACAACCCAACATAAGGAGGCCCATTTTGCCACCAACTCGCCCCTACCCCATGGCTTTCTCTTGCTCCATGACCGATGAAAGCACCCAATCCCTGCAGTTCATGGGCTGCTTTGGATCTGGGAATCTGATGCCCACGCACCCAAACCATAAAGCTCTACTGATATCACACTTTGTGAAGAGGTGCTGGCTAGAATCTTGCTCCTTGCCGCAAAGGACACACGCCTCCCAGGCGACCCCAATTCTAGCGTGGAGGATGTCATTTGTGAGGTTACCCTCTTGCATGCATTTCCAAAGAAAGAACCTAATCTTCTACGCACATGGGATGTGCCAAAGATGCAACAACTTTTTTCCATCTGAATTAGTAAGACCAGAGCTTGCAAACAGTTTATATGTAGAAGAAACAGAGTATCTACCTGCCGATGTTCCCTTCCAAATGATTTTATCTTTAGTAGCAAACTTGTCAATAGGGGTGGCCACTAGCTGTTGCATTTCCTGTTTTGTCCAAATTTCATATACTTTATCCATTTTCCAGCATCGGTTCTGAGCATCAATCAGGTCTGCCACTTTCCTCGAATCCTGGAAGTTGATATCAGACCATTGACTCCTAGATTTAGGCCTCCAGCGCAGATCTGAGATACTAATATCCTCCCCATTCGCAATACGCCAGCCAATTCCTCTTTCAACATCCTCACGGCTACTGCATAACTGTTTCCACAACCAGGAATTCCCCTTCCTAGCACGAACTTGAAGGAAAGGTTCTTGACGTAGGTATTTAGCCCTCATGATATTGGTCCAGACCTTGTTCTCCTCAACAATAAGACTCCATGCAGCCCTTGCAAATAACGCTGTGTTTGTTGTATTGCTGCACTTGATATTAAGGCCTCCCTCTCTCCGTGGAAAGCAGAGCTTCTCCCAGCAAATGGTATGAATAGTTCTTTCCTTATTGTGCTTGTGCCAGAAGAAACTTCTGGCTTCTCGGTCAATTCTGTTGGTAACCGTAGCCGGGAGCTTCAAACATGCCATAGGATATTGAGCAAGACTCAGCAGGACCGAATTGATGAGGGTGGTTCTACCTGCCTGAGTTAGAAGCTTTGCTTTCCAGCCCGACAGCCGAATGCTTATTTTGTCCATTAATCCACTAAAGCAGTTGACCCGAGGCACATTGAGAAATGTAGGAATGCCGAGGTATTTGCCTGGGTGCTTTGTCAGCTTGACAACGAGAATAGCGGCCAATCTCCCTTTGGTTTGGCCCTTGATATTTGGGCTGAAGAACAACTCTGATTTATCCGAATTAAATTGATGGCCAGCCATGTCACAAAAGCTGCTGATAATAAGGTTGAAGTTTCTGATATTCTTTCCCGAAGCCCTGCCAAAGATCAACAAATCGTCAGCATACATCAGGTGACTGATCGGATTAGCCACCCTATTCACTTTGATACCATGGATGAGATTGGTTAGTTCGGCTTTTCCAAGGATCACAGAGAGCACGTGTTGAGTCAGAATGAAAATATAAGGGGAAAGGGGATCCCCTTGTCTAATGCCCCTTGAAGGATGGATATTGTCACATGGCTTACCATTGATAATAATCTTGTAAGACACAGAGGAGACACAAAACATAATTAGCTTGACAAAATACATATCAAAACCCAAAGCTAACATGGTTTTTTCAATAAAAGTCCAGTTAAGTCTGTCATAAGCCTTGGTGAGATCCAGTTTGAGGGCAAAGAGCCCCTGCTTGGTTCTTTTTTTGCTCTTGATAGTATGGAACAATTCTTGGGCAGCCAAAATGTTGTCGTGGATGTTACGCCCGGGGACAAAGGCGCTCTGGAAGGGGGAAATCAGTTGGGGCATGAGAGGGCGCATTCTTTCCACCAAGATTCTAGCAATGACCTTATAGCAGAAGTTGCACAAGCTGATCGGTCGGTAGTCCTTCATCCGTCTAGGATTGTTGATCTTTGGGATAAGCACGATATGGGTCTGATTAAGATTCTTGTCAAACCACCTGTTAGTAAAGAAATCGATAACCATCTGGCAGACCTCCTTTTTCACGATTACCCAAAAAGATTGGTAAAAAAGACCTTGGAAACCATCAGGCCCTGGGCTTTTGAGGGCCCCCATCTTCTTGACCGCTTCCCAAACTTCAAGTTCAGTCACAGGTTTGAGGAGGTTAGCATTATCAGCTTCAGAAACAGATGGGTCAATATGATTCAAGAGATCATAATTACGAGAAAGGCCATCGTCGAGATACAACCCCTCAAAGTAACTGACCGCAAGGTTCTCTATCTCCCTGTCATTTGAAACTTCTTCATTAAAATCATTCTTGAGGCAAAGGATCTTGTTTTTATACCTCCTACTGATAGTAGTCATGTGGAAAAACTTCGTGTTGAGGTCTCCTTCTTGGAGCCACTTAATACGCGATTTCTGGAGCCAGAACGATTCCTGGGCATAGAGAGCCTCCATATACAATTTTTGAAGCATCTTCTCAGACTCCATATCCTCGATGTTTCCAGATTTCTCACATTTTAATTGAGCATCTTTGAGCATTTCGAAAAGGTCTACAACCCTTCTGTTAATGTCTCCCACCTTATCCCGATTCCATCTTGACAGGGCGCCTCTAAGACTTCCAAGTTTGTTGCGGAGGCATCCACCCGACCTCTCCCAATTCTCAGCAATAACTTCTTTACAAAACGGCTCCTCGACCCAAAATTTCTCAAACCTGAACAGTTTGTGGGACCTGAATTTATCGTTGTTAAGGCTAAGGCACAAAGGGCCGTGATCAAATCCAACGATTGGATCCTGCCTGAGAGAAGCATTTGGGAACAGCAGGCACCAATCCGTATTTCCCAAGACTTTGTCAATCTTTTCTTTGATGTTTCCCCTCCCCATCCTGCCATTGTTCCAAGAGAACTGCATACCTTTACACGGCAAGTCGACCAGGTTACATCAATTAATGAAGTTGAGAAAGAGATCAGCTTTTCTGGCCTGCACTTTATTGCCCCCTTGTTTTTCATGTTAAAAAAGGACGACATTGAAGTCGCCGATGCAACACCAAGGAAGCAAACATCTGTCAGCAATGGATCTGAGACTCTCCCATTGCTCTTCTTGAATGTGAACGTGAGAACTTGCATGCACAAACGTCAACTCAAAGCTCTCCCCCGTCTTCAATTTGAGCCCCAAATGGACAAACCAGGCTCCCTGGCTTCCCACTTCCACCGATAGATCATCATCCCATAAGATACAGTAGCCTTCCGCCCTGTCAACAGCCAGTGACCACCAACTGTTACGGTACCCCACAAAGCGCACAAATTTCTCCGAGGCCTTGTTGCTCATGAGAGTTTCAGATATCAAAACCAGGTTGGGTCTGTTACTGCGTAACAAGTTACGCAAATGAAGCTTAGTTGGGGGCCGACCCAACCCCCGACTATTCCAAGCAAGAACTTTCATGGCGAACAGGGAGGCTGGGAAGACCCAGTGGAACTGTTCGCTGCCGAGGAAGAGGAAGGTGAAGAAATAGCAAGTGGCTTGGGCTTAAGAAATGAGAGAAATTCAGACTCAACACAGGCCTTTCTTTTTTTTTGATGGGTTTTGGTCCCCCTGAACGTCCTGGGCTGGGGTGAGGTCCATGTCCAAAATGATGTTGGGTGCTTTACAGGCTCTAGCTTGGGCTTTAGGCTTGGCAGAGGTCCTATTAGGTTTGACCGGGCGAAGGGTTAGATGTGGGGAAGCGTTGAGAGTAAAGTCCGACCCACCAATATGGGCCCCAAAACTGAAGAAATTAGAGAGCAGCAGGTTGCTCGCACAAGAGCCCTCCGGAGAGCCCCCCATGGTCTGACCACAGTCCATGACCCACACCCTACCATTAGAAACTTGCTGAGGGTCGACATCATCACCTTGGTTTACCCACCCAAGAGCCACAGTGGCAGGGTCTCGAGCTGCCCTTCCTCTGCCGGTCGCAGTCTGATCAGAGTCAGACGAGGTGACAGGACAAGTTGGGGGAGTCTCTTGCAGACTCACCGGGTCACCCAGCCCCTGTTGACTCGTCTTCCTCGCTTGGGATTTCAGCAGCGGATCCCTCCTTCTACGCATAGGGATACCGAGATGATCCGAGTACATCCTGCAATCAGAATCAGGACCTCCTCCACTCTTGCCAACAAATGGGTTAGAGCAGTCCAGAATAGAATGGCCGATCAAACCACAGGAAACGCACAGTTGGGGGAGATTCTTGAACCTGAAGTCCAGCCATATTTTATTTTCAGAGGATACCTCAAACCAGACTCCCGGCGGGAGGGGGTTGCGCAGGGGGAGCTTAAGTTTAGCAGAGATCTCTTCATGAAGAAAGTCCTTAGAAACACTTTCGACCCCCGAGGCCTCGCCAAAAAGACTCAGGAGATTAATGATGAGCTTATCGTCATGAAATTTACGAGGGAGGTTCAAAATATGAACCCATAAGACAATGTTTTGGAACAAAGAATCCTTCGCTAGCTCCGGTTCCGAGATAGAATCCATCAGGAGCAGGGACTCACCAATAATCCAAGGTTGCGCCACTAAGAGTCTATTCTTCTCACTGTTCGAACTGAAAGCAACAATAAATCTCCTTGGGACAACTTTAACAATGTTGACAACCGAGGTATTTAGCCACAGCCGGCCGATAGAGTTTCTCAGAGCATTCGTCTGAATATCTTCACCGCACATCTCACAGACAACAATATGGTCCCATTTAGAGGAGATCCTATTTCTTTCTTCAACCGAGGGGGAAAAGGTGGTATTGGGTTTGGGTGGGATGAGGAGACTCTTGAAGTTTTTGGTGAGATCTTCCATAGGATAGGCTAAAGAGGGCACACAGCGGCAGAGAAGGACCAAAACACAAGCCACCCAAGCGACCACCGAAAAGCACCACCACACCACCTGGACAAGACGGACCACCTAGCGAGGACAACGGGGGGACCAAAACGCCTGATTAGTGATAGGCCATGGACAAGGACGCGAGCTGGATGACAAGGGGGGAAACCCAATCGGCCATGTGAGTAAAACTCGACAGCGTTCCAAGCAAGTCTTTGCTGTTTGAAGAATGATGCATCTTACTGATTTATAGCGAAGTCTTTTTTTTTTCCATTCTCTTATTCCTGCCTTTTGTTATGATTTCAGATAGAAATGCTGTCAAGAATAAACAACAAGAAATTTTTTTCCATTCTCTTTTTCGACTCTCTTTTCCTTCATTTCTAACAAACAGAAGTTCAGAGGGAGATGAAAGAGGGGGAGTTCCTTCTCTATCAAGCTTCCACCTGCACAACTGCGACACTCCTCTCTCTCTCTCTCTCTCTCAATCCTTTCTTCCCCAACCTTTCTCCTTTTCCTCATTCTTGCTTCTATTGATCTGTCTTTGTTTCTTTAACCCAAACCTTAGAACTCTCTGAATCATTGATTCCTGCAAACTCGACGGGACCCTAACGGGAAACTCCCAGACCATGTTAGGGCTCCACTCTCTTAAAAACCCCTTTGCTTTACCTTGAATCTTCGCTCTTTGATCCCGAGCCTGAAGTGCCGATCTCTTCCTTCGATAAGGCCGAGGTTCCGCTCCACCTCCATTCTAATGCCCTTGGTCGGGAGCAGCCTGGCTTTCTTCCCTGTTAGCTTTTGGGTCCTTCGCTTTCTCTTCCTCCTCCCTCTCTGTATGCTGCAACTGATGAACTTGGGTTTGCGAATAGCTTTGATGCGTTTGAAATCAAATCGGTATGTCTCTCTTTTCGGGTTGGACTTTTGATACCCTGTTGGTATTATTGATTTTATATTCCATTTTTATGATATGGGTTTTAATAGGGTTTTATGCTGTGGGGGTTTTGCAGGACCTGCTTTGGAACAGAGTGTTTTTGGGGTTTTCATATAAAACGATTTATTTATTTGTTATTGTTCTTGAGAGGAGGAGCAACACTCACTTGATGGTTGAGCTTTGAGATTTTTCCCTTTTTTTCTCTCATATTTTTCTGGGATTTACTTTTGGGCGGATTTGGGATTTTTTTTTTAGTCTTTTAAGGATATGCCTGAGGTTCAAAGACAGTGCTTGGAGGAAGTTAAGATCTATAAAGGAGAGAACAAATCAAGCTCTCTTCAAAGCTATGAGGAACGCACGATTGTTGTAAGAAAGATATACGTTTTTTATGTTGCGACCCAGATGCTACTGATTCTTCGAGTGACGACGAGGAGATGGAGGTTAACAAGAAGAACGAGTTAGTGGGGTTTAAGCGTATGATTCGGGAGATTAATGTCCTGGCGATTCCATCTCAATCATCTGCTTTTGAAACAAAGGTTTCTTCACGAGACAACAAAGATTGTTGCAAAACCCCACTTAGCGGCAGGAAAAAACCAAGCAAAAGGGTTTTATAGAAGACCCCAAGATTTTCCTCAAGGTATAAAGGTGTTAGACAGAGAAGATAGGGCAAATGGGCTGCTGAGATTCGTGATCCCATTCGAGGAGGTCGAGTCTGGCTGGGTACTTTTGATAAAACAGAAGAAGCTGCCAGAGCATATGATTTGAAGAAAAAGGAGTTTGAAGGCGTTACCCTCCCAGAGAAGAATAACTATTTCTCCTCTTCTGATGCTTCTTCTTTGCTGCATCGATGCCGATCAGAAGAGTCTGAGAGCCTTTATTCTCAAACATCTCCATCTTCCGTAATAGAAGTAAGATTTGTGTGTTTTACTCTATAATTTTAATAGAAGTAAGATTAATAGAAAGTGTTACATTTGATAACAAACTTTTCTATGCCTTATGCACGTTTCTATAGTTCTATTTTGGAACTTGACAGACTTGCTAAAATAAACAAATCTTCCAAAATGGGCAATGCCATCCGTGTTTTTAATAAGGGACAACATATGACGCCGTTAAGATTGCTTCAAATTTTATAAACACTTAATCTTTCAATATGTAAATTTCGGAATTTCTATATAAAATTGAAACATGTAAGATTTCTATTGGGTATCAATCCCTTTCATGGCATGTACTGTTAAAATGTCTAAGATTCTTAACGTACGGACAAACTCTTAATTTCAAAATCTTCAAACTAAAAAAATATGAACGTTAAGTTAGTTTTCTAAGCCAAGTATTGATTTTACATGCATTGGTAGTATCTTGTAATATAAGATATCAAATGGTAAGTTATGCAAGAAATTTATATTATGATATCTTTTAATTTTTTTTTAAATATCTGGTAAACAAGATATTTATTTTAATTAGTAACTGTTTCTGTATTACATTCTTCTTGTACTAATACCATAATATTTCTAGGCCATTTTATTCGTTTTTCCAAAATATAACATTCTCATTTTTTCCATTTTCAAATCTTATTTTATTTCTTGCTAGCCAAGTTATCCAATATATGCAAAAGATTATTTTTAGACTTTATAAACACTTATTTGCAACCTCCTTGAAACTCCTCTTTCCTCTAGTTACAAGGATTCCTAAATATTTATCATCTTTAAAGCTTATTTTGTACTTCAAAAATTTACTTATTAAATTTTTTTACGTTTATTATGTACATTATCTGAAAAACTTATCAGTTATCAAAATTCGCTATTTGTCTTGAATCTTTGCAATATAAATCTAATATGTCCATTATTTCTCCTTCTTTAAATTTTCTTTCTCAAATATTATAGTTGTTAGCAAGCGTCAGGTGAATCTTTTTCTGCTCCATTTTCCCCACAAAGACTAACAACCAAAGGGACCTTTTCCCTCATCTTCTCCAACTGTTTTTTATTGTGGCCAGGTTCCAGTCTTCAACTTATTTCAAGTTTACAGTCATAGCCGTGTTGGTAGTCTTGTTGCCCTCCAAGTTTCACGAAGGATCACCCTGGGTGGTCGACAGTTTGGCCGCTAAGGATGGTGGTGTTTGCTCTTTTGTATATGGTGGGCGACCTTTTTTGTTAATCTTATTGTGCAATGTTAGTGGTGCCGCGTTCCGATCAAGTCTGCAGAAGCTTTTTCGTTTGGGGTTGTGTCGGATCTCCAATTACAACCCTTTTTGCCGATATGTGTTTCACGCATGCGGTGGTTCTCCCATTTATGGGTTTATTAATCCACATTGCAACGGACCCCTTGTTGGGCTATTCCGATGGTTCTTCGTTGGATTGTGTGGCTTTGTCCACTTGCTTACATCATGTTTGGAAAGCTATTGCAGAGTTGCATAAGGATTTATCATTCACGTCTTTTAGCATCTTTCTAGGTTATGTTTCTTCTGTGTTTTATTTCTGCCGGGTTGTATGCTATCTCAAAGTAATTTTTAACTTCATTAATGAAACTGTTTAACCTGGCTTCCTATCAAAGAAAAAAAAAAGGTGAGTCTTTTTCTGTCTTTCTGCTTTATGTGTTTGTACAATATATCTAGATAAAACTTCAGTAGAAATAATATTGGTCTCCTCTTTTGGTGTTGTTGAACTCTTGAAGTTAGTAGGATACTCTTGCTTGCTACAAAAATATATGTTGATTGATATGGGGCTCTGGATGGAACTGAACTTGGTGCTAGAAAACGAGATCTAGTAGGGTAAGGTCTTCAGTAGATCAAGCTGATTTCTTGCTTCGATCTTTGATATCCACTCTCTTGCTCTAAAGTCCATAGCCCGATTTGTCACCTCATGACAAAATAACGAGGCACCTAAAACTGATACAGATATTAGGTTGGTAAGCATAATTCAGTCTATGAAACTAATAAACTGAATACCAAAAATAACCAATAGACTTCATGTCATGGTGACAACAGATTGTTGCGGTCATTCCTCATTGGAAAACCTCACCCGATGGTGGCAACGCGTATTGGCCATTATAGAATAACCAGATAAAGACTAACTTAACTTTTAATATTTAGCTGTAATATGGATCCACAAGAAGTTATGCTTACCAACACCAAAAACCAAAACCAAGTTTCAATTCCAATTTCCAAACCAAAGACCAACCTAATTTTAGTCCAATGGTTTCAAACCAATACTAATAGGCCCATTGCCAAATTCAGATGTAACCACATACGTCCAGAAATATATCCTTGCCAACATATCCAACATAGAACCACAAAACCATATAAAAACTTATTGGAAATCAAATAGCTCCATAGAAGAAAGCTTCATGTCATAACCAAGCCAAAGTTCAAAACTATTGTTCCAAAATCAAATTCTTTTACAATATAATTAAAACAACATTTTCAGAAGCTAAAACGCTTAAATACAGTTGATAGAAGCATTAAAATTAATTTTAAAGAGGTCTGGAGGTGAAAATACACAAATCTAGGTTTCTATCAAATTGGCGCTCGGGCTGGAGCGGTACGCTGATTAGGCGGCAAGGCTAAAACAAGAACAAGCGAATCACGCTTGAGCAAGATGCCAGGCGCAAGATATGCACAAAGACGAAGCTCAAGTGAGGCATTCAGCGTGAAGAAGAAAAGGCAATAAAACAAAGTTGACGCTCGAGCGAGGCATTGAGCGCGGGTTAGGCATGGGTTTTCAAGTCTTGGGTTTTGAAACAAAATAACAGTCACTTGATATAAAGGCCAAGGCGCACAGTGAGCTCAAAGAACAAAAACAGGTCAGCTATAGCATGGGGCTGATGTGAAGCTATGGCTACTCCTCTCTCTGGCCGATTTGGTTATGTCATTTACAGACCAAATCAGCTTCTGCAGCTCCCTTGCTGTTTTCCTATTTAACTCCTTTTTTCTGACATGCTAAGCTTCAACACTACAAGGATTGAAGCTTTTAGCTAAACGTATAGAAAATGCCGCTAATTCATTTAGTGATTGTTTTATGAAACGCTGGTAATACTTGTGTCGCTAAATTCATATAGCGGCACTGCTAGCGGCGTTTCATGCAAACGTTTCTATAAAACCTGTTTATTTACCGGCGTTTGTTTACAAAACGCCATTCAATTTAGATATTTTAATTGCAGCACATCATAAACGCCACTAAAGAATTACTTCTTCCCAAAAAAAACGTCAAATAAGTGTTATTTGTGCGTTTTAAAAACGCCGCTATTAATTTTCAGACTTGGTTTTAGGAGCATTTATTGGAGTGCCATTAATTTGTAACAATAAAGAGCAGTAACGTTTTCAAAAACGCCACTAATGTGTTTAATTAGGGGCGGTTTCATAAATGCCACTAGAAATTCCTTCCTCCCATATAACATTGCTTGTAGCAAATATTTTTTTGTCCAAATCCGTAGTTTATGATAAAACTAGTTTTATCAGAAGTTAATTTAGGATATAACCATTAAAAACACACTTCCTATATACCAACCCTTTCGACCTTCTTTTATCGGCTCTTTGCTCTTCACAGTGAGGAGAATATGTTCGATGTGTTTGCAGTTACGTTTTCTGCATGATACATATAGATTGTGAAAAGATGATATAAATCAGCCTAAGCTGAAGTAGGTTTTACATCTTACAGAGAAATTTAGAGTTGTGAGATTGAATAGTGTTTGCTGATATTGTTACTGAAGAAAGCAATAGAAACTAATTCCTTATCAGCACTGTAGCCTATAAAAACACACAAGGTGGAGCGAGGTTCCAGCTTGTGACGGGTATATGGGCGCAGATTTGGCCAGCAGGCGGAGCCAAAAACATGTAAGAAAGAGTAATCAGGAGATTGATGAAAAAGAGATTCATATGGGGACCGATGATCAAGGACAGGGGTAAGCATTCTATTAATAAGATAAACTGCTGATTGAAAGGCTTCAGACCAATATATGGATGGCATTGAGGCATGAGTCAAAAGAGAAAGTCCAGTCTCAACAATGTGGTGGTGCCGTCTCTCAACCGAACCATTTTGTTGATGAGAATAAGGGCAGGATCGACGATGAATAATGCCAGAGGATTGTAAAAAACGTGATAAGGGTCGAAATTCACCTCCCCAGTCCGTTTGGACAGCAACAACAGGCATAGAGAATGAGTTACGAACATAACGTAAAAAGGCATGGAACACAGAGATGACATCAGATTTGGAATTCAAAGAAAAAAGCCAGATATATTTCGTGAAGTCATCTACAATAGACAAATAGTAACGACAACTGTTGAAAGACAAAACCGGGGTAGGACCCCATACATCTATAAAAAGAAGCTGAAAAGGAGCTGTTGAACGTGATGGAGAAACAGGATGTGGGAGAGCATGTGATTTAGCTTGGGCACAAGCAGTGCAAGTGGTAGATGTAGTTGAACTAGAGACTGGAAGCTGAAACTTGTGTAAAGTAAGTTGAGTAACATGATGAGAGGGATGACCAAGTCGACAATGCCAGTTGGAGAAGGAGGTTTGTTCACCCAAATTAGCAGAAATAGTAGGAGAAGAAGTAACCGTAGCGGCAGTTGGTAGAACATGGAGCCCATTCTTACTGAGACCTCGGAGAAGAGTGGTCTTGGTGCAGCAGTCCTTCACAAGGAAGAAATCAGAGTGGAATTCAAAATACACATTATTATCAAGAAAAAATTGACGAACTGAAAGCAAGTTTCGAGTAATTTGAGGAACATGTAAAAGTTTTGTGAGAAGAGAATTGCCAGAGTTAGTGGTGAGATGAGAGGTTCCAGTGTGCTGAATAGGTAGAGATGATCCATCACCAATCTTCACATGATCTGATCCAGAGTATGCTGTAGCCTTAAGGTTGAGATTAGAAAAGTCTACTGTAAAGTGATGGGTAGCAACCGTATCAGGAAACCATGATTTAGAGATAGGAAGAGCCGTGTAATTTGCTGCTAAAGCTGGAGGTGGTGGTGCTTGATAGTTGTGATTGAAGCGGTGGTAGTAGGTGAGGGCAGAATGTCCAGGCTTGTAACACAAGTGGCATATTGGTCGGTTCTGTACATGAGAGGAAAATTGATTGAAATTCCGGCCTCCTCTACTACGTCGAGAACCACAAAAACCAACACCACGGCTTTGAGTGTTTATAGCTGCTGGTTGACGGATAGTATTGTTTGCTGTAAGTTCTGTGCCTGAAAGAACTTGAGAGGACTGATGTTGAAGACGAGCCTCATGATTAAGCAAATAACTGTAAATCTGTGAAGTAGAAAGAGGTTCAACTCGTGTTGTAATTGATGTAATAAGAGATTGATATTCTGTACCAAGACCAGCCAAGAGATAAGTAGAAAACTCGTTTGGCTTTCATTCCGGACTAGGAACTCATTCCCAGAATGAGTTCTTAAAACTCATTTTGCGAATCAATTTTGAAGTCTTTCTAATTGCGTTTGGTTATTACGTAGCAGAATGAATTTTCACCTAGAAAACTGTTTGGTTAACAAGTAATAAAATGAGTTCCATGAAATTTGTTTTTCCCTTTTTTTTTTCTTTTTCCATGAATAATTATAAGAAATTGGTTGATCCTTGAAAGATAAAACTTGAAACACCTAAGAAATGAAAAACAAAAACAAAATAAAGGATGGGTTTGCTGATTATGTCTATTAATTTAAAACACATAATGATAGCAACTATCAGTAAAGTCACAAAGTCCTATCACATCCATAATTTATAGCCATTATCATTTATAGCCATTATCGCATCCATAAAGGATGGAGTGCATGGAACTGGTGAATCAATTTGGACAACGTCATCGCCATTATCATTTGGTAAGCTATCTTGTGAAGGGGCCCAACTTGCCTCCCCAGTAGCCATGGTACCACCAAATATAATGCACAATTCATTGTAAAATAACAACGGCTTCTTGCGAAATTGAGCTGCATCTGGGTTTGCCTGTTAGTAATATTTTGTTATGATGTGTCACAATAATAAAAATAATTTCTCTATTTAAAACTAATGTACCTTTATATAATCATT
The DNA here is from genome assembly GCA_947561395.2 of Buxus sempervirens. NCBI lineage: Eukaryota > Viridiplantae > Streptophyta > Magnoliopsida > Buxales > Buxaceae > Buxus > Buxus sempervirens. The sequence continues at coordinate 27,042,436 of OX387194.1, read as the reverse complement.
CTACTTTTCAATCGATGCAGAAAATGTTCCAAGCTCGTCATCCCAACCCATTCCACTATTGTCCATTAACTTCTTCCATGCACTCCAAGCTCTTCTCAGTGAACTATAAAGAATTTTCAATTGGGCTCTATCATATTGTAGGTGGGTCTTCAAATTGAATTCCTTATTTATTGTTGCCCACCCAGACTTGTTGAAACTTGAGCCCGGCCTATTGCCATCAAGCGTCTGCTCTAATGCAAGGTCGATAAAAATCTTTTTCAAATCATCCGACCAAAAGGCTTTATTTTTAGCCTTTGTTGCTTGTTGAGTTTCCATGAATCACTGAAACATAAAAGTAATAACAAGAGATGCTAAGTTAGAGTAATTACATGGAGTCTTTAGTAATTACTTGAATATAACTGACCTACTGGAAATAATCTAGCTTCTATTACATGGTCCAAGCTACTCAAGATCATATTCTAAAGTGCTGTAAAAATTGAGACGTTGGTATAAGTGAGCACTTTAAGCCACTTGGTCACTTCTCAATCGAGCCCCCATGTCCTAAGTGTTAAGAGTTAGGTGGATCTAAGTCTACACACACACTCCCGCATCCAATACTCAAACCCAAGTCCGTGTAACATAGTTAATAATACATGCGGAGAAGTGGGACTCTCCAAATGAGCTTCCACACGTGAGTTACCTACATCAAAATTTTTCTCTATCTCGAGTGTTGTTCTGGACAAACATCACTCTTGGTCATCTATAGAAAAGTTCAATACTGTAAATACCTTAATTTTGATTCATGCCTAATTGTTGCTGCCACTCAATGGTCACTAGAAAAATCCACGTAAATCAACTAAACTTTAATAACATAGAACTGCCACCAAATATCTTCTGTCTTTAATTCTCAACAAAGAAGAACAAAGTCTGTCTTTAATTCTCACAGAAAAAGAAACATGACAATAGGATTTCAAATCTGTTCAGGAAGGCAAAATTACCCCAAAAATTGAGTAATAAAATCTGAGTCGATGAACTCAAAACCCATCAATTTATCTGGGTATAATACCTTCCAAGAAGTTTAATCTCGATACTAGATTTAATACATGGCATCAGAGGATAAGCGGAGTTTGTAGTCCACATTATAATTCGGTGTGTCGGATAAGATTGTGTTCATCATCTGCCAATTTTATTATGAGTGCGTTCTATCAATGGCTACAGAAATGTGAAAACAATAAAAGAAACAATCACAAGGCAAGAGTCTTGGAGGGTCCATTTGACACCAAGGAAAGAAAAGACATGCCATCTGCTGGTAAGCCAGCCTTTGCTATTAGTGTTTGTCATAGCCCTCAGACATTGAGCATGCTTCTCAAGGGAGAGGGTAAGCAAATGCAATTTTCTTTGAAAAAATAAACGTAACAAACTTCCTCAAACCCCATTGTAAAATGATATGGCTATTCCAAAAGGGTGTCTAACCGATGCATCAATGTGGCAGTTCTGAAAGAATTTGGTAACAAAAAAGGCCCATACAAATGAGTAGTCATAATTGACAGAAACGAAATGGATGCATAATGAGAACCACATTCACAGCTTTAGATTTGGCAATTAGGGGGGGGGGGGGGGGGGGGGGGGAGAGAGAGAGAGAGAGAGAGATAGAGAACAAAACAAAGATAAATCAAGAAGATAATGTTCTAACTAACAATCAAGGAAAGAAAAAACAAAACATGCTTGAATAGGAGAAACCATGAATCGGAGAAAAGAATCTCTAAAGAATTATGCAGATGGAGGCTGTTGCCAAATTACTATCATTGGAAAACGCTCGGCAGCGATAGAGATACCAAATAAGTAGAACAGAACGAGCACCATAGAACCGAAGTAGCAGAATGAGCACAGTAGACTTACCTGGATGATTAACACCCCCATTATGCACAAGTAGTCTACAAATTTATAAAGTAATGCTAAGTAGCTTGACTACAGAATTACATACTGAGGGAAGAAATTTCAGAAAAAAGTATTAAGAAAAAAAAATCAAAGGCACAGTACTCCATGAGCTACTAAAAGCATTGAACTACCTAGACTGTGAGATTCAATGATGAATCAAATTTTCAATCTGAAATGTGTAAGCGGACCACATTAAGACCTCTTGTGGAATTTTAGTGGTGCACAGAAACCAGGTGGTTTTGGTGCTGCTTTTAGCCAACATGGTGAACCATGATCTACATAATATCATGGTAGCGTACTTGAAATTGTCCTAAAATGAAAACAAATTAAAATTATAATAGATGTTTTGCAAGAAACTGAAGTGTATAAATTCAAACCCAAATTTGATAAGATCATTCATTTGCAAGGCACGGCTAAAGAACTAGATAACATTGAACTGTATAGCAAAAAGAAGCCACCGTAAGAAAACTCAAACAATGATGACTTAGAGAAAATCTATATTACTCTTCGGACAGAGCAGACGTAACATAAGCAGAATTGTGCTAGCACATATAAACTACACCAAACTCTTAAGGAATATCAATTTATTCTAACAAGTATATCCATTGTTTAACGCAACTGCAATAACGGTTGCAACGTGAACGATACTGGTTATATGTGTTTGTTAATTCTGTCCCATTCTTTTTTAAGTGAATTAACTAGCAAAACACAACAAATAGTCGTTCAGCTTAATCATTCTATTAAAGCATTTCAATATAAGGATCTTTCTCCCAAGACTCGTTATATTTATAGAATTAAAGCAAAAATAAAAATTTAATTAGTTCAAGAACAGCTGTTTGTGCTGAAATATCACTCACCGACAACATGGGAAGGTTAAAAAGAAAGAATCATTTGAAATACATAGTGTTGGGTTCTAAGTTAGGGCCTCGAGCACACCCTACATTCCTCTATATCGAAGCAGAAAAAAGCAATACGAAGAATTAGGGATTATAGACCATGCCCATAAAAAATCAACCAGATTTCATTGAAAATTGTGTCTTCGATTTGAATCATAGATACTTTGTTGGTAGCTTTGAGATGAACAAGTGCCAATAAAATGAGAGAAGGAAAGAGAGGGGGGAAAAGCCACAAAGCGAGAGAGAAAGAGAGAGATCATGAAGTCTGACAAAACTGCAATTGAAATGAGCGAAAACAGATAGTGGCAATGGCGAGAGAGAGAGAGAGAGTACTTTCAGGTGCTCGAAGATTTCCTTGGTACGACCGACGACACTTTCCTGTCGCGCCTTCGTGGGATATAGGGACCAAAGAGAGAGAGAGATGGGGGGAGAGATGGAGAGTAGCAGCAACGAAGAAGAAGAGGAATAGTTTCCTCTTCTTCAACGATTGGAAACCCTTTTATTGAAGGTGAGAAAGGCTCAATAGTCATATTTACATTTTATGCCATTGCTTAAAGTTACCAATAATTACAAGTTTGCCACCGCATAAAACTTAAAACCCATTCTCAAATCCAAAAACGGGGTTGAAGCCGTTTCTGAAAATCAAGGGTTTTCTCATTTTCATTCTTATAGAATGAGTTCTTGCATGCCTTACCAAACACTCATTTTGGTATCAGAATTCATTCCAAGGCTTGGAATGAGTTCCAAGGCTTGGAATGAATTCCTAAAATGAAAGCCAAACGAGGCCAGTGGAGGACAATGGTTTTCCTGCAGCTCCCAATGTGTCAGCCAACATTTTGGCTCTGTTAAAATATTCAGATATAGTTTCAGGACCTTTCTTGAGAGTGGCTAGCTGATAATGGAGTTGTACAACTCATGCTTGTGATTGAGCAGCAAAAAGATTAGCCAAAGTATCCCAGACTTCATGTGATGTAGCACAATGCAGTACTTGAGCAAGAACTGGTTCAGACAGAGATGCATTCAAAATGGCAAGTATTAACTGATCTTGCTGAATCCATTGAGTGTATGCAGGATTTGCAGTAGAGGAACCTTCATTTGTTGATGGTGGCATGGGAATAGACCCATTGATGTACCCAAAAAGGTGCTGACCTCTAAAAAATGATAGCATCTGTGCCTTCCACAGTAAGTAGTTTTCAAGAGTGGGCTTTACTCACAAATTGTGAAGATGAAGTTACTGTTGGAGAACTCATGGGAGATTGAGAATTAGATGGATTTGGTGGAGTTTTGGTGGACTTAAGAACAGCGGGATTCTCCATTGAAGAGTTTGTCTATGGAGGCTCTGATACCATGAAAGAAACAAAGCTAGAACAGGAAAACTGAGAAAAAGAAGGAAGCCATGATAAGAGAAAAAAAGCTCTTCATTCTTCTGTATTCCTCGTTCACCGATTACAGAGAAGAGGCTTAGCCTTTATACTGATGAATGTATAATAGAAAGTTGTTACAACAATCATGATGAAATGACACCTGTACAAATTCTGTTATAGAAGACTCTAGATGCTGGAAACTCAGAATATTCTAGACAAATGGTGAATCATTAAGTCACATGTTGGTCATGCTCTGTATGTGCTGTTGATGAGTTGTCTCTTGAAATATCTTGCTGAGGAGAATTGTACTGAACCGATTCTAATGCTTTAACAAGAACCATAACCAATTAGTGGACTTGAAAGAAGCTTTATAAATGGCTTCCATCTACTCAAATTCCCTTTATTGCCATTGTTAAAGAATTGTTCCAACATGAAGAAGGCATAGGAAAATTTGGATAACTTACTCGGAATTGGACTACTTAAAGGATAAGAGAAGAGAGATAAAGTGTAAAACCTCAAATTTTCTACATGATTATTGTTTATGAAAATTAATAAATTATGTATGTAGGGAAACTTGGTGGGCGAGCGTGCACTGAATCATGGGTTTTAAAATTAGTCGAGCGGCAAAGTATATAGGGTAAGTATAAATACTTAAGGTATTTAGTTTCGTAGGTTTTCTCATACTTTGAGTTGAAGGAGATTTAGGCTGGAGTTCTAGGGTTTTGGAGAGAATCAAACGTGTGGTTCCTGCCAATCAGCGTGTTCCAGATCAGAGTGTTCAGAAAACCTCTTGCGAACAGAAGAAGAACTGGGTGGAGATCGATCGGTGAACTTGCTGTTAAAGGAGTTTCGGTTGCAGGGATTTGGGCGTATAACAGGTGAGTAGTATAGTTTTAATCTATGTTTTGGATTTTTATCTTGGAGATTAGCCGAACTGCATGTTACGGGGTATCTTAGTTTCGGACTTGGGTTTTTGATGAGATCTTGAGGCGTGATTTTGGAAGTATGATAGATTAATTTCAAAACATGTTTAAATGTCTTTTGGGAATGGTAGAAGCCTAGGAAAATTGTTGCAGAGGTTAAAAAGGTGGTCAGTCATGGAGTTTTAGAGTTAACAGAGAGTCGCAAAATCGTAAGTCGGATCCGCCAAGTTGCCGCCTACTATCTTACCTCAGCGGCAGCTTAGCGCGAGATGAGTTATAGGTTCCGCCGAGTTGGCGCCGACCTGGCGCCAATGACCTGCGCTTAGCACATATGAAAAATTTGATTCGCCGACCTAGTGCCAAGCGCCAGAGGTCAGCGCACACACTAAATTCCTTATAAAGGTGCGTTTGACCAATCCAAGCAAAATTTCGATACTGTGAGGCTTCAATCTCTTAGCCTAAGAATAGATTAGGATATTAGAATTATTTTATCTGCTCAAAACACTCGGAGATTGTTAAGTCAAATTTATTAGTAGTCTTATGAGTTCCCGAAGTGATAAATTAAGGACTGTTGGTAGGTTATTTGCTGTTCCTGACACCATGGGTTAATGAATTAGTTTTCCTTTATGTTCTACACTTGTTTTCTGATTGAGAAATTGTTTAACCTGGTTTTATGTGATTTAGAGTGCTGAAACGTGATTTGTAAAATTATTTGGTGTGAGTAAAAGGGGTGTACTACCAGTGTATTTGGGGTTAGATTATTTTCTGAGATATCATGAGTATTGTTCTGGTCTGGTCCTGTGATGATGGACATATTGGTTTAATGTGTTGACAATGTGAATTGTGAATTTTGTTTTACTATTTTGGTTTAGCTTCTCCTGGATCCTTGTTAAGCTTAGTAATGTGATGGTATTGTTTATTAATGTAATTGCATGGCCTTGTGTGTTGCCACGACTGGTGTAGAGCAGCTAGAAACCTTGAGTAGGCTTGGTTGTCAATGCCGAAACCCGGGGAGTAGGCCGGCATTGGATGATGAAACCTTGAGTAGGCCGTCATTTCAGAGTTCCGAAACCCTGATTAGGCCGAAACTGTGTACATGGAGGTGTGGATGTCTCCTTGGCATGTCAATTAATCAATTCAAACAATAGTCGTGACATTGACCATTCGATGTGTAATCGGAAATTGTGATTGGTCTTTTGTGAAAAATTGTTAATGGGATTGGATTTTAAACCTTCGGAATTATCTTTGTGATTAATCATGCTGGTTATTTATTGTAGACACCCCAAAATTGCACGATTTTTGATAAATCTTGAAGGAGAGAAATATTTTATTGGAATTTTCCATTCTTTGCATTGGGTTTGAGATACTTAACCCATTTGAATCCAAAGCCGTAAAGGAAAAGACCTAAATTCTATCTTTTGTGCAAAGTCAAACTTTTTCCGGTTGAATTTTGTTGAATTTTGACCCCAGAAAATGAAATATTTTTTAAAGCAAGATTTCAAGATAATTTTTCCCGGTAATCAGGTTTTTAGCAATGTTATTGCATAAATGAATTTTTTGAGATTTTAAATCTTGACGAATGCCATGGTTTTAACATATTGAACCTTTTTTCCAGACCTGAAAAATCGGAATTTTGCCTAGAACTGGAAAGTTGACTTTTTATTCACTTGGAATTTGGGTCTGGAACTATTTTTAATGGATTCAAATGGGGGGGTGTTTGCTTATTTACATGTAATATCTTAAGTAAATGGAGATTAAAAAATACGAGGACATTTACTTAAACGATATTACATGTAAATAAGTATTGCCTGTGTTAAAATTCGAAAAAAGGCTTTTTTCCTTGTATCCGGCAACTCAGGCCGGATACAAGTGTCCTTCTTTGTATCCGGTGGAAAATGCCGGATACAAGTAGACCTCAGTGTATCCGGCATCATAGACCAGATACAATAAGGTACTTGTGTATCCGGCCTGATATACCGGATACGCTAGTTTTGCTCAAAATTAGGGTTTTCCGAGAGATTTCATCTTTTACCTTCATATCCCTCATTAAATGAGTAGAAATCTCGAAAATAGCCTTAGGGTTAAGGTTGGTGGGCTATAGACATTATGTTGTGTCTACCATTCTCACCAACCCTAACCCTAGCCTTTGCCTATAAATAGGAGGCTCCTCCTTAAGCAAAGGGCCATTAACTCTTGTTTTGAATTCTCACAAAGAAGAACTCCAAGAGAAGAAGAAAACCGCTGCGGGATCGCATCCAGAACCCAGGTAAGCCTCAAACTTTTCTTTTATTTTCTGTCTTTACATTCCTAGATCTAGATCTATTCTTCTACCTTTCTGTAGAATAAGGCCTTCTTTGTGTGTGAAAACCCTTCCCCGGCTCAAAGTATCTCGAGACTCCCCCTAGCCGTAAAACGTGGAGGCGGGATCTAGGAGAAACGAGACTGGGGATTGACCCTAGTGCTAGAACCTATGTAGCATAAGGCCTTTTGATTGATTGTAAACCGTTTCATATTCAAAGTACCCTTGATTATCTTGAAGAACCGTGTTTAACGGGGAGAGAGAACAGGGGAAACGATAATGGAACGGAACCCTAGGTTGTTTTAGAACCTTATTTTGATGAAAATGTATGCATGCTATGTTGTTCTATTGATTTTATATGGTTTTCCACACTTGCACATACATAGCACTATTTTGGCGGGATAGGCTCATATCTTGGGTTTATTGCATTTATTGTGATAAATCTCAAATGAATGACCTCAATCAATTCTGGAATGTTTTCAAATGATTTTTAAAGTATTTGTGTTCATCTTGCACGGATCACACATTTTTATCAATTTTCGGATTTGGTTTTCTTCAAAAGTGGCTTAGCTTGACAGCAACTGTACCCTTACTTCGGACGCTCATAACTTCATCGTCCGGATGAATTTTGGAGCGATTCTAGAACCATGGGAAAGGTGAGGCTGTCTAGTTTATGTCCACCAAATTTCATAAATTTCTATCAAACGGATTTTTGACACCTCTCTGTCGAAGTTGAGTGGACAGTTCAGGTTCAAATACAAAACTTGTCACTTCAACGGAGCGCCATGTGTTCGTTTTAAGTCCGATTTGAGTGATTTTTGTTTCTAGGCACTCCTTTGTGAGTCTATTTTCAAATCCAGTTGGTTTCATAATTTTTTGATTCCATTTGAATTATTGGTAGCCGATTTACTCAGAACTGCTCAATGGCATTTTTCTGGGTAAATCTGTGATCTTTGGGTCCTGTTCGGGAGATCACCCAAGGCACATCCGAAGGGATTTTTGTATGAGGCTAGTTTCTTTTGAAAGATGGCCATACAGACTTCAATCCCCTTACCCATATCTGGATTTGATTTTCAAGTAGGGTTATTTTTACCCTAGAATGTGCTTTTTAGCTCCTTTTGCTTATTTTTAAAAAAACTTTTGGTGTCCATTCTCACCCCAAAATTCTGAATGGTGGCGATTCTCCAACTTTTATTTCGAGCCCCGTGTGTTGACGGAGGGATGATCATTCCGGTGATTTTTCCATGTCTCACATTTATCAATGCATATTTATAACTGTTGATAACTATTTTTGCATGCATGTACTACTCGCTGAGATATTTGTATCTCACTCCTTTGTTTTTGTTTTTGTTTTTGTTTTCAGATACTCGTAGTGAGGCGCCTACTAGGGTAGATCCGACTAACACATATAGGGAGGAAGACTATTACTACAATCCCTAGATTCGTAGGTTCTATAAATTTTGATTGGAAACTTTGATTCTTTTGATTACTTAAATTTGGAAGTGTAATAAAGTAGTTTAAGTTGAACCGTTTGATTATAATAAAGCTGAACTTTGAATTCTTAGTTAATAAATGGTTGTGCACTCTGATATGGTATAATATTTAGGTGATTATCCAGCGATCATACCTATTTTAGATCCTTACCTAACACTCCGTGAGATGTATTATACCTTTATTGAACAACACGGATCCGGGGCGTTACATAAAGACTGAAGAATCAGTAGTGGACCACATAAAACACTCACGCGTAATCAAGTATTACTCTTCTAAAAAGTGATAGGTTGTGTAACGCCCAACCTAGCGAGGTATTTTCCGCTTTAGGCCTAAGCCTGCATAGTTTTATCCCCAAAAGGCGCCTTGCTAAATTAAGTGATTTCCCTTACTCTTATACCTTACCGGGCTTTCATCTGTTTTCGATATATGGGATCTTGATGTCATAGGTTGAGGTTCTTCGGGTGCAATGCTGTCAAAAGAAACATGGTTTTGCTCTTTATTGTAGACATGGCACACTGTCATTACCGTCTTCATCAAATGGTAGTTCCATGTGGCCTGCTTCAGGTACTGCATGTTGCAATGAATAATGATTATTACGGGAGGACAAACAAAAAACGAAAAAAAAAAACAGGTTTCACCAGTCTTCTTTTAAACACCACATGATTTCATAGAAAACTAAGGTTTGGTCCTAAAAATGAAATAAGATTGAGAAGAAAGGAATGACCCATCACACCTTTCCCCAATTATCTTGGAGAGACGAACGAGCTGCCAAAAGGTTGCTTGGTATTCTTGGAGAAATATGGTGGGGTGCGTGCATGTTAATACGATGGCAAAGGTTCTCAATGCTGTCAATATAAAGAACAGGAACAGAGTTCTAAGTTCTAATTGAGCTCTAATTAGCTATTCAAGAAAAATCAATTATAATACTTATATATAATAGGATGAAAATAAATATCAATCTGATATCAATAGAACACTAATTTTTCTCTAAATGAGAAGAAAAAGAAATAAAACAAATTGTGAAATTTATTTTGTTAATAATCTTTATGAATACATTGTTACACTGTTATTTTTAATGTGATGTGTAGGTTAGTATTGTCATTTTGAAATGTTTAGAAGGTCCTTTTTGTCATTGTGTAGCATTTAAAGGGCAAGATGTGTTGACCTTTGAACAAGGGGTTTTAGAAGTGACAAACAAGAGTTTTGGTTCTGCAGAAAACTCCCTTCCTCTCTCCTATCTCTCTTCATCTATATATCCTTTGTTTGCCTTTGTTTTATCTTCAATTTATTGCAGATTTCTCAGCCACATCATTGCTACAGTGTTTAGCCAACAAAAATTGGTATCGAAGCTGAGTTTCTTGGATGATTTGGGCAACACAGTGAAGAAGAAAGTGAAGAGTTTGAAAGAAAAGAATGGAAAATGGAAATGCAAGTTGGAGTAGTGTTCAAGTTCTAGTGTTTGAAGCTGAAAACTATAATTTTTGGAGCATAAGGATGAGGACTCTATTTGTATCCCTAGATTTGTGGGAGATGGTGGAACTTGCAAGTAAGTTATGAAGAACCATGATCAGCATCAGATTTAAGTAAAGAAGAAATAAAAGAGTTGAAGGAAAATAGAAGCAAAGAAGCCAGAGCACTAGGAATGATTTAAAGAGGAGTCTCTCTAGCAATCTTTCCAACAATCATGAGAGCCAAGAAAGGCAAAGAAACTTGGGACACTCTTCAACAAGAATTTCAAGGAGATGAAAAGGTGAGAACCATCAAACTCGAAACTCTTAGAAGAGATTTTGAAAATGTGAGAATGAAGGAGAATGAAAGTATTAAAGATTACTTAACTATATTTGTTGATTTGACTAATCAAATGAAGACCTATGGTGAAGAAATTTCAGATAGAAGGATAGTAGAGAAAATATTGATTAGTTTTCCCGAAAAATTTGACCCCTTGGTGACTGTTATTGAAGAAACTATGGATTTGTCTAAGTTGGGTATTCAAGAGCTATTTAGGTCTTCGAAGTCCCATGAGCAAAGGTTGGAATGTCACTCCGAAAAACCAATAGAGAGTGCATTCCAATTTAAGCTCAATGTCTCTAGCAATAAGGAAAGAGGACAACCAAGCTATCATCAAAATGAATTGGAAGTTAGAGGAGGAAGCATGGTTTACTAGATTGGCCATACCGATCGGCTGGTCCCGGTCCGTATTCTGGTCCGGGACAAATCGATCATAACAGCTATTGAAACTCAAGCATTCCGAAGTTGGACCACCCGAGCAGTCCCAATCCACCTCGGGTGATCAAACTCGGGACCGCCTGAGCCATTGGGGCGATCTTAATACAAAAGGAGAGGCCCATCGCCTTTTTCAATCAAGCCTTAAAAGGAAAAAATTTGGCTTTATCAACTTATGAAAAAGAGATGTTGGCTTTGGTGTGTGCAGTTCAAAAATGGAGACCATATTTATTGGGCTCAGGATTCATCGTCGGGACAGATCAAAGAAGGTTGCAATACTTGTTGAGACAAACTATCACCACCCTAGCTTACTAGAAGTGGATGGTAAAACTAATGGGATATGACTTTCAAATAGAGTATAAAAAGGGGAAAAAAAACAATGCAAAGATGCTCTCTCAAGGAAGTTCGAAGGGGAACTACGGGCTTTATCTAAACCCGTTCCCAATTGGCTAGAGCCCATCAAGGAAGAAGTGAAAGTAGATGTGGAGCTACAAGATCTCATCAAGCGAATAAATGATGGAGAGGCCGTAGGGCCTTGGGTTCACAAGGATGGTGTGTTACTATTCAAAGGCCAAATCTACCTTAAAGCTCAATCACCTCTCATACCTTTCATCATTAGAGAGTATCATGCAAGCACCCATGAAGGCCTCCATAAAACACTTCATCATATTCGATATGTTTTTTATTGGAAGAACATGCGCCAACTAATCAAAGACTTCATTTGGGAGTGTGAAGTTTGTCAACACCGTAAGGTTGAGCACACAAGACCTATGGGATTGCTTAGTCCTCTCCCAATTCCCAACCACATTTGGACTAACATTTCCATGGATTTCATGGAGGGATTGCCAATGTCTCGGGGTAAGTCTACCATCTTTGTGGTGGTAGATCGGTTGTCCAAATATGCCCATTTTATACCCATCAAACACCCCTATATTGCCATAAGCGTAACTCAAGAATTCTTTGAGAATATCTTTAAACTCCATGGCATGCTTGAGTTTGTTGTTTATGATAGGGATCCAATATTTACCAGTAATTTTTGGAAGGAGCTATTTCAGCTTGGGGGAATTAAATTCAACTTTAGCTTAGCTTATCATCCACAAACAAACGGACAAACTGAGGCGGTTAATCACACCCTGGAAATGTATCTATGTTGTTTCTCAAGCTCTTGACCTAAGGAATGGAGGATTTGACTTCCATGGGTGGAGTTTTGTTACAATACCGGCATTCATACCTCCATGGTGTAACGCTCCGGATCCGGTTAATTCAAATAACTAAACCCGAAGTGTTAGTGAAAATGGGCCAAAACAAACTAAAATTTATTAGGGAATTTAAAATTTTTAATTATATCAGAGTACAATTGGAAGCATAGCATAATTAATCCAATTTAAACAAGTTGAATTACAATAACAAGTTCTTTAATCTGAATTAATTCTAGAGTTATGAACCATAATTCTACCCATGTGCACACTACCCTAAACTTGAAGATCTCTCCAAGCATACCTAAAAAATAAGGGAAAACTAGAGTAAGATATAAATCTCAACAAGTAGTAAGGTGCATGTAATAAAATAGTCCATTTTATGAAATAGTCATGAGGTATAACGATAAATCAAAGCAAGGATAAATAAATTTCGTTCCACATTAACAATTCCAACAAAAGATAGAACACACACAATACATTGCATGTGATATCATAGGACTCATGAAGCAAGATAAGTATTTGAAAAGATACTCTTCATTCACCATACCACCATGCGACTTATGAGCGAAGCTAGTAATCATAATTCTCATACTAGCAACTGAAATATGAAATATGGGGCCTAGACATCGACTTATTGCGTACGAAACTCACGTACCAGCAACAATATCTGAAATATGGAGTTCGGCATGTACCATCCAAACATGCAGCCAACTGAATCTAAACATGGGGATGGACGCTAATCCATACATACAGGGCACCTCACCAGCAACTGGTATATGAAATGAGACCTTATTGTATATGAAGATCTCCCAAAGCGAACTAACTCGCAAAGGAAATGCGATTGCAACTTTAGAGTAATCAACCCAAAGGATATTCCCTTTCACTATCTAGCTTAGCCTATGGATCCATATACAGCTATGCCTGCTAGACACAACTCACACAACTCATTCTGTTTACAATTAATTTGCCGATCCATATGCATAATTCCATAATCCCTGATCACAATTATAATAATTCAAAATCAATAATCATATCTCATTCTTAGGTGATATCCATGCCTCAATCTCATTGATACAAACGAATAGTAATTGCATCTCTAGCAAGGGAGAATACACATTTCTACTGCAGGAGGAATATACACTTTTGCAGTAAAGGATTACACATCTCTACTACAGAGGATTACCTATCTTTGCCGTAAAAGTTAGTATCAACTCAACTACAGAAAACAGTATTACTCAATCGTAACAGAAAAAACAAGAAATTCATTTATTAACATGAAATTAAACCTTTTAAGAAAACACACCCAAAAACCACGATTAAATCTTCAAATCAGATTTCATAAATGTTATCGTACATGAATCATAATTATTTAAATTTTAGACAAGTTGTAGTTCACATTCATAAGCAATAATAAGGTTCTTAAGTCTTGACTAAAACTTTCCTAATTAAACTACCCAATAATGTCTAAGTTCCTCATTTAAAACTTAAGGTGTCAAAATTTGCAATTTTTGTTATTTATCACTTTTATCTATTCACACAGATCCATATTAAAGTTTAAGAGTTGGTTTTACTCTCTAAATTTATGTTTAACTAAGTCTAATCCACTAGTTCTACCAAATTGTCCTTTCAAGTACCTCTTTACATTCATCATTCCAAATTATAAGTTTTAATTCTAAATTTAATTCTATCAATTCCTACACCTCAAATTAACTCCTATACAGGTGTTACAATAATTAAATTGTTAGAAAAATTATTAAATATTAATTTGGATCTAAAATCCCCAAAATTCAAAATCTGACAGAGGGGGCTTGACATAGGCGCTTGAGTGACCTGTTGAGCGCCCACCCAATTCCGGTAGATTTCCAGGTTTTCCAATTTTTTCGAAATTTTTGATATTTCTTTGGTTTTAATTGTTCTAAATTTACTTTTAATCAACCTAAATCATCTCTACAACACTCTAAACCTAATTTTACCAATTGATTGAAGATTTAGGAATATCTACAAAGATCAAACCTATACATATCAATACTTTTCTATTTTTCTTTTAAGAACACGAAAAACTTGTCGAGGAAAACAACCCAATCCATGAAACATGTTTTAGTCTATTCAAAACAATCAGAAATCATCCAAACCACGGAAATCATGCAGTTCCTCTAGTTTTCAAGTGATTGCTACTTGCCTCAATACATGAAATCCATCTTCTCATTGAATCCGGAATTGAATCCAAATTTATGTTATTATTACAACAACCTAGGGTTCTCCATATAAGATCTCCACCATTTAGATTATAGTCCTACCAGTCACGAACAAAACCTCCAAATTTGAGGTTGATCTAATAGTTGAATATCTCCCGATCTAACTATAATAAGTACTGGTCGGAGGTTTTTGGAACAGCTCCTTTCTCTAGAAGCCTTTTTATTTTTCTCCTCTCTCTCTCTCTCTATATTCTCTAAACGTGTGAGTCATCTTTTCTCTTCTTTTCCTTTCTATCTTAATTTAAAGAAACCCTAATTCCCCTTTAATATATTACTTAAATAATTAACCCAATAGGTGCCTAATTAGGAAACTTTATAATTAATTTCACCTATCTCTTCTTCTAATTCTCCTTTTAGTATCTCATCTCTTAAATCCCCTACAAACTAAACTCCTACTTTTAATGAATTTTCGTCTATAATTTAATATGTATTTCTAAATATTACCTAAACACCCTGTTAAGTCACGTTTTCTCCAAATTAAGGCCGCTAATTAATTATAATTACCAAATTGCCCTTTTCTTTCTTTTAAGCCATAATTATTGCTGTTTAACTTCTAACCTAACCCAATCAAATTTAATCTTCTATTTTCAAATTCTTTTAATTATCTAATAATTTAATTTATTAATTGATCAATTTTGAATTTACTAAAATATCCTTTTATCTTTCAAGATTGATTTCCTTCCAAAATTCTCTTTTATTTTTAAATTATTAATCCTCTAAATTTCCACTTTATTCATACCCCTATTTTCTTCTATTTATTTATACCTTAATTGTTATCCAAAAATTCGGGATCTTACACACAGGTAAGACGCCATTTGAGCTGGCTTATGGGTGAGAACCGCCTAGTTTGTTGTCTTATGTGCAAGGGACAACTAAGGTTGAATCTGTGGAGCAATTCCTTTTGACTCGAGATGAGATTTTACGAGAAGCATGAGATAACCTCTTGGCAATGCAAAATAAAATGAAGAAGGCGTATAATGCAAAGCACACAGAACGCCAATTTGAAGTTGGATATTGGGTTTATCTCAATCTCCAACCTTATCGTCAAGCTTCAGTCGCTCAATGAAGAAATGCCAAATTAGCAGCCAAATACTTCGGACCATTTCAAATTCTTTCTCAGGTGGGATAAGTAGCGTACAAACTTGCACTGCCAGCATCTACGAAACTACACCCCGTGTTTCACATCTCATGACTGAAGAAGAGCGTGGGAGGAACAGTTAATGTGGAAGCAACCTTTCCTGAGTATGTATCTATTGAAGAAACTGTTTTCTCCATCCCACGGGTTATTCTCGACACTCGCGTTTCCAAGGGAAAACCGGAGGTACTCGTGCACTGGCAAGATTTTTCCCCATCCGATGCCACATGGGAGGGACTAGAAGAGTTCAGTTTAAGATATCCTCACTTTACCCTTGAGGACAAGGGTATTTATAAGGGAGAGGGAAGTTGATATGTACTTAGCATCGCACTGTGCACACAGGTGGATCGTTGTTGCATTGAAGTGATAAGTGAGGAGGTTACGTGGAAGATCGAGATGCAGGGTAAGAGGAGTTAGCAACATAAAGAATAAGAAAAGTGGGCATCTTGCGGATGAGAAAGTGTCCATAGTAGTAAATAAGTGGCGTAGATTAGGAGTTATCTTTATTTTATTAGTTTCGAGCTATGTGGAGATTGGGTTCTATCTCTAGTATTTGTAAGGCTTATCTCAATTACTCTATATGAGTAATTGAATGATATGAAATAAGGTTGTGAATATCTATCAACGGATGTATTGGGAGGTTTGGGTTCCTTGAATTACCCAATCACAGTAAATTTAGGTCCTCTTGAATTGTTCTACCATTTATCATAGGGAAGCCACGCAAGGTAGACCCTTGTTCCCTACCGGCTCATAAACCATTCACACATTTGACTTCTAAGTCACTGTTTACACCCTATACGAACCAAAGAATAAGAGAAGGCCATGTGGCACCTGTGTGGCTTACTTAGGCTATGGTATCAACACACATAGGCTTTGTACAATTGGACAGGCCACGTCAGCATACGCATAAACCAAGAGTACAGTTAAAACCACGCAAGCCAACACGACAAAACCACAACTATCAGAAGATCGTGCCATCAGTCGTTCAAGAGTAACCTATTTTAAGATCGTGGCCGACCGGTTATCTTTCTGTAGCAAAAGACTGAAGACAGCTAACCGCCATGAAGATCGTGCAAAAGTAGGACGTTGAGCAACCGTCAAGGATCGGCTATAAAAGGCATAACTTTGAAGAACTCGAGGACACAATCCATCCAACCGCAACCGGTTATAATATTATTTTGATCATCCGTGATCTTTATCCCCTCTCCTACACTGTAGTCAGAAGGATAAACTAGGATCTCTCTCACTACTTCCAGTCGCAGTGACATCTTAGACTCCTCTTTACTCCGATTGACACCAGAATCCTGCCACCGGAGAGTAAGTTGAGGCCGCCCCTGACTTGCAGTTCTGTGTTTACAGAATCCCGAGCAGCCGGTCCCGAGACTCGCTCTAATCACGCCAGGTGACTTGTGTATTTTCGGGTAAGCAGCAATCCAAGGTGAACCCCCTGAATTGGCTTTGCTAGCAGCCGCCCCTTCCTCCTATCCTTATACCCGATTACGGTTATAAAACCAGGACAGGCCGGTCCTGCAAGCCCTGTCAGTTTTCTTTTTACTTTTTTTAGGATTATTTGTTGTTGCTTTCGGTCCGTCGACCGATTTTATAATAAAGGATTTGTGTGCCATTAGTTGCTTTCGCTTTCAAACACTTACAAGAACCCAAATGAAGACTGAACCCCTAGTCTTCATAACATTGCCTGACCGATTTTATTACAG
Organism: Buxus sempervirens; assembly: GCA_947561395.2. NCBI lineage: Eukaryota > Viridiplantae > Streptophyta > Magnoliopsida > Buxales > Buxaceae > Buxus > Buxus sempervirens. The sequence continues at coordinate 27,025,016 of OX387194.1, read as the reverse complement.
GTGACTTGCAGTACGACTGAACCGATCCCGGTTTAGATTCGGAACAGGTGCCCGGGGTCAGGGCTCGACCTGAAATCATTTGTATCAAACGATACTGGCACGCTCGCGTAGAGACACATCATCAACACCGACACGTGTCCACACCGGCCTAATTTCGGAGCAACATCCTTTTTTGGCACGCCCGGTGGGACCATTAGTCTTTGAAAGAGCACTAATGGTGGCAAGAAGAAGTACTCGGCATGCTGAAAATGCAACGCCAAAGGAACCTGCCGAATCTCAGGTAAATCCTCTTTATGCTTCAGAAATCCCGGAAGAAGGACCTTCGAGTTCTCAGCCGGATCTTAATGAACGACTTATCCAGACCATACAAGGTCTTAGCCAGCAAATGGCAGGCTTTGGTCAGGGTATTAACAAAATTTCTTCTGATAATGGTAGAATCTTAGCGGTTTTACAGGAAGGTTTCTCCACAATGGCAAGACCGGCTATGATGGCCGAGCGAGCCGAAACATCGGCTGCTGAATCGAATGCTCATGAAAGGGTAAATATCCCGGAGCAACCACCACCCATGAACTTGGGTGGTAACGGCCGAAATGAACCGGCCAACACCGCTACTTTTAGGGGAGAAATACCCCCTGGTATCCCAGTTCCTCCTAATGTGCCTCCGATCGAGGTACACCCAATGAGGCAAAGGGAAGCACAGGAGAACCATAAAGAAGATATTGGGGTAAGAAATATGGCCGTAAACCGTAATTACATTCAAAATGTGATTCAAGAAATGATCGGAGATCAATATCACCGATGAATAACTAGGCCAGTTTATTGGAAACCTTACCCGGGCTGGATTGACCAGCAATTTGAATTTCCTAGGGGATACAAGATTCCTGAATTCATTTTGTTTTCAGGAGAAGGTCAACAGTCTACCATTGAACACATTGGCCGATTTACGGTTCAATGTGGAGAGGCGTCCGGTAATGATTTCCTCAGACTCAGACTATTTGGAAATTCATTGACCGGACAGGCCTTTACATGGTATATTACATTACCGGCCAATTCAGTTACAAATTGGGCAATGATGGAAGAGAAATTCCACTCCCAATTTTATTGAACGGAATCCGAAGTAATCATGGTTGATCTTGCCCGGTTAAGACAACAACCAAGGGAATCGGCTGATAAGTACATTGCTCGCTTTAAATATATGAAAAACAAATGTGGAATTCTTTTACCAGAATCGGAATTTGCAAATTTGGCCTTAAACGGACTACACTTTGAACTTCGAAATAAATTCGAAGGTGAACAGTTCGAAGACTTATTTGGGTTGTCGGCCAGAGCAGCCAAATATGAATGGCTGTTACAGGAAGACAACGAAAGAAAGCCTCATCTTACGGGTCTTATTATAGGGACCCGAACTTTGAATACGGAGTTGTAGAAGTCGTGGGAAAACAATCAATTACCTGTCCGATTCTTATCTGAAAAACCAAGGATATAGAAGCGACAAAAGAGACAAATACTTTTAGCCGAAATTATTCCTTTGACATAAATAAGACGGCCGAAATATTTGAATACCTTCTAAAACAGGGATTCTTCAGACTGACCAAAGACCATCCTTTTATCCCAGCCAATGTAGCGGCCAAGGGTAAAGCTTGTAAATGGCACGGAGTGAAAACTCACGAAACTAATGAATGTACTGTGCTTCGCAATGTGATACAGGAGAATATTGATAAAGGACTCCTGAAGTTTGCAGAAACAGACAAAGGGAAGATGCAGGTTGACACACAACCATTCCCTAAAGAGGTATCGGCGAATATGGTCACCATTGGCTTGCCAAAACGCACTCCGGCAGTTAAAGTCGACCTGGATGGATCCTCGTCGGAAAAATGGGGGAAAAAAGCACAATCAGTTCAGAACCAGGTGAACTTGCGACCAAGAAACTATTGGAGGTATCCACCCACACAAGGACGATCGTGGCGTCAAGAAAGGAGGGGTGAAATCTGGGGTGAATGGTGGCATAAGTCCAGGCGCGAACCCAGGATGGAAGAAAGCAGAAAGCGAGATCCTGAAGAGATGACAACAAAGAAAGTGGCTTCGGCTTCTTCTGAGTTATCTTCCAATCAAGTTGCAACCAGAAAGCGATCGGAAACGGTTGCTAAGTCCTCAAAGGATTCTTCCTTTAGTAAGGATGCATCGTACAAGATTCCGGAAAAAATAGAAGTATCACCAGATCACCTTTGCCAAGACTGTAGGCAAAAAGTGATAACAGGATACCAGCACACTCAGTATAACAAAGGGAAATCTGTCAAGTATGAAGATGCACACCACACTCAGGGGGGCAAGAGACCACTATACTTAACTTCTGGAAGACAAGTAGGCTTGTTGACAAGGACGGCAGCCACATATAGCTCAGCTTGGGAAAGCAGCTATATGACCCATGAATCTATATATGATGGTAAATAGGGACAAGCCCAGGATGGTAAAACCCCCTATTATTCGAGACGGTCACTGGAAAAGACTAACTCATCCTAAATTTCCTTTCTATGCGTAAGGAAATGTCGCAGAATTGACTAGAACGTAGAAGCAACGCTGGCAACGATAGCAAACTAAGAGACGATACCAGGAACAGAGTACTGGATCCTCCGAACCATATTGGTCGTCTAGGTTTGTCGCCAAAAGGCACACTCCAAAACCACAAAAGCTCATGAGGAGCCCATTACCCGGTTCATCGGTTGCTCCAGGTATTGCACCCAAACATAGTTCCAATGCAGTAACCGAAAGGCTGGTTTTTGACGATGATCTGACGGACAATTTCGCCGGAAGATAAGGAGAACAGTTGTTAGTTGAACAATTGTTAACTGAATATAGCAGGATGTCGACTCCTTCTACGGTAGAAATAACTGAGGAATCCGATACCACTTGATTGTCATATGGTCCTCACCTTACCCATGACTTTCGGGGCGAGCATGGATTTACCACGGTTAGAAGAGATCAATGAGGAAGAGGACCCAGTAGCTTTGTATGTGATCGATCAGGAACACCTTGAGGAAGAGAAAAAAGACTAGAAACCGGCTGATGGTAACCAAATCGGTCCGGTTGAAGAGGTATGTTTTGTTGAACCATCCTTAGCCATGACTCAACATCTGAAACCTTTATTTATAAAGGCGCACATGAACGGGGTCCCTATCAATAGAATTCTAATTGATAATGGGGCAGCAATAAATTTCATCCCGATCTCCACATTGAAGAAACTATGTAAGTCTTATTCGGATTTAATTCCTTCCGAAATCAATGTTACTAACTTTTCAGGGGGTATTACAGGAACTAGAGGAATCCTCCCAATCGAACTAACGGTTGGGGCATGACAATCTCTCACGGCATTCTTTGTAATTGAATCATCGGCCGGATACAACGCATTGCTAGGAAGAGATTGGATCCATTCAAATAGATGTGTACCATCTTCTTTACACCAATCGTTGTTGTTTTGGAAAGATGGCAAGATCGAAGAGGTAAAAGCCGACAAACAGCCATTTGTCGTAGATTCCAATGCCGCACATGCATCCCTTTATAACGAAGGGGTAAAACCAATTTCATTTAGTGGATATGACAAGAATGAGCAGCCGATCGCTTCAAGTTCGGCTATGCTACAAACGGCGCAACAACGGCTTATAGAGGTAGTCGCAGCCGCCGAACTCAAAGAACTACCAAATGATGGTTGAACCATCAGAAGTTGCAAAAACCGTCTTAAGAAAGATGACGGCTTACATGCAGGAAGAAAAGGTAGGGAAATTGCAACAGGATCAGGAATGGCTGGGAAACGGTGAGATAATGGTAAACTCGGCCGAATTCATCAATGAACAAGAGGATGAAAGGATACAAGATTGGGATGAGATTACTCTCGCCGATCTGCAAGCAGCACCAGCCAAGTTAGAAGACCTGAAGGTAGACACCCAAGATCCATTAGAAGAAATCAATCTGGGGACAGAAGCGGAACGAAAGCCTGTTTTCATAAGCGAGTTACTACCACCTTCAGTCAAACAAGAAATGAAACAATTGTTGGCCGAATATTCGGACTGTTTTGCCTGGACTTACCAAGAGATGCCAGGATTGAATCGGAAAATGGTAGAACACAGGCTCCTTATCAAGCCAGAATTTAAACCATTCAGACAACCTTCAACGAGGATGGGTGATGATGTGATATGTAAAGTAAAGGTTGAAATAGAACGGCTTTTATCAGCCGGGTTCATTAGGCCAATACGATACGCCGATTGGCTTTCAAACGTTGTGCCTATAATAAAAAAGAATGGTCAAATTAGGGTATGTGTTGACTTCCGCAATCTGAATTCTGCAACAACCAAGGACGAATATCCAATGCCGATCGTTGATCTCTTAGTTGATAACGCATCACGACATAAGTTTTTGTCATTTATGGATGGCTACTCCGGTTATAATCAAATTTTTATTGCCAAAGATGATGTGGCTAAAACAGCATTTCGTTGTCCTGGAGCATTAGGAACTTACTGTTGGGTAGTTATGCCCTTCGGGTTGAAAAATGCTAGTGCAACGTATCAAAGGGCAATAAATCTTATCTTCCATGATATGATCGGTCAAATACTTGAGGTATACATTGACGATGTGGTAATAAAATCTCAGACCGAAGCAAACCACTTACAGCATTTAAAGCGGGTTTTTGAGCGACTTCGAAAGTACAGTTTGAAAATGAACCCATTAAAATGTGCTTTTGGTGTATCGACCGGAAATTTCCTAGGCTTTCTCGTGCACCAAAGAGGAATTGAGGTTGACAAAAACAAGGCAAAGTCGGTCGTAGAAGCCAAGCCACCGGTCAATAAGAAACAGCTACAGAGATTGCTCGGCCAAGTAAATTTCTTGAGGAGATTTATTTCAAACTTGGCCGGAAAGATCAGGGTCCTATCTCCATTACTAAAGATCAAGGATACTGAAGAATTTATTTGGAATGAGGAACATCAAGCCGCTTTTGAAAGCATTAAGCAATATTTGGTAACACCACCGGTCTTAGTGCCACCTTCAAAAGAACGGCCACTAAAACTTTATATAGCGGCTGCAAACGATTCAATTAGAGTCTTGTTAGTCCAAGAGAATGATCAAGGGTTTGAGCAAGCCATTTATTATCTTAGCAGATTTCTTACTCCGGTAGAAGAAAGGTATACTAATCTGGAGAAATTGTGTCTCACACTTTACTATGCAGCTACCAAATTGAGACATTATCTCATTTCGGCCAGAGAGATTTTTGTCATAGCAGCCACTGACGTGGTTAAGTATATGCTTACTCGACCCACGGTGAGTGGCAGACTCGGGAAATGGACTCTAACTCTAATGGAGTTTGACTTCAAATATGTACCACAGAAAGCGGTAAAAGGGCAAGCATTGGCCGATTTTCTGGCCGATCATCCATCTAGTGTGCAAGAAAAAGAACTTGATATCCCAGTATTTTATGCCAGTTTTTGCTATGCCGAATTCCGGCCGTGGACACTGGAATTTGATGGCTCAAAAATAGAATTTGCTTCTGGGATCGGAGTAGTAATAACTTCACCAACCGGCGATAAGCACGAACATGCATTTCAGCTCGAAGAATTGTCTACAAATAATCAAGCGGAGTTTGAGGCTACGATTATAGGGTTGGAAATTTTATGGGAAATGGGTGCTCGAGCGGTCAATATTGTTGGGGATTTCGAACTCGTCTTGAAGCAAATGGAGGGTATATATAACTGCAATAGTGAGTCGTTAGTATTCTTGCTGCGAAGGGCGAGATTCTTGGCCCAGCAGTTCAATAGAATTGAATTTGAACATCGGCCAAGGAAGGAAAATTACCAAGCTAACGAATTGGCCCAGTTGGCATCCGAACTCAGGCTACGCGATCCAGTCAGAACGGTGACCGTACAATCTCTCCCCAATTCTGAGAAAATACCATTTTTGGTGGATTCACTAGCATGTTGTAACCAGACAATACGACAGGATTGGAGAGGTGAAATCTGGGGATATCTTAAAAATCCTACTGTGAAGACTAGCAGATCAACTAAAAGAAAGGCCGCCAACTATTTCATTCTGGGCGGCGAATTATACAAAAAGAGTATTGATGACATCCCACTTAGATGTGTCAACCCTACAGAAGCCATGTTAGTAATGGCCGAAGTACATGAAGGAGTCTATGGCGCACACCAAGCTGGAATCAAGATACGATGGTTATTACGTCGGCATGGTTATTACTGGCCTTCAATCTTGAAAGATTGCCAAACATTTGCCACAGGGTGTCAAGAATGTCAAAAACATGGACCAGTTCAAAGGTACCAGCATTCGAATTGCAACCAATAGTCAAGCCATGGCCCTTCAAGGATGGGCAATGGATTTAATTGGAAAGCTATATCCTCCTTCATCTGGGCTACATAATTTCATCATAGTGGCTACCGATTATTTCACCAAATGGGTGGAAGCCAAACCTTTGAAAAAAGTGGAACAATCGGATGTGATCGAGTTTATCAGGGAACAGATAATTCACAGATACGGCATCCTAGAAACCATCACAACTGATTCCGGCACCGTTTTTGTGGGACAAGAAATGATTGAATTTGCCAAAACATATGGCATAAGAATGATTCAATCGACACCTTATTACGCACAGGCAAATGGACAGGCTGAAGCAACCAATAAGGTGTTGAAAAATATTCTGAGAAAGATGATTGAAGATAGGCCAAGAAGTTGGCATAAACTTATATCTGAAGCATTATGGGTGTATCGTACGTCTTACAAGACGTCTATTGGAACTACCCCATTTGCCTTAACCTTCGGCCATGAGGCAGTTATTCCAGTGGAGATCACGGTCAAATCTTTAAGGGTGGCTATTCAAAATAACTTCACTCCCAAGGATTACACGAAAGCAATGTTAGTCGAGCTAGATGACTTGGGAGAAATGAGGAGGCTAGCCCTAAACCGACAGACAGCACTTACACAAAGAATCGCTAGATCGTATAACCGCCGAGTGAAACACAAGTTATTTGCTCAATGAGACCTAGTGTGGAAAACCCTTCTACCAATAGGGAAAAAAGACTCCTTATACGGAAAGTGGTCACCTACATGGGAAAGACCACTACAAGTCAGCAAAGTGTTGCCCGGGGGGGAATACCACATACAGTCATTAGACGGCCAAGAAAAGAAGATCATCAACGGTCAGTTTTTGAAACGGTATTTTCCCACTCTATGGGAAAGCCGCGAAATCGATAACCAACCTGAGGAAAATCAGGAATAAAATAAATATCTACTGCTCGGTACCTGCAACGCCAAATAAATGGCATTGTCAAATCGAAGCGCCGACAGTATACGGTGCGGATTAGACTGAAATAGAAGATCTCTTCGAGATCTGCTCAAACCCATTGATCTTCCTCTAAACGATTGGTCTATAAATACTAAAGGTAAGGTTCGCCTTTCTTTCAAGAAAGGGAAGCTGAGTAGTATGGAGGGAAAGAAATGGCGAGTGATCAAAAGCCGACTACGGGCTAAGGAGATGATCGAAGAAGAAGAAGTTGACAAAGCCGATTATTTCATAGGAATGGGAGGAATCGGAAAAGGCAGGTCTACTCTCGCTGACCCCATCACGGTAGGTCTTCTCCCACTGAGTTCTGGGCAGAGACAAGAGTTCTCTTCTCCGATCAACATGTATGCCGGTCGGAGTGTTCGCCATTCCTCCCTCTTTCCTCCTATCCCTTTGAATGAACTGGCCCTCGCTCACACCATCCATGATTGGCGTGTGGAGCAATTTCAGGGACATACCGGCCCCGGCTGAATTATCTGGCCCCGGCTGAAACATCTGGTCTTGGTTGTATGAAAGAGCCAGAAGAGCTCGGCTTTGGTTGTATGAAAGATCAATGTTGAAATAAAAACATTTTGATTGTTCTTGTTTCAAGTTTTAGTCTTTCTATAACGAGCAGTTGATATGAAATAAAACGAGTATGTTACGCATCTAAAAATATGCAAGAAACCACCGTTTAAATAAAAAAGCCGAGAAACCAGCTAAATAAGTTTAAAATTCCAACCACATGGCATGTCATCAAAAAGTTAATACCGAACAAACAGTATATTGTTTAAAGATCTTACCCCTCAAAACCAAGTTTTAAATCGGGCATGATTATACTTCGCCCGCTCCAGCAAGAATTGCATCTCAGCCCGGCGTACCCCCACCTCCCTTTCATCTCTCATGTGCTCCTCCAAGCGATGACGGCTTGACTCGACCAGGATCCACTGAGCCTTAATAGATTCTTTAAGACGTTGTTCCTTAAATCGGAGTCGAGATAATTCGGCCGGAGCAGCAGCTGATGGACTACCAGCAATAGAGGCCTAATTGAGAGAATTGACACATAGAGTTCGCCTCAAAGCTTCCAGCTGACGATGATAACTGAATACCTCACAAATTTCTTGGTGAAAGTCGGAACATCTGACACTGACAGAACGAAGAAAGTCCATATCTTCTCTTAGCTGCGGCACGATGCTGTAAAATCCGAGCATAGACATTAGCCAACCTTCGGCTGTAGGATCCCCATGAGAATTAGTCACCACAGCTCGACATATTAGTAATCGGATTTCAGCTAGCTCATCATCAGAAAGATCTTCAGGTCGACGAAGAACTAAAGAGCGGAGGTCGTCCCGACTGTCGAAACCTGAGAGAAATGCTGGACGAAGATCATGGAATTCTGGGGAGGCAAGACAACGGTCTACCTCCATGAAACATGATCTGACGAATCCAAAGCAAGTGCCAGGAAGAGGTCTAAAATTATCTTCATCAACCACCGGGACTTTTGGCTCATAAGGTAATTCATCAGAAGAAGAATCCGATAAAGCAGCGCCAGGGAAAGTGGACCGGCTGGCTTCATCAAGGCCAGGAGAAGGAATGAGAGGAACCTGCCTAGACGCACTAGGCGGCGATGGATCGGCCATGGAGGTGACAGGGTTCTTTGAAGGACGAGATGGAGGACTAACATAATGGAATGCACAGGGAGGAGTTGGCATGGGAGATGATCGACCACTGCTTCTAGAACCAACGGGAGGCCCATGTTGAGGGTGAGATAAATCAATATCTTCTTCCTCGCCCGAAGGATCATCAGCTACGATGATATGTTCATCCGGATGCTGAACCCGAAATCGCAGGCTAGAGCGAGTGACATAAGCACGACTATTCGATATGTCGTCAATCTTCCACTTTTTCAGCGGCGATTTCTTGGAGGACGGGTTACTCCGGCTAGCAATAGCCTTCGAATGTCGCCTCCAACAGATAGTGATCGTCGGCGTCATCTCGGCTTTCTTTTTCTTGCCTTTACCATTGGATGACTGACGATCATCTAATAGATGATAAAAAGGTCAGACTCGACCGAATATAAAAAAATCAATTCATAAGAGAATAAAAGTGAGTTACCTAGGTAGCGAGCCTCATAATGCCCACGAAGTTTTCCTATACTCGCAACATCGGCCGCATTCGGTAGAAAAAGCGCAATATACGACTCCGCATCAAGTCTGACAAAGTCAGGATAAATTCGAGCCCACCATCTCCAAAAGGAAGGTTCGGCCGAGGATTCCCGAGGAAGAGGATAATTGTGGAAACGATCAGAAAGATCACGAAACCGACGGGTAGCTAAAGACAGATAGCTGGGATTCAAGACTGACCGAGAGTCACTATTGGTAAATCGGAACAAGACAAGAGGAATGCCTTGGCCATAACCAAGCTGCCGGCTGACAAAATGCGGCAGATAGATTTCTACTCCTTCTCTTCTGGAGGTAGCAGGAGCATCTCGGTTATGCAAGCCAAAAGAGAGCTCCCGGGCAATAAGAAAACTAGCCATAGCATGTCGACGAGCCTCAGGAGAAGAATTGATGGCAGCATAAAGAGGGGACCCATGGAATTGTTCTAAGGAAAAGCAATGAAATAAGGGAAGATTTGCTTCCTGTATACCCACAAGAAAGAAATCAAGAACAGCTCTAAAAGACAATTGCTTGGGCGTCACGGTAAGCCAACGACAGCCGGCATAGTAATAATCAGGAAAAGGGTTATCTACAGCTTCACAGAAAAAGCCGGGGAAGTATTCATAGAACCAAAATTGTAAGAACCAGAGAGGGCCACTAGCGACCCCTAATCGGCCAGAAGATAGACTATGTAAACCACGATAGACCTGGCTGAGAAAGAAGGGAGCTAAAGCCAGACGGCGACCCTGAGCAAGGGCCACCGCAATACCGGCGAACTCCTTTACCATCTGAGCAGATGAGCCACAACAGAAAAAGTGGCAAAGGAGGAACAACAAAAAAGAACAATGTTCTTGAAAGGAGGGAGGAGTATCGTTACCTGAAACATACTCGGCACGAATGAAGGTGCCAAAAGCGGAAGAAGCATGAACTGTACTAAAAACAGAAGATGGGAAAATAGATAGACTGGAATCTATTTTTTCCCCAAGAACCAAAAGACCAGTAATACAACAAACGTCCAGGAGTGTGGGAGTCAAGGGACCATGATAGAAAAAGAAGGTGTTGGAACCCCGACACCAGAAAAACGAGGCCACCACAAGCAAGAAGGGATTGAAAGGAATGTAGAAGGTGGAGTAAAAGATTATCTCCGCTAACCCAAGCCTAACCCAGGTTTCCATATGGTAAGGCCGTAGCCTTTCAACTCATTTGTTCCACTCAGGAGAAAGCTTAGGCCAAGAACGAGGAAGCAGAATCAGAGAACCCAACCTCACGTTGTCATGGGCACTGATTAAATGGTAAGAAGAACGCATGACAGTGGGGGCCTCTTCCGTCTTTACATCAGTGCATGGACCGAGAACAGGTCCATCTTCACCATCACCAAACAGATTCAAGTCATTAGGGTGTTCATCCGCCATGATCGATATCAGGAACCAGACAAAGAAAGCTCACAGAAAGAAGGAAGACGAAGCACTACAGGAAAACGTCTGCCGATAGAGAAAAGATTCGTAATGATTAAAACTATCGGGGAAGGGCTTTGATAAGACCGCGGTCTTCCCGAAAAAAGTGTTGATGGTACGATTGCCTTCCCGAAGAAATCGAAACGGCGGTTGAATATCTTCTCGAATAAAGTGTTTTTTAAAAGTAAAGATCATACGGACGAATCAATTTGAAAAGATAAACTTTGTCAAAAAAGGGGCTGATTCTGACGGCCTTGACAGTTGGCACATGGATCTCAAAAAAGGATTTGAATTCATTAAACACTTTACAAAGATGTGTTTAAAATTTCAGAACAGATACGGTCGAAGGATTCTTGGGCAGATTGTTTTTCCTCTTTCAGAGTGGGCCGAAGCAGAAAAGAACCTTGAGCCAATTCTATTTCCGATTCCAGCTCACGGGCAATTTCGTTGCACTGACGGGTCTTTTCCTTCATGGCATCATCAGCGACCTCATTAGTACAGAGGAGTTCCTCCCGTTGATTTACGAGTTCAAATCTCTTAGACTGCAACTCTACAATATGACGGTCAAGATCCGCAATATTACCATCTATGGTGTTCACGAGGTAGACCGTTTCCATATACTGATGATGACAAGCCTCACGTTCATTCTTCAGTTGTTGCAAAAGTTGATATTGGCCATTAACAGAATCGACCGCATTGGTTATTTCATGTATCTTGGCCGAATGATGGTCAAAAACAACTTTATGAGAATAAAGGAGAGAGTCGGGAAAACACCGATTTTACGTCAGAAGACACTGAAGGGATATCTGTAAGCTCTGCTGCCAATGCCACCAAACGAGTAAGAGTTTCCTTTGAAATACCGACTATGCCTAAAGCAAGAAGGCGGATAATCTCTGATCAAATACGTCTTGAAGATAAAGAGAAAGGATCAGGAGAACCACCCGACAGAAAATTGGACCGAACGTCATTTAACATCACACCCAATCGCCCTCGCCCATCATCAGAGAGAAGCCCTGCGTCAAAAACAGATACAGGAGCGAGAGATGAACTGGTGCTCCCTAATTCAGCGAACGCTTGCCTCGGCCGAACAAAATCATCTCCTGCCCTTATGACAGAAAAACCTGGGAGGATATCGGTCACAGCAGAAGGACCCGGGGGAATGTAAGTCCCAATAGAGGCAGTAGATGTAGTGGTTTCAGCTATCGCAGGGGCAGCCTCTTGTTCATACCCGGAGGCCGTTCTGGAGAAGAACCTCTCTCTGAGAGTCTCGTCGAGGAGAAAAATGCTCCTGATCTTCAGGAAGTGCTAAAGAAACTTCACCAATGGCACTACCAAGAGAATCCGTTGGTTCGATAGGATCGACGAACTCGGCCGAGTCCAAAACAGACATAGGATCAACAACTCGATCCGAAGAAGATTCCATAACATTGGAAGAAAGAGTGACCGGACCTGAAGAACTTGAAACCTATAGAAATAGCGTGTCAAAAGAAAAGACAAAAGAAGAAGAATAAAAAAGGAGAAATCTATAAGATTTAGCACCTTCCTAGAACGCCGTCGTAATGGGACGTCATCAGGATCTTCATCGGAATCTTTATCTGGAACATTCGGCGATGTAGGGCATTCTGGCGGCAAAACATCATCCTCGGCCAATTCCCTTGGAGGGGAAGTATAAGCTTCCAAAGCTAGAGACGGCACTTCACCTGGGGATCGAATAACTAAATTAGCGTCACATAAACCAGAAATGAGGAAGAGGAGAATATAACTTCTTGTATCGGTACAGGCAAAGACTCAAGCAGACCCAATCTTTCGAGATAATAATCGGCCGGATGGCAGCAGATTTTACTCCAGAACGAACCCCACCATACATGAAAATCAGAGCGGCAACGGTCATGAGGAGGAAGAAAGGGAAGATGAAAATCAACAGCAATTGTCCTATAACCCTCTTCCATTCGAAGAGCATCAACTGCAGTGACAGACGGTCGTTCAATGGAGCTGGTATTAATGGTAAACAGACCATCCATATCAAGCAAGGGGATCCTCTGGTCACATTGAAATTGCCGACCTACACAATTCGGCAAATAGACTTCGAATCCCGGTTTCTTGTTGATTGACTTTACAGCATAATTCAAATTCCGGGCTATCAGAAAGCTGGCCCAGATAAGATGTTGAGCATCGATTATATCATCCACCATAGAAAGGAAACCAGGGGCATTAGCAGAAACTTTGAAAGGAGGCTTGGGGAAATGACGAAGACTAAAAAAGAAAAGAAAGCACTCAGCAATGGAAAGGACAATAGGAGTCGCGGCCAAACAGGCGTGACCACCAAATTCAGGAGGCACATTTGGTGGATTCGGCACCTGAGTATAAAACTGGGAAGGAAAATAGTGGTAGGCCCAAAATTGGAGAAACCACAGCGGTCCCCCAGCAGTCTAAAGGGTGCCCTGGATAAATTCTTGGAGTGAACGGTATAAGACCGACAAGAAATAGGGAGCAAGAGCAACTTTATACTCACCCATAATAAGCTTAACCAGTGAATAATATTCTCTTGTAACCGCTTGAGCCTTGGAGCAGAATACGAAATTACAGAAGAAGTAAAGAAGGAAGTAGAAATGTTCCACATCATCCTCGTAATCTGGAGGTTGAAACTTCGCACAGTCCTTGATATAGGACCGATAAGAGGTACGGATCATATCCGTCGGTTGAGGTTTACTTCCTGACAAAACAATCCCTTTCTGCCGCGAGGATCCAGCCTTCTTAGAGGGTTTTTTCTCCTTCACGGGGGGTTGCTTCCTTTTCTTCACCACCTCTTTTCCCTTCTCACCTACTTCCACCGGAGGTAAATGCTAGTAATTATGAAGATCTACCATGCCAACCCGTACCTCATGACCAGTTGCGAGGAAGCTGGTAATGAAGCAAACATCCATGACAGTAGGGGTCATCGGACCGCAAGGAAAGTTGAAAGTATTGGTCTGGGCATTCCAAAATAAACTCATGGAACAGAGAAGCTCGCAATTCAAAGGAATTAAGCGACAAGAAAATAGGATCATATCATAAATACAAGTTTTACGCCAAATAACTGCAAAACACTCTTTCATCCTGTCAACTCAGTCTACCCATTCAGAATAAACAGTCGGCCAACTTCGAAAACGGGAAGATTTATTAAGATTGCTACCATTAGTGAAAAGTAAGGGACCCTTCACTCTTTCAGTCGGGGCGTCCAAAGGAGCATCACGAGCACAAAGGAAGGGACCAACAGATATCGAGCCGTCGAAAACTTCGACCGTAGAAGTATAGCGTATGATATTACCCGCCATTGAAGAAAAGGGAAGAAGAGAAGACAATAACCGAAAGAGACAAGGAAAGTAAAAATTTCGGCTACGGTACTTTATAAGCAAGCTGGAAGAAGAAACCCGAAAAGTCTCATCATTTCGATCGAGGGAAAGTGGTGAAATCTTTCACATCAAGCAACGGACAAATTTTGAAAAACTCAAAAATACTTACTCATCACATCGGCCGATGACGGCGTAATAAGTAAGTAGGGGCAATGTTTACACCCTATACGAACTAAAGAATAAGAGAAGGCCACATGGCACCTATGTGGCTTACTTAGGCCATGGTATCAACACACATAGGCTTTGTACAATTGGACATGCCACGTCAGCATACGCATAAACCAAGAGTACAGTTAAAACCACGCAAGCCAACACGACAAAACCACAACTATCAGAAGATCGTGCCATCAATCGTTCAAGAGTAACCTATTTTAAGATTGTGGCCGACCGGTTATCTTTCTGTAGCAGAAGACTGAAGACGGCTAACCGCCATGAAGATCGTGCAAAAGTAGGACGTTGAGCAACCGTCAAGGATCGGCTATAAAAGGCATAACTTCGAAGAACTCGAGGACACAATCCATCCAACCGCAACCGGTTATAATATTATTTTGATCATCCATGATCTTTATCCCCTCTCCTACACTGTAGTCAGAAGGATAAACTAGGACCTCTCTCACTACTTCCAGTCGCAGTGACATTTTAGACTCCTCTTTACTCCGATTGACACCAGAATCCTGCCACCGGAGAGTAGGTTGAGGCCGCCCCTGACTCGCAGTTCTGTGTTTACAGAATCCCGAGCTGCCGGTCCCGAGACTCGCTCTGATCACGCCAGGTGACTTGTGTATTTTCGAGTAAGCAGCAATCCAAGGTGAACCCCCTGAATTGGCTTTGCTAGCAGCCGCCCCCTTCCTCCTGTCCTTATACCCGATTACGGTTATAAGACCAGGACAGGCCGGTCCTGCAAGCCCTGTCAGTTTTCTTTTTACTTTTTTGAGGATTATCTGTTGTCACTTTGGCCCGTCGGCCGATTTTATAATAAAGGATTTGTGTGCCATTAGTTGCTTTCGCTTTCAAACACTTACAAGAACCCAAACGAAGACCGAACCCCTAGTCTTCATAACATTGCCTGACCGATTTTATTACAGGTGACTTGCAGTACGACTGAACCGATCCCGGTTTAGATTCGGAACAGGTGCCCGGGGTCAGGGCTCGACCCGAAATCATTTGTATCAAACGATACTGGCATGCCCGCGTAGAGACACATCATCAACACCGACACTTGTCCACACCGGCCCAATTTCGGAGCAACAGTCACACATCAAATTGCACC
Source organism: Buxus sempervirens (assembly GCA_947561395.2). Classification (NCBI taxonomy): domain Eukaryota; kingdom Viridiplantae; phylum Streptophyta; class Magnoliopsida; order Buxales; family Buxaceae; genus Buxus; species Buxus sempervirens. Next base: position 27,009,429 of record OX387194.1, on the reverse strand, counting down.
TATTAAACTCTTAACAATCATTTAAAGACTTTTGGCAGCTGAAAGACAAGTTATCCAAAATAAAGGCACGCATAAAATTATAATGAACACACAATATCATGAGTGCTAGAGGCTGAACGTTTTCCCCAGAGTTCCTCCAACCAGATAAGAGTGCGGAAATATAAACTCACATCAATTAACACTACAAATTTATACACTTTAACCGGTGGTTTAATATTTTACCCCTATATGTCTCGCTGGCAAATACTTTTACTAGCAAATTTGATGGCAGAATAGAAAGACCGCTGGTAATTGCCGGTAATACTTTAATTGGCGGATTTGACGACAGAACAGAAAAACCGCTCCTAATTGTTGCTTGATGAGAACCCAACATAAATAATTACCGACTGTTGCCTAACCGCCGGTAATAGTAGCGTTTTGGCAATTCTCACAAACCGAATTTTTTTTGGGTATCTGTGCACCTATAAATTTTCCCCCTAAACCTGTACACCTGTATAGACACCTTATAATACTGTGGTGTATTCTCAACAGCCACAAATATCACATGTTTTATCATATAGAACCTAAAAATTTTAACAAAAGTGTAAGATAACAATGTATTTCGAAAAAAAAAAAAAAAAACATATAATTGTAGTGAATACATGTAATTAAATTTGAAAAAAAAAATATATCATCATTTATAGTCGCTTGAAAGTCTGGTGTTTTCCAATGCACACGTGCTTCACCTTCCTGCTCAAGGCAAAAAAAAAAGGTAAGTTGAACAGGCATGTTATATAATAAATAAAGAGTATCAAACAGAGCAAAGGCCTGAAGGAATGTACCAAAGAGATTAAAAAAAGAAAAAAGAAAAATGAAACAACATAATGGGTATGCTTTCTTTTCCACTGTAAGGGATGGAAGATGAATATTTATGCTCATGCAAACCCACTTCATTATTTTCACCTAGCACTCAGATACGTAATCCAGTTTCTCATCTTCCATCTCAATGCTATAGGAAAACCCTAGAAAATGAATTAGAATATACCACTGCATTCCAATTCAGGTATCCTAAATGTAATTTAAATTAACTAAAGTGCATGTTCTTCGATAGAAGAGTTTCTATGCTAAAGTTATGCAAACTATATAGTTACTATATATGAAGTGAGTGCATATAGAGGTACAGCCAAAGTTTGCAATTTCGGGGCCGGTGGGCGTGCCGCCCATTGGCCAAAACGAAATTTCGGCGGCATGCCGCCGAAACGGCAGAAAAATAAAAAAATCAAAAAATAAGCAAAAAATGGGCAAAACTTGGTTTTTTCGGATTTTAGGGAAATTTCGTCGGCACGCCGGTCCAATTCACCAATAAAAAACACATTTTTTCCCGTTTTGCCCGTTTCATTCCGTTTCGCTCAGCACGCCGCCCTGTTTCAATGACAAATCATCGAAATTTCAATCAAATCACTAATGATGCGCTCCAGTGATTTCCCCCAGCGAAACGCATTGCCGGGGGTCTAAAAACCAAAATTTCGGGAAATTGTAAACCTTGGGTACAACATCATAGCATCAAAGTTGCAGGTGATCACATTAGAAAGATAGAATGAAATTAAGCAAGTGCATCTGGGTTTTCAGGATCATATATACATAACGCCCCGAACCCGGGTCAGTGTAAAACTTGCATCCAACCCGAACCCGGTTCGCTATTGTAACAACTCAAGTCCGGTTCAACAACCAAACCCGAGAGGTGTTACCACGAAGCTGGGGTCAGATACAAATTAAGATTCACAATAAATTTTAAAGTTAGTTAATTACATTAGAGTTTTAGTGGAAAATAAAACAATTCTTTATTCAATTTAATAAAATCAGTTTACAATAAAATTTGTCTAATCAAAATGTGAACAATAATATCAATTACAATTCTAAATGGCTATTTAAAGTTACGTAGACATGAATAAAGAATAGGTGAAAATGGAGAGAGATTTACATCTTTGCAAGTAGCAGGTGCATGCAAGTAAACAGTCTTATTTAGCCAAATAGTCATGAGGTATGCGATTAAATAACGTTAAGGTGATAAATTCAAATTAACAGGGCCAATTCCAAATAAAACGATAGATATGCAATCAGACGTAAAATACTAGCAAAAGATGTTATCGGTAAATAAAATGACGAATAGTGATAAAAAACGTGTCACTAAAGGACTCACAAAGATTATAAGTTTTTTAGATGACATTCAAATAAATGTTATATCACCTTATGACTGAGAGCAATGTTACTAAGACATTCAAACCCGTGAACATCACCTTAGATAAGAGCCAGTCATCGGCTTATTGCGCACGAACTCAGAAGAGTTAGCATGTACCACCAGTATGCAGCACCGAAATTAATATATGGAGATAACCGCTGATCCACATGTATTTGGGTCAATTAAACACCATCCCATGAATATTTACATGATCAAACCAAGATTTATTCATTATTTTAAAAAATCCTTCAATAACACAAAGCTCTAAAATATAAACCATTTGATTCCATGTAAAATCCTTTCCGGCTAATCAAACTAAACCATAATAAATCACAGAAATCAAAACCATATAGTTCCTTCAGTTTTTAAGGGTTGCTACTTGCCTCATACGCTAAAATCCATCTTTCTTTAAAGTTTCTAATTCTAGACCCAACTTCTGCTCCCAATCGCACTAACCTAGAGTCCTCCAATTCAAATCTCCACCGTTCACATTGTAGTTCCATCAGTCAAGATCAAAATCTCCAAATTTGAAGTCGATCCACCGTCCGGATTTTCCCCAATCGCGATTTGATGGAGACTGGTCGAACATCTCCAACAACCTTCTTCTCTTCTCCATCTCTTTTCTCTCATTATATTTTTCACACGAAAATTCCCTAATTCCTCTCTTGCTCTCCTATTTATACTAAGCTAGTAAGAATTCTAAACCAACTCTAATAACCCCTTTTTAATTGGACTAACCCAAGAGTGGTCTAGTTAAAGCCTAATTCCTTCTAATTAATTCCTACTTTTTCTCCACCTACTCCTTACAGCCTAATTTCGTGCCTAATACTCTCTTAAATTCTAAATATCACCTAAAACCCAAATTAGTTACTTTTTCTCCCAATTAAGACCAGAAATTTCCTAATTACCCTTCTTCTATCTTTTAGGCTTTTATTACTTCTTTTTAATTTCTAACTCGACTAAATAAACTATTTTCTAATCCTAATTATTATTTAATGATTTATTTATAAATTACCCTTTTTTAAAATTACCAATATACCCTTTTAGGCTAATTTCCTTAAAAGTCCTTTATTTACAACTTATTACTTATTTGAATTACTTATCCTCTAAATCTTCACTTTTTATTTTAATTATAACTTAACTCATATTTTCTTTTATTTATACATTTATTTATTTATTATGTGAAAATTCGGGGTCTTACAATATACTAAGAGATATAAAATGAAGTAATAGTGTAGAGTTACAATCATGTGAATATAAAGCCAAAAATGTAGCCTTGCATTTCCTAAACTATAACAAATCTAGGAGCAAACTTTTGGAAATATAAGTAAAATGCCGTACTTTTTGAAGGTGATTACAAGATTTCAATATAAAACACTAAGATTTGATCTTAAAACAACATAAAGTTCAATGTATAATAAGAATATTTATATTCGCGAGAGAAGTACCAAAACTCTTTTTTTCTGTTACTCTATTATCTAAAAACCATTCAAAGCTTTAAGAAAAATAAATTTAAAAAAAAAAGCTAACATAGTGGTTTAGCTGGTTAATGCTTTTGGTTATTGCTACATTAGCATAGAGATTTAGAAACAAACATATAAAAGAAATCATAAACTACCCTAGTCCTCTTCAAATGCATAGACCTTTTTGTATTATTTAAATCCCAAAGCCAAAAACCTCTCTATAGGTCTAATATTGTTACCAAAATCACTTAAAATCCCATAATTTGACACTTACACAATGAGCAAATCAAATGAATAACATACATAAAGAACTACCTGAATAATAAGATCCTCAAGAAAGTTCACGAGTAAGGGACTATCTTGGATGCTGCACATGATATAAAAATAAAAATACACTAAGTGTCTAAACACAATAATTATTCAAGCATACTTATAATGACATTTTTGTAATACCTGTCCTATATATGAAAAAAGCATGCTTTTGAACTGCTCCATCTGCTGCTGCATTTGTTGCTCTTGTTGCTTTATCTTCTGCTGCACTTGTTGCTTTATCTGCTGCACTTGTTGCTCTATCTTCTGCTGCACTTGTTGCTCTATCTGCTGCTCATGTTGCCTTATCTGCTGCGCCATCTCTGCAGCCTTACTATGCAACTGCTCCTCCAAGCTTTTCACTCTATCTCTAAGCATATTTACTTCGACTGACGAACTAGAAGGGCCACACTTGCTCGAAGATGAGCCCCATATTTCAGTAGAAGTAGGGCTCAACCCATATCCTCTAATTTGACTATGTCTTTTGGGGCCCATGACCTGCGAGAATGCATCATTGCTACCTTTAGTGTCTTGTGAACCCTCTTGCATAAACTCACGCATACGAACCTGAAGAAAAATTTACAGCAATTCGTTGTTATAGTTCTATATGATCAATTTAAAATTAAAAAATATAGAAATAATTACAAGTATTTCGATTTGAATTAAAATGCAAATCATCAAATTGAACTCCCTATTTTATCCGCTGCATCCTCATTTACTGGCGTATTGTCTTTAAGACTGTATATTTTTATAAACATTTCAACTCGTGTAGGCGAGGCTTGGCTTGGCTTGAGCTTGTATCCATCTGAAAACGTTATGGGCGCTTAAAATATAATTAAATATTCTAAGGAGGAAAAAAAACATGTTCTTCAAAAAATATATGTTTCGATCCCTTTTTCTTTTCCTACCTCCCACACTGCCATGCTAATTCAACATAATTCATAGTTAACGTGAATTTATCCACAACCAACAAGGAGACAAGTCAAAATAGCAAGATGAGCAGATATAATAAAACCAAGCAAGAAAGGTTCCAGAACACAATTGTTGATGAAAAACAAACTAGTTCCTAGTCTCCCTCACTTAAGGGCTTTGGATGAATAATCCTAAAGCACAAATTCACCTTAACGAATGTTTGGAATCTGTTGGAACATGTACCATGTTTCTCAGCAGGTTTCCTTTAGGTCTATTTGACCTAGCTAGATTTCTCTAGATCTGATCATCCTTCTTCCTTAGACGGCAGTATGCTTAATTGTCAGGTTTTCTGAGTTTTGCTTTAAAAATTGGGCACCTTATGCAATTGATATTCTCTCAATGGTTATGTTTTTCGGTAGGCATTAATTGTTTTTGTTGGTTATCATATTTTCCAGCTTTTTAGGTAGTCTGCAGTTAATTAAAAATCCATTTTCAGTGAAAACCCAACATCTTGCCTTGGTTATTCTAAAAGCTGCAAAATCATAAATGAGATTATTTTTCTTGCAAATGTCTTAGTTTAATCAAATTGGACAATAATTGATGATTGAGGAGCTATATATTTCATTATAACGTGCATTCGCAAAGGTCCTTGAACCAATTGTTTGCCGCAATTTCTGCTGTGATCGATTATTCTTATTTCTTTCGCAGCATTCATACATTACATCAATTGACTAATATAATGTGTTTTTACTTATAATAATACAAACATGGATTTTGTAAATGAATTCATACATGTCCAGCTTATATATTATACATGAGTTCAACCTTCATTCAATAGTTGCTCCACAAAAAAATGCTAGCTCAATAAAACCCTTTACCCCTTACATGTATTCTCGACTAATCTCGTCTCATCCGTATAAAAATTATAAAGTTAATTCGTGCATTAAAACCTCAAACCAAATTAAATTAATGATTTAAAGGATTAAATACCTAGACTGATGAATCCAACGCCTATCCATGATGTAGTAGTGTTGTTCAATGTCCCAGATTTTTTTGTTGATAGTTCTGGAAATACTCTAGAAAAAAATAAAGATCAACATAAGCTTATGATGTTAGTTAAAGATTTTATAACCTTGTCATAATCTAGTATTTCAATAGTAATGTATTATTATTTTAAAATTCTTAACCTAATGATACGACTATTCTATCACTCATTCAGCCCTATATGTAAACAAAACAAAAGAGAAATACAATGGCCACAAGTAGGTCACATTATAATAATAACCTAAAAGAGAAACACAGTGGTCACAAGTAAACAAATATAAAAGCAATAAATATAATAGGCGAAATTATAAAATGCCTAACATTAAATATGAAGGGAATAAATATGAATTTTTACAAGTTCAAAACACTTATTCTTGCATCAATGTTGACACAAAAAACAAGTGTGAATTCCAGTTACTCAAAAGATAGGACTAACAATTTTTCATATGAGAACCAGGAAGCTAACTAAAACACAAGTGTAACACAGCACCAAAAATGCTTTAAGAAAACAGGTCACTTTTGTTTATTTGTCAATTAAGTACACTCAAAAAACCTCATAAACTAATTCTTTGATTGAGATCAAGGAACTAGTGGGATTTTCTGAATAAGCTATTCATGTATAAGATAAGTGAAGCCTAATTATTTGTTTTATTTATTTTTTCCCCCTCCCCTCTCTCCCTTTTTTTTTCTGGTGAATCTTTTATTTATTAGATTATATAAAGAGATTTTTACAAACAAGTGTAACTAAAAAAAATAAAATAAAATATCATATGTATTTCTATGTTCCATCAAATTAATTAATCCTCAACATGAAAACATCACTGACTAATAAAATTGATGAAATTTACCTGCTAAAAAAACATGATAAATCTTCAAAAGAACAGCATACACAACAGTACTTAAATGTTGACCAAGCTCCTATAAACACGATATTGTTACTCCTATCTTTTGAAAATGGTATTTTATAAGCATGTTAACTCATCAAACATACAAGTAAAGAGTTTGTTTTATTTCGTGATGTTAATGAATTTGATTACTGTGTGAATACTGAAAGCTAATTCATGATTAATATGTGAATATAGACATAACGAACTTCAGTAACAGGTACATTAGAGCGGCCATGATAGGCATAATTTTAGGTTCTATCACTTAACAAATACATTCTTCAGAAAAGAATTAGAATGGCCTTGTGAGTCACCATCTCTCTCTCTCTGAGTACAGGGAAATACTAAGAGAAATAATGATTGACATCCCATTCTAATTCATTATCCCTTAAGCAAGTGATTTGGGAAAAAGCTCTAATCATTGAACATGTCTCTTCCATGTGTCATGTTCATCTTACGACTCACAATAGGGATTCAAGTCTGACAATGTGGTTTGGCTGCTTCAACCAAAAATAAAATAATAATAAGATGAAGAAGGAGATCAATAGATGACAAAAATAAAAGGCTCTGACTTTAAATTCCACGTTAGTGCAAGTGCCGAAAATTACTGATCCAAATGGATTATTATCATTGATGAACTCTATAAGGAACCATTTGGAGAAGCCTGTAAAATCAGATACACAGTAAAATGCACTCACACTTTATTTCATTATAGCCAATAGTTAGTTTAATTGATCTCTCAAACTTGTTTTTTTATAGAAAATTTGGGGCTTTTACATCTCAAACCTAAGATCTTATTCTCAAGAGAGTTACACTGTTTGGAGGAAGACTCAATGATTTATTTATAATAATTTTGAACTTATTGCAGCTTTAGGATGAATTTTCTTCTTCTTCTTCTTCTTTTTCCAGGTTGAATTCACTGCGCATGCATATTTGACTGGTTTGTTTGTTTTTGAATCAAATTAAGCTTAGGCCCTGACTTCGTTCATAGAGTAGGAAAGAAAATTGGCAATGGAGTTAGAGTAGGGGCTTTTAATTCCAAATATTTTGTTTGTTATTATGATGAAGAATTGGAATGCTAATTCAGGCCTGATTCCATTGAATTGGATTTCAAGCAATTTTTAAGACAACAGAAAAGTTGATGACTATGAGAACATGCTTTTACAGAGTAGACAAAAAACTAACTAAAAAACTAAATCTGAAAACAAAAAGAAAATCCAACCTACCTCCAGTGGAAGTAGCTAGGCGCACAAACAACAATTGATTTACCGAGGAACAAAATCTTCCTTGTCTATGTTATTAAATTAAAGGGTTCCTCTTTCTTTCATGTTTCTCATCCTTTTGTTCATATTGGGAGGATGTTTCAGATTTCCAGCTTTTGTTATAAATATAAGAAGTATTTTCAAGGCAAACAGTCATACACTGTGTGCATGAGTAATTGAGGCCACAGAATTAGTATGAGAAGTACAAAACTAGCTTTCATGGGTTCCATTGACCAGTCAAAAGCTGGTGAAACGTCGGATCGCTTAGGTGATGTAACTAATAAACATTATTTTTTTACTTTTTTTCTTTTTTGTGGCTTGAACATATAACCATGAACCCACATACACAACAATCTAAAGCAAGGGCTTCTATGTGCAAACATTGTTAGAAGCCAAAATGATCTGGAATTCCTTTATCAACTACTTATCAAAAGTCTGAAACATTCACTATCAAAAGTCTGAAACATTCACTTAGAAGCCAGAAATTTAGGCACCCTGTTGCAACAAAATCAAACCTAATGATCTAAGAAATGAGTAAGCCTTTCCTTTTAGGGGATGGAAGATCTAAGGTCAGGATAATGGAAGAATCTAACTTAACCCTATTGAAATCCATGCTCTGAAATTTCTTTGTTCTTAAAATGGTCCAACACTGAAACCATCATAATTACAGCAAGAACACAGCCTATTAAATTAAAAAAAAAAAAAAAACTAACCAAATCACCATACCTCCTCTGCAAGAATCTAGGCGCCCAAACGATCGGCAAGCACAGTGAGAACAAAGTCTTCGACCCCTATGAAGAGGATTGAACACGAATGACCATGGAGCTTGAAGACGCCTCACATTAGGTAAAAGACGGCACTTGATTAGGGTGTCAAAACTTAGAAGATGGAAGATGGGACGGTTGCTGCACAGATTGAACACAAATGGCCATGGGGCATGAAGAAGATGGTGATTTGAAGAAGAATTGGGGGCTTACTGTGAAGAAGAATCGGAAAACATGTGTTAACAAAGCCAAGGAAAGAAACGATGAAATTTTAAACTAAAAATGGGGGATTATCATGAAGAAGGAGGAAGATGGGTTTGTCCATTGGGAGTTGGGGCGAAAAACAGTGAAAGTCAACAAACAAAAGACCCCAAAAAAAAAAATCAGTTTTTTAACTCTATTTTGGGCAAATAGAAAAAGCTTTTGGCGGCAACTTTTTACCAGCAGCCGTAATAAACAGCTGGTAAAAGCCCTTTTTCCCCTTTTTCTCGCCGCCTTACCGAAAACGCCTGTAAAACATACCTTCAACTGTGGTTATACCAACTGTCGGTAAATCGCCGCCCTCATTTCCCACTTATTTTGTAGTGATTAGGTATAAATCCAGAGGTTTAGGCGAATGTGCTTATGAATTATAAGGCACAAGATTGTCCAACAAGTGAGGCAAGTTCAAGAATTATTAAGAGAAATATATTTTGAAAAAAGCTTATGGGCATCTGTCCAGAGCCTCTTCCATTTCTACATGGGTTACATCTATTTTGAGAGACTCTTATGCAAGTCATGCATTACAAGAAGCTGGTAGCAGCCTTCTGTATTTTGAAAGAGGAACCACAGATCAGATAAGGGTACAAAGCTTTGGGTAATTCTGTTTGAGGACTTAATCACAGTCCTTGAAAGATATTTGACACCCATGGGCAAAAATGTGGCTGTGAATGTGGATCAAAAGAATACATTCAGTTTTACAATATATAAAGAAACAAGAATTTAAAATCATAGACTATTTTATGACACCCAAACCATTATGAAGGATGTTTAACTTAAGTGCCCCAGATTTGGGCAAATTCCTCATAATGTTAAAAGAAAAAAAAAGGGAAAAATGAAAATTTAAACCACATGTCAACCTCAATATGTGCACCACGCTTCAAAAATTTCTATTAGGGTTCCCAGATACGATATTATCAGATCCTTTCCAGAATTGTATTGCAATCTTTTAAAGATATTTCATATCATTCGAATCTAGGCCTAGGGATCATAACAGAAGGGATTCAATGCAAATTAATACACGATCAATGGATTACTGACTTTCAAGTAATCCGTATTGGTGCATCTCCTTTAACAAGGTCAGATGAAAACTAGAGAAGTGTAGCGATTTCCCAACTGAAGTTTAAACCCAAAAAAAAAAAAAAAACAGAATGTATAGAAGAGTAAAATAAAAATCAAGTCCAACAGATCCAAGGGAAGAAATCAACTCATAAGAGAAATACCAAGAGAAAGTATTTCTCTATTCTTCAGAACTACAGCGTGTATAAAAATATTTGAAATGTCAAGCACGAGAGCACGTAGGCCTAACATTGCAAGTGAAACGGTCATTCATTAGATGGATTCTTAACGTAACAATCAGACAGCTTACAATACTTCCCCACCCAAATAGCGCAAAGCGGGACAACAAAATGCCCTATTCAACTCCAATAGGCACGAAAGAAATAGCAAATAATTGCAAAACAGCCGTTAGGTCTACAAATTTTCCGGATAATAGCACCACTAAAGCTTATTAAAAAGAGGATTTAGAAGGGCAAGTCAATAATAAAAAAGGAGAGAATTAATGCTAGTATTTAAAACCCTAGTTTCAAGGAAAGGGACTTACGTTATAGGTAACATCTGGCTTTTCCGACTGGCTCGACTCCGGTGGCAATACGTCGACGAGGACGTTAGAATGGCTATGAACCGCAACGGAGGCTGAAGGCTTCAAGAACTCTCTATTAATGGTGCCATTGTTCTGATCAGATAATCCCGTTGTGGACCCCGTTCTGGATCCAACAATGCCATTGTTCTGATCAGATAATCCGTGTGGGTCGGATCTTAGGGAAGAGAGAGACGGTAGCGTTTTGGACAAGGTTCTTGGGTCCCAAACCATAGCCGATGCTGCCAGTTTTTTGCTTTTCTGTCCTCTTGTTCGAAGCCGAGAACACTTTCCATAACGATTTTTGCAGTTCCCCTCCTCCTCCCACATTCGCCGCCGCAGCTGCCCGTGCCCACACTCTATTCTGAACATATCCTCTTTTATCTTCATAACGCCTACAACCGGACGGGAGACTCGAAGTTCGTAGAAGGTGAAGGAGGAGGAACCAGTCCACAAGATACAAAAACCCTATCAAATCTACTTCCTTTAATTTTGTTTACCCGGAGGCAATAGGGCCGCTGATAAACTCGCTCCCTGCGTTTGGATAGCCGGATTAAGTTGGAAAGTCAGTTGGGAAAGTGATATGCAAGAAAGTGATATTCCGGAAAATGAAAATTAACTTTCCTGAAAGATGTTTGGATGCACCCGGAAAATGAAAGAATAATTATGGAAAATCCTGATAGTGCTGTTTGGTTAATCAGAATGAATGGGAAAAGTGATACATTTACCCATTTTACCCCTTTAATATACAAATGAGTAGTTTTGAGGAAAACAAACCAAAAACTATTGTAATTAAAGGTTCTACTTGAGGGTAGTTAAGGCATGAGGCTTAGTCTATTTCCCTTTCCGGCAAAATCCGACCGTTTTAGTCGGAAAATTAAATTTACAATTTTGAGCGTTGAAAGGGGTTTGACGGAATCCATTTTCTGTGGGCCCTACCTTTTCCGGTTAACCAAACGCTCAAGTTTTACCGGAAAGTATGTTTTCTTGCAAGTTCCGGACAAATCCGGCTATCCAAACGCAGCAGCTAATTATGCCCTTGACTTGTTTTCTTGTTTCTGGAAACGAAAGGCTCTACCATTTTTGTCTCTAAGTTCCCGTTAAGGACTTCTTGGTTTGTACTCATAGTAGATTTTTTCGAAGTTCAGACTTCTTTTGAGGACCATGGATGGGCAAGCTCTGGCTAAGCATGATCTTCACAAGCAATTGTACTTTACCTGAGCCAAGAACCCCAGAGGCATTTTTCTCGATTGAGATTTTAAATTTGGGATCATGTGATCAAATGACCGCCAGCGGCAGGCCATTTCCTCTTTAAATACCTTTTCATAGAATAGGAAGCACCTGTTGGTGAATCATTGAAACGCATGAGGACACCTATGTGATTTCCCTCTTTAAATCAATTTTCATTAGCACCATTTTACCTTGGCTTTCCAACAATTTTTTTTTTAGTTTTAGGCTTAGCTCACCTTAGCATCACACATTCATTTTTTTAGTCCGTTAGAGCATTCATCTCTAAATTATAAGTTATTTTATTAAACTCATGATCTCAGAAAATATTCTCTATACTGTAGTATGGATTGTATATGGAGGAGAGAGTAATAAATCAATTGCTTCTTAATGTATTATATATTTTGTCTTTTTTTCTTCCTTTGTTTATCAGTCCGTTTGGAATTAATTTTTCAGGAGGGACGATGACAGGCAACCACTTTTGAGGAAGCTACCCATTCCTTATAGCAAGATAAATCCTTTCATATTGATAATTTTGCTATTGCTAGTGATTCTTGCCTCTCCAATTCCAATCCTTTAGAGTTACAGTATAGTCTCAAATTCTATGGGGAAATGGTTAGCTAGCCATTTACAGAGTTTGTCCATTCCCCAAAATTATACTAATGTACAAAATCAAAAAAACTCTAATTGCAACCTCTGTAAATAGCTATAAAAATCCTCTCACAAACAATCATGTTTGGAAAAAAAAAATTTTTTGACTGCCAAATCTATATATAGACACAAAATATCACAGCTCAACTATCAGGCAAAATGACATGAACTGAAATAATTTGTTCTTCAAACAGAGATGCAACCAGTATTCCAGCTTAACAACAACATGATGAATACCCCAAAATGATAAGCATTTCACACAAAATATAACTTCAAATGCTGGAAACCCAAAATCTCATCTATGAAAAAGGTAACTTGGTAAGAAAAATTTATTAATCTTTAGTAACACTACAAAAGACAAAAGAAACAACATCAAACATTGAAAAGACAACGGGATTCAAAGTTCAGAGACAGAAAGGGATTACTTGCAAGTTTTGGGAAGTAGCTCTTTATAGTTCTTCACCTTTTCGACAAAAAGAGTGACAGAATGGGTAAAAATTAATGAAAAAACTTCGCTGAGACACATTATTTTGCATTTAACTCATACCAAGGGCAGCTCAAACTTTTTGGAGGCCTTAGGCAAAGTCATAAAAATGAGGCCTTCTAATTAAAAAAAATTTAATATTAAACTATAAATTTATGTCTTGCCTTTTTAGATACAATAATTCTAATTAAACTTTTGTATTCAAGTTTAGCCAATAAATCATTTTCGATAGGTAAAATTGCTAAACTATTAAAGCGATCAGTGCCCTCTATTGGTACTTTGCCTTAATGCATGGATAAAAACACCTTCGCTTCCAGCATTCAACGATCAAAGACCTCTTCTGATAAATCAGTAACGTGCACTCAAATATCGGTGTAAAGGCAAACTCAATAGCAATGCCATTCTTTGATTTCAGAAGAAAATAAGAAGAGAAGATAGGTGTGAGAAGATGGGTCTTTCTATTTTCACAAAAGATAGAAACCCTAAGCCCCTTTTTCCTATTTTTATAAAAGATTTAGAGAGAAAATAATCGGTTTCTATAAAATGAGAGAGAGAAAGCAATGGGGGGCTTTACTCCTTAGGCGGTAGCCTTGGTGAGGAGTGGGGTCCACAAAAAAAGGGAAAATTATGAAAAAGGGTCACTTTTTAAAATATTTATAAAAACAATCCACTAAGATGGCGAATTGCAAAAAAATGGCTACTTTTCAAAAATAATTACATGAAGGGTCACTTTTCAAAAAAATTAAAAATAACACCATTTTATTATAGCCAAAACGTGTTTGTGTCCACGTATGATGCTCTTGTATCTCGCATAAAATGCGCTTGTGTCACATGTAAAATGAACTTGTGTCTCATGTAAGAAGTTTGCATCCCATCTCATGTACAATGTGCTGCTTGTGTCCCAAGTAAAGTAATCCTCAAATTTAATTATTTATGAAAAGTGATTTTGTAATTTAATTTCAATGGATTTTTTTTATAATTATCAATGAAAAGTAGCCCTTTTCTGCAATTCGGCATCTTAGTGGACTATTTTTATAAATATTTTTAAAAAGTGACCCTTTTTCATAATATTTCCCAAAAATAAATTTGGGAAAAATTTGTCGTATTGGGGGGCTTCATAGTTGGGGGCCTTAGGTGGTGGCCTTAGTGGCCTACCCCTTTGAGCCGCCCCTGACTCATACCCATGTTGGAGTAGATGCCAGTTGGGAACCAAAAGTACCATGCTTTGCCAAAAAGCATCTTTGCTCATTCTTATGCTCTTTTTCAATTTGATGATGTCACCTTTTATCTCTTCTGGTAACCTCATGCTTATGCTCTTGGATCAATTCAAACTCACATCCTTGTGCTTGCAACGAACAGTCTACTACAAAGCATTTATGTAGACTCCACCATGCTACTCTATTGCTCTCGCAGGGACTTTGGTGGTGGTGGTTGTCATCATTGATATTGATGTTGGCATTAACATCCCCAAAAGGTATAGTAAAATCCTCACGATTTTGTACCTAAATCCCAATCTCATTCAGAAATTTCAACAAACATCGGATGTGCAAGGTTTTCCAACCATGCATGAAAAATAAAGGGAAAATTAAGGAAATGACCGCCTTTTCCTTATGTATTTTCAAAAACATGCTTTGAAAAGTCAAATGTTAAAAAATGTGCAACTTTTCTCATGTAATTGGATTTCAATTCGAAATCACCGTAGCTCTATTGCGATTAATCGACAATCTGTTCAATTACACCAATCAAACAATCAACATTGAGATTTGTCGATTAATCAAGTGGTATTTTCGATTAATCCAAAAGTCACGACGATTATCGAAAATTCACGATGAACTAACATGTATTCATGGATTATTAAACTTATATCTTTTGAAGATTTAACTTTTATCCTATGATGATCATGCTTGTATCCATGATGGTTAACCTAATATTGTATGTATCTTACTAAGATCATACTTGTATCCGTCGATGGTTCATTTTATATCCTTGAAGATCTAACATGTATCCTTCGATGATTTGAAATTTCAATTAACCGGAATCTTAAATTGTTGTTTTACGATTAATCGAAAAGCATCTGATTGATCGAAATTCATGGACGCATGATCAACACATGATTAAAGTTCGATTCAACATTCATACGTTCATTCGATTTCGATTAATCGTACTTTTGTTCGATTAATCAAAGGTCAATTTTGAACTTTGAAAAGTGTTAAAGTGATTTCGATTAATCGTAAATTACGCGATTAATCGAGCTACAATGATTTTGAACTAAAAGACAATTACACAGCAAAAGTTGCACGTTATTTAACATTTGACTTTTTCAAAGCATGTTTTTGTAAATTCTTGGGAAAAGGCGGTCCTTTCAATAATTTTCCCAAAAATTAAACATGCCAACATTAGAAGATTTTAAACATTTGAAGGTGATGGATTAGAGGCCATAATAAAGTAAATATCTGAATTTACCTACTAAATTGAATGTAGAGCTCTGTGAGAAGAGTACACTGTAAGCACCTCATTTTTGCGCTCCAGAAAAGCCAGAAATGCAAAGCCCGGCCGAAAAGTCAAACCCTGAGGGGTGCAAAGTTGACCTTTTAATCAGATAAAATTTGGCCACCTTGATCTATCCCATTGGATAAAGAATCCCGACACGGTTCCAGCGCAACTGGGTTTGCAGGAATCGGGGTCCGGATAAAGGTTCTGCGGGCGGTCAAACTTGAGGGAAAGTCGAGAGTTGACTTTTCCTCGACTTCCGTGCCAAATGCCTTGATTAATCCCAATGGATAGAGAATCCCGACACGGTTCCAGCGCAACTGGGTTTGCAGGAATCGGGGTCCGGATAAAGATTCTGCGGGCGGTCAAACTTAAGGGAAGGCCAAAAGTTGACTTTTTCTCGGAATCCGTGCCAAGTGCTTAGCCCCATGTCATTAAATAGAGGGCTCCGATACGAGTTTAACACAATTGAGTTTGCTTGAATCGGTGTTCGGGTGAAGGAGATATGATCTGTCGAAGTTTCCGAGCAACAAAGCCGGAAACTGCACACGTGGCGCAAGAACTGCGCACGTGGCAACCAACGCAGCAAAATATCTCAGGGACTAAATCTTAAATATAAAAAATTCGTACGGGCGGTCCGTAGATATCAAAAAGGGTCAAATCGGTCGAATCGGTCAAGTCGAAGGGCAAATCCGTAAATTTTCGATTTGTATCCGGTTCCATATACCGGATACACTGGCTCCCCTTCATGGCCGGACTTGAAGGCCGGATACATAAAGATATTCGCGCGAAATTCGCGCCACTTGGCCGACAGATTCGCGGCGGCATTAAATTTTGAAATGATTAAGTCATGTATCCGGCTTGAGTTACCGGATACAAAGGGAAGCCAGTGTATCCGGACTTGAAGTCCGAATACGAAGAGGCCTTAGTGTATCCGGCCTGAGTTGCTGGATACATTAAGTTGCCTATAAATAGCCAACAGCAGCTCATATCCGGGGTTGGCTTTTGTTTTGGCGATTTTGGGCTCTCTTCTCTCACCCATTCTCACTCGAAACCTCCTCTCCTCCACCCTCTTTGCCACTACCATCACCCCACACCCCTCCAAGGGGGACTTAACTCTTCCACCTCTCCTACTTCTTCACTTGCTCCTTCCCAAGGGGAGACTCTGCTGCTGTTGCTGAGAAGAGTCGAAGTGTCCAGCTGCATTTTGGCCTCACGGAGGTGTCCCCACGCGACTTTGGAGTGTAAGAACAGCAAGGTAAGGTTTCTCATCACATTATTTTCACCATACATTAAATTTAGAATTTTCTGCTGTATTTTCTCCTTCTGGTTGCCTGGCTCTGCATGGACTGATTTTTGCATGTTTTAATGCGTGTACTTGGTGACTCTTGTCATGACATGAAACCCCCATGAGTGGGGAGTCCCCGTAGACCTCGTAGGGAAGCATGTGTGTCTAATGAATTGGCATGTTCAGTCCATTGTTTTGAGAACCTGTAGGAGGAGAATGTTCCTCCCATGCCACTCCAATGTATCCCCATGATAAGCCCCCTTCTCTTCCCTTCCTTCAAGTTTTTTATTGCGTGAAAGCTTGCATGGATTTTCATTTGCTAGAAGCATGCTTAGTTGATATGAGTAAGTCATTGTTTGGGTGAAATATGCAGGCATGAAAGCATGATCCACCACCCCAAATCCCCCATAACATTGCTGTAAAAGTCTGAAAAGGAGAAGCCAAAGGTGGCTTCTCCCCAACCTGCACAAACGTGGGCCCACCCAGGGGCCCACGAAATCCCTAAACCTTCCTGGGAACCCCCTGGAAGTCATCCCAAGTGGCAAAATCAGAAAATAGCCATTTTTAGTGTGATCCGGCAACTCAGGCCGGATCACCTGTAGCCTAGGCTTATCCGGCAACTAAGGCCGGATAACCTAAGGCTTCTGTGTACCCGGCAGCTAAGGCCGGATCACTTACAGAGCCTGTGTATCCGGCCTGAGTTGCCGGATACACACAGAAAGTGCATTTTGTTCATTTTGTGATCCATGGCCGAATGTGGATGTGATCTGTGCCAAAATCATTGAACCAATAAGGTTTCCGGGTCACCTGGAAACCTAGCTATTGATCCGGATCAACCGGTCCGACCCGACACACTTGTGGGCCTTCCAACGGGGCCCACCAAGTCCAATGAACCAAAGCATGCTAATTGAACAAATTAAGTGAAATGAACGAATTGAACCGGGCGGGCCAAGCCCAATGCGGCCCACCCGTGCCTTGTGATGTGAATGAATGCATAAACTGTGTGGTTTGGCCGAGACCATGGGCTAGGGCCTGTCGGGCCCGCTAAAGCCCGCCAACCGAACCGGGTTAGGGTGCGAGCCCTAAACTCCGAGGAACTGGGCTTTCAAAGCCCAAAGCCTGGATCATGGGCCCCAAGCCCAATGACCAGCCCACCTTGGCAAACTAAAATAAGATAACAGAAAATCACTTGGCCACCAGGTGGGCCCGCCTAAGGGGCCCACAAACCATTCCGGCCCACCACTTGCATGAAAATAACTTAATAATCAAACTTGAACCCCCATGTAAAATCAATACATTAACCAAAGCCCACAGGGCCTCCTAGGATTGGCCGAGGCCCACAAGGGCCCACGGGCTGGACTAAGCCCACCAAGGCACACTAGTGGGCCTTCCAACGGGGCCCACCCAATCAAACTCAGAAAACTCAAAGATAAGTAAAGATAAAACCAACTAAAGGGACTCACACCACTCAGGTGGTCCCACAAAGACCTAACGAAAATACATGTGGGATTAGGAATCGGGTGAGAACCAAAGTGAAAAAGCTGACTCAAGATAGGGAACCCACGGGACCCGTCATCCGACGGAGCGGATTGGGGTGTCTACGGACTTCCCCAACCCGCAACCGAGAACCAACCTTAGAATCTCAAGCCGCAGACCCAAGAGCCTTAATAAACAAGATTAGGCACCCAGGTGTCCGCCTGCACCCCATCAGGCGGGTGGCGACTCCGAAATCATCCCGTGCCGCGTTTCCCACGCGCGCACAGCCTGGCGACTCCACTGGGGACCACTCAGCCCAGTATGACCCTGCTTAGACCGAGTCAGCTTAAGAGGGAATTAGTGGATATTTAGGAAATCTTGCTACCTCGCTTAGCAAGGTACGGAATACACGTAACTACGTGTTCTGGGGAGTCCTGCCACAAGGACGCGATAATTGCCTAAGGCAAGTGGAATTTAAGTGGTCCCCTGTGACCCTCCACTTACCTGGGGATTCTCCCAGGACATCGTAATACGTGCCAATTCGGCACCTTACTATACGAGGCAGTAAGGATTCCTTTATCACCTAAATCCAAACCAAACTCACCCGTATAGGCACAGCACGCAGCCCAACTGCACACACGGGCACACCACTACACCGTGGATGGATGATCGCGTAAATTTAAAATTTCAA
Organism: Buxus sempervirens; assembly: GCA_947561395.2. Taxonomy (NCBI): domain Eukaryota; kingdom Viridiplantae; phylum Streptophyta; class Magnoliopsida; order Buxales; family Buxaceae; genus Buxus; species Buxus sempervirens. The sequence continues at coordinate 26,990,369 of OX387194.1, read as the reverse complement.
TTCCCGTATTTGTGTGATAAAACTGCGTGGGGTGACATGCACGAGGGAGGATGCGTGAATGATCCGACCTTTGATAGATGAGTGAATCGAATACTGCTACTTCTTTACCAAAACTTAGACCTCTCTAGCAGCCTACCCTTCTTCTTACTATGAACTGATCTTTGGGATGGTATTAGCACCTACGCTCCCGTGGCTTGCCAGGGAAAGCAGGGTAAACCCATCCCCCCAGTTTACCGGAGTCCGTTAGCACCACTGGTTTCTTGCCGTGGCACGCGAGGATCCAATACTGGTCCAGACCCTTGTAGGCTTATGTCTCGGGCTGGGTATCCTTCCCCACCTAACGTTTCTGAATGAACCTTACGTTGAGCATGAGAGGGTGAGTAGGATGTGAATGATGAATAAAATTGAAATAAAATTCAGAATCCATTAGGGGCAGCAACCCCCGCTTTTTGCATCAAATTGAGTAAACCCTAGATCACGGGCGACCTCAGCCCTAATTTAGGAAGCTCACCTAATTTTGATCAGGGGAACCACCCCAGATCCATGCATGGAGTCCTGTATGCTATGGGTCTTGACCCATTAGAGTCCGTTGGGAGCACTTTAAGTCCGGATTGGTCTTTTAGAGCAGACGAAAGCTGGCCAGATCAGACAGACAGATGAAAGCATGCCAAGGTACTAAACCCTAGATTTAGGGATTTTTAGCCTACCCATTTTGAAAGCCATTTGTATCCTCCCTTTTGGCTCCCAACAGCCTTAAGGATGAATTCTTTGCAGCTTTTGTAAATATCTTGTAAAAATTCGCCCTCGATGGCAAGTTGTAATTTCGCTACGGTCCGACACCGAAAGCAGATGAAAGACAGAAAGACTGATCGGGACTTGAGTGTGCTCCTCTACACAAGTACATCTAGGAGTCGCGCCTCCATTGGCGCCAACCCTTAGGACCACACACCATGTGTGCCTGAGTTAAATTTCGCACTGTTTCTTGCTTATCTCGTGAAGCATGTTAGAACTGCTAATGGTTAGTTCTTTTGTTTGAAATTATGCATATTATAGAACTGACTTAGAGTCTTGGTGTGGAACCTTAAACTAATTTGGAAATTCGATCGGATAGTTGGCATGGCATCCTCATCCTCATCTGAGAGAACCCGTTTCCCTAGGATAGAGAAGTATGCCTGGGATACCCCCTGGATCCGTTCTTGGACAAGGCAGCTCCAAGGGAGTGATCAGATTGAATGAGAGCACAAATACCACATGGGACAGACTTTGTCCCTGTTAAATGTGCCTATTAACTGGGACATGATCCAAGTAGCATTGCTTTTTTGGGATCCCCAGCTTTCAGTGTTTCGATTCGGGGTCAATGAGTTGACTCCCACAATTGAGGAACTTGACCTGTTCCTCCGATTTCGCGACTTAGGAGAACCCGCTAGGCCAAGTCTCAAAGAAAGCTAGAAAAACGAAGCTTGTGTTTTCTTTGGCCTCTCAAGGGGAGAATTCCAGACCTTAGGAGGTGACAAATCATTTACTCGGGTCTCCAAAACATTCCTAGTTGAGAAAATAAGAAGCAAAAATCAGGAAAGACCCCGGGCTTGGTTTGACACCTTCACCCTTGTGGTCCTGTCGCAAATATTCTTTTCAACTGGGGGAGACACCATTAATTTGGCCCTCATGGAAATTGTGGATCAACTCAGGGCAGGATACCGGATCATGCCACTGATCCTAGCTCAACTGCTCCATTCCCTAACTTTGTCCAAAAATGGAACCCGAAGGTTTCAAGGGTGCGCTCCCCTTCTCCACATTTGGCTGCAAGACCACCTGACGGTGTCATCACCTGTCAGTACATATTACAAGGCAACCGGCGACAACATCCATTGGTTGGCTCAAAGAGAGATCAAACCAGACCTACCCGCTCGTGAGGATTGGTTTAACCACTTTCTCCACCTGAAGGGAGAAACAGATATTAGATGGTGGGGTACATACAACATCCCCTACACCCCCATCATAGCTTTCAAGAAAAGAGAGGGACTTGCCTTGATAGGCCTTACCCATGCCGTGCCATACTATCCGATTCGAGTTTTGAGACAGTTTGGGAAACCGCAGGGGATCACGGTCAAGGACGACTTGGGCAATTTGATTGGTTCACTCACCAAGGGACTAAGGACCCAACTGCTGATGGAGTGGAAGACGGTGTGTGTATATCGAGAAGATGTCTTCATCGAATCACATTTTCGAGACTACGAGCAGTGGATAGCTCGGGAGTTCGGTCACGACGGCCCCCCACCTCTTCAGCCTGTCGCTTCAAGCGACATTCCAGTTCCGCCCCCTAACACATATAGGGACAGGGTGGCCGAACTGCAGGAGACCCACTCTCGTATCCATTCAGCTTATGTGGATTCGGAACGGGAGAGTAGGCAAACCAATGCGGCCTTGCAACACAAAATGGAATTGGTGCGCAAGCGCGCTGAGGAGGACCGACGTCTGCGGAACAAACTTCTGCGAGCCTTGAGGAGGCAAGACGTGTCCTTCCACTATGATGATGACCAACCTAGCTAGACTTTGGCTTTGTTGTATTTGTTATGAATGATGATGTACTTTGTGCCATGGCGGCACCTTTGGATTAAAGCATGAATTTATTTCCATTATGCTATGTTGTTCAAACTTAACAAAACAAGAATTTGAAATGAAAGAATTAATTCCCTCCAATAGGGCAACTCGGTCCCCGACAGACCACCTCTTCTCAGATAATTGCAATATTCCTGGTCGCTGCGACCACCTATTTCCTTTGTTTGCATCTCTCTCATTGAGATCATGAAACCCAGCAAGTGTTTAAAAACACCCAAGACCTTGAGCTCAGATCACACCCGTCTGTATCTTTCCAAGATCATTCGGTCAAGCCTGTGGGGCACTGAAGCCGCCGGTGATTAAACCGTTTGGTGGATGAACGTCCTGGCATAGCCTTCCCCTTTGTGAGGCGCCGAAGTCAATGGTGATTAAACCAACGACTAGCTAAGGCACGCCCGGGAACTACTAGCTGAAACCTTTGGGGCACTGAAGCCACCGGTGATTGAATCGTTCGGTAGAGGATCGTCCTGGCATAGCCTACCCCTTTAGTGACACCAAAGCCGCCGATGATTGAATCGGATATTGGCTGCGGAGCGTCCGGGTACTACTAGGCGAATCCTTAGGACACCGAAGCCGCCGACGGATGAGTCGGATATTGGTGGAGGAGCGTCCTGGCATAGCCTTCCCCTTTGTGAGGCGCCGAAGTCAATGGTGATTAAACCAACGACTAGCTAAGGCACGCCCGGGAACTACTAGCCGAAGTTTGGCGCCGACGCCGCCAGTGAATGAACTGGGGATTGGTCGAGGTACGACTGGGTGCTGATTTTCAGCTCACCCCCTGCGGAGACCCTGCAGTGGTCCAACCCTGTGATTCTGAGCTCAAACAAAGCCCCTTAAATTGAAGGTTCTCTTTCCTTGCCTAAACAGCTAAAATAGATTAGTTCAACAGGGTTCTCTTTCCCAGTCGCTTCCGAGCGACTAAAATAGACCAGCTTTCAAAAGATAGGGTTCTCTTTCCCAGTTGCCTACGGGCGACTAAAATAGATTCGGTTACTAGGGTTCTCTCTCCCAGTTGCCTGCAGGTGACTAAAATAGATTCGGTCACTAAGGTTCTCTTCCCTTGTTACCTACGGGTAGCCAAAATAGATCAGTCGTCAAATTTATTAGGGTTCTCTTCCCCGGTCGTCCTAGGACAAACAAAATAGATCAGTATCCAAATTCATTAAGGTTCTCTTCCCTTGTTACCTGCGGGTAGCTAAAATAAATCAGCTAATTCATTTAGGGTTCTCTTTCCCAGTTGCCTGCGGGTGACTAAAATAGATCCGGTTATTAGGGTTCTCTCTCCCAGTCGCTTCCGAGCGACTAAAATAGATCAGTGTTCAAAATTCTTTGGGTTCTCTCTCCCAGTTGCCTGCGGGTGACTAAAATAGATCCTGTCACTAGGGTTCTCTTTCCCAGTCGCTTCTGAGCGACTAAAATAGATCAGTGTTCAAAATTCTTTGGGTTCTCTCTCCCAGTTGCCTGCGGGTGACTAAAATAGATCCGGTTATTAGGGTTCTCTCTCCCAGTCGCTTCCGAGCGACTAAAATAGATCAGTGTTCAAAATTCTTTGGGTTCTCTCTCCCAGTTGCCTGCGGGTGGCTCAAACAGATTCAATCATTAGGGTTCTCTTTCCTTGTTGCTTCCGAGCGACTAAAATAGATCAGCTTTCAAAAATAGGGTTCTCTTTCCCAGTTTCCCACGGGTAGCTAAAATAGATTCGGTCACTAGGGTTCTCTTCCCCGGTCACTTCCAGGTAACTAAAATAAATCAGTTGATTCAAAATTCAGGTTCTCTTCCCTTGTTGCCTTAGGGTAGCTAAAATAGATCAGTTAGTCAAATCATATCATAAAACAAAAATAATAATAATAAATAAATGAATAAATTCAATCAGATAAAATTGTGTAAAGCAATTTGTGTAAAACTACCCTAATGCCTGCAAATTGTCCCCTCAGGTACCAAAAATTGCTTTCAGAAGCCCGTACCTGTTAAGATCGAGGAGAAGGCTCGACATGGAACAGCAAGGGGAACAGATGCCGCCAGGGCAGCATCCGGCAGAGTCCAGTCATGCCCAAGTGGTTAATGAGATGCAGCAGAAAATGGATAGCATAAACTCCATCATCCAGGAACTAATGACAGAGCTGCGAGAGTTGAGGGCAGGCCCCGCCAGTGGCACCAGTTGCCCAGCAGCCGCAGCCACAGTTCCCGCCACAAGCGGAAGCGGCGCCACCGCCACGCCCAGTAAATCCCCCTCCCCTAGCACCACCACCACCATCACCGGCAGCACCATTTCATGTGGCACAACAAGAGCAATTTCTGCCTATCCATCTGGGATAGGGTGATGAGGACTGGTACAGAACCCAGGAAATGCAGTTTGAGGAGAAGCTGACAGCGGTAAGGGAGGAGAACAGAACGGAAATGGCCGCCCTGAAGGAACAGCTCAAACAGCTCCAACCTAGCACAGTTCAGAGCGAGGCTACCTTGGAAAGCCTCTGCTTCTTTTCGGACATCCAACTCCCGGCTAAATTCAAATGCCCTGAGTTGCACCAGTTCGACGGCACTGGGTGCCCCCTAAACCATCTGAGGTCCTATTCTGGCGACATGTGCCAGTATGCCAAGGAAGAGCGAATCATGGTACAGTTCTTTCAGAAATCGTTAACAGGGGCAGCTTACTCCTGGTTTCTGAGTTTGGACAAAGCCAAGATCAAGACATGGAATGATTTGGCGGCCATCTTCATCCAACAATACCACCTAAACAGTCAGATCGTGCAGACAAGGGCAGAATTGCAGAGGCTGGCTAAGAAGAGCCAGGAGTCAGTAAGGGAGTACGCCAAGCGCTGGAAGGAATTGGCAGCATTAGTACAGCCGCCATTGTTAGAACAGGAAATGACATCTCTGTTTATAGCATCATTGGGCCAACCTTTCTTCACTCTGCTGCTGGGGCAGAGTACGTCGAACTTCAATGACCTGATCTTGACCGTGGATCGGATTGAAGACGCAGTGAGGGCCGGAAAAATAGAGGGCAGCGGGCAGAGTGCTGCGCCGAGGAGGCCAGTAACAGGACTGGATAGCAGAAACCAGGGGCAAGAGCCCAGGAGACAAGAACAGCAGGTGGTCAACTATGTACACCCTGCACAACCCCATCATTTCTCCCAAAGACCAGAAGCCGTGGCACCTCAAGGGACCGCGCAGGCTGCTTACCAAGGGGTAAGAATAACAAGGGAAGAGATGGAGGCCAGAATGAAGCGGGTTTTCACTCCACTCCCGTATGCGCCAGCAGAGTTGCTGCCTAGTTTGCTGAAGAAGGGGTACGTGCAGGTCAAACCCCCAAATCCCCGCCTGGTCAATGCTAGAAGCTATAACGCAGCAGAGAGGTGCGAGTACCACTCTGGTGCTCCAGGGCACTACACCAATCGGTGTTGGGATCTGAGGCATGATATCCAAGACTTGATTGACAGTAAACGCATCACTGTCGATCCCCCGGCACCCCTTGCCCAGACTCCAGCAGCTGGCGTGACCACCAATCCGCTCCCAGATCACTCAAAAGCCTCCACTAGTAGAACGGCGAATCAAGTGAGCAGTGATCAGGGCACTGGGCAGTTCGACCCTTCTGCACTTATTGGCCGGCCAGGGCAGACAGTGAAGGTGCAGCTTCAAGCAGAAACCCCCCCGACAGCAATTACAGTTGAGGAGGATACAGGCGTCTACGTCTGTGTTATAGAGGATGAACCACAGAGCAGTGAGGAGGTCACGGGGCCATGGAACCCAGTGCAATGCGGATGGATCAGTGACTCCCCATCCCCTCCACGCAGAGAAGGAATCGGCAGTTCCGAGGGACCCTGGTTCCGAAATGGGCCACCGAACACAGACGCGTCAGTGGGCAATTCAAGGGTACCCCCGCAGATATCTACCGGATGGCCACCTGAGTATATGTCTGCGACATCAGAGCCGGACCGGCAATCCCTCACCGATCCCCTATCAGCGGAGCCGAGTTCAGAATCCTCTTCCCACGGCACGTCGGAGTGGTTCGTCCCCCTTATGCCACGGAAGAAGAGGAACCACCATCCACTCCTGAACTTGCCACCCTGCTTGATCCGTATGAGGGTTCGGACGAGTCCCCTGATACGGACTCAGAAGATACATCAGCCGAAGAAAGCAGGACAGTAAACGTCATTGAAGAAGATGGCAGTGACTTCCCTACTGATCTCCCTTTAGTGCATTTCCACCCACACACAGACCAAGGTCTTTTCTACCCCACCCCTCTCGCCAACCCCTCCGCCCTCAACATCCATGACATCATGGACTTACCTCCACAAGACCCCTTCCACCTTTCGTTCGAACCACCCACACTGAATCTTTCAAAACTCAACCTGGAGCCACCTTCGTACAAGGCCGCACCCCCACCTTACCCCACCCAATCTTTCCACCATCAAGCCACCTCCGCAACCACCATTGAACCAGAAATCGATCGGATCACCCGATCCGGTCGATACATAAACACTGACCCCCCGCCCGCACCAGAGGAGGGAGCAGAAGCAGAAGCAAAAAGGAAAGAAAAAGGGAAGGACGTGGTCACAGAATTGCCACCGACCCTCAAGAGAAAGGGAAGGGCCACAGAAGAGGAGGTCACAGATTTGCACCACAGCATCTACACTCCCGAATACGATCTCCTCCAGCAGTTGAACAAGGTACCCGCCCAGATTTCCATAATGAGACTTCTGATTGACTCAGAGAAGCACCGGGTAGTACTGATGAAGGTCCTGGGAGACGCACACGTACCAACAAGCATTGATCCGGAACAGCTAGGGGCAGTGGTGTCAGTGATCATGGCTCCCCAGGCTATCTCCTTTTTTGCAGCAGACCTGCATCTGAAGGGTACAATCACACCGAGCCGCTCTATGTAACCGTAAAGTGTGCAGATCTCATCGTGAAACGTGCCATGATTGACAATGGGTCGGCGTTGAACATATGCCCGATGAGGACGTTTCACAGTTTACAATTAGATCCTTCAATGATCAAACCAAGTGGGCACAATGTCAGAGGCTTTGACAACGCCCGAAGGGACTCACTGGGAGAGGTCACTTTGGTGATCATGATCGCAGATAGGCCCTTTACCATGGAGTTCGAACTCATGGATATCAATGCCTCATTCAACTTGCTGATTGGGAGGCCGTGGTTGCATCAGGCAGGAGCAGTATCTTCCACACTGCACAGAATGGTCCGGTTCGTGTCAAGCAACGAACTTATAACAGTACATGCTGAGGATCACCGAGAGTTCGAAAGGGTCGGAGTACCCTATGTGGATTATGAGTTGCCCACCACACTCAATTTCCAAGCAGTGGAGATGGTGCAAGTAAATCGTATCCTTGAGTCGGAAAGGGGGCAACGACTCTCGAAAAAGAGGAGAAAGTACATGTTCAGCGCTGCTGACTGCGCAGACTGGGGTCTCAGAGCCGGCGATGGATTGGGCAAGTATAAGCAGGGAATTAAGGCAGCCATCCGACCTTGTGAGCAGACTACTGGTTTTGGACTGGGGTTCAGACCGCAGCCAGAAGACTACTCCCGACTCCTTGGGAACCGTGCCCAGAGGAAAAGGGCAAGAACCGAAGGAAGAGACCCCCACTGGCCCATATGCACACACGAGAACTTGTACCACCGCTTCGCTAACATGGAGCGTGAAGCGGCCCAAGCTGTCGAGAACATAGTCCCCCAGGGATGGGGAGATGAGTTCTTGGAAACCCCTGCTGCAGAAGAAGACTACCTGCAAGGATTGGCTCAGATGCTCTGGGAAAAGCCACCCTCTATGGAAATGATTGGAGATGCAGTAGAAGTAGACCCATCAGCTCTTGAGGGGTTGCCAGAGGGCCTGCCAGCACTGGTCGCCCTGGATTCGGTTGAGGAAGTCACCATGGCCTTCGCCCCACTAGACGAACATTTCATCCCTGACGGGATCCCGGTCAACCCTCCGACTGTGATAGAAGTGCCACCACTTGCCCCCATTGAGGAATCCAAAGAAGAAGGTCCGGTCATGTATGTCTGCATGATGGAAGGGCGAGACAGCTCAGGAGCACCAACCCGCAGGCCAAGGTCGCCTCCTCCGCGCCCTTATATCCCGCACCCTGGAACTCGCGATAGTTTGAACCGCATGTTCCGTAGCATGCCCCAAATGCTAGGGCCGGTACCAGAAGAAGTGTACCATGCAGCTTACGGCAAATGGGCACCACCAGCTTACTCTTCTACAGTTCCTGGGATACCAACTGGGATACCCATAATGTTTGCACCCCCCAGAATTGACCCGGCCAACCAAGTCACCATCGCGTATGCGCCACCCAGGGACGAGATACCGTGGGCCATCCCCATCAGTGGAGCATGGATGGGGATATCATCAGAATCTGGCCCCCAGTCAGAGAGAAGCCAGAACAAACCAGTGGAAGGCGCAGCGCAAGATCCGATTTGCATATCTTCGGATGACAGCGCCAACATGGTACTGACTGAAGAACCAGAAACGGCAGTCATCATCAACAAGAAAGACCGGGCACCACTCAGGAACTGGAGCGCCACACCTTTTGCCATCAGCAAAGCTACTATCCCAAAGGGGGTTTCTATCACCTCTGAAGTTTCTATTGTAGCTACTGCTGAAGTTTTTAATGAATATCTGAATGCTTCCTACTACTTGCATCTGTTAGAAGAAGAAAATAACAAAAATAAGCAACTTGAACATCGCAATCTTAGTATCGATCCCGACGCACACCTGGAAGATCTGGGGCACGGGATAGGTAATGAGATTGCCATAATAAAACAAAAAGGACACAAAGAAATTGAAAAGCCAGTATAGATGGCAATAATAAATGAAATGCATGAGCCAGTGTCCAATCCTGAAAACGAGCAAGAACTCGGCAAATCAGATTGGGGCACTCGCCCATCGCAGCAAGGAGATTCAAATATCGTCCCCTGTGAGTCTTTTGAGCATGAGGACGATGATGAATCGTGGGAGACCCCGCTTGAATTCCAGCTTGCATTGGAAAGGCATGAAAAGGGTCCCCAGGCAAACATTGAGGAAACAGAGTCAATCGACATAGGTGAAATAGCACAACCAAGGATCCTCCAAATTGGTAAAAAGCTGTCACCATTATTGAGAAAACAGATGTTCGATTTTCTTAAGTCTTATTCTGACGTGTTTGCATGGTCATACGAGGATATGCCCGGGTTAGACACGGACTTGGTTGTGCATCAGTTACCAACAAAGTCTGAGGCCATACCTGTGAAACAGAAGCTCAGGCGCACGAAGCCGGAATCGGCCCTGAAGATCAAGGAAGAGGTCACCAAGCAGTTGGATGCCGGATTCCTGCAAGTAACTCACTATCCAGAGTGGTTAGCCAACATTGTGCCAGTTCCCAAGAAAGATGAGAAAGTCAGGATGTGTGTCGATTATAGAGACCTGAATAGAGCAGGTCCGAAGGACGACTTACCATTACCGCACATTGATGTACTGGTAGACAACACAGCAACGCATTCGATGTTCTCTTTCATGGACGACTTCTCTGGTTACAACCAGATAAGGATGGCACCTGAAGATATGGAGAAGACATCCTTTATCACGCATTGGGGCACTTACTGCTACCGCGTGATGCCGTTTGGACTGAAGAATGCGGGCGCTACATATCAGCGTGCGATGACTCTGTTGTTCCACGACATGATACACAAAGAGATGGAAGTGTATGTGGATGACATGATAGCGAAGTCTAAGGAAGAAGAAGACCACTTGGTGAACCTTGGAAAGATGTTCGACAGACTCAGAGAGCACAAACTTCGGCTCAACCCAAACAAGTGTGTGTTTGGAGTGACTTCAGGAAAGCTGCTCGGCTTCATAGTAGGCAAGCGAGGCATTGAGGTTGATCCTGTCAAAGTAAAGGTAATTCTGGAGATGCCTCCTCCGTCGATAGAAAATGAAGTGAGAGGATTCCTGGGCAGATTGCAGTATATCAGTAGGTTCATTGTGCAGATGACTCCTGTGTGTGAACCTATGTTCAAGCTGATAAAGAAAGACGGGTGTGGTTTGGAATGACGACTGTCAAGTAGCGTTTGATAAGATCAAAGCATATCTAATGAGTCCGCCAACGTTGGTCCCGCCGGTCCCAGGACGACCCTTGATTATGTATCAGACAGTCTCTGAGACGGCTGTAGGATGTGTGTTAGGACAACACGATGAGAAAGGGCAGAAAGAACAAGCAATCTACTACCTAAGCAAGAAGTTTACTGACATCGAAGTCAGATACATAGTGCTTGAAAAGACGTGTTGTGCCCTAGTCTGGGCAGCTCAGAAACTTCGGCATTATTTGCTTAGTCACACAGTCTTACTGATCTCCAATCCGGATCCGTTGAAATATATCTTTGAGAAGCCGATCTCCACTGGTAGGGTTGCCAGGTGGCAAGTCCTTTTGTCTGAGTACGACATTGTCTACACAACTAGAAGGGCGATAAAAGGGCAAGCTGTGGCAGATCACTTGGCAGAGAATCCACTACCTGACTACCAACCACTTCTGACTCACTTCCCGGACGAAGATGTGATGTGTACAGAGTCTGCAGATGATACAGAAGAAACGAAGTGGCAAATGTTCTTTGACGGGGCAGTGAATGTAAATGGAAAAGGGATCGGAGCCGTGCTAATCTCCCCAGACGGTGTCCATCACCCGATAGCAGCGAAACTTCTGTTTGATTGCACTAGCAACATGGCCAAATATGAAGCATGTGTGTTAGGCTTGTGAGCAGCAATTGAGATGCGTATACAAGAGCTGAAAGTGTTCGGTGACTCAAGTCTTATCATCTATCAAGTGATGGGAGACTGGAAGACCAGAGATGTGAAGTTGGTGCCATACCAAGAACTGGTCAAGGAATTAGAAGAGGAATTTGAGAGCGTGACATTTGACTACATGCCACGAGACGGGAACCGATTTGCAGATGCACTAGCTACACTGGCATCAATGGCCACCATCACGAATAATGCTTGGGTGCAACCACTGGAAATAGAAATTCGGCGTTACCCTGTTTACTGCTTCAGTGTCGAGAAAAGTACACCCGAAGAGGAGCCTTGGTATACAGATATAGAGAGGTATATAAGAGACAGAATTCTGCCAGAGGATGCCTCAGCTGCAGAGAAGCGAACTATTCAGAGATTGGCAGGGCAGTACTTCTACAGCGGAGGTAGGCTGTACAAGAAGTCATACAACGACTCTCTACTGCTATGCGTCAGAGAAGCCGAAGCGCAGAGATTAATCGAGGAAGTCCATGGAGGGTTGTGCGGCGCACACATGAATGGGCATATGCTAGCAAGGAAGATTCTAAGGATGGGCTATTACTGGATGAACATGGAAGCCGACTGCTACGCTCATGTTAGAAAATGCCAGTTATGCTAGGTTTATGCCGACAACATCCATGCGCCGCCAAATACGCTGCACTCCATGACATCACCTTGGCCGTTCGCCATCTGGGGAATTGACATGATAGGCCAAGTTCATCCAATGGCTTCAAACGGGCATCGGTTCATCTTAGTGGCAATTGACTACTTTACCAAGTGGATAGAGGCCATGTCCTTCGTGAATGTGAAGAAATCTCATGTGCTCAAGTTTATTAGAAACAATATAGTCTGTCGCTACAGAGTTCTAGAAGCGATCATCACTGATAATGCAAAGAATCTGAATAATAAGGACATGGAAAAGATGTGTGAAGATCTGAAGATCAGACATCTAAACTCCACGGCATACCGGCCCAAGATGAATGGGGCAGTAGAGGCTGCCAACAAGAATTTGAAGAAGATACTTGAGAAGATGGTAGTCACTTACAGAGACTGGCATGAGAAGCTACCCTATGCACTGCACGCCTACTGGACGTCGATTAGGACATCGACCGGGGCAACCCCGTTCTCCCTGGTATATGGAATGGAAGCAGTCCTCCCAGTGGAAGCATAGATTCCGTCGCTCAGAATCCTAAGGGAAGCAGAGATCAGTGACGTCGAATGGGAAGAATCCAGATTTGACCAGTTGCAGTTATTGGATGAAAAAAGGATCAAGGCTTTGTGCCATGGCCAGCTCTATCAGCAAAGAGTGGCGCGAGCCTACAACAAGAAAGTGAAGCCACGACAGTTCAAAGTCGGAGACCTGGTACTGAAGAGAATCTTTCCTCATCAAGAGGACAACAGAGGGAAATTCAAGCCGAACTACGAAGGGCCATTCGTAGTCTACAAAGTTCTGTCCAGAGGAGCACTCATCCTACAAGAAATGGACGGGGCAATTTTTCCTGAGCCGATAAATGCAGACGCAGTCAAACTGTACTATGCCTAAGATCATTCTGATTGGGAAATGAAGAGAGGCCATCCTTGACTCTCCTTTAGACTGTAAATCCTTCCAAAATACCTTAAATTCTCCCCTAGTTAGACAATTTTGAGCCTTAAAATTCTTTCAACCCATTGCAAGTGTTCTACACATCAAATCGGGCATTCCTGGCAAAGCAAAAAGAAACAGGGCACTCTTGCCCAGAAAAAAAAAAACCTCAAAAAGAAGAGAAAATGCAATAGGAAAAGAAAAGAAAAAGAAAGAAACACAAAAAAATGGGGAAATGTTTACCTAACAAAAACAGAGATACAAATAAGCCAGGATGTAAGTCCCACCAACAATAAAAGTAGCACACTTTGCAAACCAAAAAATTAAAGCTTTTTGAGCCGCTTATCCTTTCTTTCATAACCAAGACCAAGCCTACGTTTCGTCCTCTCTCTAAGACCTCTCAGATCCCAAAAGGAATGATCAGGGCAAACAGTTAGGTCTGCATTCATCAGCAATAACGGAATTCAGAGTTTCTTAGAAAGGATGAACACAGCGAAAACTCGAAAAAAGGGCGTTGCGTGGTTAGTTAAAAAAAAAAACAAGGAGAAGAGAGAACTGGTCACATCTGGTTTGAGCAGAGCAAGATATAGAGGAGAGCAGTGGCAGATAGTAAACTGAGAAAATTGAACAGATTTGAGAGGTCCAGACTGGCAGGTTGCGCCCGAGTCAAAGACTTCACAGTGGCCTGTGATGACAATGCTACGGAGAATACCAAGCGCTCCAAGTCCCGTCTGACATTGGAAAAATTTCTTTGATATTGCAAACACAGGCACACACTGACTGTGAGACATGGGAAAAAATCAATCTGATGATTTCCTCCATCATCACGCGGGATTATATAAAACAAAGAGTCGCCACCATTCAATCTAGGTGTGAATGGACACCAAAATATTAAATAAGCACAAAAGGCAAATTTTAGGGCAAAATATCCCTCCTAAAAAAAACAACCAGAGATGGGTAAGGGGATTAAGTTATGAACAGGGGAAGGTGTTAGGCACCCCTATTCATCCACACAAGGTGGTTACCAGGTTTTGTTCATGTTTTTCAAAGAAGAAAAGCTTGCTATAAAATTCACAAAAATCACAAAAAAGGCAAAAATATATGGTTTTTTCATATGAATAGCCTGATTGATCCAGAACTATCAAACATGATCATACCATTCCTAGGGTTTCATGATCAAAACAAAATTGAGATAAAATCAAATAAAATCAATTTAAAGTGAAAATTCCAAAAATCTGGCTTCAAGTCAAATTCTAGAAATCTAGAAAAATATGATTTTTATAAAATATTTCAAAATTGAACTTGAATAGTCCAGGGCATAGATAAAGCTCAAATTTCACATTAAATCTGAAAATCAAAACCAAAGATACCCACGTTGATGAAAAACATCGAAAGGGGAGAATTTAGACCGTAGGGTCTTCTCTCAATAATGAAAAACAATTTAAAAACCACATCATGAAACCCTAGAATTTACTTTCAGGCTTCTGGATTCAGATCTACCATATTGATCATGATAAATCCAAGATCCTAGCCTAAACTCACAAAAATCACGAAAACAGTGCTGTAGGTGCAAAAGTGGCAAAAATCCAAATTTTATCAAAAAGTGGGGATCTCATGCTATAAACATCATAGATTCATGTAGTTCATTCAGATACATCATAAACATGATCAAGATATTCAAAATAGCCACATCTCACAGATTTGAGCACATGGGGGTCTACCCTACGGATCCACCTGTTCTCTTTTCCCCTAGTTCTCTCTTCACGTTTTACGGCTAGAGAGACTCTTGAGGTACTTATAGATAGGTTTGGGTACACAAACACAATCAAAGGCTTTATTCTAGAAAAAAGGAAAAAAACAGATATGGGGTTCTATTCTAGGGATCCACCTGTTCCCCTTTCCCCTAGTTCTCTCTTCACGTTTTACGGCTAGAGAGACCCTTGAGGTACTTGGAGACAAGTTTAGGGATACAAAAACAGATATGGCCTTATTCTACTGCAATAGAGATGATCCTATTACTTCTAGAATTGAAGACGGAAAATAAAAAGGGATAGGGGACTTACCTGGATTGAGCAGGCAGAGCAGCAGGGATTCCTTTCTCTTCTCTTGTAGCTTCTTAGAATTCCTTGGACTCAAAATTTCGTGCCCTTAAGCTAGAGGAATGAGCCTCTATTTATAGACACACCCAGGGGTATGGTTGGTCCAGAAGGATATAGCCTGATTCTCAGGATAGAGTGAAATACAGAGATAATGCCCATCCATAGCCAACCAAGGTGGCTTCAGCGAATAAAACACTTAATTCGCTCGTTTAAAGATATATTGGACTTCAAATAAAGCTCGGAAATCGAGAGAAGGACAAAACTTGCACGTGTCTTTAGTGACCGTAAATGAACTACGGTCCAATAGTGACCGTATTGGTACTACGGGGGCGCCTGCCCGTAGATATTTTGCGGGCAAGATCGGCCCGTGAAGCCAATACGGGCAAAGCCTGTTCATTCTATTTTTAGGCCTTTTTGACCTGTTTTAAGCTCTAATTACATGTTTTTATTATTTTCTCATTTGGCAGTGCAATTTGGGGTGTCTACACTGACACACCTGTTTTCTATATAATTGTTCTGCTTAACTGTTTTGAGCTCCACGTTGGGCTACTAACCTAAGTTGATAGTCTCCTAACCTTGGCAAAGGCCGCTTCTATCTGCGATGGGCAAAAGGCTCGAAAAAAAAAAGTGTTTTGCATTCCCCAGCTATTCCACGGCTAACATATTGTCTTTTCCTGCCTTCACAGGTACAGCAAAAGTGGGATAACGAACGTCTTCTCCAAAATCCCCAGCGGAATTCCTTCAGTAAACCGAGAATAACAACCTCCAAAAATCCCCAGTGGAAGGCCTTCAGCAAACAAGGGACGACACCCTTACATCCCCAGTAGAGTCCTCTCAAGCAATAAGAGAATGATACTGGATGACGTAGACTTATCAAGCCTCGCCCAGTCTGAAGAGGCCGGCTTTGCAAAGAAGAGCGGAAAGAAGACAAGCAAGCTCGCATCAATCCCTGGTGGAACCTCTCGCACTCAACAAGAGCTTGAACGAACATGAAGAATTCGCACCCAAGCAGAGGGAGAAGGCCTTATGAAGGAAAATGACAGCGTGAGGAATCCCCACTTATCCCTAGCAGAGCATCCTTCCCCGGGGAGCTCCCACGCTTGTCACTAACAAGGCTCGACCCGAAAGAAGAGGCGATAAGAAAAAAAGATTCCTGCCCAATCCCCAGCAACAGTCACTCCAAGCTAGGGAGCCTCTACCAAAGGGAAAGCCAACCAAAAAGCACTGCCAAAGAAGGAATGACAAGACATGAAGAAGAATGAGCATAAATGAAGATATCATCGGGCAAGATGGCCCCTTTTCTCCTCCACTCTTCCTTCCTCATTTCTTCATTCGGTCCACATCTTAACCCAACCCTTGGCCACAAAATCCAAAAAAAAAAAAAAACTATTAAAAGCCACAAGTAAAAGACACCAAATGGAATCACCTAAAAGCTTTAAAGGAACAAACAAGAAGAAAAGAATATTGTCAATTGTCTGGCATCAACGCCGAAACAGGTTGGCGAGCTCAAGTCCAATCTAATCTCTTTCAAAACTTGAATCAATTGCTGAAGAGTTGTCCTACAAAAACCCGAAAAGCAAAGGGTAAGGAAACTCTGAAGCCAGGGAGTGACCCCACATGATTTGGCCGCTCCCCTCTCAAAGTGAAAATTTCAAAGGACTAAGCTCGTCGACCATGTCGACAGAAATACCAGGCGTAAAAACAAGATTCTTTTTCTCTTTGCCGTTCATCCGCGAGGTGACTCCGGCAAAGAGGGGCAGCTGTAAGCACCTCATTTTCGCGCTCCAGAAAAGCCAGAAATGCAAAGCCCGGCCGAAAAGTCAAACCCTGAGGGGTGCAAAGTTGACCTTTTAATCAGATAAAATTTGGCCACCTTGATCTATCACATTGGATAAAGAATCCCGACATGGTTCCAGCGCAACTGGGTTTGCAGGAATCGGGGTCCGGATAAAGGTTTTGCGGGCGGTCAAACTTGAGGGAAAGCCGAGAGTTGACTTTTCCTCGAATTCCGTGTCAAATGCCTTGATTAATCCCAATGGATAGAGAATCCCGACACGGTTCCAGCGCAATTGGGTTTGCAGGAATCGGGGTCCGGATAAAGATTCTGCGGGCGGTCAAACTTAAGGGAAGGCCAAAAGTTGACTTTTTCTCGGAATCCGTGCCAAGTGCTTAGCCCCATGTCATTAAATAGAGGGCTCCGATACGAGTTTAACACAATTGAGTTTGCTTGAATCGGTGTTCGGGTGAAGGAGATATGATCTGTCGAAGTTTCCGAGCAGCAAAGCCGGAAACTGCACACGTGGCGCAAGAACTGCGCACGTGGCAACCAACGCAGCAAAATATCTCAGGGACTAAATCTTAAATATAAAAAATTCGTACGGGCGGTCCGTAGATATCAAAAAGGGTCAAATCGGTCGAATCAGTCAAGTCGAAGGGCAAATCCGTAAATTTTCGATTTGTATCCGGTTCCATATACCGGATACACTGGCTCCCCTTCATGGCCGGACTTGAAGGCCGGATACATAAAGATATTCGCGCGAAATTCGCGCCACTTGGCCGACAGATTCGCGGCGGCATTAAATTTTGAAATGATTAAGTCATGTATCCGGCTTGAGTTACCGGATACAAAGGGAAGCCAGTGTATCCGGACTTGAAGTCCGAATACGAAGAGGCCTTAGTGTATCCGGCCTGAGTTGCTGGATACATTAAGTTGCCTATAAATAGCCAACAGCAGCTCATATCCGGGGTTGGCTTTTGTTTTGGCGATTTTGGGCTCTCTTCTCTCACCCATTCTCACTCGAAACCTCCTCTCCTCCACCCTCTTTGCCACTACCATCACCCCACACCCCTCCAAAGGGGACCTAACTCTTCCACCTCTCCTACTTCTTCACTTGCTCCTTCCCAAGGGGAGACTCTGCTGCTGTTGCTGAGAAGAGTCGAAGTGTCCAGCTGCATTTTGGCCTCACGGAGGTGTCCCCACGCGACTTTGGAGTGTAAGAACAGCAAGGTAAGGTTTCTCATCACATTATTTTCACCATACATTAAATTTAGAATTTTCTGCTGTATTTTCTCCTTCTGGTTGCCTGGCTCTGCATGGACTGATTTTTGCATGTTTTAATGCGTGTACTTGGTGACTAATGAAATGGCATGTTCAGTCCATTGTTTTGAGAACCTGTAGGAGGAGAATGTTCCTCCCATGCCACTCCAATGTATCCCCATGATAAGCCCCCTTCTCTTAGCTTTTGAAGCAATAATTGGAAACCACTCTCAAACAAATAACCAAATGTCTTAGTTTGTTGGGTTAATTTAAAAAAATACCTCAAACAAACCTACAAACAAACAAGAAAACATGTAACATAGTAACTAAATCAACATCCCAACTCAAACCCCTAGCAATAGTAGAAGTCATAAAGGACTGGAATCGTACCTGATTTGAGTTGCTATAATCTTAAGAGTTCATTTCCATGTATCATAGCTTTTGAAGCAATAATTGGAAACCACTCTCAAATAGAGAGCCAAATGTCTTAGTTTGTTGGGTTAATTTTAAAAAAATACCTCAAACAAACCTACAAACAAACAAGAAAACATGTAACGTAGTAACTAAATCAGCATCCCAACTCAAACCCCTGGCAATAGCAGAAGTCATAAAGGGCTGGAATCGTACATGATTTGAGTTGCTATAACTAGTTAATTGCAGTAGATGCACAATGGAAAATGGGGGTTGCTTTGCAGGGGAGGCCCTAATACTTTTAGAGTTGGTTTTACATAATCTCAGAGTAGAAGTATTTTGAAAGGAACCCTATGTTTCATATATAAACTCTACAATCAATGCAAGAACTACTAGTGTTGAAACTGAGTTATCAAGTATGTTTCTAGATGAAATTCCAAATGCAATCCAATGGATTGTGAAATTCCTCAGTGAGTCAGAAGGCATAAGTAGAGCTGGAAATGGGTCGGGTTCGGGTCAGATCATAATTGGGTTGGGGGTTAATCGGGTTGGTTCGGGTTGAGCCTGATTAATGGTGGGTTAGAAAAATCCCAACCCGCCAATAAACGGGTTCAACCCGCCAACCTGATTATTGGTTCCTTTTCTGAGGAATTGGATTATTGGACTCTCATTCCCTTCTATACTAGTAGAGAAAGACGACAAAGAAAGACTAAACTGGGTACGAGAAAACATAGAACCAGTAGAGGAACAAAACAAAGAAAGATTGAACTAAATGGGTCCTACGTTTAAGAGTCGAATTTATCATAAAACCCAACCAAAGGATTTCAATGAGAACTAAAGACATGAATCTCAAACATTAAGAACAGTATATTAAGCATCAAGACTAGCAAAAGAAGAAAACACTGACCTTGGGGAGAAAAATTGGGAATTTTTTAGGTCAACAACCCTAGATCTCAACGCATTCAACAGATGGGTTTTTAGGGCTGATAAAAAACCAATCTTTCAACCTACCATGATCCATTCGAAAGAGACAAACAAAGCCCCTGATAGACAGAAGCAGAAATTCCTCTTTCGATCAGTTTGGAAGCAAAGATCCCAAAATTCCACGGGGTTTCTCAATTTCGGATCTCAACACAAAAACCAAGCCCTTAAAATCAGAAACGCCAACAGCAAGTAGAAGATCCCAGCCCAAAACCAAAGAGAAGCAAAAGAAAACGAACTACACTTCCAAAGTCACGGAACTTCAAAAACTCAGATCTCTCAGAAGGATCTGGACAGAACCAGAAGAGAGGGAGACTCCCAAACGCCTTGGGGAAGAAGAGGGGAAGAGTAAGAGGTTTTGCGATTGTTTCAGGATGGGATTTATGGATAAAAAAAGGGCCCAACCAAAAATGAGAAATAGTTTTAACCTCGATTAAACCCCATAAGAAAAAAAAATTGGAAAAGGGAAATTGAGAAAAGCAAAGAGCTTTGGAATCTCCTCTAAAAGTTGTTGGGCAAGATGAAGATGATGGGTTATGGATGGAGCATGTGGGAGTGAAAGCGATATTTCCACAGCTATGCAATCTCCAGTTGGTCTGCAACTACTAGATTTTCCGATTTGTGTTATTGTTTTGGGCTTAATCGGGTAACCCGTCGGGTTACGGGTTATAATCGGGTTGACCCAATTACGGGCAGGTTGGGAAAATCCCAACCTGCACCCAACCCAATTAATAATCAAACCCGTTTAACATGGGTCAGTTCGGGTTGACCCGTCGGTTTGGGTCCCCTTTTGCCGGCTCTAAGCATAAGAAGCAGAAAAGCTATTTCTTATGCCACGCAACTTCACTACGTTTGAAGATGGTACCTACTTTCCATAGTTCTAGTTATATGCATGTGAGTCAACCTACAGCATCACAACAAATGATCTGGCTAGGCTTATGTCTCAAGAGGCAGTGTTTAAAAGATCCAGCTAGGCTTATGTCTCAAGGTTTGCATCAAATTGACCTCAGCAAAAATGCCTCAATGTAAGCGTATGAGATACACCATGAAGATTCATTCCATGATGCTTACATCTTCAAGTGCATTCATTCCTTGCTGTTGCAACCTACTGCCATCATCTTTGCCAGTGGAAGTACTACATATGTAACCCCTTGATCCTTGAATTAATCTTGAAAGAACTTGTCTTTTTATTTTGATTTGCTGTTTGGTGGGGGAAGGGAGATATGTGCTAGTAAACATGGCAACTTGGTTAAAAAATTTAGCCTTAGCTGAACCACTTTTGGCTTTACATAACCTGTCTCTATGTTGGTGGCGTGGGCCAAGATACTGATTTAACCTTGAATGTTCACATTATTAGTGTTTTGAAATATTTTCTATTTTCTTGCACACATTTAAATTTTACTTGGGGCATTGATTATTTTGGTTACTTTAGTGTTCAAATTGGAGCACCAAGACTGTTTCTTGGTGTCAAGGAATTGCATTAATTTTTAATTTGTTCTTGATACCTAAAGCATAAGTTCTTTTTATATTTTTTTATTTGCCTCAAGGAAGCAAAAATAAAATTATAACATTGTGCATATGCTTATTAGTTGCACTCAGATTTTAGTAGTATTCTTTTAGCACTTTCCATTCCCATATCTTACTTTAATTCATTAATATGTGAATGGTATTGAGATAAAATGAAAATTTTTATGCATTCTACTGTATAAATCCAACTCAAGTTAGGTTATGTTGCCAAATTACTATTCCATTGGATTCAAATTTGTCTAAGAACGTTTAACTTTTATAAAGTTATCTCTTATTTATTATATGTAGATGGACAGTATTCAAGAGTGGGAAAGAAAAAGAAAATGGGCTGCTGGAAGTGTTGTAGCAAATGTAATGCATGCAACTAGTAGTGACTCAGTATTGTACTACACAAATTATGTAGATAGAGATATCTCAGATTACAAATCTAAAGTTAGGGCAGACTTAATGGAAAGACTCACTAACAAAAGTGACAAGCGTTGTTGTCACTCATTACATATGGGGGTAGAAGCCTTTGCTAAGTTAGTTCATGTGCTTAGAGAAACAAATCAACTTAGCGATACATGGAATTGCACTGTAAAGGAACAACTTGCAAAGTTTCTTTATATTTTGGCTCATAATGTGAAGAATAGAGTTATTGGCTTCTACTTTCAACGTTCTAGTGAGACAATTGGTTGACAATTTCATCAGGCGTTAAAAGCAATCATATCATTAGAAAAGCACTTTATAAAGCAAGCAGATGGATCTGAGACCCCCGTTGAAATCACAAGCAAAGCCAAATTTTGGCCTTATTTCAAGGTATCAAAATATTTTTAAAGGTATTCCACAAGATTATGTATAAGTTATTTGCATGGAAGTTACATAATCGGTATAATTTACTACAGGATTACATAGGAGCTATTGATGGTTCACATTTTCGTATCAAAGTGGCAAAAGAAGATGTTCCTAGGTATAGAGGGCGAAAAGAATATCCAACCCAAAATGTTTTGGCAGCTTACACCTTTGATTTAAAGATTACATATATATTGGCTGGTTAGGAGGGATCTGCTTCTGACTCGAGGATATTGAATAATGCTTTGAGAAGGGAAAATGACAACCTTAGTGTACCCGAAGGTGATAGTTAGCATGTTCTAAATTATCTGGATATGTGATTCAGTTTCTTAAAATAGATAGTTTTAATTAATATCTTTCCCAATATTTCATTTCTAGGTAAATAATATCTTGCAGATGCATGCCAGATTTATGCTAAAAAAGGGTTTTCTTGTTCCATTTAGAAGTACTTGGTATCATCTTAAAGAATATTTAGTCCAACAACTTGAGAACACTCAAGAAATCTTTAATCACCATCACTCATCATTGAGAAATGCCATTGAAAGGGCATTTGGAGTTTTGAAAAAGAGGTTTCCAATCATTGCTAGTGGAACAAAGCCCCAATATCCGATTGATACACAAACAGATATTATTTTGATATCATGCATCCTCCATAATTATCTGATCGGTGTTGATCCATATCCTAGCCAAATTGCTCGTGCGGACAAAGAATTAGAGGAACAAGAGCCAGCAGTGGAGGAGCCACCACCTATGCCTCTAGCTAATGATTGTAGAGTAGGTGAAACTTTAAGGCATGAAATTGCCTTAGAAATGTGGAGTGACTATAATGCTAATCGTGGGAGATGAAATGATAGTTACTATCTTTTGACCTTTTGTTTTTTTTTTTTACCTTTTTGGTGAATGGAAAAGGAATAGGAACATAGTCATGTATAGCTTATAGATACATGAAGATATACACCTGTTAGTTTTTGCTTTGACCTAGTGAATCAATTTGGTTTTTTTTTTTTTTGTTTTTTTTTGTGTTGTATAGGTTGATAAATGCCTATACATGCATGTATTAGAGAGAAGACTATGTTGTATCATGATTATTTTGTCAAATGACTGTTGCATATCAATCCAAACGAGGATTTTTTTTTTGTCTCTTGAAGTAAATGTGTACTGCTTTCCAATTGATTGAGGATGTGTTCAAGTAGCTAATGGACATGACTAAATTAAATTTATGCATTACTATTGAACTTTGTATGGTTTTAATGTTTGTAGTATTTTTAATTTTTTCTTATAGTTTTTTGCTCTTATTCATCTGTATTTTAGGTTGTTTAGACCCTAAAGACAAACTAAGATACCTTTTTTTAATTTAAATCTATTGTATCTACTGATTAACAGATATTTTTTATGTTTAAGCGTAACTTTGTGTACACAATTGTCTTGGTATTTTGAAACACGGTTTGAATTATACATATATCAATTATGTCTTAAAGTTCCATTTAGATTTTTTTTCTTTTTTCTTTCTCTCCTTTCAAAATCATATTTTTGTCTCCATACAATTAATTTTTCACCATTTCATCAATTCTAACATGATTTTTTATAGTGTTAGATTTTTTATTTATGAGAAGTTCGCCCATCTATCCTTTAAAGGTCACTGAATAATTATTGGATTTTTTTTCATAAGTTCTTGTACATTTGTAACATCAAGTTTATTTAGTTGATTTTGCCTCCATGTCTATGCCCAGCTATGAGCATACACTGTTAGATTGTTTTGGTGGTTCTGTGAAATTGTGTTATTGGTTCTTTTTGTAAGTGATATTTCTTCTGGGGTTGAATTTTGTATTGGGGATTGGCTTAACATTAATGGTCCTAGCTTGGTAGAGTCAAACCTGAACCTAATCCATTTAAAATATCTTAAGCATTTAGCTAGGCCATGTGTGTAACGCCCCAAACTCGGGTCAATAAAAACCGACCTTGACCAAAATCTGGTTCGCCACTGTAATAACCCGAATTCAGCCCTACAATCGAATTCGAGATCCTACTGGCCCATATCAATTAATAATCAATGAATAACCAAACTAAAGAATTAAATAAATCATTTATTAATAAACTATCAAAGTGCGGAACATCAATGTGCGAAAGTGTAGTCTAATATCATCATAAGATGAATCCAATAAAAAACATCCAAAATCCAATAATCATTTAAGTCTGGTAATAATCAAAGGGGTTACTAAACTCTCAATCTCTCTAATACATCAAAACCAAATAATCAATATAATCAAACTGTCTAAAGTACTAATATGCGTCCTTTCTCCATGACTTCAGATCAAGTCGGGATAATAATAATCCTCGGCGAATAGTGGACAAGATCGCCCTGGTAATCACCACTATGATCCCCTTCTCGCGTATCAGCTGAAAAATAACGTAAGGAAATAGGGTAAGATACGAATATCTCAGTAGACAACACATGCATGCTATAAACAGTTCATAATCCATAAAATAGATTTTCATGCACGTATAAGCAGTCTCGAGTAAACAGGCTCGTATAAACATTCATCTCGTTCATGGAATACAAATCAGCATGTAAAACAGTTTAATATTTGAGAACAGATAAAGTATATCAAGATCATGATTCATAAATCAGTTATAGAATCCAACATAAATCCGGGATGTACTAAACAGTCACATCCAATACATGAATCTTACATGTGAACAATGTCATAAATAAGTGTTTGTGAAATCAGGATCATTGTAGGACTCACAAAGAAAGATACACGTTTGAGATGACTCTCAATCATATGCTATACCACCGTGCGGCTTATGGGCGACGCTACTAATGATACTCAAACCCGTGAAGATCACCTTAGGTAAGAGCCGTAGTCATCGGCTTATTGCACATGAACTCAACCGAGTTGGCAAGTACCACCAGCATGCAGCACCGAAATCAATACATGGAGATGGTCGCTTATCCACGTGTACATGGAATCACCAGCGGAGCACCGAGGTGTCCCTCCAGACATAGGATCCTCCAGAGCAAACCAACTTGCAAAGGAAGCGCGTTCGCAGCAGGGAGTAACCCAACCCAAATAAAGTATCCCTTAGCTATCTAGCCGAAACTATAGATCCATAACCAGCTATGCCCACTAGACACCAACAATCCCTAAGGACTAATATTATTGTAAGTAATAGTGCCTAGCGGCATATAATGGTTATATATGTATTTTTCCTTCTTTATTGGGTTAACTATATTCAAAATCTGATCTGGAAATCTGTATAACATATTTTGGTTAACAGTATAAATCTGTAGGTCATTTAATCAAATTTCACAAGGTTACAAGTTCAGTTCTTCCAAAACTTAGGTTTCTTGCTATTTACAAAGCTTGGCCACTAATCACCCTATATACCTTTCTATTTTTATTCTTTTGTAAAACAGGGATTTGGTAATTTATTTTGGCCGTAAAACATCTTATTTGAAGGTTAAAATTTGTTAAAATAGTTTAGAATTGAATCAGGGTTTGAAAATACGAAAATCTGCATTTTCTGCACAGAGCGCTCAGGATCGCCTAGGATCGCTCAGGCGGTCTAGGGTAGGTTGTAGTTAAAAATAAAGCGCCAACGATACATCAATAAGTGGTCTTGGGCGGTCTCAATTTTTCAATGAGCGCTGAGGATCGCTGAGCACAGTAAGCTCGGCGGTCTCCCAAAAACGAACAGAACTTGTTTAAAAACTTGATTTTTCATGTCTACGATGATTCTAACATACATATAATATTGTTATCAAACTAAATACATGATAATATCATACAAAAACATGTAACAGGGATTAAATAATTCGGGAACACAAATCGGCGTTAAAAACTAGTGTTGCCTACCTCTATCATGCGTTTTCCTCTCCCTCTCTTCTGAACAGCGACGAACACAATCCCAAGCAACATTCAGAAGACTCAGAAATCAACACATGCTCTCCCTCTCTTATTCTTCTCTTCTCCTTCCAGTCGCACAGTCGCTCTCGGTTTCTTTCTTGTAGCTGCTGAGTTTCAAATGAATACAAGCAAGTATTTCCCACCGTATGTCATTAGGGTATTCTAACTTAATTATATATACTCTATTCCATGCATCTCACATGCATAAGACTTCACACACACGCCCAATCATATCTCCTTAAAATTAAAATATTAATCATACCTTGATATCTCTCGATCAGACGGTCGGATCTGCGCCCAACTCTGGATCTCCATTAATTATAATACCACCTACATTAATAAAATATTTCCATCAATTAAAATCCTCAAGAATATTAATTATTAAATTTACTTTTATATTTAGGAAAATTCAGGGTCTTACAATGTGATCTTTTTAATCTACCTTATAGGTTTAGTAAGTCAAAATGACAATCATGTCATCTTTTATATTGGGTTTGGTAATCAAACCAGATGAAATGGTAATCAATTCTGATGCCTCATGTGTTATACTTGTTCTTCCATACAACTAATTTTTTGTCATCTTCTCCAAGATTGGATCCCAGTATTTGGGGTTATTATTGTATTCTTTAAAATGCAAAACCATTAACTTCATTCTGCCAAAAGTCAAATGATATATGGTGACATGTACCATGAGAATTTATAGCTATTTGGTTAGTGTTTCTAGTTGAAGTGGAATATTATAAGGGAAAAGGGCAAAAAAGGAAAAATTATATCAATCCTCCTAACGGTCATGCCATATAGTTTCCTTTGATGAAGGTTTCTTAGACAATAGAAGATCATCTGAAGATTGCCACCAATTCAGCCCATCTTCATTTGAATGGTTCTTTGGTTGGTATAATCTAATACATTTATCCCTTTTATAACCATTTATGGGTGCATTAAAATTTTAAAAGCATTCAAACAATATTTTCAGTTGTTTTGAAGTGAGAATGTCTACAATTGGATCAAAAACCTTTATTACTTATAACATGGTAAAATAATTTCTAGTAACATGTTTATATGCTAATTTTGTATGTTGCTCCTGATGTTTGAAGTTGAACAATGAATAAGCCTCAAGGAGAAGCATCTGAGATGAAAGAGAAAAAGAATTTTAGTTGGACAATAGAAATTGACAAATGCATGTTAGAAGGGCTCTTGGAACAAATGCAAGTTGGTCAAAAACCCGATAGGAGCTTCTCCAACATGGCGCATATGAAGGTTGTTGCCACTTTGTTTGGAAGGTTTAATATTATCTGTAGTGTCCAGCACTTGAAGAATCGACTGAAAACATTGAAAAAAACTTTGGGATTGCCCATGACCTTCTTAATGCTAGTGGTTTTAGTTGTACCAGTGATGGAATGGTACAAGCTGAACTAGAAGTGTGGGCTAAGTATGTAAAGGTTTGTATTAATATTTCTTTTATATTTTCATATAATGCAAAACATGTGTTCATGGATCTCTAATATTCACATTGTGGTACTCGGGGAGGCACATCCAGATGCAAAACACTTCTAGACAAAGCCCATTTTGAACTATGAAAGTATGTATATGCTCTTTGGAAAAGATAGCGCAACTGGTCAACATGGTGAGACTACCAAGGAAAGGCGTTTATGGTATGAAAAGGAAGGAGCTGAAATGAGTGTGAACAATGTAGAGTATAATTTCGAGGAGAATGAAGGTGGGCTACAAAATGTTGTTGAGAGCATCATCAGCCAGCCATCTACAAGTAAAGGTAATTCGAGCAAAAAACTAAGAGCAATAGACTCATTGGGTGAAGAGTTGAGAGGACTTAAAAGTGCAACAGATGCAGTTGCAAACATACTTGAAAGGGGCAATTCCCAGTCATACACAGAGGAAGAATTGTTTGATGAAGTGATGAAAATAGAAGGCTTGGATGAAGACTATCAGATGAGAGCGTATGACTACATTGCCGGAGATATTATTAGGGCTAGATCTTTCATCGGAGTCCCACCAACACGATGCAAGCAATGGTTAGAGATGAAGATGGGAAACAATAATTCTACTTTGCCATAATTAAACTTGTTATTAAACTTATTGTTAAGACTCTTCCTAGACTTTAATTTATGGCTTAGTGGTGATGTAACTTGGCTATAAGGGTTTTTGAATTGCTACTGATGCTATGATATATGCATTGTATTTAGTAATGTTTATCCAAGTTGTAAGTTTTAGTTTGGGGTTGGTGTGCGCACCTAATTCTGGCCTAGATCGCACACGGGGCGCACGTGGGAGTGTGTGCCTCGGGACTTTCGGAGTCGCCACTGCCTGAGAGGTGCAGGCAGACACGGTGATTGCCCTATCCAGGTCTAAGTTTGGTCTGCGGCTTTTCAAAGTTCTAGCTAAATCTTCGGTTACGTCTGGGGAAGTCCAAAGACACCCCGGCTTGTTCCGTCGGTTTGACGGGTCCCTCGGGTCTCCCTGGTTTTTTGAGTTAGTCTCACCCTTCCTAGGTCAGCATGCTGCTTTATTTGGTCTAGCGGGGCCCTCTGGTGGTGCGGGTGTAGACACCCCAAATTACACAACAAAAATGATCAATAATTATCAAAAATCATTATCTCCTTTGAAGCCAGCACAGAATTTGAGAAAACAAGCTTTTTCCTTGTATCCGACAACTCAGGTCGGATACAAGCACTCTTCTTCGTATCCGACATAAGTTGTCGGATACAAGCAGCCTTTAGTGTATCCGACATCATATGCCGGATACATTAAGGTGTTCATGTATCCAACCTGACATGTCGGATACATGCTTTTTGCTCAAAATTAGGGTTTTCCGAGAGTTTTCACCTTTTACCATCATATCCTCCATTAAAGGAGTGGAAATCTCGGAAATAGCCTTAGGGTTAAGGTTGGTGGGCTCTAGACATTATGTTGTGTCTACCATCCCACCAACTCTAACCCTAGCCTTTGCCTATAAATAGGAGACTCCTTCTTAAGCAAATGGCCATAAACTCTTGTCATTAACTCTTGCCAAGAAGTTAGAGATCAAAGAGCTCCGAGTGAAGAGGGGAACCGCTGTAGTCTTGCTTCCAGAAGCCCAGGTAAGCCTCAAACCTCTTTACTTTTATGTTTTTTACATTCTAGGTCTAGTTCTCTTCTTCTACCTTTCTGTAGATTAAGGCCTATGATGTGTCTATGAAAACCCTTCCCTTACTAAAAGTACCTCGAGACTCCCCCTAGCCGTAAAACGTGAAGGCGGGATCTAGGGGAAACGAGACTGGGGATTGATCCTAGTATTAGAACCTATTTGAATAAGCCTTTTGAATCTATGAAAACCGTTCCATATTCAAAGTACCCCAAGATTATCTTGAAGAACCGTGTTTAACGAGGAGAGAGAACTAAGGGAAACGATAATGGAACGGAACCCTAGGTTGTTCTAGAACCCTTTTTTGTTGATCAAAATGCATGCTATTATGAAATAAGCCTTGTGATTCTATGAAAACCGTTCCATATTCAAAGTATCCCAAGATTATCTTGAAGAACCGTGTTTAACGGGGAGCGAGAACTAAGGGAAACGATAATGGAACGGAACCCTAGGTTGTTTTTAGAACCCTATTTTGATTGATATAAATGCATGCTATCTTTGCTATGTTGTTGGAATGATTCTTACACCTACATATACATAGCACATGATTTTGGCGGGATAGGCTCATATTTCGGATTTATTGTGATAAATCTGAAATAAATAGCCCCAAGCAATTCTGGGATGTTTTGAAATGATTTTCAAAAGATTTTGATTCATCTTGCACGGATCACACACCTCTTATCACTGTTTCAAGTTATTTTTATTCAAAAAAAGGCTTAACTTGACAGCAACTATACCCCAACTTCGGACACTCGTAACTTCATTCTCCGGATGAATTTTTGAGTGATTCTAAAGTCATAGGAAAGGTGGGGCTGTCTAGTTTATGTCTGTAAAATTTCATGAATTTCTATCAAGCGGATTTTTGACACCTCTCTGTCGAAGTTGATAGGTTAGTTCTGATCTGAATACAGAACTTGTCACTTCGACTGAGCGCCATGTGTTCGTTTTAAGTCCGATTCGAGTGATTCTTTTTTCTGAGTTTTCCTATGGAAGTCTAGTTTTAAATCCAGTTGGTTTCATAATTTTTTGACTCCATTTGTATCATGAGCAACAGATTTACTCATAGCTGTTCAACAGCACTTTTCTAGGTAAATCTGTGATCTTCGGGGCCTGTTCGGGAGGCCACCCAAGGCACATCCGAATGAGTTTTTGTATGAGGCTAGTTTCAATTGAAAGATAGCCATACAGGCTTCACTTACGCCAAATTTCATGGATTTATATGGAGCCGATTTTTTGAAATGATTTTCCAAAGTTGCCCACTTATTACTTTTAATCATCTCCAGCAGAAGATTTTAAAGGAGCATAACTCCTAGGATTTCAACCGGATTTAGTTGAAATTTTGCATGAGCCTCTTATTTACCATAATATTTCAAATAGATTTGGTTTGATTCAATTTAAATTGGATTTGAATGATTTCAAGACAAATGGTTCTTGCTTTACCGAATTTTCCGAATTTAACTCAACTTGGTTTTGTGCAACTTTTGCTTTGATTTCCATCCTTTGGTGATATTCCAGAAGTGATATTGACATAAAAGAAGATCTGGAATTCATTTGGATTTTCATGTGAAGATATCATACATTTGTCCTTTTTCAAGGTTTTAATGATTTTTAGCAAGCTTTCTCATTTTTTAGCATGAACAACACTTGGCAACCACCTTGTGTGGGTGAATGGGGGTGCCTAACACCTTCCCCCGTTCATAATCTAATCCCCTTACCCATTTCTGTATTTGATTTTCAAGTAGAGTTATTTTTACTCTAGAATTTGCCTTTTAGCTATTTTTGCTTATTATTTTTAATCTTTTGGTGTCCATTCACACCCCAAAAATCTGAATGGTGGCGACTCTCCCATATTTTACGTTAAGCCTATGTGTTGACGGAGGGGAAATCATCTCGGTGATTTTCCCATGTCTCACAGCGGGTCCCTTTTTATTTAGGTGAGATGGGTCGAATACGGGTCCTGTTGGAAGACCCGTGGGTTGCCAGGATTGGGCTTGGGGCCCAGTAGGGTTATTGGGTAACCCTTGTGGTTTATTTATTTAACTAAATTATTTACACTTATTAGGGCTTGGAATTGGCCCATTAGCCAGGGGTCAAGTGGCCTGGGGCCCATTTGTTGAAAATGGGCCCGGTTTGGGCCGGTCAAAGGTGGGCCCCATAAGTGGGCCCAGGGGAGTCCTGGTGGGCCCGTTTAGGCCCATGGTCCATAAAGGGCTAAGAATAGCCCAATTAATTCCTTGGGTTGGGTCAAACCCAAAACAGGTCGGATTAAGTCCAACCAGGCCAAAAATTGTATTTTTTAAGTTATTTTTACAATTACCCGTATTTGCTATGCGGGCTAGCCTTGCCCGTAAGTGCAATACGGGTCGGGCTTGCCCGTATAGTAAATACGAGCACGCCCTGCCCGTACTGAAAATACGGGCATGCCTGATTTTTGCAATTTTGAGCCAACTCCGGCCGAAATTATACCAATTGCCATCTTGGGGTGTTCGAATGTTCCCCAGAAATTTCCAGCTTCATTACAGAAGCTTACTAGCCATGCTTTTGACTTCAAGTACACCCTTCCTCTTCTTTTATTGTCCTATAATGGAAGGAGCTCCCATGGCTTTGATATCAACTTGAGTTGGTCCTTGGCATGCATATTGGTAGGGTTTCTTGAGAAAGGAAGGAGGGGGATGAGTAAGGGTACATTTGGATTGTATGAGGGGGACAAACCCCCCTTTATTTGTAAATGAAATCAACTAGTTAACACCATGTTAATTTATGCATTCATGTTTGGTTGGAGAAGGCTACTCTCTCTTCTTTTTCCGCATAGAGATACCCATTTTCACAGGGTTCTCATGATATGCAATAGATAGATCAAACAAGTTAGTGGCAATATAAGAAAACAAGAAGAGTTAGAAGGTAGTTAAATAAAGAAATTCACATATATGATAAAAGAGAATTTATTAAAAGAGTTACCCCACTACTACCTCCTTAATTTGGTTACGTCGTGATTCTCCGAGAATTCCGACAGCGCTTCTGCGTCCTGGTGAATTTTCAAATGGGTTTTTTGGCAGAGGTTTGTTGGGTTCTTGTATTACGAAGAGTAAAAGGAAAGGGGTAGGCGAGGTTCAGTAATAGCACAGGGGTATTTTGGGCATTATGGGATTCTGGTATTGGGGTGGCAGAGTCTGGGCAGGGTTTTAGTCGTGCAAACAGCAAGGAAGGAGAGGGGGAAGGCCAAAGGGGTTGGCTTGTTCGAATGGGGCGCTGGCCTCTCTATTTATAGGCAAAAAAGTCGTGCCCGTATTTCAAATGCGGGCGAAAAACGCACATTTCCAAATCTCGCCGAATCGGACATACGGGATGCGTGTCCCACCGTACAGTGACGCGCATCCTCTTCTAGAAGCTTGCCCGTATTTCAAATACGGGCATGTCCTGCCCGTATTTCAAATACGGGCGAGCACGTTTTTAAAATGTTTGGATTTCAAACCATTATTCAATTTGATTTTTTGTAAAGATTTTATTTGATTTTTTCGATTATTTTATTAAAAAACGAGATTCTTTTATTTAAATATTATTAAAATATTTAATATATTAATAAATACATTTATTTTATTGGTTTATTCTATTTTCTGCTGCCCATTTGCCACATGGGCAGTTTTTCTGAAACTTCAACTGCCCATAACTTCTTCGTCCTGTGTCCAATTTCAGCAAACTTAGTATCGTTGGAACCGGCTCAGAACCGCCTATCCACTGGGATCAAATTTGGCAGCTGAATTAGGGTCGAGCAAAAAGTCAAATTTTCGCTCCCCAAAAGTTTGACCAACTCATAACTTTCTCATCTGGACTCCGATTCCAGCAAACTCAGTTGCGTTGAAACCGTGTCGAAATGCTCTTTTCAATGAGATGAAGTTTGATGGCCAAATTCACTTGAATAAAAAGTCAATTTTTTGACCCCATCAAGGTTTGACTTTTAGTTTGACTTTTCATTTTTCTTCATTTTAGGGGTGCAAAAATCAGGTGTCTACAGTTGGCAAAAAAAAAAAAATTTGAGAATAGAGTTGGGTAGAATTCTATTATTTAACTACTTCATGTTATATTTAATGCTATAAGTTTATTTGGTACATATCAAATTATGAACGGGTTTTTAAATGAACAACTAAAATCCCTTTTTTGAAGCGATATGCACATTCTTATTCTAATATTATCATTCCCTTTTTTTTTATGAGATTTTGAGATGGTTAGTTAAGTAATTGAGTTATTAACAATCAAATATGACAATATTTACTATTATGGGTATTGGGATGGTGAGTGGAAGTGTAAATGCAAATTAGTTCCTTTGTAGGAAATATCCATATGATTACTAATGAGATAACTGTTTACATTTTCGTTTTGAATTTGTATGTAAACAACCAAATAGAAAATTTTCTTCTTTGTTTTGAAAATTTTCTTCTTTGTTTTCTCTAGCAAACCAAATAACAGAAAATATCTTCTTTTCATTTCTTTTCTCTTCTTTTCTTTTCTCTTTTAGATTTCTTTTCTTTTCTTCTGAAATCCAAGGTTCCAAACATAGCCAAAGTGTTAGCTCTATGGGCCCAAAGCAACTAATGTCCAAACAAAATTTAATCAATAATAAATAAATGAACATTGAAGTACGCTATCAAATTCAAATTTCATTAATATCCTTCAATAAGTGCGGAAACATGATCAACTAATTCATAATAAAATAATAATAAGTTTGGATAACAAGGAATGTCAACTAACTCTCAACTCACTAAACAGACCTCAAATCAAAATAATATCCTGCGAATAATACATAAAATACAATCCATCTACTCAAAATAAAATTCCTACATAAGATCAAAGTAATCGTTTTCTTGCTAATCAACCCCCTGTGGTTCTACCCTGTCGATATCGTCCTCACCTATAGGATCTGAAAACAAAACATTAAAAACACGGGGTGAGATATAAAATCCCAGTAAGTAGCAACATGCATGAAACAACCCATGTTGCTAACATAAAATATAGTTCATGAGGTATAACAATTCAACAACAAATCTAGCTAATCATAAACCAAAGCAATAATCATATAACATTTATTTTCAAAATAAAATCAGCACGTAATCTAGCCATGAGAATCAAAACAAATATAAGTGCATGTAACTGCAGAGGACTCGTGAAATATGACCACTTTGAAAGGTCAAGACCTAGTCCAACAAATCTAGTCTAAGAACAAATTGTAACATATCCGGCCGTATCATTACCCTCATGGTAGAATATAAGAGACCTCACCCTCATGGTGGAAATGGAATTGCTACAGCTCATCCCTCAAGGAAGGCCTCTCCGTCATGGAGGAAATGCATAAAGGAACTGGACTTAATCCTAATAAAGATAGACAGACTTCACTACGAGTTAAACTATAGATCCATAACAAGCTAAGCCCCCTAAGACACAAATAAAAACAAAACATATGGTCATTATGACCAAAAAATAGGATAGTGCCCTCATGGCAAAATAATTAGAATTTATAGTCTTCATAGCAAGATAATTGGATTTCATAGCCATCATAGCCAAATAACAATAAACATGACCCTCATGGTCAAATCAAAGTCAAAAGAGCCCTCTTGGCAAAAATCACTCCCTCATGGAGATAAACATATGCTTACTGCCCTCATGGCAAAGATATACTCTATCATGGAGAAAATAATAAGTAAAATCATTTCTTTCATGGAGAAAACCAATATTACACAAAACAATCAAAACCTAAGAAATAGGCTCAATGTATCCAAATCTATAGAAAAATACTTTCTTACTATTTTAGAACTTAAAACATCTTTAAAACATACTTTCACAAGTGTTGAAACCAACCAATTCACAAACAAATCAAATTTAAAGTCAAATTCCCTTTTGAAACCAAAACAAAATCTATTTCAATAAAACATATCCAATCTTGTATAATTTTTATAAAATTATTTGGCCATTGAAAACAACTCATAAACAGCCAAATCTTATTTGTACAAATGTTGGATTTGATTAAAAATCATTTTATAGTCAAAATCTAGGTAATTTCCCAAAATTCAGAAATCTGGGTTGGGCGCTTGAGCCACATCTCGGGTTTCTTGGGTTTCTGAACATGGGCACTCAGGGTGGCACTCAAGCCACATCTTGCACTTCCGACTTAAATCAAAATTTTGGTTTCAAGTTCTAATTTCTTAAAAAAACACAGGCAAAGCGCCTTCAATAGCCCTCAAGCGGCAACGAGCGACAGTTATTTTAGTATAGCGCCTGACCTGGTGCTCGAGCGGTATTTCAGGCGCCCGTTATTTTCTCAAAAATTCTGGGTTTTTCCGAATTTCGTGAATTCTTTGTTTTAAATCCAAATCTCACCAAACCAACTCCTCAAATTACTTCTAAATCATGTAATATCATCTTTAAAACATGATAGATTATTCCAAGCACATCCAAATACGATCAATGTAAATAGAATTCTAACGAGAAGAACATATAATTTTTCCATACTTTAAATCTCATTTAAATCCATCCAAAACATCACAAATATGTTTCTCAATTATCACAAATCCGAAGAACATGATATTTAGCATCTAAACAATAAACCATGCAAGTTTTTCTCCAAAGAAAGGTTGCTACTTCTTTTCGCAAATAAAGCCAATAAAACCTCAAACAATGATATCTTCTTCAATCATAGTAGCAAACCCACAAAAACCCTCTTCTCCTAGCAATGATTCGATCCCACAAAATTTCCAACAGTACTTCATTAGGGTTTTCTCCTCTTCTAGTCGTCCAAGGCAAGACAAAAATTTTTAGAAAATTTCTTCGATAAACCAATTGTCCACTTCTATTTCTTTTAGGAGTTTCCAAAAATATCAAACCTCTTCAATAGAAACTCTTCCCATGCATAGAAACACACGCACGCTCATCTTTCTAATAGATTTTTATTTTAATTTAATTAAAACATAATCCAATACATGGCACTCCATTATGTTCCATGCGCTTAACCAATAAAACTAAAGATAATTAAATACTATCTTTCTTACCTCATATCTCATGATCTAGTCATCGAATCGACTTCAATTTCTAAATTTCCATTCTCCACATGATCACCTATTTAGTTCAAGTCTTTGATTAGTAATTACTTCAATAAATTACAGATTTAAATTAATAATTAATTATAGAAAAATTCGGGGTATTACAGTCGAAGAGTGATGTGGATCTACGAGGACTCACATTCTAAGTTTTGAGGCTCTCTCATGAGTTCTAAGAAGAAGACCTTTTTCTATATAAATCCTATATACAACGCAAGCACTCCCTTTATATTTCTCATTTTTTTTCAAATTTCAAAAGAGACGCTCAACAATTCCTTATGCATTATATGACCTAAATTTTGTATCTACATATGTGCAGTACAGCACATGCATTCCACTAGTTTCCATTACATGCCTATTATCTAGCGCTGTGCAAGTGCAGTAGTGCACCTAGATAGATAAAATGGTTAGGACATTTAAGAGATAAGAAATGATTAAAAAGTATTTTTGAAAAGTGCAAAATGAGATAGACAAAGTTACCCATGTATATTTATGAGATAAAATGACACTAAATGTTATTTTCAAGGAAAAAATGAAAAAGCTTGGCACGCTTTCCAAAGGGATGTTCTTTTTGTATATAGTATAGATCTATAAGCTACAATGTCAGTGTCTTGGAGAAAGTGCCCAAAGAATTCCATATTTTTCTCTTAAAATATGGATTGGGAATGAAACAGACAAAGTTACCCTTGCATATTGAAGGTTACTTTTCTCTTAAAACAACCTTCAATATTTAATTATAATACATTTTAAAAGAGTTAGGCCTCATTTGGCATTTATTATAGGTTGGGAATGAATTCCATGGGAACTCATTTCACAATGAGTTTGCAAAATTTGAAGGAAATTTGGGTTTGATGTTTAGTGAGGGATGATTGATTCCGGTGGAGGTTATAGATAATACAAGTTTACCATTGCTTTAACTTAAAAGAAGATTTCATAAATGATAAGTTTGTCCTTTTCATATTCATATAAAAGACAAGGACAAACTAGGTCTTCCTCTTGATATCTTAGGCCCTTCAATATGCATCCTCTTGCACTTTCTTACAGGTGCATACTAGTATCTGCTTTACATGTCCAATCCACCTTAACCTGCTCTCCTCCATTTTATCCTTGATGCATGCTATGCCAAACTACTTCCAAATGTCTTTATTTCTTATTACGTCTTTCTTAATTTTACCACAAGTCCATTTTAGCATTGCCACATCCATAACACTCATCTTCTAAACATTTTGATTCTTTGTTGTCCAACACTGTAACGCCCCAAATTCGGGTCTATGCCACATTGTACCAAATCCATATCCAAAGTGATACTACAAGCCCAAAGCAACTAAAACCAAAATATAATATTATATTAATTCCATTTAATATCAGAGTGCGAAAATAAAATTCATTTATTCAATTCATAATGATTGCGTGACTATCAATAACATCATCAAAGTAAAATAGTATCCATGTTTGGTACAAGGGTAAAACTAACTCTCTCACTCTCTTAATCAAGTCCAAATAAAATCAAACAAAAATAAACAACTATAATAATCTCAAAAGAATCAAAGCAAACTAATTTGGATAATACTAATCCTTTGTTACAAAATCTGGAATCTCTCGTTGCCGATCAACCCCAACTATGTCCTCATGTAGATCCGCTGAAAAAAAAAATGTGATATAAGATACAAATATCCCAAGTAAGCAGCACATGCATGTACAAACAGTTTTACATAATAAAATAACATATTTTCATGCTCGGTAAAAGAAACGGATAATCACGGTACAATTTCAACAATAAACCAAAACTTATATAACAACTTAATATAAAATTCATCTCTGTAGTGGAGATATTTCTGGCCAACAATATCATAGCAACTATCCCAAAGTAATACTCAACATACAGGCAAGTTATATCACTCTATGTGAACAATTAATAACTTGTATAATAATCAACATACAGGCAAACTATATCACTATATGTGAACAATCTAAATTTCAAAATGTAAATCATAAAAATCAATCATGACAAATATTGTAGGGCTCATGAAGAAAATAAGTCTTTAAGTAACACTCATCATTCACTATGCCACCTCACGACTTATGAGCGAAGCCAGTAAAACACAATTCACATACTAGTAATTGGAATCTGAAATATGGAGCCTGAACCTTGACTTATTGTAGACACCCCAAATTGCACTACAAAATGAGAAAGTAATAAAAACATGTAATTAGAACTTAAAACAGGTCAAAAAAGCATAAAAATTGAATAAACAGGCTTAGCCCGTATTTCCTTCACGGGCCCATCGCGCCCGAAAATTATATATGGTCAGGCGCGTCCGTAGTAACAATACGGTTTCCGTTACACGTGGGAGTTTTGTCCTTCTCTCGATTTCTGAGCTTTATCTTTAGTCCAATATATCTTTAAATGAGCGAATTAAGTATTTTATTCGCTGAAGCCACCTTGGTTGGCTATGGATGGGCATTATCTCTGTATTTCACTCTATCTTAAAGACCAGGCCATATCCTTCTGGACCAGCCATACCCCTGGGTTTGCCTATAAATAGAGGGTCTCTCCTCAGGCTAAGGGCCACGAAATTTTGAAGAATCGAAAGCTCCAAGAGAAGGAAAGGAATCCCTGCTGCTCTGCCTGCTCAATCCAGGTAAGTCCCTTTTCCCTTTTATTTTCTATCTTTAATTCTAGATGAAATAGGATCATCTCTATTGCAGTAGAATAAGGCCATATCTGTTTTTGTATTCCTAAACTTGTCTCTAAGTACCTCAAGAGTCTCTCTAGCCGTAAAACGTGAAGAGAAAACTAGGGGAAAGGGGAACAGGTGGATCCCTAGAATAGAACCCCATATCTGTTTTTTCTAGAATAAGGCCTGTGATTGTGTTTGTGTAACCAAACTTGTCTCTAAGTACCTCAAGAGTCTCTCTAGCAGTAAAACGTGAAGAGAGAACTAGGGGAAAAGAGAACAGGTGGATCCGTAGGGTAGACCCTCATGTGCTCTAATCTGTGAGATGTGGCTGTTTTGAATATCTTGATCATGTTTTAATGCTTTTTATGATATATCTGAATGAATAACATGAATCTATGATGTTTATAGCATCAGATCCCCACTTTTTGCCAAAATTTGGATTTTTGCCACTTTTGCACCTACAGCACTATTTTCGTGATTTTTGTTGTTTTAGGCTAAGATCCTAGGTCTGTCATGATCAAGATGATAGATTTGGATCCAGAAGCCTGAAAGTAAATTCTAGGGTTTCATGATATGGTTTTTAAATCGTTTTTCATTATTGAGAGAAGACCCTACGGTCTAAATTCTCCCCTTTTGGTGTTTTTCATCAACGTGGGTATTTTTGGTTTTGATTTTCAGATTTAATGTGAAATTTGGGCTTTATCTATGTCCTGGACTATTCAAGTTAAATTTTGAAATATTTTATAAAAATCATATTTTTCCAGATTTCTAGAATTTTGACTTGAAGCCAGATTTTTGGATTTTTCACTTTAAATTGATTTTATTTGATTTTATCTCAATTTTATTTTAATCATGAAACCCTAGGAATGGTATGATCATGTTTGATAGTTCTGGATCAATCAGACTATTCATATGAAAAAACCATATATTTTTCTTTTTTGATTTTGTGTGATTTTTATAGCAAGCTTTTTCCTTTATTTTAAACATGAACAATACCTGGCAACCACCTTGTGTGGATGAATAGGGGTGCCTAACACCTTCCCCTGTTCATAACTTAATCCCCTTTCCCATCTCTGGTTTTTTTTTAGGAGGGATATTTTGCCCTAAAATTGCCTTTTGT
Organism: Buxus sempervirens; assembly: GCA_947561395.2. Lineage (NCBI taxonomy): Eukaryota > Viridiplantae > Streptophyta > Magnoliopsida > Buxales > Buxaceae > Buxus > Buxus sempervirens. The sequence continues at coordinate 26,950,576 of OX387194.1, read as the reverse complement.
GCTTATTTAATATTTTGGTGTCCATTCACACCTAAATTGAATGGTGGCGACTCTTTGTTTTATATAATCCCGCGTGATGATTGAGGAAATCATTAAATTGATTTTTTCCCATGTCTCACAACTGGCGACTCTGCTGGGGACTTGTGGATTTCAGCCTTTTGGTGTTTGTTCATGTTTTTGATTTTTTTTTATGCTTGCTATTTTGTGTTCTTAAGCATGTTGAATATGTTTTAAATCTGAATTATTGCTTAAGAATTCATGGGGGTAGAAACATGCTTAATTTTTATTTATAGGATTGTTTCTACAAACATGCGTAGGGGAGGTTCGTTTTGATGAAGTATGATTATTTCTTGCTATATTTTCATGATAGCATGTTTTAATTTTCAGCATGATCTCCATGACGATTTTGGGTGTATAACATGATCATATGTTTGCATGATAGATGATTTTTTTTCATGAGCATGTTTTAGGTGCTATAGGATTGCTTTATTTACTTGTTTATTTTAAATATGCTTTCCTATTATGCCTTGGTTTGTTTATGCATGGCTGCGAAAAGAGTGGCAAGGGTTTGGGACGTTGTGAATGTAACCTATTTTTACAATGCACTGTGCACCTTTTACTTTTACACAGCCTACCCTTAACCTATAGGAAGTTGAACCCGAATGTGTGTAGCTTGGCACAACGAGGTCGATACTTCGGAAAGCGAAAGTGAAAACATTCACCTTAGAACTTTGAGCTAATGATGTGATGATAACGTGGATCTGGGATTCTGGTCATCTCTAGGCTTGAGTGCTAAGTTGCCATTAAGCCAAAACCTAAAACCCCTACGCTTGAAGGTGGAGTTACACGTTTTTGGCTAAAGTACACAATTACGTGGGAATATGGGTTTGTATGATTGTGGGAAGGCCGTGTGCATGGCTTACAAACCAGGGCATAATGCGGATGCCATATTGAAGGTAAACAAGGTAATAAGGTAATCCTATTGCTTTGCATTATTATCATGTCATAGGGGTGTCATGGTGCCCATTGGTTGGGGACAAAATTGGTCCCAAATATTTTTGTTCTTAAGCATGGTGTAGCCCATAGGAAGAGTCTCTAACTCTGTTTAGAATCAATCCTACCCTATGTACACACAAGAGGCAACAAAAGGGTACCGAATTCTTGAGTATGGTGTCAATTTGGAGGGTACATGTGCCTTCCTAAACATGTGTTTTAGCAAAAAGGTCAAAGTCCACTTTGAGACAGTTTAGAAGCCTGGCACTGGGTGAACCGTATGTTTGGATAAGCAATTAAAGTGATCAAACCATGTAAAAACTGGAAAAATATAACAGAGTTCCGTAAAACCGCATTTGGTACACGGGCTGGGCTTGCCCGTATTAGTTATACGGGCTAGGCTCGCCCGTGTTTTCCATACGGTCACAGCTTGCTCGTAATCTGAATACGGGCAGGGCTGGACCGTACTGTGTATACGGTTTTCTCGGAATATTCAACTTTAATCAGTTTTTCCCATTAAAATCTTCCTTTAACCTTTAAATAATGATAAAGGGAAACAAGTTTGAATAAAATGCTTCAAAAAAAATAATAATAATAATAATTGAACAAAAAAATGTGAGAGAAAGGTTCCTTGGACTTCAGAAACCCTTTGAATTTCAGACTTTTTCAAAACTCTTGGGCTTCTGAAAGCCTTTGAATTTCAGATTTTCCAAAAATATCCCTGGGCCTCTGAAAGCCTTTGAATTTCAGATTTTTCAAAAAAATCATCGGGCCTCTGGAAGCCTTTGAATTTCAGATTTTTCAAAAAATCCTTGGGCCTCTGAAAGCCTTTGAATTTCAGACTTTTCAAAAAACGCTTGGGCTTCTGAAAGCCTTTGAATTTCAGACCTTTTTCTTTTGGGGCCTCTGAAAGCCTTTGAATTTCAGAACTTTTGGGCCTCTGAAAGCCTTTGAATTTCAGACCTTTTTCTTTTGGGCCTCTGAAAGCCCTTGAATTTCAGAACTTTTGGGCCTCTGAAAGCCTTTGAATTTCAGATCTTTGGGCCTCTGAAAGCCTTTGAATTTCAGACTTCTCTTCTCAAAATATCCCTGGGCCTCTGAAAGCCTTTTAATTTCAGACTTTCATAAAAATCCTTGGGCCTCTGAAAGCCTTTGAATTTCAGACTTTTTCCAAAAAAATATCCCTGGGCCTCTGAAAGCCTTTGAATTTCAGACCTTTTTCAAAAAAACCCCGGGCCTCTGAAAGCCTTTGAATTTCAGATCTTTCTCTCTTTTGTGGGACCTGTTGGAAGCCCTAGAATATTCCAACAATTCAAAAAAAAAAAAATTCAAACTCGTGTTCACCCAGCTTGCACATAGGCATTCCTAGGCATGTGAATAAGATTAATTGGGCACTGATATCTTTTCCTTTATCTTGTATCCAGATACCAATACACTTGCAATCATAGCTCCTGTAACCAGATCAAGAGCTCGAGCCATGAATCCCATTGAAGATGAAGTTGATGCTCCTCATCCAGATGTTGTTCTACTCCAAGAACAAGTGGCAGGACTAGCCCGAATGCTAGAGAACATACTGTCAGTACATGCCCAACAAGTGCAGGCCCAACAAATGCAGGCCCAAAACCAGGCATCCACATCCAACCCTGCACCTCCACCCCAAGTCAACATTCCACCTCTGGTGCAACCAACTCCTGAACCCGTCTACGAACCTACCCCTGAACCTATACTGACCAGGGATGAGACAGCTGAGTCAAACAAGGCTAAGGAAAAGGAAAGGATAAGGGAAGAGGTTGAAAGAAAGTTCATGCATAAGCTAGAAATGATCCAAGATGAACTAAGGGAAGTCAAAGGGGTAAACAACTTTGGAGGCACCAATTTTGAAGACCTGTGCCTATACCCCAATGTTAATCTGCCAGCTAAGTTTAAGTGCCCAGACTTGGACAAGTATGATGGCACTGGTTGCCCCATGAGCCACCTAAAGTTGTATTGCGGTGCCCTATGCCAGTTCGGGCAGGGTGAGGGTATCTTGATCCAACTTTTCCAAAGGAGCCTGACTGGAACCGCATTAAGATGGTTCGCCACTCTGGACCATGGAAAGATCAAAAGATGGAAGGACCTAGCCGATGCCTTCCTGGCTCAATACCGGTTCAATTCAGAGATCATGCCAGATAGGTACGACGTCATGAGAATGAGCAAAGGAAGGGATGAGACTGTAAGGCAATATGCCAAGAGGTGGAGGGAGACGGCCTCCTAGGTCAGGCCACCCATACTAGAACAGGAAATGATTTCTACTTTCATAAGCACTTTGGGTCAACCATTCTACAGCCACCTGGTGGGTCAGACCACCACTAATTTTGCTGCCTTGGTTCAAGTGGCTGACCGAATAGAAGACGGGATCAGGTCAGGTAAATTAATTGACCACTCTGCTATGGTTAGCCAGCAGGACCCCAACCTAAAGAAAGGAGGCGGGATAAAGAAGAATGGGAACAAGAAGGAGGGTGAGGTGAACATGGTGCAGCCACCATCTGGCCCTAACAAGCCCATACAAATCAACATACCTGCCCATTTTCCTACTCCACCTGCTCCATCTACCCAGGCCCCCATGAGGGTTAATGTTCCAGCAGCACCTTCAGACCAAAAAAGGGTTTTTACTAAGGAGGAAAAGGATGCCTATTTTGCAGCAAGGAGAAATAGGGTTTTCACCCCTATTCCCATGACTCCTTCTCAATTGCTGCCCACTTTGTTGCAAGGAGGGTATATCACTCTAAGAGAACCTAATCCGAATGCATCTAAGGGGAGAAATTTTGACCCCTCCACCACTTGTGATTACCATATGGGTGCACCGGGGCACTCTACCGACAAGTGCTGGCCTTTGAAACATGCCATTCAGGATTTACTGGACCAGAATACCCTGTCTTTCAATACAGGGGCTCCCAATCCTCCAAGAACCGATATTGGACAAAACCCACTGCCCCAGCATCACGGGGCAGGTCCATCTAATGTCATAGGAGTCATCTCTTCTGACAAAATAACCTTTGACCCATCTCAATTAATTGCTCCCATAGAGACAACGGTCAAAGTATATTTTGACAGGAGAAGTGAAGGCAAAGAAATAAATATGATTTCAAAGGGGAATGATAGTGCTGCAAAGAACATTAGCTCATCTTTGGACCGGGTCTCATCCCTCATGGCCCAGATGAACATCGCCAAGCCACCTTTGGTCATTAATTACAATCCATCCACTTTTACTCCACCCATTCAGTCAAAACCGCCATTGTTCATAAACTGTGACCCCTTTAGTGCATCAGTCACTTCTACAACCCTTCAATCAAAGCAACTTCCACCTCTGGTTATTAATGTCCCATTTACCCAGACTTCCGCATCCAAATCCAAACTTCCTCCATTAGTGGTAAATGTCCCTAAGCCTTCCTACTCTGAATCGGCTGTACCATGGAACTACAGTGAAGCTTTTACTACTACATGCCCTACAGCTGAAAGCAAGGAAGAAGTAAACCTCATGATGAGGTCAGGAAAATGTCTAGGGGTGGAAGAAAAACAAAAAGAAACAGAGAAGGAGAAAGAAGAAGAAAAAAATAAAGGCAAGGCCAAGGTAGGGGAAGAGGCCCCTCAGGTAACTAACAGTGAGGCTGCTGACCTCATGAAGATAATAAAAAAGAGTGAGTTCAATGTCATCGAGCAGTTGAACAAAGTCCCTGCCCAGATCTCAATTCTGGGACTATTGTTAAATTCTGAAAAACATAGGGACTCCTTGTTAAGGATACTCCAGGGGGCCCATGTGCCTAAAAATATTGAACCAGACCAACTAGGCCGGATGGTTGGTCAAATTTTATCCCATAATGTCATAACCTTTTCTGAAACTGAAATCAGTCCAGCAGGGTACCATCATGTTGACCCATTGCACATAGCTGTACTCAGTAAGGGTTGCATGATAGCCCGGGTCTTGATTGACAATTGGTCGGCCCTCAATGTCTGCCCGTTAGTAACCTTTGTTAAGCTCAATTTGGAGCGAAACAAAATAAAACAAAATGGAAGAATCATAAGAGCATTTGACAGCTCTAAAACACACTCCCTTGGGGAGGTTGAACTGCCGGTCACAATTGGACCGTATATTTTTAACATCACATTTGAGGTGATGGATATACCTGCAGCTTTCAACCTACTCCTAGGAAGGCCGTGGATTCATACAGCTAGGGCCATACCATCTACCATCCACCAAAGAGTCAAATATATTAGAGGGCAAAAGGTGATTACCGTCCTGGCCGAAAATTTGGTTCCCCCTATGTGGTCCCCTGATGTACCCTGTATTAACATGGAAATGACTGCTGATAAGATGACATTTCACTCTTTTCAATTTGAAGCTGTGAATTATATACCTGGGGGGTATCAAGAAAAGGAAGGAAAATTGACCTGTGCTAAAAAAATGGTCAAAAATGTGCTAGAAAAGTACCATTTTCACCCTGGAAAAGGTCTGGGGGTTAACCTACAAGGAAGGATAGAACCAGTACAGGTTAAGAAGAGGGTTCACAGAGCAGGATTGGGGTCCAAGCCAAGGAAATGGAGAAGACAGGGGCAGATAGAAGCTATGAAATTCCCTCATATCAGGGAAACTTTTCCAAACCTTTCTCACATGATTCAACTGTCTCCTCCTGAGGATCAGTCCAAACCTCCATACTACAATGTCAACCCATTCCAGAAACCCAAACCCTCCACAATACAACCATATGTTCCACCTCCACCTCCACAAGCATCTGGTGGGCCTGGGCCACAGGTAGAACAGGAGCAGGATTTTTCAGAGGACATTGGAGTAATTTTTGCCATGACAGAAGGCAAGCAAGAAGAAGTAGCAGAGGAGCTACCTTTTATAGATTGGGCTGCAGTAGAAGTTCCATCTGGAACTGGCCCTACAGAAGAAACAGGCGATGCAACTCACCCAATACTGGTGATCTCTGATGCAGACCCTGAGCTTGACGAGCAGGCTTGTATCCCTGCCCCAGATTCTTTTATTCTGAATAATTGGGAGGAAACTCCTATTACTTTTGAAGCCGCGTTTGTTTGGCAAACAGACATGGCTTCCAAAAAAAAACTCCATTAGTGGAATGCCCTTTTCCTGAAGGTTTTAATGAGCCTTCGTCTTCAGGGAAAGATTTTGTAGAAGGCTCTCAAAAAACACAAAAAGATTTTCCATTTTTTTCTAGAAAAGATAAATTTTTCAAAAAGGTCCAAACCATTTATGAACCATATAAGCAAACGGAATTGGATCAGGATGAGTATGACTTCGACCTTGAGCTCGACTTTGACCTAATGGGGGTTGAGGAAGAGACCGAGGACAAAGAAGACGACGTTCCAAAAGAAATCACATATCAATTAGAGCGTCATGAAAAGGGGGTCTAACCCAATATTGAAGATACCATATCAATAAACCTAGGGACCGAAGATAACCCAAAAATAGTGAAAATTGGGGTATGTCTATCTGAGGTACAGCGGGAAGAAATGATACGATTCTTGGCTAATTATGATGATGTGTTTGCATGGTCGTATCGGGATATGTCGGGGTTAGACACAGATATGGTGGTGCACAGGCTACCCATTCTACCAGATGCCAAGCCAGTTAAGCAGAAACTAAGAAGGTTGAAACCAGAATGGACTTTAAAGGTCAAAGATGAAGTAGTTAAGCAGTTCCAAGCAGGATTCTTGGCGGTTTCCACGTACCCTGAATGGCTTGCAAATATAGTGCCAGTACCAAAGAATGATGGAAAGGTCAGAATGTGCGTAGATTACAGAGACTTGAATAAGGCAAGTCCAAAGGATGATTTTCCACTCCCACATATAGACATCTTGGTGGATAACACCGCTGTACATAGTCTATTCTCATTCATGGACGGCTTTTCTGGTTATAATCAGATCAAGATGGTTAAGGAAGACCAAAAGAAGACAGCCTTTATCACCCCTTGGGGTACCTTCCATTATACTGTCATGCCATTTGGACTTAAGAACGTTGGGGCAACCTACCAGCGGGCCATAACAGCCTTATTCCATGATATGATCCATAAGGAGATGGAGGTTTATGTGGATGATATGATAGCCAAATCATGTGAAGAAGAAGACCACCTGATCAACTTGAAGAAGGTGTTTGACCGGCTCAGGAAATACAGTCTAAGACTTAACCCTGCAAAATGTGTCTTTGGGGCTACATCAGGAAAATTGTTGGGCTTTATAGTAAGCAGAAGGGGAATTGAGATTGACCCAGCTAAAGCTAAAGCAATCATCGAAATGCCATTACCTAGAACGGAGAGGGAGGTTCGTGGTTTTCTTGGAAGGATTCAGTATATAAGCCGGTTCATAGCACAGCTCACCGCTATCTGTGAACCAATTTTCAAACTTCTAAGAAAGAATAACCCAACAGTCTGGAATAATGATTGCCAAGAAGCCTTTGACACAATAAAGGAGTATTTATTGAATCCACCTGTGCTAGTGCCACCAACTCCAGGAAGGCCATTAATTCTATACTTGTCTGTTTTAGAGACGTCAATGGGGTGTGTCTTAGGACAGCTTGACGATACAGGCAGAAAGGAGAGGGCGATTTACTACCTGAGTAAGAAATTTACAGAATATGAAGCAAAGTATTCCCCTTTGGAAAAGACCTGTTGTGCTTTAGTGTGGGCAACTCAAAGACTGAGGCATTATTTCCTTAGTCATTCCACCTTATTGATATCCCGAATGGACCCTCTGAAGTATCTATTTGAGAAACCAGCTTTAACTGGCAGAACAGCAAAGTGGCAGTTGTTATTCTCTGAATTTGACCTCACCTATATCACACAAAAAGCCATTAAGGGTCAAGCCATTGCAGATCACTTAGCTGCACACCCTTTACCAGAATACCAACCCTTAAAAACCAACTTCCCTGATGAGGCATCCTGTTTGCTGAAGAAGAAGAAGACGAAAGCTCATGGCAAATGTTTTTTGATGGGGCCGCCAATATGAATGGAAATGGAATAGGGGCTGTGTTGATCAAGCCAGATGGGGCACATATCCCGATCGCAGTGAAGTTAAGGTTCCAATGCACGAACAATATAGCAGAGTATGAAGCATGCATAATTGGGTTGCAAGCTGCCTTAGACCATGAAGTAGAGGAACTTGACGTATATGTGGATTCGAGTCTTATCATCTTCCAAACAACTGGTGAATGGAAAACCAAGGATCACAAATTGATCCCCTATCACCAGTATTTGGAAGAAATAAGCAATAAATTTACTCGAATTTCCTTCAATTATATGCCAAGGGCCAAAAACCAGTTTGCAGATGCTCTAGCAACATTGGCTTCAATGGTCAGTATGCCAGAAGGTGTTGATATTAGACCATTGGAAATTGAAGTCAGAGATGAACCAGCTTATTGTCTTGTTCTAGAAGAAACCCCAGAAGAAGAAGTACCATGGTTTCAAGACATTAAGAATTTCCTAAATGATCGAAGTTTATCAGAAAATGTCACATCTACAGAGAAAAGAACAATACAGAGGCTGGCATGACAGTTCTTACTAAGTGGTGGGCAGTTGTACAAAAGATCACACAATGATATACTACTTAGATGTGTTGCAAAGACTGAGTCAGAAAGGATAGTTGAAACGGTACATGGAGGAGTGTGTGGACCCCATATGAATGGGCATATGCTTGCCAAGAAGATTCTGCGATTGGGATATTACTGGTTGACTATGGAGCATGATTGCTATATACACGTTAAAAGGTGTCATTTATGCCAAGTGTACGCAGATAACAAGAATGCACCTCCAAGCGAATTACACAATATGACATCTTCGTGGCCTTTTTCTATGTGGGGTATAGACGTCATTGGAATGATCTCTCCAAAGGCATCAAATGGACACAGGTTTATACTTGTAGCAATTGATTACTTCACCAAGTGGGTAGAGGCAGCTTCATATGCAAACATTACAAGTAACCACGTTTTGAAATTCTTAAAGCACAATATCATTTGTCACTACGGTTTGCCAAGTGCCATAGTATTAGACAATGCTTCAAACCTTAAGAACAAAGACATGAGGAAGATGTGTGAACAGTTTCAAATTACCCACCACAAGTCAGCTCCGTATAGACCAAAGATGAATGGGGCAGTGGAAGCAGCAAATAAGAATATAAAGAAGATTATTCAGAAGATGGTAGTGAGTTTTAAAGATTGGCATGAAATGCTGCCACTTGCTCTACATGCTTACAGAACCTCAAGCCGGATGTCTACAGGGGCAACCCCATATTCCCTAGTCTATGGAATGGAAGCAGTTTTACCAGTGGAAGTTGAAATACCTTCATTAAGAGTGCTAATGGAAGCAAAATTAGAAGAAGCTGAATGGATACAATCAAGACATGATCAACTCAATTTAATAGAGGAAAAGCGATTAAAAGCGCTTTGTCATGGCCAATTGTATCAGAAGAGAATGGCCAGGGCTTACAATAAGAAGGTAAAGCCCAGAACTTTCCAAGAAGGAAATTTGGTATTAAAGAAGATTTTACCCTTTTTGGAAGATCCTCGTGGAAAATTGAAACCAAATTGGGAAGGACCTTACGTTGTCAAGAAGGTCCTATCAGGGGGTGCTCTCATCATAACAGAAATGGATGGGAAGGATTTTCCTGAGCCAATTAACTCTAATGCAGTAAAGAGATATTTTCCATGAATGAATATTACTAGGAAATGATCTGAGGCCATTGTTCCTTATATCCCAAACTTTGAATCCATAGTCAAACCAATTTGAGCCTGTTCGTTTTTTTTGTTAAACCCAAACTGAACTTACAGCCTTATACTGGGGCAAAGCCAATAAGGGCAAGGCCAATAGGGGCAAAAAGAAAAAAAATTTTGAGAAAAAAGAGAGAAAAGAAAAAATAGGGGCAAATAAAAGCCAAATACAAAAGAAGGGGAATGGGATTGAGTTCACCATGACTGTAAGTCCAGTTGACCCATTTTCACACTTAGAAAATTTTGAGCCTTTAATACCTTTTCTTTCATAAACCGAACCTAGCCTTTGTTTCGTCCTATTATTAAGACCTCGGTGATTTTAGTATATTCATTCAACTTTCAGAGTAAGATTGGTGATGACGGAATGCAGAGGCCAACCCTAGTGAAAACCATAATTGGCACTAGGGGCAAGAAGGGCAAAAAGAAAAAAAAATAAAAGAAAAAAAAATAAAATAAAAATAAAGAAAAAAAGAGAGAAAAAAAATCAAAGGTTAAGTTGATCATGTGGTCTAAATTTAATCAGCATGAGCACTGGGAACTGAGCAGATTAGCAGGGTCCATCATGAAGGTAAAACCATTAGGGGATGATTCTAAAGGTCACGGGGTAGAAAGATTTGGTCTCTCCCTATTGCTTGGACTACCCTTTTCATTATTCAACATGATTTTAATTCCTTTAATTATATGTGATTAAGTGTTTTGGATCAGCTTTCAAAAAAAAAAAACTATACTTTGGCCAGTGATGAGAAATCAAATATTTTTTCATAAAACTTCTGTTTTTATAAGCATCTGAGAATTCTGAGGCCAATAATATAAAACCTATTTTTGAATTAAATCTAATATCTTTCCATTAATGGAGTTTGCTTTTGTATAAAAGTAAAAAAAAAAATGAATGAATGAAAAAAATAATAAAAAAAGAGATAAAAGAATCTAATCCCTACTCCCTAACTGCTCCTCAAGCTCCCTAATCCTAGCTGCCTGAGTTGCAATGATTCCAGAAGCACCCTCTGCATTAGGATCACTCAAAAATGAGATGACCTCATCTGAAAAGGAAAGCTTGATCTTCAACGCCCTAAGGTCGGCCAAGGAATCTTGATACTTCTTCCGCATCACTCGGACTTCAAAGCGACGAGCCTGCCTTTGTTCTTCAAGTTTCTTCTCCATGGCAATGCGGCCAGACTTCTGCTCTTCAAGCTTCCTCTCCAGAACAAGGACTTTTATCCTAAGTTCTTGAGCCTCCCGTACCCATATTTGTTGAAGCCGCTTATGGGTTGCCCTGTTCTTTGATCCAGAAGTGATAGTCCTTCACATGGGACTCTGAAAAGACAGGACCCCGCAGAAAACGGACGTAGGACCACTCTTTCATTAATTGAGCAGTTAGTCCTGTGCGCGCGTGGGAAACGCGGCACGGGGTAATTCGGAGTCGCCACCGCCTGATGGGGTGCAGGCGGACACCTGGGTGCCTAATCTTGTCTATTAGGGCTTTTGGTCTGCGGCTTGAGATTCTAAGTCTGTTCTCGGTTGTGGTCCGGGGAAGTCCGTAGACACCCCAGTCCACCCCGTCGGATGACGGGTCCCGTGGGTTCCCTGGTTTGAGTCAGCTTCCATTGGTCTCACCCGATTCCTAATCCGATATGCAGTTTGGTTAAGTCTGGCGGGACCACCTGAGTGGTGTGGGTCCCTTTAATTGCTTGTATCTTGTTTAATTAGGTGATCTGGGTCTGGTTGGGTGGGCCCTGTTGGAAGGCCCACGGTATCCTTGGTGGGCTTAGTGAAGCCCGTGTACCCTTGTGGACCTCAGTCTAGCTTGAGAGGTCCTTTGGGCTTTAGTTAGTTCAACAGATTTTATTTTAAGTTCAGATTTGAAGATTAAGTGTTTTTCATGCACAAGTGGCCCGGACTGGTTTGTGGGCCCCTAAGGTGGGCCCACATGGTGGCCAAGTATTTTTATTAGATTTATCTTTTTAATCTGCCAAAGTGAGCTGGACACTGGGCTTGGGGCCCGTAGTCCAAATTTGGGCTTGTAAGCCCAAGTTACCAGAAATTAGGGTTTGCACCCTTCCTTGGTTCGGTTGGTGGGCTTTGGCGGGCCCGGTAGGCCCTTGCCCTTGGTCTCGGCCAAACCACGCAATTCATGCATCAGTTTCATATAACAAGGCTCGGGTGGGCCGCATTGGGTTTGGCCCGCCCGGTTCAAATTGTTCATTTTACTTAAGTTATTTAATGGCATGCTTTGGTGTTTATTGGGATGGGTGGGCCCCGTTGGAAGGCCCACTGGAAGTCAAGTTGGACCGGGGGTCCAAGTCCCACATTGGGTTTCCGGGTGACCCAGAAACTCTATTGGTTTATTCGGTTCGGTTCGGAAATGGCATTCACATCTAGCAATAATCACAGAAAAAAACACAAGATGGACACTCTGTCAGAAAAAAACTGGCTCATTGTGCTGGGTCCAAGGGGAGGTACCTACTTCCTGAAGTGAGCGCCAGGTGGGCACCAGAACCGGGCGAAATTTTGACCTGGCGCTCACTCGATACCAAGTGAGCACGAGCTGGGCGGGAGGTGAGCGCGAGATGGGCGCGAGAAGGGCGCCAGAATTTCACTTGGTTTTTAGTGGGCGCGAGCTGAGCGCCAAGTGGGCGCCAGCTCAGCGGGAAGTGAGATGAAAGGGGCGCCCACTTCCTAAGTGAGCGCCAAGTGGGCGGCAGCTCACTGCGATTTTCAACTCTCTGTTTTTTTGAGATCTCCATTTCTGGCCGATTTTTTTCGGTCTGTGACTGTTCCACTAGCCTCCTAACATGCCCAGAACACCTCCCAACTAATTTTGGATTTAATCTAAACACATTTTATTTCAAGTTTTGAAAACTCAGAAAACTCACAATACAACCATGCATTCAAATAATATGCCCAGGACACTTCCCCGGGCTTCGACCACTCCCCAGAAGGCACTCACACTTGTATTCAAATTAACTAAAATACTTCATCCCACAACTCCCAATCTCTTTAAAGGGAAAAGAAACCAAACCCGATAAAAAACAAACAGCTACAGATGCATTAACAGCTTATAAAAAAGGGGGGGGGGGGGGGTGATGAGAGCATGCTCAAGGGTACACAAACAGCAAATAGCATGTTAGCAAGTCCAGCACAACAAAGACAAAGAAAACAACATGCAGACATTACATGCACTTTCATCCACAGACTGGTCCTTCAAGCAGGCATACTAACATCCGAAGAAGGGAATGAGGAGGGGGGGTTTACAGGGATACAATGGATGAAGGGAACTGGGGAACATGCTCCCTTTTCGGCGCGAGCAACACACGCATCTACCTCTTCCTTACTTGGTGGTCTTCATCAGAGGGAGGTGAAAAGAAAGAAAAAAAAAACATGGCAAGCTTTGCAGTGGTCCTATACCACCGAATAAGACCGGCTTACGAAAAAAACATGCATACTCATATATGTATAACCCAATGTAACAGGGATGTTTACCTGGTGGTTCTTGAGTTCTGGAGCAGAGTGGGGGAGCCTCCTCGAAGGCGGACAGCAGCTGGAGCCTCCTCTTTACCGCACCGACAGTAGCAAGCCTCCATTGGTTTAGGTTGAGCAAAAACCTTTCGAACCCTCCCAAAAATCCCAACACTTAGCTTTTTTTCGAAAAAATCTTCCAACCCTCTGCGCGAAAAGTCGCGTGACTTATATAAGGGAAAACCAAAGGGGCGCCCACTTGCTTGCCACCTCGGCTCGAGCGACCGCATGATGAGAAATCATTAAATGCGGCCGCTCGTTTGTCTAAAGAATCGGGAAATCAAGATTTAGTCCCTGGTAATTTTCAATTCAATCCGATATTCTCGGATTTTTACGGATTTAGTCCCTGGGATATTTCGTATGTTTGGATATTTACGGATTTGATCCCCGAGATATTTTCCTGCGCAACTCGCTACGTGTGCAGCTTTTTGCCACGTGCGCAGATTGCCGGTTTTGCTGCTCGGGAATTTCGTCAGCTCATATTTTCTTCACCCGGGCTCCGATCTGGGTAAACTCAGTTGCGTTAGAATTGTATCGGCCCCCTCTATCCGATGACCTAGGGGTAGGCCTCCGGATCGGATTTTAGCAGAAAGTCAACTTTTGGCTCTGCTCAAGTTTGACCGCCCGCAGAACCTTCATCCGGACCCCGATTCCTGCAAACTCAGTTGTGTTGGAACCGTATCGAGATTCTATATCCAATGACCTAGGGGTAGGCCTCTGGATCGGATTTTAGCAGAAAGTCAACTTTTGGCTCTGCTCAGGTTTGACCGCTCGCAGATCCTTCATCCGGACCCCGATTCCTGCAAACTCAGTTGCGTTGGAACCGTGTCGAGATTCTCTATCCAATGATATAAAGCAAGGTCTCTGGATCAGATTTTAGCAGAAAGTCAACTTTGGCTCTGCTCAGGTTTGACCGCCCGCAGATCCTTCATCCGGACCCCGATTCCTGCAAACTCAGTTGCGTTGGAACCGTGTCGAGATTCTCTATCTATTGACCTAGGGGTAGGCCTCTGGATCGGATTTTAGCAGAAAGTCAACTTTTGGCTCTGCTCAGGTTTGACCGCCCGCAGATCCTTCATCCGGACCTCGATTCCTGCAAACTCAGTTGCGTTGGAACCGTGTCAAGATTCTCTATCCAATGACATAAAGCGAGGTGGCCAATTTTCACTTGATCAAAAAGTCAACTTTTCACCCCTTAGGGTTTGATTTTTTGTCCAGGGTTTGCATTTTTTGGTTTTTTCGGGGAGCGCAAAAATGAGGTGCTTACAAGCCCCATGGAGGCTGGTGTAAGTGGCCCTAAAAGCTTCTCATATCCAGAAGGAATCATAATCCCTTGGATCGCTCTAAACTGCTGAAGAACCCTCAAAGGAAGATAGAGAATAGCAAATTTCAAGCCTGCTAGGATCAGAAAGTTTTTATCTCTAAAGCTGATCACTGTCTCTGGAGTGGGCTGATAAGTGCCAGGCCATCTCACTTGATCATCCTGGAAAGTACCCAAGAAAGTGAACCATCCTTGCTTGCCACCTTGGATGTTAGGACATTCCCTATTGCTCATCAAAACAGGGACTTTCAATCTTGGAAAGAAGCGGCGAGTTATTTATTCAACCTGGCTAAGGTGGTCAAGCAACCAAAGCTGCAGAAAAGGGGTATTTCAAGTTATTTCCAAAAAGAAAAAAAAAGAGAAAGAAAAAAGAACAAAAAAAAAAAGAAAGAAAAAGAAAAAAAAAAGAGAAAGAAAAAGAAAAAAAAAGGAAAAGAAAAAAAAAAGAGAAGAAGAAGAAGAAAGGAGAAAAAAAAAGAAGAAGAAAAAAAATATATGTATATTTTTACCTGTAGGATAGGGGCGCAGGCAAGGAAGCGCTTCTTCTTCCTGAAATAGCAGTCAGTAAGGGCCTGGTATATCTCTGCTAGGATCATAGGGGCCAATCTCTCACATTCCCTAACATGGCAGATGACTGAGATGAGAGCCAAATCAACCTGGTCATCACCCCGTGGAAAAAGCAGCTGATTGACCACTACCAGGGTCAATGCATTAAACCTAGCGTCCTTGTCTTCACTCCTCAGAAGTTTTTCAGTCAAAAAGGTCTTGGACAAGGTCAATAGTGCATCAGAATTTCCTAGGTCATTCTTCCCTATACCCAAGAAAGTGGAAGCCTCTTTTTTATAACTAAGCTTTAGGGGTGGGTTCACAACTTTTTCAGAAAATCTTAGGCCAAGGATGGTTTCAGTTTCTTCTATGGTGGGAGTCATCTCTTTGTCATCAAAACGGAAGAGATTCAGCTCAGGTACCCAGTGGCCAATCAAAGCTTCAATGATTTCCCACTTAAAGGGAATTTTAGGGAGGTGTAGGATGTGCCCTAAGTGGATGGAATCCCAACGAATCTCCTCATCAAGGGTCATGGAGTTAACCCATCTATCATAAAAGGAATCCACAATATTGTACCTGGTAAGATTAGGAGGTTTTGATCTAACAGGTTGTCTTTCAGGAGGAGATTCAACGGCAGGAGAAAGCGGCGTAGGGGAAGCCATGGAAGCGCCAAAGAAGCCAAGGAAAGCGAGAAAAGACGTGCTCAGGGAGTTTTTCAATTAATAAAAGTGTCACAATGACGTTCCCTATGAGTTTATATAGAAAAAATCGTAAGGCAGTAAATTCCGTAATTATACTACGGGCAAAGCTCGCCCGTATAAGAACTACGGACACCCTTGACCGTGAAAAGTTCACGGGCAGAGTGCGCCCGTGGTAACTTTACGGGCACGGCTTACCCGTAGATTAAATACGGCTCCTTCGAAAAAATGCAAAAAAGTGGGAAATTTTAATTTCTTTTGTTTCCCTAGGCTTCACCTGTCCCTGTTTTAACATTCATCAGGTAATAAATACTGAAAATAAAGAAGAAAAGAACACAAATGGGAATAAATCAAACTTCTTATATATATATGAATGTTTACATCACTTTTGCCAAAAAAATACAAATGTACATGGAATAATCCTAATCTACTATCTACACAGGTCCATCCCTACGGCCACGACCTCGTCCTCTGCCTCGATCACGGCCTGAAGATCGCCTGCGCTCAAAGACATGCCGCACAACATTGCGGGCTGTGCTACGCGTCATCCTGCTCAAAACAGACTGAATATCATGCCACATATATAAAGGCACAAGGCCAGCAGTGGGATGATCAGGAGGGACGTACCCTGAAGTATCTACATCAGAATCAGTACGGGAAGAATCCGCTGACGTATCAACAGCAGCATGCGTCGCCTCGGCATCCTCCATAGCAGGACTAGCAGGAGCAAAGGTCCCAGGTACATCAGCATCAGGACCGGGCTCTACAGGATCAGCTGTAGCCTCCTCCATCACCACAGTCTCCACAGTAGGCTCTACCACAGCAGCGTCCATAGCCGACTCCATATCTACATCCGCAGATGCCACAGGAGCAGTCTCAGCTACTGGGGCAGACTTTGGCACCTCCTCAGCAGCAGGTACAATATCAGCCTCGACCTCGGGCTCTGCTGCAGGAACCTCTACTGGACTGGGAGAAGTCACGAACTCCACCCGTGCCACAGAAAATACCTCATCCCGGAAATGCATGGGCACGGGTGAAGCAGGTGAAGAAGGGTCGGCTGTGTCCTCCTGAAACTAAGAAAAGGAATTTCAGTCAGAACAAGACAAATTAATGCAAAAGCAGGAATGGAAATAAAAGAAGAAATTAACTTGAGTATAAGATGGACCCGCCTGGTCCTGTGCATCAGATGGACCTTCCTGGCCCTGGGCTCTGGCTAGCTGACCCCGGAGGTCTGAAATGGTGATATAGAGGGCATCCCGCTCGGCGATCGCAGCATCTCGCTGGCGCTCTAGATCAGCATAGCGAGACCGGATCTCTGCCAACTGAGCCTCCTGAAATAGAAAAGAAAAAAAAAAAGAGTCAGAAAAATGCTAAGTGCAGATGAAATGAAAATAGAAAGGTGAAAAGGAAGAAGGCATACCGTAGTGTCGTAGGCCCTAATCACTACCCCTCCTATCTCCGTGACTCCACCACGGACAGGCATGGGTGGCATGAGGCACCCAACAGAAGCTCGCCTGAACCAGGCATCATAGTCACCCTCCTCCAATAATGTCTCTGCCTCAGTCCAATCTAGGAACTGGGCAGGATCAACAGGCATAGGAGGATAGGAAGGAGTAGTATCTGGCGGGATGGAAGGAATCCGTGGCTCTCCCACATGCTGAAAGAAGAAGCGCTCGCCGCAGTACCAGACGCTGCCCAGCTGACCAATAAAGAACTGGTATCTCTGTCGTCTCTGGTCAGGGACAAATGCATCATCTCTGGCTGTTTGCAGGGCCAGCACCTCATGAATGTCCTCCATCCTGGGGACAAATAGCTGAAAAATAGAACAGGACATCAGATATGTGATCCAGGAAGAAAAGAAAAGAAGAAAGTAGAGAAATTAAAGGAGATTACCTCAGACCGGTACAACCTGTCCAAGTGGGCCCGGGCGGACCTGGGACGACTCTTTTCAGAGTCGTGCTCTACATGACACCATCTACGTGCCATGGGATACGTCTCCTCAGGCATCGTAGAGGTAGGGCGGAAATAGGGTATATAAACCATAGCAAAAAACTGCAAAAATAAGAAAAGAGTTAGAGGAATAGAAAAGGAGAGATAAGAAAAATAGAAAGAGAAAGAAAGAGAAAGAAAGAGAAAGGAAATAGACATTTCACCTGCAGAAAGGGCCAGAAGAATTGGCACCCAACTCCAGCCCCTCTGGAAGTAGAGAGGCCGCTCACTGATCGGCGAAGGCCGGCCAAAATAGTACCAAAAATGAGCAGGCCCCAGGCGTACCTCCTCGCCCGCTGAAGATCTCCCAGTAAGCTCAAGAAGTGAGGACTAACTGAAGTCGTGTCCTCCGGGAAGAAGCAAGATCCCATCATATATAGAAAAAGAAACCGGAAGGCAAATGGGAAAACATGGTCACTGGCAGCAAGCTGGCCAAACTGCCTCCTCCTGAAAGTCTCTCTCAACCATGTCAGAGACAATCTCGCTCTCCCCCGATCCCATGCCTCAGGAGACAGCACAAGATATCCAAGATAACCAGCAATCTCATCAGCCTCTGGCATCGCCATCTCAGGAATAATATCACCGATCATCCTAATCCCGGTAATAAGCGTGAAATCAGAAGGCCGGATCCCAATCTCAATATCTGGGAAGTGGAAGCTCAATGTCTCTGGGAAAAACCTCTCCAACAATGCGGCAATGAGGGCTCGATCCAGGCGTACGTCCGGAATAGTAATAAACATGCCAAAACCATACAAGCCTAGCTCCCGACGGTAGGCCAAACTGCAAGCTCCCAAAAATCTAGTGAAGCTGGCCCAGCTCCCTCTATAGTGGGACATCGGATACTCCAAAGGGATATCCGCCCTAACGCACGCTGAGGGATGAGTCCTCAAGCCATGCAAAAGATCGGTATCCCTAATCTGGGCAGCCACCTCCTCAGGGATCTCAACCCTGGTCCTGGCCTCATCTCTGCCACGGCCCCCTCTGCGGCGTCCCCTACGGCCCTCATCATGGCCCACATCTCTGCCTCCAGCTCGACGACTGCTACGGCTCCTATCTCTGCCCGAAGCCTCAACAGCAGGCTAAAAGAAAATAATTAAAGGGAGGAAAGAATCAAGAAGATGTATTTTGGGAAAGGATATGAAATTTCAGAAAGGTTAGAATATACCTCTGGGGTCGCCTCACGCGAATCCCCAGAAGGAAGATCCGGGACATCAGAATCTGAATCCCTCTTAGCCCTCGAAGACGAGGCCACATCAGCAGGATCTCGCCTAACCCTCGAAGAGGAAGGCTCATCTGCAGGATCCTGGGAACCTGATCGAAGACGGGCCATCTACGGTTCAAACCAGGGAGTTGGTTAATTATTCTTGTTAAAATTTTTAATTGATTAATCTTTATTTTAACCAAGTTTAATTGATTAGCAGGAAAGAAGGCACTTCAGAAATTCCCAATCAAATCAGAAGACAATTGAAGGAGTTTAACTTTCTGTTTGGAAATTTTAGTGTGATATTTACTTATCTTTATCTCAATCAGGAAAATATATAAAAATTATAGGAAGTTTTAGGTTTCTTGTATATTCTCTTTATATGAAAAAAAAATGTGGATAAAGAGGTTAAGGACTGATTTTAATTTTCTCTTTTGTTTTCAGGACGTAAATTCAAGCCTATTTGAGTGGGGATCGTGGTAACATCAATACTCATTAAGTTTAGGCTTATTCAGTTATAGATTCAGAAATCTATCATGGTTGTCAGTTGGATTAAGGATCGGCTTGATGGAGTCAGAATCATTGGCCTAGCAGCTCCTAAAGTATAGATCCAAGTAAGTCAAAATCAAGTTTCTAAAGATGCATGGGTGAGCAATTGGCCAAAGTAAAGTTTCAAGCAATAGCCCGGAAGTTGGACTTGATCATACAAAAGTCTGCTATCATGCAAAATACAGCATCAATAAAAACATGATTGCTCCATATCAGTATTTCATGGTAAGGCAGCACAACAGTCCTAAACACTGAAGAATGCAGAAAATTGAACATGAATTGAGCATTTGCAGAGGACAAACCAGAAAAACCAGTATATATTCAGAGTCAAAGAATCATTCAGTGTTATGTAACAGAAAAAAAGTTTGAGAAATTGTTCACCAAGGAACCCCGGATCAAAATTGATAGCCTGGGAATATGTATTGGCCAAACAGAAAAACCAAAGGAAACAGGTTAAGCAAAGATTCATTTCTGGTTGCAGATACAGATTTCCAGATACTAAATGAAGAATTGGGGATTATTTTCAAACCACAAACAGCAAGTCAAAGTTTGTACATAAACCATATTCATCCAGATTATATCAATGTTTTGTATGAACTAAGGTTCGGTCACTTACCTGTTTCGATCGAAATAGGAAATGTTGTTAAACCTCAAGGGATGATTACAGTCGATTGAGAGAAGAGGAAGCACTCCAATGACTTGGTCACAGCCACGGCAATGCTCAATCCAGGAACAGTCGCTGGAGATAGGAAGGCTCGTCGGAAAAATAGTAATCACCGGAGATGATAGGAGTTGCCGGAATGAACAGTGGTCGTCGGAAATAGAAGATGAGTCACGGCTGAGGAAGAAGAGGACCGGAGAAGAGAATACGGGCAAGAGAAGTTAGGGCAAATGCAAGCAATGAAGGAAAGGTCGCGGTCGCGTTCGTGGTCTTAAGAAGAGAGCAAAATCCATAAAATCAGTACAGGCATCAGACGCCCGTGAAAGCACTACGGTCCCGGTCACCCGTGAACCCTCTACGGGCAGGATCTGTCCGTAAGCCAAATACGGGCGAAGCCAAAAATTGCGTATTTTATCATTTTCTCCACATTTTTAAGAGATTAATGTACATATTAGTTGTAAGTTGCAAGGATTGCCACCTTACCCACTTTTGTTTAAAAATTTTGTCTCAAATCTCACTTCATAGCCCACAAGTGCTCAGTGAGAGGAGAGAGGAGGATTTGGCCCTTAAGCTGAGGGATTTCTTAGCAAATCTTCCACAATCAATTCTTTTTTTCAAAAATCATCCCTTTAATCCTTGCAAAGTGCAATTGATTATACAAAAATCTCAGAAAGTGCAATTGGTGGGTCTTTTTGCTCTCTGCTTGTAATTGGTTCCAATTACCAGCAAAGAGGGGGCAGCTGTAGACACCACAAATTGCACTACAAAATGAGAAAGTAATAAAAACATGTAATTAGAACTTAAAACAGGTCAAAAAAGCATAAAAATTGAATAAACAGGCTTAGCTCGTATTTCCTTCACGGGCCCATCGCGCCCGAAAATTATATACGGTCAGGCGCGCCCGTAGTAACAATACGGTTTCCGTTGGACCGTAAATCATTTACGGTCACTAAAGACACGTGGGAGTTTTGTCCTTCTCTCGATTTCCGAGCTTTATCTTTAGTCCAATATATCTTTAAATGAGCGAATTAAGTATTTTATTCGCTGAAGCCACCTTGGTTGGCTATGGATGGGCATTATATCTGTATTTCACTCTATCTTAAAGACCAGGCCATATCCTTCTGGACCAGCCATACCCCTGGGTTTGCCTATAAATAGAGGGTCTCTCCTCAGGCTAAGGGCCACGAAATTTTGAAGAATCAAAAGCTCCAAGAGAAGGAAAGGAATCCCTGCTGCTCTGCCTGCTCAATCCAGGTAAGTCCCTTTTCCCTTTTATTTTCTATCTTTAATTCTAGATGAAATAGGATCATCTCTATTGCAGTAGAATAAGGCCATATCTGTTTTTGTATTCCTAAACTTGTCTCTAAGTACTTCAAGAGTCTCTCTAGCCGTAAAACGTGAAGAGAGAACTAGGGGAAAGGGGAACAGGTGGATCCCTAGAATAGAACCCCATATCTGTTTTTTCTAGAATAAGGCCTGTGATTGTGTTTGTGTAACCAAACTTGTCTCTAAGTACCTCAAGAGTCTCTCTAGCAGTAAAACGTGAAGAGAGAACTAGGGGAAAAGAGAACAGGTGGATCCGTAGGGTAGACCCTCATGTGCTCTAATCTGTGAGATGTGGCTGTTTTGAATATCTTGATCATGTTTTAATGCTTTTTATGATATATCTGAATGAATAACATGAATATATGATGTTTATAGCATGAGATCCCCACTTTTTACCAAAATTTGGATTTTTGCCACTTTTGCACCTACAGCACTGTTTTCGTGATTTTTGTGGTTTTAGGCTAAGATCCTAGGTCTGTCATGATCAAGATGATAGATCTGGATCCAGAAGCCTGAAAGTAAATTCTAGGGTTTCATGATATGGTTTTTAAATCGTTTTTCATTATTGAGAGAAGACCCTACGGTCTAAATTCTCCCCTTTTGGTGTTTTTCATCAACGTGGGTATTTTTGGTTTTGATTTTCAGATTTAATGTGAAATTTGGGCTTTATATATGTCCTGGACTATTCAAGTTAAATTTTGAAATATTTTATAAAAATCATATTTTTCCAGATTTCTAGAATTTTGACTTGAAGCCAGATTTTTGGATTTTTCACTTTAAATTGATTTTATATCAATTTTATTTTAATCATGAAACCCTAGGAATTGTATGATCATGTTTGATAGTTCTGGATCAATCAGACTATTCATATGAAAAAACCATATATTTTTCTTTTTTGATTTTGTGTGATTTTTATAGCAAGCTTTTTCCTTTATTTTAAACATGAACAATACCTGGCAACCACCTTGTGTGGATGAATAGGGGTGCCTAACACCTTCCCCTGTTCATAACTTAATCCCCTTTCCCATCTTTGGTTGTTTTTTTAGGAGGGATATTTTGCCCTAAAATTGCCTTTTGTGCTTATTTAATATTTTGGTGTCCATTCACACCTAAATTGAATGGTGGCGACTCTTTGTTTTATATAATCCCGCGTGATGATTGAGGAAATCATTAAATTGATTTTTTCCCATGTTTCACACTTATTGCACAAGAACTCACATACAAGCAATTAGAATTTGAAATAGAGTTGGCATGTACCACCCAAGCATACAACAATCATAAATCTGAACATGGGGATTGCCGCTAATCAACAAGTATAGGGCAAGCTCATCAACAACTGGTATTTGAAATAAGTCCCTATTGTCTATGAAGACCTCCCAAGGCAAACTAACTTATAAACGAAATGCATATGAATATTGAAACTACCCAATCAAATGAAATACCTCTCGACTATCTAGCTTAAACCTATGGATCCATACGCAGCTATGCCCACTAGACACACTCATGTGTTACATTAATACCAATTTATAAACATATAACGCCTAGTGGCATATAAGGTTTTCAAAGCTTAATCAATCCAAATCATTTGCTCAACATACCCAAAAGTAGTATAAAACCTTCCTGACCAATTTTGGAACTTAAAACACTTCCAAAACCATCTTTTACAAGCGTAGCATTCAACCAATTTGCATTAAAATCATTTAAAGATCCCAAAACACTCTTTATAACAAAAACAAGACCTATTTTAGTAGAATGTGCTCAAAATCTTTATTAAATTGAATTATAATATTTGGTTAATGAAAACATCTCACCAATATCTAAATCTTATTGGTACATGGGTTGGACTTGCACAAAAATCATTTTATAATTGAAAAGTATACAAAAATGTCAAAAACTGAAATCTGGGTTTGGGTGCTCGATCCACTGCTCGAACATCCTATCGGGCGTCCTAAGATTTCAAATTTTACAACTAGCACTTGAACCAATGCTCAATACGGCGCTTAAGCTCTAGGATTTTCTGGGTTTCATTCAATAAGCACTCAAAGTAGCGCTCGAATGCTATATCGAGTGTTCGACTACTTGTGCAAAATCATTCTCGGGTTTGAAAATTTTAAAAGAAATACAAAGGTGAGGCACTCGATCCATGTCAGGCGACCATATAGTATAACTAGGCACCTGAGTTGGCGCTCAGACAAATTCTCTAGTTCGTGAAATTTTGTGATTTTTCTAATTTTTCGAAATATAAATTGCAAATCACTAATCTAACTTCCCAAATCACTTTTAACCCATCTAATATCATCTTCCTAACCTACTAAATCATCTTCAACAAAATCTAATCAAGTCTTTCATCAAATCAATAGATTTTATCAAAATCATTTGAGTAAAACATGAAATCAAATATATTGTAAACAATATGCTCTAACACTGTATTCCTCCATACTGAATCATCAAACATGAATGAAAATACCATTATTATCATCCCAAGTAATACATGAAGCTCAACCAAATGACTAATCTAGAAATCATGCAAAGTTGTGATAAAAAAAAATGTGCTACTTACCTCTTTCGACCAAGAACACAACCAAGCCTTCTCCTCCTTTTTTGAAACCACACAATCAAGTTCTTTCTTCTAGAAACTAATTCATATCTTCAAGAGCAATCCCTATGTGAAATCCCAAAATTTCAAATTTAATCTCCTCATTATTTTAAATCAATTATGCATCCTGATTGATGAAAAGTTCCCCAAACTTTAGATTATAATTAATCTCCCAATTTATTCTCGAATAAAATCATTAATTCTCCAACTTTTCTTATTTAATTCTTTTTATTTATTTTTTTGGAAAATTTGTGATTTCACACCCAAGGCTTAGACGAATTGGGTTTCTCCTCTTTCTTCAGTCGTCAAACACAAAAGAGAAACTTTAGGAATTCTCCAAACCCAATCACACGCCCATAAGTTATAAGAAACTTCCCAAAAATATTAAACTCTTTTACGGGAATATTCTAACCATGCATGCATGCCTAACTCTCCATATTAGTTTCTAATTCTTTTTATAAATTATGATCCCATGTTCCTCATGTATATAAATCTCCATGCAACCCACCTACACAATTTAAAATAGAAATCTTTAGATAACATTTACCTTTTATCTTAAAATCTGACCGTTGGATTTGCTTCAATTTCTAGATCTCCTTCTTCCACACGATCACCTATACAATTCCATATTTGGATTAGCTAAAATTTCCTTAAATAATCCAACATTAATTGTTTAATAAATCTGGAAAATTCGGGATTTTATATCCTACCCTCCTAAAAGAAAATTTCGTCATTCAAATTTACCTTGCAACTCTGGAAATAGTTGTGTACACTTCTTTTCCATCTCCGATTCAAATTCTCAAGTGGCCTCCTTTGCTATATGGTTTTGCCATAACACCTTCACTAGTGAAATCACGTTGGTATGAAGAACTTACTCAGGTCTATCTAAAATCTGAACTGGATACTTCTCAAATGTCAAGTCCTCATGCACTATTAGTGGCTCGTACTGTATGATACAACTAGGATCATGCACATACTGCCTTAACATTGATACATGGCATTATGAACTCCCTTAAATTGTACCAGTAATGCCAAATGATAAGCTACTGGACCTAGGGGTGTCAACGAGCTGGGTTCGGGACAAGTTTAGGTAGTCCCAGAACCAAAACCTATTGTGTGAGACGGTTCTGGGTATTATCAGTTCCAAGTTTGGGAATGTGATCAATTGTCCCAGAACCAAATCTGCTTACGCTCGGGTTTTTGCTAATACCTGACCCGTCGAATACCTGATTTCAAAAAACCAAAGAGAAACAAAAATAAAATAAAATATAAAGAAGCTTTTTATATGAAAAAAAAATAATTATAACTTGAACAGTTATACAATTTTTCTAATGACTTCAAAAGTATATAAACAATCAAAAGTGGATTAGTTAGATTTTATTTCCTTTTTTAATCTTCTAAGAAATAGAAACAAAGTAAAATTTAGAAAGTTGAAGTTTGAATAATTTAATTATATTAGAAAAGTTGTTAAATACTTCTTTTATTGTCTATTGAAAATCTAATTAGCAATTTTTAAGTACAAACTAAAATGATGCTTCAATATTATTAAAAGTTGATTACCTGACTAATTATATATCGGGTAACCGATGGACAGACCCGCATAGACCCGATTATTAACAGTCTTACTTTTTGTAGGACCAAAACAAACCCTATTATAAATGGGTTTATATAGCTAGTCCCAAAACTTGTTAAATGGGGTTAGTCTTGTCGGGTTTACTAGGTATCGGGAACCCATTGACACCCATAACTGGATCCACTATGCCAATAATCTAAAATGGGCCTATGAACCTCAGAGATAGCTTTCCTTTCTTGCCAAATCTATTTATACCTCGGGATGGGGATATCTTCAAAAATACTTTATCACTAACCTCAAAGCTCAACTCATGCCTCATAGTGTTTGCATAACTCTTTTGGCGACTTTAAACCGTAAGCAACCTTTGCCTGATCAAATTTAATTTCTCCACACTATCTTGTACAATCTATGGTCCAAGGTACTGCCTCTCTCCAACTTCCTCCCAGCAAACAGATGATCTACAGGCTCTGCCGTACAATGCCTTATACGATGCCATTTGTACATTAGCTTGGTAAATGTTGTTATAAGCAAATTCCACTAACAGTAAATGCTTACTCCAGCTGCCACCACAATCCAAAACACAATACTTAAGCATATAGTACACTCAGACTGACCATCTATCTGAGGATGAGAACTCGTACTGAACTTCAACTTTGAACCCATGGTCTCTTGAAACGCTGTCCAAAATTGTAAAGTGAACCATGAATCCCTGTCAAACACTACGGAAACGAGCACCCTATGATGCCTCATAATCTCTTTGATATATAACTCTACCGAGGAATTCAATGGCTGTGATGCGTGAATAGGCTAGAAATGTGTCGATTTCATTAATCTGTCGACTATCACCCAGATGGCATCCTACCTCTTTGCTATCAATGGCAACCCATATACGAAATCCATAGTGATGTGTTCCCACTTCCACTCAAGAATGGGAAGAAGCTAAAGTAATCCAAGTGGCCTCTTGTGCTTAGCCTTAATCTACTGACATATCAGACACTTAGCCACAAACTCTGCATTGTCCTTCTTCATTCTTGACCACCAGTAGATAGCCTTAAGATTCTTATACATCTTCATACTGCCAGGGTGCACTACATATCTGGATCTATGTCCCTTTGTCATGATCACACCCTTAATCTCCTCATCATCTAGAACACAAATACGATCTCTAAAGCATAATAATCCATCCCTCTCAAAAAAGTCTGCAGCTGCATCAGATCCTCCTCTCATCAACCCCATGGTTGATACATCTATATCAACTGTGCATTAGTCAACTGCCTCTCCCGAATAAGTCTAATCTAATCAGGCTCAATTTGCACTTGTGCCACTCTAATCACACCATCCTATGGTAAACTAGACTCTCCATGCCAATCCCTGACTGAATCCACTAGACTGCATTGACTGGTCATGAATGATGCTAAGGTGGCAATTGGGTCCTATTTACGACTATTATCCTGCTGTGACCACTCAATTCTCGAATCTGAAGCACCAATTATTAATGATTATGTAATGACTCAGAACCAGGTCTGCCCATCCAAGGCACTCACCTGTCCCCAGTCATCATGGGTAGGTCTTTCGACCTAATGGAAATACGGATAGTTTAAAACTTTTCCTAATACAAGTGAAAATGATATGACAATTTATACATGTGCATATCAAAAGTATATATATAACAACAAGAAGTCCCGTGATGGACTTACAAAGTTAAATACATACTAATTGGGCTATTACAAAAGATAGGTATCTAATTACTCATCTCAGTTATAAGGTTTACAAGTCCAAAATGTAAAACTACCATAAACAGGAAAATAAAGCTCTAGGTAGAAGGGTAATAATCCTCCTCTCTGTATCCTAGTGCTTTCTCCTTTCCTTTATCCCCAATCCTGTTCTTCGCACCAGACGTCGACGGCTCTGAAAATAAAACCAATAAAACAACTTCTGAGATGAATGTTTCAGTAAGCAATACATGCATGCTCGAGAAAACGCAGTTTTTGCTAATATCATTAGGAATAAACCATGATATGCGAGTAGTTGAAATAATAGTTAAGTCATCGTTAATTCAATATAATACGAGTGGTGTAGTTCCGTGCTTACATGTACAAGTCAAACAATAAAGAGATATCACACATCAAGTCTTATCAAATTGTTATTTAGGTGATTTAATACATATTGCACATGACCCCATCTAACTCCACCGATTCCTCATGGTGGGTTAGGCATCCAACACTGATTCCCCTTAGTGTTAGGCATCCATACGCCAATTCCCCTTAGCATAGGGCATCCATGCTGATTCCCCGTAGCTATAGGCATCGGCCACCAATGTTCCTTGGTGCCGGGATGATACGAGGTGATACAAACAAACGATAGTAACTTGGTCATGGCATTAAACAAACACACCTACTTAAGATTTATGGATCCATAACTTAAGGTTGTTCATTATGCAATTGTCCTTTAATTCATTTCATATAACAACTCATGCCATTCGCACATGTACAATCTCAAGGGTAGCTTCATAGCCTTACCCATTTCAACTTGGGCCAATGCCCTTTTTACAACATCTCATGGAACCGAGCCACTACCCTCCATATAAATATAACAAGTAATGGGCCAATGCCCTTCATATCATGTTAATCAATTTGGGCCAATGCTCTTCATAGCATATCACATGCTATAACAATAACCAATAGCATCAAAACAGTTTCATGGTATTAAATCATGCACTTTTTCATACATTATTTGAACAAACTAAGCCCAACTCATTAGAAACATTTACAACCTTGCTTTGGCTTTGGTTTTCTACTTCCAAGGATCATTTGGAAGGTGTTCCAAGTGGTAAAATTAAAATACACCATTCCTATAGAAATCTAGAACCAAAAATCTTTATGAAACCTAGTTCAATAGAACGTACCTGAACTCTTGGTTAAATGGAATTTTGAGGTAATTCTAGTGGGAACACTTCCTAGATACCTAAATCCTATTTGTACATGGGTTGGATTCAAATAAAAACAATCCATAGTTGGAAACACTCACAATTCCCAAAATACCTAAATCTGCTCAGGGCATTTGCAATCGCGCTCGAGCGCTGAGTTGGGCGCCTGGCTTAGCCAAAAATTCAACTCTCGGGTTCTGAGTTTAAAAAAAAAAAACACTGGTGGGGCGCTCGCGATAATGCTCGAGCGGCCATGCCTATGAACAGTAAATAAAATGGGCGCTCGACATAGCACTCGAGCCCTCTGTCAGGCGCCTTGGAAATTTCTAGGTAGCGAAAATCCCCAAATGCAAGATTTTTAGGGTTTTCTACATTCTAACACATTTTCTATGGTTTTTGTCTATTAAATCTCTCTAAGATGAGCTATTACCTACTATTCATCTTACCCTTAACACATGCATCTCCTATTTGTAAAAGAATCCCGAATATATGAAAACCCCCAAATCTTACATTTCTTTCAAAACAAGAAAACAAGAAGGGTTTTGGGTTGGAAGGGTGTTGCTTACCTGTAGCAAGCAAGCAAACACAACCTCTTGCTCCTATAGCAAGCCACGAACTGCTCCTCTTGAGCTTCCTTGAATGCTTCTTCACAATTCCTCAAACTTCACCAAACGAAATCCAAGTCTCTTAGCTCTCCTTCTTAGCAAGAGCTCTTCCCCAAGTTTCTTAACAAAGGAAGAGAATAAAATAAAGGGAAAAGAATGGATACAAGAGAGTGGAGAAGAGAAATGGAGAGAAGAGGGTTTGCCTTTTTGGGGTTATACGTATGGAACAACCCCTCTTTGATACTTAGCAAATTTTTCTCCCCAAAAGCTTTAAGGTAAGTTTCCAAGTTTGCCCTTCTCCGATGAAATACACTTATTTACCATCTTGCCATTCTCCTTCTACTTCACACATTTGACAAATCCTTGACTTAGCCACTTGAGTGGCTTCCAAGGGTCAAGCTTGGGCTTCTTCCACTTCACATTCACAATAAAATACAAAATTTTAGGATTTGCTAAATACCTCTTACTGAATCACTTAAGCAATTGATCTTAGAATCTGGGGTCTCACAGATTATCTCTCATTGATTTGATCAACAATTTAAAGAACTGTAAAGAGAAAACCATCTTATGAAATAGACTGTGCATGCTTCCGCTATGCACATAGAGAGAAAACAGACTTATGAGATAGATTGTGCATGGTTCCGCTATGCACAGTTGAACTCTATGATCTAATACCCTTCTCAGCATTTCAATTTCTCCATTTCATCTCTGAATTATCTTTTCTGATTTGTAAGTATTAAGAGAGCAAAGCAATTAAGCCTTAAAGGACAAGCTAGCAATGACAACCTTGGTTTGGTTTATCAGAAAATTTCAATAAAAATAGAGCAACCATTTGGTCTATGAATTCGTTAACACTCGACATTTCGACCTTTCATTACTTTCACCGAACCACCAAACTATCATGCTACAATACCCAGGAACTGGAATGAAATAGAGGATAGCATGATTAAACATGTGTGTCGTGTTATATGACTGTGCAAGCATGAAACAGTGGCTATCTTTGCTATTTTTACATGAATTATTTTTGAAAATAATCTCTAAATCAACTCAAAAACTCATAGACAATCATGCAAGCATGCTTTAATAAATTTGAAAAAAGAGATGACACATTTGTTTACAGCATGTAAAACTGGGAAATACCTGTTGTTTCTACTGTTGAACCGGATGCAAAACCCAGGTGCTTGGACAGCAATCTCCTTCCTCTAAAATGCTTGAGCCTTCTCCAAGGTTTCTCTTTATATCCTTGATACTTTTTCTTTAGCAGACGTCCTCTTCTATGGGCGCCACGTCTTTTTCTTCCAAAAATTCTCTCTTAGACACCAACTACTCTTAACAACGTTTCTCCCTTTTACTTAGACCTGTCCCCTTCCTCCCTTGGACGTCCTTCCTTCTTAGCTTTAAGCAACCACCCCACCAATTTTTAGGCTAAGTGTTACTTTTCATCAGGTCCCTAAAAGGAACCTCCCTTTCCAACACTCCTAAGTGAGTCCCAAGAGAGTGTCCCAAGAGTTGCTTTACTTAAGCAACTACCAACCCTATTCTTAACCTCCTTATTCCTCTTCTTCCAATTCCCCAAAGAAGCCCCTCTTTCCAATACCTTTAAAAGAGGTCCCAAGGTAGTTGACCGAGACTCCCCGTTTTGGAGAGTCTCCCCAACTCGATCTCCAATATTTCTCGTTTATTTATTGCCTTCTTCATTTTTTTTTAATATGGATTTAAAATCTTAGAGTTATCATCTTGCTTAAACTAACGTGCACACTTGACCACATGGCAGTACACATGGTACACATATGACCGCCATGTGGCACCCACTTGGTTTAACAACCAATTTTCCTAAAAATCCCCAAAGTGACCTTCACCTTCTTTGAAATTCTCCTCCTGTTCAACGAACAAGGCTTTCAAATTTTAGTACAAAAATGGCCACGTGGCAGAATTCGTGGCGCAGACGTGGCTGCCATGTGGAGCCCACTAAGTTTGACCTTTAGTTTCTGAAAAATTCCCAAAATTAATTACCTCTTGGTTCTTTTAATCATAACTTGCCTGTTTCAGTTTTGATTTGAGCGCAATTTTGTTCATTGGAATTTGCTAATAATTCTCCATATCATGGGCTTATTATTTCATAAATATGAGGACCCTATTCCAACCTTGGTTTGCATGCTTATCCATGTGCCGGTTCAAGGCTTCACATCCTAGGCTATTCTATGGTGCAAAAATGGGGTGCTAACATGTACAAAGCAAAATATAGAAGAATCACAAGTAAGTCACGACATAATTTTAGTTATAATCCATGTGACTTTGCTAATATGGCATAAAGACTGAATGTTTTGAGATTGTAGACACCCCAAATTGCACTACAAAATGAGAAAATAATGAAAACATTAATTGGAATTTAAAGCAGGCCAAAAATGCATGAAAATCAATAATTAAAGCCTGGACCATATTGTATCTACGGGCTAAGCACGCCTGAATTTTATATATGGGCACGCGGCACCCGTAATACATATACGAACACCATTGGACCGTAAATCATTTACGGGCACTTTAGACTCGTGCAAGTTTTGTTCTTCTCTCGATTTCTGAGCCTTATCTTTAGTTCAATATCCCTTTAAATGAGCGAATTATATATTTTATTCGTGCGAAATATCTTTGAGGATAAAGGATGGGCATGATCTTGTGTTTAACTCAAACTGAAACTCTATCTTGCCAAACCTTAGACCAACCATACCCCTGTGTTTGCCTATAAATAGAGGGCCTTTCCTCAAGCAAAATGCCACGAAAATTTGAAGTCCAAGGAACTCCAAGAGAAGAGAGGAATCGCTGCTGCTTTGCTTGCTCAATCCAAGTAAGTCCCTTTTCCCTTTTATTTTCTGTCTTCAATTCTAGATGTAATAGGATCTTCTCTATTGCTGTAGAATAAGCACATCTTTTATTCTGTATTCCTAAACTTGTCTCTGAGTACCTCAAGAGTCTCTCTAGCCATAAAACGTGAAGAGAGAGCTAGGGGAAAAGAGAACAGGTGGATCCCTAGAATAGAACCCCATATCTGTTTTTCTCTTTTTTTTTATAGAATAAAGCCTTTGATTGTGTTTGTGTACCCAAACCTCTCTCTAAGTACCTCAAGAATCCTCTCTAGTCGTAAAACGTGAAGAGAGAGCTAGGGGAAAAGAGAACAGGTGGATCCGAAGGGTAGACCTCCATGTGCTCTAATCTGTGAGATGTGGCTGCTTTAAATATCCTGATCATGTTTTAATCATTTTTATGATGAATCTGAATGAATAACATGAATCCATGATGTTTATAGCATGAGATCCCTACTTTTTTATAAAATTTGGATTTTTCACATATTTGCACCTATAGCACTGTTTTCGTGATTTTTGTGGTTTTAGGCTAAGATCTTGGATTTATCATGATCAATATGATAGATCTAGATCCAAAAGCCTGAAAGTAAATTCTAGGGTTTCATGATGTGGTTTTTGAATCGTTTTTCATTATTGAGAGAAAACCCTACGGTCTAAGTTCTCCCCTTTTGATGTCCTTCATCAACGTGGGTATTTTTGGTTTTGATTTTCAGATTTAATGTGAAATTTGGGCTATACCTATGTCCTGGATTATTCAAGTTCAATTTTGAAATATTTAATAAAAATCATATTTTTCTAGATTTCTAGAATTTGACTTGAAGCCAGATTTTTGGATTTTTCACTTTAAATTGATTTTATTTGATTTCATCTCAATTTTATTTTGATCATGAAACCCTAGGAATGGTATGATCATATTTGAAAGTTCTGGATCAATCAGGCTATTCGTATGAAAAAACCATATATTTTTGTCCTCTTTGTGATTTTTTGTGATTTTTATAGCAAGCCTTTTTTCCTTTATTTTAACATGAACAATACCTGGCAACCACCTTGTGTAGATGAATAGGGGTGCCTAATACCTTCTCCTGTTCATAACCTAATCCCCTTACCCATCTCTGGTTGTTTTTTTAGGAGGGTTATTTTTACCCTAAAATTGCCTTTTGTGCTTATTTAATATTTTGGTGCCCATTCACACCTAAATTGAATGGTGGCGACTCTTTGTTTAATTTAATCTTGCGTGATGATAGAGGAAGTCATTGGATTTTGATTTTTTCCCATGTCTCACAACTGGCGACTCCGCTGGGGACTTGAGGATTTGAGCCTTTTGGTGTTTGTTCATGTTTTGATTTTTTTGATTTGCTTGCTATTTTGTGTTCTTAAGCATGTTGAGTATATTTTAAATCTAAATTATTGCTTAAGAATTCATGGGGGTAGAAACATGCTTAATTTTGATTTATAGGATTGTTTCTACAAACATGCGTAGGGGAGGTTCGTTTTGCTGAACCATGTTTATTTCTTGCTATATTTTTATGATAGCATGTTTTAATTTTCAGCATGATCCCCATGATGATTTTTGGTGTATAATATGATCAGATGCTTGCATGATTGGATGATTTTTATGAGCATGTTATAGGTGCTATAGGATTGTTTTGTGTATTTGTTTACTTTAAATATGCTTTCATATTATGCCTTAGTTTGTTTATGCATGGCTACGAAAAGAGTGGCAAGGGTTTGGGACGTTGTGAATGCACCCTATTTTTACAATGCACTGTGCACATTTTATTTTTTTACACAGCCTACCCTTAACCTATAGGAAGTTGAATCCGAATGTGTGTAGCTTGGCGCAACGAGGTCGATACTTCGAAAAGTGAAAGTGAAAACATTCACCTTAGAACTTTGAGCTAATGATGTGATGATAACGTGGATCTGTGATTCTGGTCATCACTAGGCTTAAGTGCTAAGTTGCCATTAAGCCAAAATCCAAAACCCCTACGCTTGAAGGTGGAGTTACACGTTTTTGGCTAAAGTACACAATTACGTGGGGATATGGGCTTGTAATTGTGGGAAGGCCGTTTGCATGGCTTACAAACCAGAGCATAATGCGGATGTCATATTATGAGACATGGGAAAAAATCAATTTAATGATTTCTTCAATCATCACACGGGATTAAATAAAACAAAGAGTCGCCACCATTCAATTTAGGTGTGAATGGACACCAAAATATCAAATAAGTACAAAAGGCAATTTTTAGGGCAAAATATCCTCCTAAAAAAACAACCAGAGATGGGAAAGGGGATTAAGTTATGAACAGGGGAAGGTGTTAGGCACCCCTATTCATCCACACAAGGTGGTTGCCAGGTATTGTTCATGTTAAATTAAAGGAAAAAAGCTTGCTATAAAATCCATGAAAAATCACAAAAAAGACAAAAATTGTATGGTTTTTTCATATGAATAGCCTGATTGATCCAGAACTTTCAAATATGATCATACCATTCCTAGGGTTTCATGATCAAAATAAAATTGAGATGAAATCCAATAAAATCAATTCAAAGTGAAAAATCCAAAAATCTGGCTTCAAGTCAAAATTCTAGAAATCTAGAAAAATATGATTTTTATAAAATATTTCAAAATTGAACTTGAATAGTCTAGGACATAGATAAAGCCCAAATTTCACATTAAATCTGAAAATCAAAACAAAAAATACCTACGTTGATGAAAAACACCAAAAGGGGAGAACTAAGACCGTAGGGTCTTCTCTCAATAATGAAAAACAATTTAAAAACCATATCATGAAACCCTAGAATTTACTTTCAGGCTTTTGGATTCAGATCTACCATATTGATCATGATAAATCCAGGATCCTAGCCTAAAATCACAAAAATCACGAAAACAGTGCTGTAGGTGCAAAAGTGGCAAAAATCCAAATTTTGGCAAAAAGTGGGGATCTCATGCTATAAACATCATAGATTCATGTTATTCATTCAGATATATCATAAAAAGCATTAAAACATGATCAGGATATTTAAAACAGCCACATCTCACAAATTAGAGCACATGGGGGTCTACCCTACGGATCCATTTGTTCTCTTTTCCCCTAGTTCTCTCTTCACGTTTTACAGCTAGAGAGACTCTTGAGGTACTTGGAGATAGGTTTGGTTACACAAACACAATCATAGGCCTTAAAAGAAAAAAACAGATATATGGTTCTATTCTAGGGATCCACCTGTTCCCCTTTCCCCTAGTTCTCTCTTCACGTTTTACGGCTAGAGAGACTCTTGAGGTACTTAGAAGCAGGTTTAGGAATACGAAATAGATATGGCCTTATTCTACAGCAATAGAGATGATCCTATTACTTCTAGAATTGAAGACAGAAAAATAAAAAGGAATAGGGGACTTACCTGGATTGAGCAGGCAGAGCAGCAGGGATTCCTTTCCTTCTCTTGGAGTTTTTGATTCTTCAAAATTTCGTGGCCCTTAGCTAGAGGAGAGAGCCTCTATTTATAGACACACCCAGGGGCGAGGCTGGTCCAGAAGGATATGGCCTGGTCTTTAAGATAGAGTGAAATACAGAGATAATGCCCATCCATAGCCAACCAAGGTGGCTTCAGCGAATAAAATACTTAATTCGCTCATTTAAAGATATATTGGACTTCAAATAAAGCTCGGAAATCGAGAGAAGGACAAAACTCGCACGTGTCCTTAGTGACCGTGAATGCACTACGGTCCAATGGGGACCGTATAGTTTTCACGGGCGCGCCTGACCGTAGAGAGATCTCGGGCGCGACAGGCCCGTGAATAGAATACGGGCAAAGCCTGTTTATTCAATTTTTATGCATTTTTGACCTGTTTTAAGCTCTATTTACATGTTTTTATTATTTTCTCATTTTGTAGTGCAATTTGGGGTGTCTACAGCTGCCCCCTCTTTGCTGGTAATTGGAACCAATTACAAGCAGAGAGCAAAAAAACCCACCAATTGCACTTTCTGAGATTTTTTGTCTAATCAATTGCACTTTGCAAGGATTAAATGGATGATTTTTGAAAAAGATTTGATTGTGGAAGATTTGCTAAGAAGTCCCTTAGCTTAAGGGCCAAATCCTCCTCTCTTCTCTCACTGAGCACTTGTGGGCTATGAAGTGAGATTTGAGACAAAATTTTTAAACAAAAGTGGGTAAGGTGGCAATCCTTGCAACTTACAACTAATATAAACATTAATCTCTTAAAAAAATGTGGAGAAAATGATAAAATACGCAATTTTTGGCTTCGCCCGTATTTTGCTTACGGACAGCGGCTTTTTCCTTTTCTGCTCGCATTTGGCCCTAATTTCTCTGTGACCGCACTCTCTTCTCCGGACGTCTTTCTTCTTCTTCAACAATCCTCCGACGATCACTGTTCTCCGGCGACTCTCCTATTTCCGGCGACGTTTGCTATTTCCGGTGGTGACCTTGACCATTTGTTGGACTTCCCCATTTCAGACGACTACTGTTTCCTCTATTGAACCCAACGACGACCAATTTCTCCGGCGAGTCCTCTTCATTTTCAAGCTACTGTCGAGCCTCCTCATTGCTGTTTCGATCATCCATTGTGGGTTAGCTTGAAGTTTCCATTTTTTCCTTCGCTGATTTCTCCTTTCGACATAAACAGGTATGCCAAAAAGTCTTTTCCTTTTTCTTGTATTCCTTATCAGATTGTAACCATGACTATCTCTTGCAATTTCTCTGAGAATTCGAATATGATCAACTGTTTATTGCTTTGGACACTCCATGATTTTTTTGCTTTGTATTGGTTCTCATGTTTGACCAAAACTAATTCTATCTGTTTGTTTGGCCGAGACTTGTTCATTTCCTTGAAGTAGGAAACTGTCCCATGTTATTTTCTGTTTTGACCAACAAAATATTAGCTCTGAATTTCTGTATCTGACTATTGTCCAGCATTGTACCAAGCATATGACTTGTGACAGCTCCATGATTTGCTCTTAAATTTTCTATTTGCCTGTGTGAACCTTGATTTTATTCTGCCTTTGCCCAATATGCCATCTGACCTTATAGTGTTGATCTGTTGATTTCATGCTTTGCCTGGTTGGTCTTGGGACTTGAGATGCTATTGTTTTCTCTGTTTTGAGCAGATTATTTCCCATAGAACCCTTGCTGATGTTGAACACTCTACCCTTGATTTTCAAGTAGGCATGACCTTCCATCCTGAAACCAAATAAATTTAAATGGCTAGGTCTTTTTAAAAAATTCCAAAAGAGGAAATTAAGATCTTAACACCTTAATACACATGTATTTTTCTTTTTCTTATAAGGATAATATACAGGAAGCCTAAACTTCCTATAAATTTTTGATCACAACCAAGACAGGTAACAATGAAATTTCTCAAAATAAACTCCTTAGTAGACTTCTGATTTTGGTCAGGAGTTTCTGAAGCACTTTTTTTCATTCCCCAATTTTCATTTTCCTGCAAATCAATTAAACTTTGTTAGAATAAAGCAATTAAAAATTTTAACAAGAATAATTAACCAACTCCCTGTTTTGAACCGTAGATGGCCCGTCTTCGATCAGCTTCTAGGGATCCTGCAGATGAGCCTTCCTCCTCGAGGGTTAGGCGAGATCCTGCTGATGTGGCCTCGTCTTCGAGGGCCGAGAGGGATTCTGATTCTGATATCCCAGATTTCCCTTCTGGGGATTCGCGTGAGGCGACCCCAGAGGTATATTCTAACCTTTCTGAATTCAAGATTCTTTCACAAAATACATCCTTCTGATTCTTTCCTTCTTGCAATTATTTTCTTTTAGCCGGCTGTTGAGGCTTCGGGCAGAGATAGGAGCCGTAGCAGGCGTCGAGCTGGAGGCAGAGATGGAGGCCATGATGAGGGCCATAGAGGAGGCTGCAGAGGGGGCCGTGGCAGAGATGAGGCCAGGACCAGGGTTGAGATCCCTGAGGAGGTGGCTGCCCAGATTAGGGATACCGATCTTTTGCATGGCTTGAGGACTCATCTCTCAGCGTGCGTTAGGGCGGATATCCCTTTGGAGTATCCGATGTCCCACTATAGAGGTAGCTGGGCCAGCTTCACTAGATTTTTGAGAGCTTGCAGTTCGGCCTATTGTCGGGAGTTAGGCTTATATGGATTTGGCATGTTTATCACCATCCCGGACGTTCGCTTGGATCGGGCCCTCATTGCTGCATTGCTGGAGAGGTTTTTCCCGGAGACTTTGAGCTTCCACTTCCCTGATATTGAGATTGGGATCCGGCCTTCTGATTTCACGCTCATCACCGGGATTAGGATGATCGGTGATGTTATTCCTGAGATGAGGATGCCAGAGGCTGATGAGGTTGCTAGTTATCTTGGATATATTGTGCTGCCTCCTGAGGCATGGGATCGGGGGAGAGCGAGACTGTCTCTGACATGGTTGAGAGAGACTTTCAGGAGGAGGCAGTTTGGCCAGCTTGCTGCCGGTGATCATGTTTTCCCCTTCGCCTTCCGATTCCTCTTTCTGTACATGATGGGATCTTGCTTCTTCCCGGAGGACACGACTTCAGTTAGTCCTCACTTCTTGAGCTTACTGGGAGATCTTCAGCGGGCGAGGAGGTACGCCTGGGGCCCGCTCATTTTTGGTACTATTTTGGCTGGCCTTTGCCGATCAGTGAGCGGCCTCTCTACATCCAGAGGAGCTGGAGTTGGATGCCGATTCTTCTGGCCTTTTCTACAGGTGAAATGTTTATTTCCTTTCTTTTTTCCTCTCTCTCTCTTTCTCTTTTCTCTTTTTCTATTCCTCTGACTCTTTTCTTATTTTTACAGTTTTTTGCTAGGGTTTATATACCCTATTTCCGCCCTACCTCTACGATGCCTGAGGAGACATATCCTATGGCACGTAGATGGTGTCATGTAGAGCACGACTCTGAAAAGAGTCGTCCTAGGTCCGCCCGGGCCCACTTGGACAAGTTGTACCGGTCTGAGGTAATCTCCTTTAATTTCTCTACTTTCTTCTTTTCTTTTCTTCCTGGATCACATATCTGATGTCCTGTTCTGTTTTTCAGCTATTTGTCCTCAGGATGGAGGACATTCATGAGGTGCTGGCCCTGCAGGCAGCCAGAGATGATGCATTTGTCCCTGACCAGAGACGTCAGAGATATCAGTTCTTTATTGGTCAGTTGGGCAGCATCTGGTACTGCGGCGAGCGCTTCTTCTTTCAGCATGTGGGAGAGCCACGGATTCCTTCCATCCCGCCAGATACTACTCCCTCCTATCCTCCTATGCCTGTTGATCCTGCCCAGTTCCTAGATTGGACTGAGGCAGAGACATTATTGGAGGAGGGTGACTATGATGCCTGGTTCAGGCGAGCTTCTGTTGGGTGCCTCATGCCACCCATGCCTGTCCGTGGTGGAGTCACGGAGATAGGAGGGGTAGTGATTAGGGCCTACGACACTACGGTATGCCTTCTTCCTTTTCACCTTTTCATTTCATTTCATCTGAACTTAGCATTTTTCTGACTTTTTTTTTTCTTTTCTATTTCAGGAGGCCCAGTTGGCAGAGATCCGGTCTCAATATGCTGATCTAGAGCGCCAACGAGATGCTGCGATCGCCGAGCGGGATGCCCTCTATATCACCATTTCAGACCTCCGGGGGCAGCTAGCCAGAGCACAGGGCCAGGAGGGTCCATCTGATGCACAGGACCAGGCGGGTCCATCTTACACTCAGGTTAATTTCTTCTTTTATTTCCATTCCTGCTCTTGCATTAGTTTGTCTTGTTCTGACTGAAATTCTTTTTCTTAGTTTCAGGAGGACACAGCCGGCCCTTCTTCACCTGCTTCACCCGTGCCCATGCATTTTCGGGATGAGGTATTTTCTGTGGCACGGGTGGAGTTCGTGACGTCTCCCAGTCCAGTAGAGGTTCCTGCAGCAGAGCCCGAGGTCGAGGCTGATATTGTACCTGCTGCTGAGGATGTGCCAGAGTCGGCCCCAGTAGCTGAGACTGCTCCTGCTGCATCTGCTGATATAGATATGGATTCGGCTATGGACGCCGCTGTGGTAGAGCCTACCGTGGTGATGGAGGAGGCTACAGCTGATCCTGTAGAGCCCGAGGTGGAGACGACTGCTACTGAGCCTGTGGAGCCTGAGGTTGATGTACCTGGGACATCTGCTCCTGCTGGTCCTACTGTGGAGGATGTAAAGGAGACGCCTGCTGCTGTTGATCCTTCTGCAGATTCTTCCCGTACAGATTCTGATCCCGATTCTACGGGATATGTAGATACTTCAGGGTACGTCCCTCCTGATCATCCCACTGCTGGCCTTGTGCCTTTATATATGTGGGATGATATTCAGTCTGTTTTGAGCAGGATGACGCGTAGCACAGCCCGCAATATTGTGCGGCATGTTTTTGAGCGCAGGCGATCTTCGGGCCGTGGTCGAGGCAGAGGACGAGGCCGTGGCCGTAGGGGCGGACCTACATAGACATTAGATTAGGATTCTTCCATGTACATTTGTATTTTTTGGCAACAGTGATGTAAACATTCATATATATAAAAGAAGTTTGATTTATTTCCATTTGTGTTCTTTTCTTCTTTATTTTCAGTATTTATTATCTGATGAATGTTAAAACAGGGACATGTGAAGCTTAGGGAAACCAAGGAAATTAAAAATTCCCATTTTTTTGCATTTTTTCGAAGGAACCGTATTTACTCTACGAGCAAGCCGCGCCCGTAAAGGTACTACGGGCGCACTCTGCCCGTGAAGTTTCCACGGTCAAGGGTGTCCGTAGTTCCTATACGGGCGAGCTTTGCCCGTAGTATAATTACGGAATTTACTGCCTTACGATTTTTTCTATATAAACTCATAGGGAACGTCATTGTGACACTTTTATTAATTGAAAAACTCCCTGAGCACGTCTTTTCTCGCTTTCCTTGGCTTCTTTGGCGCTTCCATGGCTTCCCCTACGCCGCTTTCTCCTGCCGTTGAATCTCCTCCTGCAAGACAACCTGTTAGATCAAAACCTCCTAATCTTACCAGGTACAATATTGTGGATTCCTTTTATGATAGATGGGTTAATTCCATGACCCTTGATGAGGAGATTCGTTGGGATTCCATCCACTTAGGGCACATCCTACACCTCCCTAAAATTCCCTTTAAGTGGGAAATCATTGAAGCTTTGATTGGCCACTGGGTACCTGAGCTGAATCTCTTCCGTTTTGATGATAAAGAGATGACCCCTACCATAGAAGAGATTGAAACCATCCTTGGCCTAAGATTTTCTGAAAAAGTTGTGAACCCACCCCTAAAGCTTAGTTATAAAAAAGAGGCTTCCACTTTCTTGGGTATAGGGAAGAAGGACCTAGGAAATTCTGATGCACTATTGACCTTGTCCAAGACCTTTTTGACTGAAAAACTTCTGAGGAGTGAAGACAAGGATGCTAGGTTTAATGCTTTGACTTTGGTAGTGGTCAATCAGCTGCTTTTTCCACGGGGTGATGACCAGGTTGATTTGGCTCTTATCTCAGTTATCTGCCAGGTTAGGGAACGTGAGAGATTGGCCCCTATGATCCTAGCAGAGATATACCAGGCCCTTACTGACTGTTATTTCAGGAAGAAGAAGCGCTTCCTTGCCTGCGCCCCTATCCTACAGGTAAAAAATATGCATATATATTTTTTTCTTTTCTCTCTTTATTTTTTTTTCTTATTCTTTTTTCTTTCTTCTTCTTCTTCTCTCTCTTTTTTTTTCTTCTTTTTTTTCCTTTTCCTTTTTTTTCTCTTTTTTTTTCTTCTTTTTTTCTTTCTCTTTTTTTTTTCTTTTTCTTCTTTTCTTCTTTTTAGAAATAAATTGAAATACTCCCTTTTTTCTGCAGCTTTGGTTGCTTGACCATCTTAGCCAGGTTGAAGAAATAACTCGCCGCTTCTTTCCAAGATTGAAAGTTCCTGTTTTGATGAGCAATAGGGGATGTCCTAACATCCAAGGTGGCAAGCAAGGATGGTTCACTTTCTTGGGTACTCTCCAGGATGATCAAGTGAGATGGCCTGGCACTTATCAGCCCACTCCAGAGACAGTGATCAGCTTTAGAGATAAAAAACTTTCTGGTCCTAGCAGGCTTGAAATCTGCTGTTCTCTATCTTCCTTTGAGGGTTCTTCGGCAGTTTGGAGCGATCCAGGGGATTATGATCCCTACTGGTTATGAGAAGCTTTTAGGGCCACTTACACCAGCCTCCATGGGGCTAACTGCTCAATTAATGAAAGAGTGGTCCTACGTCCGTTTTCTGCAGGGTCCTGTCTTTTCAGAGTCCCATGTGAAGGACTATCACTTCTGGATCAAAGAACAGGTGCAGAGTCATGCTCCAGTACCAGAGGATCCTCCTGCAGTTCTTCCTCCTACTTATGAGGACATTCTGGAGTCAGAAAGGGCAACCCATAAGCGGCTTCAACAAATATGGGTACGGGAGGCTCAAGAACTTAGGATAAAAGTCCTTGTTCTGGAGAGAAAGCTTGAAGAGCAAAAGTCTGGCCGCATTGCCATGGAGAAGAAACTTTAAGAACAAAGGCAGGCTCGTCGCTTTGAAGTCCGAGTGATGCGGAAGAAGTATCAGGATTCCTTGGCCGACCTTAGGGCGTTGAAGATCAAGCTTTCCTTTTCAGATGAGGTCATCTCCTTTTTGAGTGATCCTGATGCAGAGGATGCTTCTGGAATCATTGCAACTCAGGCAGCTAGGATTAGGGAGCTTGAGGAGCAGTTAGGGAGTAGGGATTAGATTCTTTTATCTCTTTTTTATTTTTTTCATTCATTCATTTTTTTTTCATACTTTTATACAAAAGCAAACTCCATTAGTAGAAAGATATTAGATTTAATTCAAAAATAGGTTTTATATTATTGGCCTCAGAATTCTCAGATGCTTATAAAAACAGAAGTTTTATGAAAAAATATTTGATTTCTCATCACTGGCCAAAGTATAGTTTTTTTTTTTGAAAGCTGATCCAAAACACTTAATCACATATAATTAAAGGAATTAAAATCAGGTTGAATAATGAAAAGGGTAGTCCAAGCAATAGGGAGAGACCAAATCTGTCTACCCCGTGACCTTTAGAATCATCCCCTAATGATTTTACCTTCATGATGGACCCTGCTAATCTGCTCAGTTTCCAGTGCTCATGCTAATTAAATTTAGACCACATGATCAACTCAACCTTTGATTTTTTTTTTCTTCTTTTTTTTTTCTTTTATTTTTTTTCTTTTTGCCCTTCTTGCCCCTAATGCCTATTACGGTTTTCACTAGGGTTGGCCTCTGCATTCCGTCATCACCAATCTTATTCTGAAAGTTAAATGAATATACTAAAATCACCGAGGGCTTAATAATAGGACGAAACAAAGGCTAAGCTTAGTTTATGAAAGAAAAGGTATTAAAGGCTCAAAATTTTCTAAGTGTTAAAATGGGTCAACTGGACTTACAGTCATGGTGAATTCAATCCCATTCCTCTTCTTTTGTATTTGGCTTTTATTTGCCCCTATTTTTTCTTCTCTCTTTTTTCTCAAAATTTTTTTTTCTCTTTGCCCCTATTGGCCTTGCCTTTGTTGGCTTTGCCCCAGTATAAGGCTGTAAGTCCAGTTTGGGTTTAACAAAAAAACGAACAGGCTCAAATTGGTTTGACTAGGGATTCAAATTTTGGGATATAAGGAACAATGGCCTCAGATCATTTCCTAGTAATATTCATTCATGGAAAATATCTCTTTACTGCATCAGAGTTAATTGGCTCA
Source organism: Buxus sempervirens (assembly GCA_947561395.2). Classification (NCBI taxonomy): domain Eukaryota; kingdom Viridiplantae; phylum Streptophyta; class Magnoliopsida; order Buxales; family Buxaceae; genus Buxus; species Buxus sempervirens. The sequence goes on along the minus strand of OX387194.1, from coordinate 26,906,732 downwards.
GGAAAATCCTTCCCATCCATTTCTGTTAAGATGAGAGCACCCCCTGATAGGACCTTCTTGACTATATAAGGCCCTTCCCAATTTGGTTTGAAATTTCCACGAGGATCTTCCAAAAAGGGTAAAATCTTCTTTAATACCAAATTTCTTTCTTGGAAAGTTCTGGGCTTTACCTTCTTATTGTAAGCCCTGGCCATCCTCTTCCGATATAATTGGCCATGACTAAGTGCCTTCAAACGTTTTTCTTCTATTAAATTGAGTTGATCATGCCTAGACTGTATCCATTCAGCTTCTTCTAATTTAGCTTCCATTAGCACTCTTAATGAAGGTATTTCCACTTCCACTGGTAACACTGCTTCCATTCCATAGACTAAGGAGTATGGGGTTGCCCCTGTAGAAGTCCGAATCGAGGTTCTGTAAGCATGTAGAGCAAGTGGCAGCATTTCATGCCAATCTTTAAAACTCACCACCATCTTTTGAATAATCTTCTTTATATTCTTATTTGCTGCTTCCACTGCCCCATTCATCTTTGGTTTGTAAGGCGCTGACTTGTGGTGGGTAATCTGAAATTGCTCACACATCTTCCTCATGTCTTTGTTCTTAAGGTTTGAAGCATTTTCTGTTACTATGGCACTTGGCAAACCATAGCGACAAATGATATTGTGCTTCAAGAACTTAAGAACATGGCTACTCGTAATGTTTGCATATGAAGCTGCCTCTACCCACTTGGTGAAGTAATCAATTGCTACGAGTATAAATCTATGTCCATTTGATGCCTTTGGAGAGATCATTCCAATGACATCTATACCCCACATAGAAAAAGGCCACGGAGATGTCATACTGTGTAATTCACTTGGGGGTGCATTCTTGTTATCCGCGTACACTTGGCATAAATGACACCTTTTAACGTGCATATAGCAATCATGCTCCATAGTCGACCAGTAATATCCCAATCGCAGAATCTTCTTGGCAAGCATATGCCCATTCATATGGGGTCCACACACTCCTCCATGTACCGTTTCAACTATCCTTTCTGACTCAGTCTTTGCAATACATCTAAGTAGTATATCATTGTGTGATCTTTTGTACAACTGCCCACCACTTAGTAAGAACTGTCCTGCCAGCCTCTGTATTGTTCTTTTCTCTGTAGAGGTGACATTTTCTGGTAAACTTCGATCATTTAGGAAATTCTTAATGTCTTGAAACCATGGTACTTCTTCTTCGGGGGTTTCTTCTAGAACAAGGCAGTAAGCTGGTTCATCTCTGACTTCAATTTCCAATGGTCTAATATCAACACCTTCTCGCATACTGACCATTGAAGCCAATGTGGCTAAAGCATCCGCAAACTGGTTTTTGGCCCTTGGCATATAATTGAAGGAAATTCGAGTAAATTTATTGCTTATTTCTTCCAAATACTGGTGATAGGGGATCAATTTATGATCCTTGGTTTTCCATTCACCAGTTGTTTGCAAGATGATAAGACTCGAATCCCCATATACGTCAAGTTCCTCTACTTCATGGTCTAAGGCAGCTTGCAATCCAATTATGCATGCTTCATACTCTGCTATATTGTTCGTGCATTGGAACCTTAACTTCACTGCGATCGGAATATGTGCCCCATCTGGCTTGATCAACACAGCCCCTATTCCATTTCCATTCATATTGGCGGCCCCATCAAAAAACATTTGCCATGAGCTTTCGCCTTCTTCCTCTTCAGCAAACAGGATTGCCTCATCAGGGAAGTTGGTCTTTAAGGGTTGGTATTCTGGTAAAGGGTGTGCAGCTAAGTGATCTGCAATGGCTTGTCCCTTAATGGCCTTCTGTGTGATATAGGTGAGGTCAAATTCAGAGAGTAACAACTGCCATTTTGCTGTTCTGCCAGTTAAAGCTGGTTTCTCAAATAGATACTTCAAAGGGTCCATTCGGGATATCAATAATGTTGCGTGACTAAGGAAATAGTGCCTTAGTCTCTGAGTTGCCCACACTAAAGCACAACAAGTCTTTTCTAGAGGGGAATATTTTTGCTTCATATTCTGTAAATTTCTTACTCAGGTAGTAAATCGCCCTCTCCTTTCTGCCTGTATCGTCATGCTGTCCTAAGACACACCCCATTGATGTCTCCAAAACTGACAGGTATAAAATCAATGGTCTTCCTGGAGCGGGTGGTACTAGCACAGGTGGGTTCAATAAATACTCATTTATTGTGTCAAAGGCTTCTTGACAATCATCATTCCAGACTGTCGGGTTATTCTTTCTTAAAAGTTTGAAAATTGGTTCACAGATAGCGGTGAGCTATGCTATGCACCGGCTTATGTATTGAATCCTTCCAAGAAAACCCCGAACTTCCCTCTTGGTTCTAGGTGATGGCATTTCAATGATTGCTTTAGCTTTAGCTGGGTCAATCTCAATTCCCCTTCTGCTTACTATAAAGCCCAATAACTTTCCTGATGTAGCCCCAAAGACACATTTCGCAGGGTTAAGCCTTAAACTGTATTTCCTGAGTCGGTCAAACACCTTCTTCAAGTTGATCAAGTGGTCTTCTTTTTCACATGATTTGGCTATCATATCATCCACATAGACCTCCATCTCCTTATGGATCATATCATGGAATAAGGCTGTCATGGCCCACTGGTAGGTTGCCCCAGCGTTCTTAAGTCCAAATGGCATGACAGTGTAGTGGAAGGTACCCCAAGGGGTGATAAAGGCTGTCTTCTCTTGGTCTTCCTTAGCCATCTTGATCTGATTATAACCAGAAAAGCCGTCCATGAATGAGAATAGACTATATACAGCGGTGTTATCCACCAAGATATCTATGTGTGGAAGTGGAAAGTCATCCTTTGGACTTGCCTTATTCAAATCTCTATAATCTACGCACATTCTGACCTTTCCATCCTTCTTTAGTACTGGCACTATATTAGCAAGCCATTCGGGGTATGTGGAAACTGCTAAGAATCCGGCTTGGAATTGTTTAACCACTTCATCTTTGACCTTTAGCGTCCATTCAGGTTTTAACCTTCTCAGTTTCTGTTTAACTGGCTTAGCGTCTGGTAGAATAGGTAGCCTGTGTACCACCATATCTGTGTCTAACCCCGGCATATCCCGATACGACCATTCAAACACATCTTCATAATCAGCCAAAAATCGTATCATTTCATCCCGCTATACCTCAGATAGACATACCCCAATCTTCACTATTTTTGGGTCATCTTCGGTCCCTAGGTTTATTGATATGGTCTCTTCAATATTGGGTTGGACCCCCTTTTCATGACGCTCTAATTGATATGTGATTTCTTTTGGAACATCGTCTTCTTCGTCCTCGGTCTCTTCTTCAACCCCCATTAGGTCAAAGTCGAGTTCAAGGTCGAAGTCATACTCATCCTGATCCAATTCCGTTTGCTTATATGGTTCATAAATGGTTTGGACCTTTTTGAAAAATTTATCTTTTCTAGAAAAAAAATGGAAAATCTTGTGTTTTTTGAGAACCTTCTACAAAATCTTTCCCTGAAGATGAAGGCTCATTAAAACCTTTAGGAAAAGGGCATTCCACTAATGGAGTTTTTTTTTGGAAGCCATGTCTGTTTGCCAAACAAACGCGGCTTCAAAAGTAAGGGGAGTTTCCTCCCAATTATTTAGATTAAAAGAATCTGGGGCACAAGCCTGCTCCTCAAGCTCAGGGTCTGCATCAGAGATCACCAGTATTGGGTGAGTTGCATCGCCTGTTTCTTCTGTAGGGCCAGTTCCAGATGGAACTTCTACTGCAGCCCAATCTATAAAAGGTAGCTGCTCTGCTACTTCTTCTTGCTTGCCTTCTGTCATGGCAAAGAATGCTCCAATGTCCTCTGAAAAATCCTACTCCTGTTCTACCTGTGGCCCAGACCCACCAGATGCTTGTGGAGGTGGAGGTGGAACATATGGTTGTATTGTGGAGGGTTTGGGTTTCTGGAATGGGTTGACATTGTAGTATGGAGGTTTGGACTGATCCTCAGGAGGAGACAGTTGAATCATGTGAGAAAGCTTTGGAAAAGTTTCCCTGATATGAGGGAATTTCATGGTTTCTATCTGCCCATGTCTTCTCCATTTCCTTGGCTTGGACCCCAACCCGGCTCTGTGAACCATTTTCTTAACCTGTACCGGTTCTATCCTTCCTTGTAAGTTAACCCCAGACCTTTTCCAGGGTGAAACTGGTACTTTTCTAGCACATTCTTGACCATTCTCTCAGCACAGGTCAACTTTCCTTCGTTTTCCTGATACCCCCCAGGTATATAATTCACAGCTTCAAATTGAAAAGAGTGAAACGTCAACTTATCTGCAGTCATTTCCATGTTTATACAGGGTACATCCGGGGACCACATGGGGGGAACCAAATTTTCGGCCAGGACGGTAATCACCTTTTGCCCTCTAATATATTTGACTCTTTGGTGGAGGGTAGATGGTATGGCCCTGGCCGTATGAATCCACGGCCTTCCTAGGAGTAGGTTGAAAGCCGCAGGTATATCCATCACTTCAAATGTGATGTTAAAAATATACGGTCCAATTGTGACCGGCAGTTCAACCTCCCCTAGGGAGTGTGTTTTAGAGCTGTCAAATGCTCTTATGATTCTTCCATTTTGTTTTATTTTGTTTCGCTCCAAATTGAGCTTAACAAATGTTACTAACAGGCAGACATTGAGAGCCGACCCATTATCAATCAAGACCCGGGCTATCATGCAACCCTTACTGAGCACAGCAATGTGCAAAGGATCCACATGATGGTACCCTGCCGGACTGATCTCAGTCTCAGAAAAAGTTATCACATTGTGGGATAAAATTTGGCCAACCATCCGGCCTAGTTGGTCTGATTCAATATTTTTGGGCACATGGGCCCCCTGGAGTATCCTTAACAAGGAGTCCCTATGTTTTTCAGAATTTAACAATAGTCCCAGAATCGAGATCTGGGCAGGGACTTTGTTCAACTGCTCGATGACATTGAACTCACTCTTTTTTATTATCTTCATGAGGTCAGCAGCCTCACTGTTAGTTACCTGAGGGGCCTCTTCCCCTACCTTGGCCTTGCCTTTATTTTTTTCTTCTTCTTTCTCTTTCTCTGTTTCTTTTTGTTTTTCTTCTACCCCTACACATTTTCTTGACCTCATCATGAGGTTTACTTCTTCCTTGCTTTCAACTGTAGGGCATGTAGTGGTAAATGCTTCACTATAGTTCCATGGTACAGCCGATTCAATGTAGGAAGGCTTAGGGACATTTACCACTAATGGAGGAAGTTTGGGCTTGGCGATGGAAGTCTGAGTAATAGGAACATTAACAACCAATGGAGGAAGTTGTTTTGGTTGGGAGTTTGCAGAAGTGACTGATGCACTAAGGGGGTCACAATTTATGACCAATGGTGGCTTAGACTAAATTGGTGGAGTAAAAGTGGATGGATTGTAATTAATGACCAAAGGTGGCTTGGCGATGTTCATCTGGGCCATGAGGGATGAGACCCGGTCCAAAGATGAGCTAATGTTCTTTGCAGCACTATCATTCCCCTTTGAAATCATATTTATTTCTTTGCCTTCACTTCTCCTGTCAAAATATACTTTGACCGTTGTCCCTATAGGAGCAATTAATTGAGATGGGTCAAAGGTTATTTTGTCAGAAGAAATGACTCCTATGACATTAGATGGGCCTGCCCCGTGATGCTGGGGCAGTGGGTTTTGTCCAATATCGGTTCTTGGAGGATTGGGAGCCCCTGTATTGAAAGACAGGGTATTCTGGTCCAGTAAATCCTGAATGGCATGTTTCAAAGGCTAGCACTTGTCTGTAGGGTGCCCAGGTGCTCCCATATGGTAATCACAAGTGGTGGAGGGGTCAAAATTTCTCCCCTTAGATGCATTCGGATTAGTTTCTCTTAAGGTGATATACCCTCCTTGCAATAAAGTGGGCAGCAATTGAGAAGGAGTCATTGGAATAGGGGTGAAAACCCTATTTCTCCTTGCTGCAAAATAGGCATCCTTTTCCTCCTTAGTAAAAACCCTTTTTTGGTCTGAAGGTGCTGTTGGAACATTAACCCTCATGGGGGCCTGGGTAGCTGGAGCAGGTGGAGTAGGAAAATGTGCAGGTATGTTGATTTGTATAGGCTTGTTAGAGCCAGATGGTGGCTGTACCATGTTTACCTCACCCTCCTTCTTATTCCCATTCTTTTTTATCCCGCTTCCTTTCTTTAGGTTGGGGTCCTGCTGGCTAACCATGGCAGAGTGGTCAATTATTTTACCTGACCTGATCCCGTCTTCTATTCGGTCAGCCACTTGAACCAAGGCGGCAAAATTAGTGGTGGTCTGACCCACCAGGTGACTGTAGAATGGTTGACCCAAAGTGCTGATGAAAGTAGAAATCATTTTCTGTTCTAGCACGGGTGGCCTGACCTGGGAGGCCATCTCCCTCCACCTCTTGGCATATTGCCTTACCGTCTCATCCCTTCCTTTGCTCATTCTCATGACGTCATACCTATCTGGCATGATCTCTGAATCGAACCGGTATTGAGCCAGGAAGGCATCGGCTAGGTCCTTCCATCTTTTGATCTTTCCATGGTCCAGAGTGGCGAACCATCTTAATGCGGTTCCAGTCAGGCTCCTTTGGAAAAGTTGGATCAAGATACCCTCATCCTGCCCAAACTGGCATAGGGCACCGCAATACAACTTTAGGTGGCTCATGGGGCAACCAGTGCCATCATACTTGTCCAAGTCTGGGCACTTAAACTTAGCCGGCAGGTTAACATTAGGGTATAGGCACAGGTCTTCAAAATTGGTGCCTCCAAAGTTGTTTACCCCTTTGACTTCCCTTAGTTCATCTTGGATCATTTCTAGCTTATGCATGAACTTTCTTTCAACCTCTTCCCTTATCCTTGGCCTTGTTTGACTCAGCTGTCTCATCCCTGGTCAGTATAGGTTCAGGGGTGGGTTCATAGACAGGTTCAGGAGTTGGTTGCACTGGAGGTGGAATATTGACTGGGGGTGGAGGTGCAGGGTTGGATGTGGATGCCTGGTTCTGGGCCTGCATTTGTTGGGCCTGCACTTGTTGGGCCTGTACTGACAGTATGTTCTCTAGCATTCGGGCTAGTCCTGCCACTTGTTCTTGGAGTAGAACAACATCTGGATGAGGAGCATCAACTTCATCTTCAATGGGATTCATGGCGCGAGCTCTTGATCTGGTTACAGGAGCTATGATTGCAAGTGTATTGGTACCTGGATTCAAGATAAAGGAAAAATATCAGTGCCCAATTAATCTCATTCACATGCCTAGGAATGCCTATGTGCAAGCTGGGTGAACACGAGTTTGGATTTTTTCTTTATTTGCTTCTCTTTTTCTTTTTTTTCTTTTTTCTGTTTTTTTTTTGAATTGAATTGTTGGAATATTCTAGGGCTTCCAACAGATCCCACAAAAGAGAGAAAGATCTGAAATTCAAAGGCTTTCAGAGGCCCGGGGGTTTTTGAAAAAGGTCTGAAATTCAAAGGCTTTCAGAGGCCCAAGGATTTTTGATAAAAGTCTGAAATTCAAAGGCTTTCAGAGGCCCAAGGAGTTTTTGAAAAAAAGTCTGAAATTCAAAGGCTTTCAGAGGCCCAAAAGTTCTGAAATTCAAAGGCTTTCGGAGGCCCAAAAGATCTGAAATTCAAAGGCTTTCAGAGGCCCAAAAGAAAAAGGTCTGAAATTCAAAGGCTTTCAGAAGCCCAAAAGATCTGAAATTCAAAGGCTTTCAGAGGCCCAAAAGGAAAAGGTCTGAAATTCAAAGGCTTTCAGAGGCCCAAAAGTTCTGAAATTCAAAGGCTCACTACAAAAAAGTCGATTTTTACCGGCGGTAGCTTCCCGCCGGTAAAGGTCAAATTACCGCCGTTAAAACTTTAACGGCGGTAAATCCTCCCGCCGCTGAATATCGAGCCGCTAAATGAATCAGCGACGGTAGCAACGGCGGTAGCAATATTACCGCCGCTATTTCGGATTAATAGGCGGCGGGAGTTTAACGGCGGTAATTACCGCCGTTAAATTTCCTTTTTACCGGCGGGTATTACCGCCGCTTAATATGAAATGTTTAACGGCGGTAACATATACCGCCAGTAATACCTTCCATTAGGGGCGGTATTTACCGCCGCTAATATACTCACGTGCTTTTTATATTCCTTTAGCGGCGGTAGGTACCGCCGCTAATAATTTGGATAGGGAAAGCGACTGTGGTTTTAAGCGGCGGTAATTACCGCCGCTTAAAACCTTTGGCTTTTAGCGGCGGTAATTACCGCCGCTAAAAGCCATTACCTGCATATACAAAAACTATAATTAGGTGTATCGAAAATCCTGTAAAATCCTGTAAAATACCTGTAAAACATCTCATTTCGTAGCAAATTGTATAACAAATAGAACAAAACAATTACAAAAAAGAAAGTGAATTAAAAGAAATTCTAATAAAATTAAAATACTCTGAACATTCATGTCATATAAATTAAACTAAAGAACAGTAAATTAATGGTTTCCGTTAACAAGTGAAATTGCAACTGGTATCAATTTAATAGCCCTGCATGAAAATAACAATGAATCATGCGTCAGTAAAATTATAAGTAGACAAATCAATTTAGCCAAAAAAAATTAATATATATATATATATATATATAGAACCGAAGCTATCTTGTGTTACTCGCCTCAAATAATAAGAATACATGTCTGTCTAGCTAAAATCCCGAGGAGGACTATCATTTGCAGAAGTTTCGCCAGGAGACTATAAATTGTAAGAAAGATCATTAAGTGTGGTATTTAAATATAAAGATGATATGAATTTGTGCTATATGTATTTTTGTAAGGTATTTATATAATACCTGTGTTTGACGTTTATTCATCATAAAGTTTCTAAATTCTTCAAATTCTCTGGTATGCTGTGCAACAGTTGCTTCAATTGTTTGTCGTTGTCGCATCTCTTCTTCTAGCCGCTCCTCTGTACGTTGTAATTGTTCTCGCATCCTATTAAATTCATCCATATCGACATACCGAGATGACGTACTCGAGGACAAGGACACTTCAACAACCCATTAATAGTTGCCCCGCGAGAACATGCGAATTTGATGAAACCCAAGACTCCATCTTGATAATCTTGACTAGCCCTATTCCATCCATAGTAAACGTAACCTATTTAGTTAATAAATATAGATACACACCCTTCATCAAAACATTAAGAAATTAACATAATAAATACCTAGATCTTTTCATCCACCTTCGATCCATCTATTAGTATGTTGTGAAAGAATTTACGCGTCGCTTTTGAATAAGATTACTTTCTGCAAAACATACTCTATAAATGAATCTAGCTAATAGCAAACGGTACTTATGTTAGTTTTAAAATTTATGCTTGGTTTTACCCATTTAGGAATACCAAATACATTACTTGTTTGTCATAAGATTCATATATTTCTCCACAAATTTCGGCAGCATCTCTGCGCAGTTCTTCAAATACGTAAAGTTTTCTGACGTAGAGTCAATAAAACTACGTATTTGAAGAACAAAGAGATAAAACCAAAATTATAAGTAGAGATATATATAAATCACATGTCAACAAGTAACATACTTGATATCCCCAAACTGTCAATATGACAATCCAAGATGTTACATGTGCAAATCTATGCCTTCATATTTAAATACTAAGAATTATTGCAAACTTACTGCAAAGATGCAATATTTTCAAAGTACACAAAACATGATGGGCCTAGTTACACATGTAACCTCTCAGACGGGTATTTGAATTGTTCCCACTTTTTTTATGAGATAAATAAATATAAAAACAATAACCAGGTTAACCAAAAAATAGAATAAAGAACTGCTAATCATAAACCCAATCACACTAGAACAGCATTAGAACAAAAATATCACAACAAGGAATTTAAAGAGATAAATAATAGTTTAACCATTATTTATCTTCCCTAAAAATTTCGGCAGCATCTCCCCTAAAAATAGAGGGTTGTCCAGACCAAATTGGTCTAAAATAATAATGGTTTAACCTGTAAAGAAAAGATTCGTCGAAATATTGCATTCATATACAATCCAAAAAAAGCATCCACATCCATATCCACCACATCTAATGGTTATTGATACACTTGACAAAACCTAGTAATTGAGATCCTAATGACTAGCTGGCAAAAAAGAATTAGAATTTTATTTTATTTTAAAGTTTCTTTTTGCTAATATGATAATGTGGTTTCTTTTTGTATCATACATAAAGAAGCTCTTTCCATAAGGAAGGAAAGAGCTTCTTTTTTGCTATTCTGCATCACAGGAGCAATCAATAGCCAATCTCTTCCAGATGAAAGAGGCAAGAAATGGTTTGGAGCTCATTGCAGTTCCGACAAATTTATCAACGGTTTGGAGCTCATTGCAGAAACTATTACAAGAAATGGATGGAGCTAGTGGTGTGGTTGTTGAAATGGATGCCATGAGTCCCTCTAATTTATTCCACACCATAGATGTGCTATCAAAATGAGTAGACAACCTTACCTGTTTAAATATTGAAATAATGATGATGTATGTTGTTGTTGTTTTTCTTTGTTCTTTTTTTATTTTTCTGGGTTATTATTAACACCAACTTTACTAACCTGTAAACTTAATTTGGATTTTTAGAGGAGTTGATCTTTTGAGTTTTACAACACATAGTTTGAACCAACTTTCAATTTTGAAAATTAGAAAAAAAAAAAAAGGATCATTGAAAACTCAATAAAGAAATTGATGTTATTTAAGAAAAAGAATAAAATCATCAAAATTATTTCAATAAAGCATATTTCCCTTATATTACAGTTATTTATATAATGATATGTATTACTTCTTACCCATTCCCACAGGATGTTTGCTAGTTTTTATAAAGGAACAACCGACCAAAGATGTTATCAATGGAAAGAAGACTTTGAGAGGATAACCAATTCCTCAGACCATCTCTAAGACCTATGCGCATCTTGCGCCATGTATCCTCGTGGGTTCACCAGCCAACAGCAACGTTAACCAAAACGTTAACGTTAGTATTAAATAAAAAAAAAAATGTTCTCAAGCCGATTAAGAAAAATGTTCTCATGCCAGTAGTGCTTCTATGGATTGAAAGTTTTTAAAAATAGAGGGTTGTCTCTGTAAACTTGCATGAAAATTTTTTTAAGACAAAACTATTTGCAAGCTACCCACGAATTTTAGCATAAAGCTTAATGAACTAAGGGTTTGATGATTATTGCTCACTCATGGATGTGGCGTTGAGGGCATATCCTAAAACAGAAAATTTGATAGCTCACTCACTGAGAACGAACGGCGGCGAGCGACTGGTGGCAGCCGAGGGAACGAACCGAGCTGATTTTTGGTGACGCCGGCGAGCAGGCGAACGGCGTAGGGCGACCGGCGGCAGGCGAACGGCGACCGGCGGCAGGCGAACGGCGACCGGCGGCAGGCAAACGACGGCAGGCAAACGACGGCAGGCGAACGACGGCAGGCGATGCAATCCCCGGGAGATCGAACAGAGATTTTTCGCGCAGAGAAGAAAACCCCAATCGTGCGATTTGGGGATTTATAGCCTTTTAGCGGCGGTAATTAGTTACCGCCGCTAAAAGCACATTTCGCGCTGGCTTTTAGCGGCGGTAACTAATTACCGCCGCTAAAAGCACATTTCGCGCGATCACATTCGGCTTTTTAGCGGCGGGAACTAATTACCGCTGCTAAAATCCAATTCCTCGCGGCGTCATATGGCCATTTAGCGGCGGTAACTAATTACCGCCGCTAAAAACCCATTCACTGGAAAGGTCATATGGGCTTTCCGCGGTGGTAATTAGTTACCGCCGCTAAAAACCCATTCATCGGAAAGGTCATATGGGCTTTCAGCGGCGGTAATTAGTAACCGCCGCTCAAAGCCCATCCCGTGCAAAGAACATATGGCCTTTCTGCGGCGGTAACTAATTACCGCCGCGAAAAAACCCATTTTCGCGATAATTGTTGTTATTACCGGCGGTAGTACCGCCGGTAACAACACGCGCCAAACCTTAGCGCGAAAATGGGTTTGGCGCCATTCCCTTTTAGCGGCGGTAGAAAATTACCGCCGCTAAATACTTGTTTCGACGGCGGAACACTGTCTTCCGCCGGTTAAATGAAATTATGGTCTTTTAGCGGCGGTAAATGCCTACCGCCGCTAAAAACCCGCCGCTAAAGCTCCGCTTTTTTGTAGTGGCTTTCAGAGGCCCAAAAGAAAAATGTCTGAAATTCAAAGGCTTTCAGAGGCCCAAAAGTTCTGAAATTCAAAGGCTTTCAGAGACCCAAAAGTTCTGAAATTCAAAGGCTTTCAGAGGCCCAAAAGAAAAAGGTTTGAAATTCAAAGGCTTTCAGAGGCCCAAAAGTTCTGAAATTCAAAGGCTTTCAGAGGCCCAAGATTTTTTTTTGAGAAAAAGTCTGAAATTCAAAGGCTTTCAGAGGCCCGAGGATTTTTTGAAAAATCTGAAATTCAAAGGCTTTCAGAGGCCCAAGAGTTTTTTGGAGAAAGAAAGTCTGAAATTCAAAGGCTTTCAGAGGCCTGAGGATTTTTTGAAAAATCTGAAATTCAAAGGCTTTCAGAAGCCCAAGAGTTTTTTGGAGAAAGAAAGTCTGAAATTCAAAGGCTTTCAGAAGCCCAAGGAACCTTTCTCTCATTTTTTTTTGTTTTTTTTTTTGAAGCATTTTATTCAAACTTGTTTCCCTTTATCATTATTTAAAGGTTAAAGGAAGATTTTAGTGGGAAAAACTGATTAAAGTTGAATATTCCGAGAAAACCGTATACACCGTATACCCAATGTTAATACAAGAGGCAACAAAAAGGGTACCAAATTCTTAAAAATGGTGTCAATTTGGAGGGTACATGTGCCCTCCTAAACATGTGTTTTAGCAAAAAGGTCAAAGTCCACTTTGGGACAGTTTAGAAGCCCTGCACTGGGTGAACCGTATGTTTGGATGAACAATTAAAGTGATCAAACCATGTAAAAACTGGAAAAATATAACAGAGTTTCATAAAACCGCATTTAGTACACAGGCTGGGCTTGCCCGTATTGGTTATACGGGTTGGGCTCGCTCGTGTTTTCCATACGGTCACGGCTTACTCGTAATTTGAATATGGGCAGGGCTGGACCGTACTGTGTATGCGGTTTTCACGGAATATTCAATTTTAATCAGTTTTTCCCACTAAAATCTTCCTTTAACCTTTAAATAATGATAAAGGGAAATGAGTTTGAATAAAATGCTTCAAAAAAAAAACAAAAACAAAAAAAAGAAATGTGAGAGAAAATCCGTTGGGCCTCTGAAAGCCTTTGAATTTCAGACTTTTTCTCAAAAATTCTTTGGGCCTCTGAAAGCCTTTGAATTTCAGACTTTTTTTCAAAAAATCCTTGGGCCTCTGAAAGCCTTTGAATTTCAGACTCTTTTTCAAAAAATCCTTGGGCCTCTGAAAGCCTTTGAATTTCAGACTTTTTCTGAAAAATCTCCGGGCCTCTGAAAGCCTTTGAATTTCAGATCTTTTGGGCCTCTGAAAGCCTTTGAATTTCAGATCTTTTGGGCCTCTGAAAGCCTTTGAATTTCAGATCTTTTGGGCCTCGAAAGCCTTTGAATTTCAGACCTTTTTCCTTTGGGCCTCTGAAAGCCTTTGAATTTCAGACATTTTTCCTTTGGGCCTCTGAAAGCCTTTGAATTTCAGATCTTTTGCACCTTTGAAAGCCTTTGAATTTCAGATCTTTTGCGCCTCTGAAAGCCTTTGAATTTCATATCTTTTTTCCTTTTGGGCCTCTGAAAGCCTTTGAATTTCAGATCTTTTGGGCCTCAGAAAGCCTTTGAATTTCAGATCTTCTTCCTCGGGCCTCTGAAAGCCTTTGAATTTCAGACTTTTTCTCAAAAACTCCTTGGGCCTCTAAAAGCCTTTGAATTTCAGACTTTTATCAAAAATCCTTGGGCCTCTAAAAGCCTTTGAATTTCAGACCTTTTCCAAAAATATCCCTGGGCCTCTGAAAGCCTTTGAATTTTAGACCTTTTCCAAAAATATCCCTGGGCCTCTGAAAGCCTTTGAATTTCAGACCTTTTTCAAAAATACCCCCGAGCCTCTAAAAGCCTTTGAATTTCAGATCATTTTCTCTTTATTGTGGGACTTGTTGGAAGCCCTAGAATATTCCAACAATTCAATTCAAAAAAAAAAAGGAGCAAATAAAGAAACAAAATCCAAACTCGTGTTCACCCAGCTTGCACATAGGCATTCCTAGGCATGTGAATGAGATTAATTGGGCACTGATTTTTTTTATTTTGCCAGGTACCAATACACTTGCAATTATAGCTCCTGTAACCAGATCAAGAGCTCGCGCCATGAATCCCATTGAGGCTGAAGCTGATGCTCCTCATCCAGATATAGCCTTGCTTCAGGAGCAGGTGGCAGGACTAGCCCGAATGCTAGAGAACATACTGTCAGTACAGGCCCAACAAGTGCAAGCCCAAAATCAAGCATCCGCTTCCAACCTAGCACCTCCACCACAAATCAACATTCCACCTCCGGTTCAACCTATTCCTGAACCCATCTATGAACCCACCCCTGAACCTATATTGATCGGGGATGAGACAGTGAAGTCAGACAAAGCTAAGGAAAAGGAAAGGATGAGGGACGAAGTTGAAAGTAAGTTTATGCACAGACTGGAAATGATCCAAGATGAACTGACGGAAGTAAAAGGGGTGAACAACTTCGGGGGCACCAACTTTGAGGACTTATGCCTATACCCCAACGTTAACCTGCCAGCTAAGTTCAAGTGCCCAGACCTAGATAAATATGATGGCACTGGCTGCCCCATGAGTCATCTGAAGTTATACTGTGGTGCCTTATGCCAGTTCGGTCGAGATGAGGGTGTTCTGATCCAGCTCTTCCAAAGAAGCTTAACTGGAACCGCCTTGAGATGGTTTGCCACTTTAGATCATGGAAAGATCAGAAGATGGAAGGACCTAGCAGATGCCTTCCTGGCTCAATACAAGTTCAATTCAGAAATCGTGCCAGACAGGTACGATATAATGAGGATGAGTAAGGGAAGAGATGAATCCATGAGACAGTATGCCAAGAGATGAAGGGAGACTGCCTCTCAGGTCATGCCACCTATGCTGGAACAGGAGATGATTTCCACCTTCATCAGCACATTGGGTCAACCATTCTACAGCCACCTGGTGGGTCAGACCACCACTAATTTTGCTGCCTTAGTTCAAGTGGCTGACCGAATTGAGGACGGGATCAAGTCAGGTAAAATAATTGACCACTCTACTATGGTCAGTCAGCAAGACCCCAATCTAAAGAAAGGAAGTGGGTTGAAAAAGAATGGGAACAAGAAAGAAGGAGAGGTGAATATGGTGCAGCCACCAACGGGCCCTAACAAGCCCATACAAATCAACATACCTGCTCATTTTCCTACTCCATCTCCATCTACCCAAGCCCCTATGAGGGTTAATATTCCAGCAGCACCTTCAAACCAAAAAAGGGTCTTTACTAAGGAAGAGAAAAATGCTTATTTTGCAGCAAGGAGAAATAGGGTTTTCACCCCTATTCCAATGACTCCTTCTCAGTTGCTGCCCACTTTATTGAAAGCAGGGTATATCACTTTAAGAAGACCCAATCCGAATGCATCCAAGGGGAGAAATTTTGACCCCTCCACCACTTGTGATTACCACATGGGTGCACCTGGGTACCCAACTGACAAGTGTTGGCCTTTGAAACATGCCATTCAGGATTTACTGGACCAGAATACCCTGTCTTTTAATACAGGGGCTCCCAATCCTCCCAGAACAGATATTGGACAGAACCCTCTGCCCCAGCATCATGGGGCAAGCCCCTCTAATGTCGTAGGGGTAATTTCTTCTGATAAAATAACTTTTGACCCATCCCAGTTAATTGCTCCTATAGGGACAACGGTCAAGGTTTATTTTGACAGAAGAAATGAGGGTAAAGAAATAAATATGGTTTCAAAAGGAAATGATCGCGCTGCTGAGAGAATTAGCTCCTCTCTGGACCGGGTCTCATCTCTCATGACCCAAATGAAGATAGCCAAACCGCATTTGGTTATCAATTGCAGTCCATCCACCCATTTTTCACCCATTTAGTCAAAACCACCATTGGTCATAAATTGTGACCATCTCAATGCATCAGTCACTTCTGCAACCCCTCAACCAAAACAGGGTCCACCATTGGTTGTTGATATCCCTCTCACTCAAATTTCATCATCCAAGTCCAAACTTCCTCCCTTGGTGATAAATGTCCCTAAGCCTTCCTACTCTGAATCGGCTGTACCATGGAACTACAGTGAAGGCTATACCACTACATTCCCTGCAGCCGAGGCAGAAAGTAAGAAAGAAGTGAACCTCATGATGAGGTTAGGAAAATGTGTAAGGGTGGAAGAAAAGCAAAAGGAGACAAAAAAAAGAAAAAGAAGAAGAGAAAATTAAAGGAAAGGCCAAGGTAGGGGAGGATGCCCCTCAGGTAACTAATAGTGAGGCTGCTGACCTCATTAAAATCATAAAAAAGAGTGAGTTCAACATTGTCGAGCAGTTGAACAAAGGCCCTGCCCAGATCTCAATACTGGGCCTATTGTTAAATTCTGAAAAACATAGGGACTCCTTGTTAAGGATACTTCAGGGGGCCCATGTGCCTAAAAACATTGAACCAGACCAACTAGGCCGGATGGTTGGGCAAATTTTATCTCACAATGTTATAACTTTTTCTGAGACTGAAATCAGCCCAGCAGGGTACCATCATGTTGACCCCTTGCACATAGCTGTACTCAGTAAGGGTTGCATGATAACCCGGGTCTTGATTGATAATGGGTCGGCTCTGAATGTCTGCCCGTTAATAACATTTGTTAAGCTCGGTCTGGAGCAAAATAAAATCAAACAAAATGGTAGAATCATAAGAGCATTTAACAGCTCTAAAACACACTCCCTAGGGGAGGTTGAACTGCCGGTCACAATTGGACCGTATATTTTTAACATCACATTTGAAGTGATGGATATACCTGCAGCCTTTAACTTACTCCTAAGAAGGCCGTGGATTCATACAGCTAGGGCTATACCATCTACCCTCCACCAAAGAGTCAAATATATCAGAGAGCAAAAGGTGATTACGGTCCTGGCCGAAAATTTGGTTCCTCCCATGTGGTCCCCTGATGTACCCTACATAAATATGGAAATGACTGCTGACAAGATGGCATTTCACTCTTTCCAGTTTGAAACTGTTAATTTCATACCTGGGGGGGTATCAGGAAAAGGAAGGGAAATTGACCTATGCTGAGAAAATGGTCAAGAATGTGCTGGAAAAGTACAACTTTCACCCTGGAAAAGGTCTGGGGATTAACCTGTAAGGAAGGGTAGAACCAGTAAAGGTTAAGAAGATGGTCCACAGAGTAGGATTGGGGTCCAAGCCAAGGAATTGGAGAAGACAGAAGGAGATAGAAGACATGAAATTCCCTCACATCAGGGAAACTTTTCCAAAGCTTTCTCACATGATTCAGCTGTCTCCTCCTGAGGATCAATCCAAACCCCCATACTATAACATAAACCCATTCCAGAAACCCAAGTCCTCAACCGTGCAACCATATGTTCCACCTCCACCTCTACAAGCATTGGGTGGGCCTGGGCCACAGGCAGAGCAGGAGCATGATTTCTCTGAGGACGTGGGAGCCTTTTTTGCCATGACAGAAGGCAACCAAGAAGAAGTAGCAGAGGAGCTACCTTTTATTGATTGGGCTGCAGTAGAAGTTCCATCTGGGACAAGCCCTACAGAAGAAGTAGGTGATGCAACTCACCCAGTATTTGTTGATTTTGGATGCGGACCCTGAGCTTGAGGAGCAGGCTTGTATTCCTGCCCCAGATTCTTTTATTCTGAACAATTAGGAGGAAACTCCCTTTACTTTTGAAGCCGCATTTGTTTGGCAAACAGACATGGCTTCCAAAAAAAAACTCCATTAGTGGAATGCCCTTTTCCTGAAGGTTTTAATGAGCCTTCATCTTCAGGGAAAGATTTTGTAGAAGGCTCTCAAAAAACACAAAAAGATTTTTCAATTTTTTATAGAAAAGATAAATTTTTCAAAAATGTCCAAACCACTTATGAACCATATAAGCAAACGGAATTGGATCAGGATGAGTATGACTTCGACCTCGAGCTCGACTTTGACCTAATGGGGGTTGAAGAAGAGACAGAGGACGAAGAAGACGACCCTCCAAAAGAAATCACATATCAATTGGAGCGTCATGAAAAGGGGGTCCAACCCAATATTTAAGAGACCATATCAATAAACCTAGGGACTGAAGAGGACCCAAAAATAGTGAAGATTGGGGTATGCCTATCTGAGGTACAGCGTGATGAAATGATACAATTTTTGGTTGATTATGAAGATGTATTTGCATGGTCGTATCGGGATATGCCAAAGTTAGACATGGACATGGTTGTGCATAGGCTACCCATTCTACCAGATGTTAAGCCAGTTAAACAGAAATTGAGAAGGTTGAAACCTGAATGGACATTGAAGGTCAAAGATGAAGTGGTTAAGCAATTCCAATCTGGATTCTTGGCGGTATCCACGTACCCTGAATGGCTTGCAAATATAGTGCCAGTACCAAAAAAGGATGGAAAGGTCCGAATGTGTGTAGACTACAGAGACTTGAATAAGGCAAGCCCAAAGGACGATTTTCCACTTCCACACATCGACATATTGGTGGACAACACTACTGTACATAGCCTGTTCTCATTCATGGACGGGTTTTCTGGGTACAATCAAATTAAGATGGCTAAGGAGGATCAAGAAAAAACAGCCTTCATTACACTTTGGGGTACCTTTCACTACACTGTCATGCCATTTGGGCTTAAAAACGCTGGGGCAACCTACCAACGAGCCATGACAGCCTTATTCCATGATATGATCCATAAGGAGATGGAGGTCTATGTAGATGATATGATAGCCAAATCATGTGAAGAAGAAGACCATTTGATCAACTTAAAGAAGGTGTTTGACCGGCTCAGGAAATATAGTCTAAGGCTTAACCCTGCAAAATGTGTCTTTGGGGCTACATCAGGAAAATTATTGGGCTTTATAGTAAGCAGAAAGAGAATTGAGATCGACCCAGCTAAAGCTAAAGCAATCATTGAAATGCCATCACCTAGAACGGAGAAGGAAGTTCGTGGTTTTCTTGGAAGGATTCAGTACATAAGCCGGTTCATAGCACAGCTCACCGCTATCTATGAACCAATTTTTAAGCTTCTAAGAAAAAAATAACCCGACAGTCTGGAATGACGATTGCCAAGAAGCCTTTGACACAATAAAGGAGTATTTATTGAACCCACCTGTGCTAGTGCCACCAACTCCAGGAAGACCATTGATTTTATACTTGTTAGTTTTGGAGATGTCAATGGGGTGTGTCTTGGGACAGCATGACGATACAGGTAGAAAGGAAAAGGGCAATTTACTACCTAAGCAAGAAATTTACAGAATATGAAGCAAAGTATTCCCCTTTGGAAAAGACTTGCTGTGCTTTAGTATGGGCAACTCAGAGACTAAGGCATTATTTCCTTAGTCATTCCACCTTATTGATATCCCGAATGGATCCTTTGAAGTATTTATTTGAGAAACCAGCTTTAACTGGCAGAACAGCAAAGTGGCAGTTGTTACTCTCTGAATTTGACCTCACCTATATCACGCAGAAAGCCATTAAGGGTCAAGCCATTGCTGATCACTTAGTTGCACACCCTTTACCAGAATACCAACCTTTGAAGACTAATTTCCCTGATGAAGCAATCCTGTTTACTGAAGAAGAAGAAGGTGAAAGCTCTTGGCAAATGTTTTTTGATGGGGCCGCCAATATGAATGGAAATGGAATAGGGGCTGTTTTGATCAAGCCAGATGGGGCACACATCCCAATCGCAGTGAAGTTAAGGTTCCAATGCACAAACAATATAGCAGAGTATGAAGCATGCATAATTGGTTTGCAAGCTGCCTTAGACCATGAAGTAAAGGAACTTGACGTATATGGAGATTCGAGTCTTATCATCTTCCAAACAACTGGAGAATGGAAAACAAAGGATCACAAGCTGATCCCCTATCACCAGTATTTGGAAGAAATAAGCACTAAATTCACTTGAATTTCCTTCAATTATATGCCAAGGGCCAAAAATCAGTTTGCGGATGCTCTAGCAACATTGGCTTCAATGGTCAGTATGCCAGAAGGTGTTGATATTAGACCACTGGAAATTGAAGTCAGAAATGAACCAGCTTATTGCCTTGTTCTAGAAGAAACCACAGAAGAAGAAGTACCATGGTTTCAAGATATTAAGAACTTCCTAAATGATCGGAGTTTGCCAGAAAATATCACTTCTACAGAGAAAAGAACAATACAAAGGTTGGCAGGACAGTTCTTACTAAGTGGTGGGCAGTTGTACAAAAGATCACACAATGATATACTACTTAGATGTGTTGCCAAGACCGAGTCAGAAAGGTTAGTTGAAACTGTACATGGAGGAGTGTGTGGACCCCATATGAACGGGCACATGCTTGCCAAGAAGATTCTGCGATTGGGATATTACTGATCGACAATGGAGCACGATTGCTATATACATGTCAAAAGGTGTCATTTATGCCAAGTGTATGCTGATAACAAGAATGCACCCCCAAGTGAATTGCACAACATGACATCTCCATGGCCCTTCGCCATGTGGGGTATAGAAGTCATTGGAATGATCTCACCAAAGGCATCAAATGGACACAGGTTTATACTTGTAGCAATTGATTATTTCACCAAGTGGGTAGAGGCAGCTTCTTATGCAAACATTACAAGTAGCCACGTTCTGAAATTCTAGAAGCACAATATCATTTGTCGCTACGGTTTACCAAGTGCTATAGTATCAGACAATGCTTCAAACCTTAAGAACAAGGACATGAGGAAGATGTGTGAACAATTTCAGATCACCCACCACAAGTCAGCTCCGTATAGACCAAAGATGAATGGGGCAGTGGAAGCAGCAAATAAGAATATAAAGAAGATCATTCAGAAGATGGTAGTGAGTTTCAAAGATTGGCATGAAATGCTGCCACTTACTCTACATGCTTACAGAACCTCGATTCGGACTTCTACAGGGGCAACCCCATATTCTTTAGTATATGGAATGGAAGCGGTCTTACCAGTGGAAGTAGAAATACCTTCATTAAGAGTGTTAATGGAAGCTAAATTAGAAGAAGCTGAATGGATACAATCAAGGCATGTGTAAGCACCTCATTTTTGCACCTCCCAAAATGCAGAAAATGAAATTTTAATTGAAAAGTCAAACTTGAGAAAGTCAAACTTGAGAAAAGTCAAACTTGAGAAAGTCAAAAGTTGACTTTTTATCTGGTGCAAATCAGTTGCCATGCTTCCTACCATTGCAAAGGGGATTCCGATACGAGTCTAATGGAACAGAGTTTGCTCAAATCGGAGTCCAGATGAAGAAGTTATGGGCTGGTCAAATCTGAGAAAAGCAGAAATTGACTTTCTGCTAAACCCCAGATCAGCTACCACATTTGATACCAGCAGAAAGAGCATCTCGCCACGATTCCAACGCAACTGAGTTTGCTGGAATCGGAGTCCCGGATAAGGAAATATGAGCAAAACCGGCTCCCGGACGCGGCCCGGCACTTCTGCTAAAAAACTCGAATTTGCTGCTAAACTGAAATTCAGTGGATTGGGAATCTCGCACTGATTCCAACGCCACTAAGTTTGCTAAAATTGGATATCAGATGAGTGAGTTGTGAGCGGTTAAAGTTTCTGAAAAATCTGCACATGTGGCAAACAGTGAAGAAAGAGCAGCAAAATGAAAAGTTTTGAATTAAAAAATAATATTTTTGCTAAAAATCTAATTAAAGTATTTAAAGTAAAAGAAAAAGAAAAGAAAATTAAAAGATGCATAAAACAAAGATCTTAATAAAATAATAATAAAAAAAGGGACAAATGAATTAAGTACATAAAGAAAAAAAAAAGAAAAAAAAATAATAAATGGTTGGACGAATTCTCCATGTGGAGAATTCGTCCAAGCAAACTTAGCCTCCAAGTTTACTTGGAGGCTAAGAAAAGAAAGCAATGATTCACCATCATTGCTTATATTTAAAAAGAGGCACAAGTGGCAGATGATTAGGGTTTTGGTGATAAAGTAAGGAAATATTTGCATTTTGGTCATTTTTTTGCCTTATAAAAGGAAAACCCTAGCACAAACAAAGGGGTCGGCTGATTTCTTGGGAGCTCTCTCAACTCTCTCATGAGCTCCATTCTCTCTCCCCCATGCTCCTCCACCTCTCCTTGCTCCCTAGTCCCAAGGAGACCACCTAGAAACTATCTAACTTCTTCTTGATCTTCTTCTCCTTCACTTGAGCCTTAGAGGAAGGTGAAGGTGGTGCTCTTGGCATGTGAAGGTGCTGCTCCAGCACTTCGGTTGGCTTCAAGAGGACCTCTACACACAACAAGAAGGGTTTGAAACCCCAAGGTATGTCTTCTTGTTAAATTTCCTTACATGTATGTAAAAAATGGAGATTTTCTAAGCATATTAATGAGCATGATCCCTCGCCCCTTTTACCTGCTGTTCTTGCACCTGTAGGCATGCTCCTTAACCCCCTTAAAGTCCTCCTAAAAACTAGGAGGAGATCCCCAAGAAAAAGGAAACAAATCCGCAAAGTTCGGAATTTCATAACAGGTTTTACTACTTGAACGTTCGAACGTTCATCGAACGCTAGTCGAACGTTCAGGTCAAAAAGTTGTTTTCTCTTCTCTTGTTCGAACGTTCATCAAACGGCCAGCGAACGCTGCTCCCAATTTCACTATTTTTTCACCACCGTTCGACCGACGGTCGAACGTTCAGCGAACGCTGCTCTCGGGTTTCTCTGCAGAACACCAACGTTCGAACGTCAGGTGAACGGCCAGCGAACGCTGATCATATCTTCTACAATTTGACTCCGATTGTCGCGTCGTTTGGACCGTGACTTCTATAATCACCAAGAGTATCTCTACATCAACAAATTAGATACATCTGTGGTGGTTTACACCAAAACCATTAAACCAATAGGGTTCCCGGGTCACCCGGAAACCCAACTTGGGACCTGGACCACCGGTCCAATTTGATACATCTGTGGGCCTTCCAACGGGGCCCACCAAGCCCGACAAACTCCTTTTGTTAAATAAAGATAAAATCAATCCATTTGAGTGGGCCACACCATTGGAGGCCCACCCAAGCCCAATTTTGAAGCGTCTTGATCTTGACTTAGGCATGGTTTGGCCGAGACCACGGGCAGGGCCTGTCGGGCCCATTAAGCCCATTGAACCCAACCAAGTGTAGGGTTTCCAAACCCTATCTCAGAAAGTCTTGGGCTTTCAAGCCCGAGCCCAAGTAAAGGGCCTCAAGCCCAATGCTTGGCCCATTTTTGCACAGATAAGAAAGATAAATCTCAAATCACTTGGCAAACAACTGTGGGGCCCACAAAGCAATCCCGGCCCACTTTTTCCACTTAACTAATCCAACTTGAACCCCAAAATAAAATCAATTCAAATTGAACCAAAGTCCAAAGGGCCACACTTGGCCCACCAAGGGATACCGTGGGCCTTCCAACGGGGCCCACCCCACCAGGCCCAGATCATCTTAATTGAAAAGATAAAATCAAGTAAAGGGACCCACACCACTTTGGCGGTCCTGCCAGACTTAATCAAAATTGCATGCTAGAATAGGAATCGGGTAAGTGAGAGACCAAAGTTGACTCAAACTAGGGAAGCTTATGGGACCCGTCACTTGACGGGATGGACTGGGGTGTCTACGGACTTCCCCAGACCGCAACCAAGAACATACTTAGAATCTCAAGCCGCAGACCAAGCCTTAATAGAAGAACTTAGGCACCCAGGTATCTGCCTGCACCCCATCAGGTAGTGGCGACTCCAAACAAATTCCGAGGCACGCATCGTTTTGCGTGCGCCTCGTCGTGCGACCGAAATCGGGTGCGTACAGCATGATCAACTCAATCTAATAGAGGAGAAGCATTTGAAAGCGCTTTGTCACGGCCAATTGTATCAGAAGAGAATGGCCAGGGCTTACAATAAGAAGGTGAAGCCCAGAACTTTCCAAGAAGGAAATTTAGTATTGAAGAAAATTTTACCCTTTTTGGAAGACCCTCGTGGAAAATTCAAACCAAATTGGGAAGGGCCTTATGTGGTCAAAAAGGTCCTGTCAGGGGGTGCTCTCATCTTAACAGAAATGGATGGAAAGGATTTTCCTGAGCCAATTAACTCTGATGCAGTAAAGAGATATTTTCCTTGAATGAATATTACTAGGAAATGATCTGAGGCCATTTTTCTATATTTCCCAAAATTTTCATCCCTAGTCAAGCCAATTTGAGCCTATTCATCTTCTTTGATAAACCTAAATCAGACTTACAATCTTATACTGGGGCAAGGCCAATAGGGGCAAAGCCGATAGGGGCAAAAAGAGAAAAAAAAAAAGAGAAAAAAAACAGAGAAAAAAATAGGGGTAAATGAATGCCAAATACAAAAGAAGGGGAAGGGGATTGAATTCATCATGATTGTAAGTCCGGTTGACCGATTTTCACACTTAGAAAATTTTGAGCCTTTAATACCTTTTCTTTCATAAACCGAGCTTAGCCTTTGCTTCATCCTATTATTAAGCCCTCGGTGATTTTAGTATATTCATTCAACTTTCAGAGTAAGATTGGTGATGACGGAATGCAGAAGCCAGCCCTAGTGAAAACCGTAATTGACACTAGGGGCAAAAGAAAAAAATAGAAAAAAAAAAAAACAAATCAAAGTGTTGAGTTGATCATGTGGTCCAAATTTTAATCCGCATGAGCATTGGAAACTAAGCAGATTAACAGCGTCAGTTATGAAGAAAAAGCCATCAGGGGATGATTCTAAAGGCCACGGGGTAGACAGATTTGGTCTCTCCCTATTGCTTGGATTACCCTTTTCATTATTCAACCTTATTTTAATTCCTTTGATTATATGTGATTAAGTGTTTTGGATCAGTTTTCAAAAAAAAAAAAAACTATACTTTGGCCAGTGATGAGAAATCAAATACTTTTTTTTTATAAAACTTCTGTTTTTACAAGCATCTGAGAATTCTGAGGCCAATAATATAAAACCTATTTTTGAATTAAATCTATTGTCTTTCCACTAATGGAGTTGGCTTTTGTATAAAAGTATGAAAAAAAAAGAAAAATAAAAAAAGAGATAAAAGAATCTAATCCCTACTCCCCAACTGCTCCTCAAGCTCCCTAATCCTAGCTGCCTGAGTTGCAATGATTCCAGAAGCTCCCTCTGCATCAGGATCGCTCAAAAAGGAAATGATCTCATCTGAAAAAGAATTCTTGATCTTCAACGCCCTAAGGGTAGCCAAGGAATCCTGATATTTCTTCCGCATAGCTCGGACTTCAAAGCGACGAGCCTGCCTTTGTTCTTCAAGTTTCTTCTCCATGGCAATGCAGCAAGACCTCTGCTCTTCAAGTTGCCTCTCCAGATTAATACCTTTTATCCTGAGTTCTTGTGCTTCTCGTACCCAAATTTGTTGAAGCCGCTTGTGGATTACCCTTTCAGACTTCAGAATATCCTCATAAGTAGGGGGAAGAACTGCAGGAGGATCCTCTGGTACTGGGGCATGACTCTGCACCTGCTATTTGATCTAGAAATGATAGTCCTTCACATGGGACTCAGAAAAGACTGGGCCCCGCAGAAAGCGAACATAGGACCACTCATTCATTAATTGAGCATTTAGCCCCATGGTGGCTGATGTAAGTGGCCTTACAAGGCTATCATAGCCAGTGGGGATCATAATTCCCTGGGTCACTCCAAACTGCCGAAGAACCCTCAAAGGAAGATAGAGAACAGCAGATTTCAAGCCTGCCAGGACCAAAAAGTTCCTATCTCTAAAGCTGATCACTGTCTCTGGATTGGGCTGATAAGTGCCAGGCCATCTCACTTGATCATCCTGGAGAGTACCCAAGAAAGTGAACCATCCCTGCTTGCCGCCTTGGATATTAGGACAACCCTTGTGGCTCATCAGAACAGGAACTTTCAACCTTGGAAAGAAGCGGCGAGTTATCTCTTCAACTTGACTCAGGTGGTCAAGCAACCAAAACTGCAAAAAAGGGAAGAATTTCAATTTATTTCAAAAAAAAGAAAAAAAAAGAAAAAAAAAAGAAAGAAAGAAAAAAGAAAGGAAAAAGAAAGAAAAAAAGAGAGAAAAGAAAAAAAGAAGGAAAAGAAAAAGAGAAGAAGAAGAGAAAAAAAAAAAGAAAGAGAAAAAAAAAAAGAAAAAAAATTATTATTATTTCTTTTTTACCTGTAGGATAGGGGCGCAAGCAAGGAATCGTTTCTTTTTTCTGAAATAGCAGTCAGTTAAAGCCTGGTATATCTCTGCTAAAATCATAGGAGCCAATCTCTCACGTTCCCTAACCTGGCAAATAACTGAGATAAGAGCCAAGTCAACCTGGTCATCACCCCGTGGAAAGAGCAACTGGTTGACCACTATCAGAGTCAAAGCATTAAACCTGGCATCCTTGTCCCCATTCCTTAGAAGTTTTTCAGTCAAAAAGGTCTTGGACAAGGTCAATAGGGTATCAGAAGTTCCTAAGTCTTTCTTCCCTATACCCAAGAATGTAGAGGCCTTCTTTTTGTAACTAGGCTTTAGGGGCGGGTTCACAACTTTTTCAGAAAATCTTAGGCCAAGGATGGTTTCAATTTCTTCTATGGTAGGAGTCATCTCTTTGTCATCAAAACGGAAGAGATTCAGTTCAGGAACCCAGTGTCCTATCAAAGCTTCAATGATTTTCCACTTAAAGGGAATTTTAGGGATGTGTAGGATATGCCCTAAGTGGATAGAATCCCAGCGAATTTCTTCATCAAGGGTCATGGAGTTGACCCATCTATCATAGAAGGAATCCACAACATTGTACCTGGTGAGATTAGGAGGTTTTGATCTAACAGGTTGTCTTGCAGGAGGAGATTCATCGACAGAAGAGAAAGGGGCAAAGGAAGCCATGGAAGCACTAAAGAAGACAAGTAAAGCAGAAAACGAAAGGCTCAGGGAGTTTTCAAACTATTAAAAGTGTCATAATGACGTCCCCCTTGAGTTTATATAGAAAATTCGAAAAGGCAGTAAAATCCGTAATTAGAATACGAGCATGGCGTGCCCGTATAAAGAATACGGACACACAGTGACCGTGAAACATTTATGGGCAGAGTGCACCCGTATTAATATTACGGGCATGGCTTGCTCATGACCCAATTACGGTCCCTTTGGAAAAATGCCAAAAAATGGGAAATTTTGATTTCATTAGGTTCCTAAGTTTCACCTGTCCCTGCTTTAACACATATCATGCAAGAAAAGCTAGAAATAAAATAAAAAAAAGCACAAATGAATAAAATGAACCAAATGTCTTTTATATATAAAAAAGGGGGATACATCAGTTTGTCAAATACATGTGTACATGAAAAATCCTAATCTACTGTGCATCTGCAGGGCCATCTCCTCTGCCACGTCCTTTGCCTCGAGATCGTCGACGCCCAAAGACTATCGGCACTTTATCGCGAGCAGAGATACGCTCCCTCCTGCAGCCCAAAATGGATTGAATGTCATGCAAATACAAGAATAAAAGTCAAAGTGCATAGAAGAAACATACCTAGAGTTAGCTGAAGAAACAGGGGCAGACCCCAGGAGATCTACGGCCCTAGCAGACTCAAGATCAGGCTCTGCAGGAACAGGCTCAACCACAAGATCGGTACTAATAGCAGGCTCAGAAGCTGGAGTCGGCACCTCTGGAACATCGATCACAAGTGGAGGGCCTATCACAGCATCAGGAGCACCAGCCTCTACCTCAGGCCCAATAGCATCAACAGCAGCCTCCTCTATGATCACAGCCTCCACGGTAGGCTCCACCATAGCGGCATCCCTGACCGGCTCCATGTCCATATCCACAGAAGTATCAGGAGCAGACCCAAGTGCTGGAGTAGACTCTGGCACATCCACTACAGCAGGAGAAACCTCAGCCTCAACCTCAGGCTCTACTGCAGGAGCCTTTACCGATCTGGGAGAAGTCACAAACTCCACCCGTGCCACAGAAAATACCTCACCACGAAGATGCATAGGCACAGGCGAAGCAGGTGAAGAAGGGCCGGCTGTGTCATCCTGAAAAATAAGAAAGGAAATTTTAATCAGAACAGGATAAACAGAGATAAAAGCAAATATGGAAAGAGGTGAAAGAATTAACCTGGGTATGAGATGGACCCGCCTGGTCCTGTGCACCAGAAGGCTGGCCCTATGTTCTAGCAAGCTGTCCCCGGAGATCAGAAATGGTAATATAGAGGGCGTCCCGCTCGGCGATAGCAGCATCTTGCTGGCGCTCTATATCAGCATACCGGGATCGGATCTCTGCCAACTGAGCCTCCTGTAATAGAAAAGAAAGTGTCAGAAAAAGCCATGTTCAAATAGAATATATGAATTGAAGATCAAAAAAGAAGAAGACATACCGTCGTATCATAGGCCCTAATCACTACCCCTCCTATCTCCGTGACTCCGCCACAGACAGGCATGGGTGGCATAAGGCACCCGACTGAAGCTCGCCTGAACCAGGCATCATAATCACCTTCCTCTAAAAATGTCTCTACCTCTGTCCAATCTAGGAACTGGGTATGATCAACAGGCACAAGAGGAAAGAAGGGGGTAGTATCTGGAGGGATGGCAGGAATCCAGGGCTCTCCAACATGCTGATAGAAGAAGCGTTCGCCGCAATACTAGATGCTCCCCAACTGACCAATGAAGAACTGATATCTCTGACGTCTCTGGTCAAGGGCAAAAGCATCATCTCTGGCCGCATGCAGGGCCAGCACCTCATGAACGTCCTCCATCCTGGGGACAAACAGCTGGAAAATAGAAAGGAGATATTAGACATGTGATCCAGAAGAAGAGAAAAAAAAAAGAAGAGAAAAAGAAGAGGAATTAAAGCAGTTTACCTCAGATCAGTACAGCCTGTCCAGGTGGGCCCGGGCAGACCTAGGACGACTCTTCTTAGAGTCGTGCTCCACATGACACCACCTACGAGCCATAGGATATGTCTCCTCTGACATCGTAGAGGTAGGGCGAAAATAGGGGATATACACCCTAGCAAAGAACTGCAAAAAGAAGAAAAAGAGTCAGAAGAATAGAAAAAGAAAGAAAGAGAGAGAAAGAGAAAGAAAGAGAGGAGAAATAATTGTTTCACCTGCAGGAAGGGCCAGAAGAATCTGCACCCAACCCCAGCTCCTCTGGAAGTAGAGAGGCCGCTCACTGATTGGCGCAGGCCGGCCAGAATAGTACCAAAAATGAGCGGGCCCCATGCATACCTTCTCGCTAGCTGCAAGTCTCCCAATAAACTCAAAAAGTGAGGACTAACTGAAGTCGTGTCCTCTGGGAAGAAGCAGGAGCCCATCATGTACAGAAAAAGAAATCGGAAGGCATACGGAAAAACTGGGTCACCGGCAGCAAGCTGGCCAAACTGCCTCCCCCTGAAAGTCTCTCTCAACCAAGTCAGAGACAATCTCGCTCTCCCTCTATCCCATGCCTCAGGAGGCAGCACAATATATCCAAGGTAAGCGGCGATCTCATCAGCATCTAGCATCCCCATCTCAGGAATAATATCACCGATCATCCTGATCCCGGTGATAAGTGTAAAGTCAGACGGCCGGATCCCTATCTTGACATCTGGAAAATGGAAGCTCAATGTCTCAGGGAAGAACCTCTCCGGCAGCGCCGCAATAAGGGCTCGATCTAGACGAACATCAGGGATGGTGATGAATAGGCCAAAGCCATACAAGCCTAACTCCCGACGGTAGGCCGAACTGCAGGCTCCAATGAATCTGATAAAGCTAGCCCAGCTCCCACGATAATGAGACATGGGATACTCCAAAGAGATATCTGCTCTAATACACGCTGAGGGATGAGTCCTCAAGCCATGCAAAAGATCAGTATCCCTGATCTGGGTAGCAATCGCCTCAGGGACCTCAACTCTGGTCCGGGCCTCATCTCTGCCACGGCCTCCTGTAGACACCCCCAAATTGCACTACAAAATGAAAAAATAATGAAAACATGTAATTAGAGCTTAAAACAGGTTAAAAATGCCTAAAAATTGAATAAACAGGCTTTGCCCGTATTTTATTCATGGGCCGGTCGCGCTCGAGATCTCTCTACGGTCAGGCGCGCCCGTGGAAACTATACGATCACCGTTGGACCGTAGTGCATTTACGGTCACTAAAGACACGTGCGA
This sequence comes from Buxus sempervirens, assembly GCA_947561395.2. Classification (NCBI taxonomy): domain Eukaryota; kingdom Viridiplantae; phylum Streptophyta; class Magnoliopsida; order Buxales; family Buxaceae; genus Buxus; species Buxus sempervirens. The sequence continues at coordinate 26,876,424 of OX387194.1, read as the reverse complement.
GTTTTCTCCTTCTCTCGATTTCAGAGCTTTATCTTTAGTCCAATATATCTTTAAATGAGCGAATTAAGTATTTTATTCGCTGAAGCCACCTTGGTTGGCTATGGATGGGCATTATCTCCAATTTTCACTCTATCCTGAGGATCAGGATATATCCTTCTGGACCAGCCTTGCCCCTGGGTGTGTCTATAAATAGAGGCTCCTTCCTCTAGCTAAGGGCCACGAAATTTTAAGTCCAAGGAATTCTAAGAAGCTCCAAGAGAAGAGAAGAACTCCTGCTGCCTGCCTGCTCAATCCAGGTAAGTCCCCTATCCCTTTTTATTTTCTGTCTTCAATTCTAGATGTAATAGGATCATCTCTATTGCTGTAGAATAAGGCCATCTTTAGCATCTAGTATTCCTAAGCTTGTCTCTAAGTACCTCAAGAGTCTCTCTAGCCGTAAAACGTGAAGAGAGAACTAGAGGAAAGGGGAACAGGTGGATCCCTAGAATAGAACCCCATATCTGTTTTTTTCTTTTTTTCATAGAATAAGGCCTATGATTGTGTTTGTGTAACCAAACCTATCTCCAAGTACCTCAAGAGTCTCTCTAGCCGTAAAACGTGAAGAGAGAACTAGGGGAAAAGAGAACAGGTGAATCCGTAGGGTAGACCCCCATGTACTCTAATCTGTGAGATATGACTGCTTTGGATATCCTGATCATGTTTTAATGCTTTTTATGATATATTTGAATGAATTACATGAATCTATGATGTTTATAGCATGAGATCCCCACTATTTTCCAAAATTTGGATTTTCGTCACTTTTGCACCTACAGCACTGTTTTTGTGAGTTTAGGCTACGATCTTGGATTTATCATGATCAATATGATAGATCTGAATCTAGAAGCCTGAAAGTAAATTTTAGGGTTTCATGATATGGTTTTTAAATTGTTTTTCATTATTGAGAGAAGACCCTACGGTCTAAATTCTCCCATTTTGGTGTTTTTCATCAACGTGGGTATTTTTGGTTTTTATTTTCTGATTTAATGTGAAATTTGGGCTTTATCTATGTCTTGGACTGTTCAAGTTAAATTTTGAAATATTTTATAAAAATCATATTTTTCTAGATTTCTAGAATTTGACTTGAAGCCAGATTTTTGGATTTTTCACTTTAAATTGATTTTATTTGATTTCATCTCAATTTTATTTTAATCATGAAACCCTAGGAATGGTATGATCATGTTTGATAGTTCTGGATCAATCAGACTATTCATATGAAAAAACCATATATTTTTCCTTTTTTTGTGATTTTGTGTGATTTTTATAGCAAACTTTTTCCTTTATTTTAAACATGAACAATACCTGGCAACCATCTTGTGTGGATGAATAGGGGTGCCTAATACCTTCCCCTGTTCATAACCTAATCCCCTTACCCATCTCTGGTTGTTTTTTTTAGGGGGGATATTTTGCCCTAAAATTTGCCTTTTGTGCTTATTTAATATTTTGGTGTCCATTCACACCTAAATTGAATGGTGGCGACTCTTTGTTTTATATAATCCCGTGTGATGATTAGGAAATCGTTAAATTGATTTTTCCATGTCTCACAACTGGCGACTCTGTTGGGGACTTGTGGATTTGAGCCTTTTGGTGTTTTAGTTCATGTTTTTGATATTTTTTTACTTGCTTGCTATTTTGTGTTCTTAAGCATGTTGAGTATGTTTTAAATCTGAATTATTGCTCAAGAATTCATGGGGGTAGAAACATGCTTAATTTTGATTTATAGGATTGTTTCTACAAACATGCGTAGGGGAGATTCGTTTTTCTGAACCATACTTATTTTTTGCTATATTTTTTATAATAGCATGTTTTAATTTTCAGCATGATCTCCATGATGATTTTAGGTGTATAACATGATCATATGTTTGCATGATAGATGTTTTTTTTTATGAGAATGTTTTAGGTGCTATAGGATTGTTTTATTTACTTGTTTATTTTAAATATGCTTTCCTATTATGCCTTGGTTTGTTTATGAATGGCTGCGAAAAGAGTGGCAAGGGTTTGGGACGTTGTGAATGTAACCTATTTTTACAATGCACTGTGCACCTTTTACTTTTACATAGCTTACCCTTAACCTATAGGAAGTTGAACCCGAATGTGTGTAGCTTGGCGCAACGAGGTCGATACTTCGGAAAGCGAAAGTGAAAACATTCACCTTAGAACTTTGAGCTAATGATGTGATGATAACGTGGATCTGGGATTCTGGTTATCACTAGGCTTGAGTGCTAAGTTGCCATTAAGCCAAAACCCAAAACCCCTACGCTTGAAGGTGGAGTTACACGTTTTTGGCTAAAGTATACAATTACGTGAGGATATGGGTTTGTATGATTGTGGGAAGGCCGTATGCATGGCTTACAAACCAAGGCATAAAGCGGATGCCATATTGAAGGTAAACAAGGTAATCCTATTGTTTTGCATTATTTTCATGTCATAGGGGTGTCATGGTGCCCATTGGTTCGGGATAAAATTGGTCCCAAAATATGCATATTTTCTAAAATTGGTGCAGCCCATAGGAAGAGTTTCTAACTCTGTTTAGAATCAATCCTACCCAATGTTCATACAAGAGGCAACACAAGGGTACCAAATTCTAGAATATGGAGTCAATTCAGAGGGTACATGTGCCCTCCTAAGCATGTGTTTTAGCAAAAAGGCCAAGGTCCACTTTGGGACAGTTTAGAAGCCTTGCACTGGGTGAACCGTATGTTTGGATGAGCAATTAAAGTGATCAAACCATGAAAAATATAACAGAGTTCTGTAAAACCGCATTTAGTACACGGGCTGGGCTTGCCCGTATTGGTTATACGGGCTCGCCTGTGTTTTCCATACGGTCACGACTTGCTCGTAATTTGAATACGGGCAGGGCTGGACCGTACTGTGTATACGGTTTTCTCGGAATATTCAACTTTAATCAGTTTTTCCCACTAAAATCTTCCTTTAACCTTTAAATAATGATAAAGGGAAACAAGTTTGAATAAAATGCTTCAAAAAAAAAACAAAAAAAAACAAAAACAAAATAATTGGAAAAAAAAATGTGAGAGAAAGGTTCCTTGGGCTTCTTAAAGCCTTTGAATTTCAGACTTTTTCAAAACTCCTGGGCCTCTGAAAGCCTTTGAATTTCAGATTTTTCAAAAATCCTCGGGCCACTGAAAGCCTTTGAATTTCAGACTTTTTTTCTCAAAAAAAATCCTCGGGCCTCTGAAAGCCTTTGAATTTCAGATCTTTCAAAAAATCCTGGGGCTTCTGAAAGCCTTTGAATTTCAGATCTTTTGGGCCTCTGAAAGCCTTTGAATTTCAGACCTTTTTCTTTTGGGCCTCTGGAAGCCTTTGAATTTCAGATCCTTGGGCTTCTGAAAGCCTTTGAATTTCAGACCTTTTTCTTTTGGGCCTCTGAAAGCCTTTGAATTTCAGACCTTTTCCTTTTGGGCCTCTGAAAGCCTTTGAATTTCAGATCTTTTGGGCCTCTGAAAGCCTTTGAATTTCAGACTTTTTTCTCAAAATATCCCTGGGCCTCTGAAAGCCTTTGAATTTCAGACTTTCATAAAAAATCCTCAGGCCTCTGAAAGCCTTTGAATTTTAGACCTTTTCTCAAAATATCTTTTGGGCCTCTGAAAGCCTTTGAATTTCAGACCTTTTTCTAAAAATATCCTTGGGCATCTTAAAGCCTTTGAATTTCAGACTTTTTTCAAAAATATCCCTGGGCCTCTGAAAGCCTTTGAATTTCAGACTTTTTCCAAAAATTTCTTTGGGCCTCTGAAAGCTTTTGAATTTCAGATCTTTTTCTTTTTTTGTGGGACCTGTTGGAAGCCCTAGAATATTCCAACAATTCAATTCAAAAAGGAAAAAAAAAGAAGCAAATAAAGAAAAAAAAATCCAAACTCATGTTCACCCAGATTGCACATAGGCATTCCTAGGCATGTGAATGAGATTAAATGGACACTGATATTTTTCCTTTATCTTTTTGCCAGGTACCAATACACTTGCAATCATAGCTCCTGTAACCAGATCAGGAGCTCACACCATGAATCCTATTGAAAATGAAGCTGATGCTCCTCACCCAGATATTGTCTTGCTACAGGAACAAGTGGCAGGACTAGCCCGAATGCTAGAGAACATACTATCAGTGCAGGCCGAACAAGTCCAAGCCCAGAACCAAGCCTCCACTTCCAACCAAGCACCCCCACCTCAAATCAATATTCCACCTCCGGTTCAACCTATTCCTGAACCCACCCTGGAACCTATACTAATCAGGGAGGAGATGGTTGAGTCTGAGAAAGAGAATGAAAAAGAAAAGATGAAGGATGAGATGGAAAAGAAGTTCATGCACCGACTGGAGATGATTCAGGATGAACTGAGGGAGGTAAAAGGGGTGAATAACTTTGGAGGCACCAATTTCGAAGATTTGTGTCTATACCACAATGTATGTCTACCGGCCAAGTTTAAATACCTAGATTTTGATAAATATGATGGCACTGGCTGCCCAATGAGCCATTTGAAGTTATACTGCGGGGCTTTATGCCAGTTTGGCCGGGATGACGGCATACTAATTCAACTCTTCCAAAGGAGTTTAACTGGAGCTGCTTTGAGGTGGTTTACCACTTTGGATCATGGGAAAATAAGAAGGTGGAAAGATTTAGCAGATTCCTTTTTGGCACAATACAGGTTCAACTCTGAGATTATACCAGATAGGTATGACATGATGAGGATGACGAAGAGAAATGATGAGACCATAAGGCAATATGCTAAAAGGTGGAGGGAGTTGGCTGCACAAGTCAAGCCACCCATGGTAGAACCAGAAATGATTTCAACTTTCATCATGACATTGGGGCAACCATTTTATAGTCACTTGGTGGGTCAAACTACCACCAACTTTGCTGCCCTAGTGCAAGTGGCAGATAGAATTGAAGATGGGATCAAGTCTGGGAAAATAGCTGATTACTCTGCAGTGTTGAACCAGGAAGCTTCCACCACTTTCTCTACACAGAAAAAGGAGAATGGTAATGGAAGAAGAAAGAATGAAGAAAGGATAGAAGCAGAAGTGAATATAGTACAACTTCCAAGGGAACCCTTTCAAATCAATGTCCATCCACCTCCTATCAAGCCAACCCATCAATTTCCTTTGCTGCCTATCCAAATTAATGTCCCTTCTGCACAGCCTGTGAAGGAGGAAACAGAAGTAAGGAAGAGAAGGGAATTTTCTAAACTGCCTATGAGACCATCTGAGCTTTTGCCTACTTTACTTCAAAAGGGTTATGTGACTTTGAGGTTGCCAAATCCTCATGCAAGCAAGGGGAAGAATTATGATTCATCTGCAATCTGTGATTATCATATGAGCACTCCAGGGCATACCACAGATCGTTGCTTGGCCCTAAAGCATGCAATCCAGGATTTGTTGGATAATAATTCCTTATCATTCAATTCAGTCACTCCCATCCCACCTACCGATAACAATGGGACCGGCAGCTCAAATGCAATAGGGGCAATTTTATCTGGAGAAGAAAGATTTGACCCTTCTCAGCTTATCGCTCCTATTGGTCCAACAGTCAGGGTTTATCTTGAAGGAAATGCTCCTGGTTATGAGCAGGAAGGCTTGCCTTACTCAGCAGGAGAAAGAAATTATATGAAAAAGGGAGAAAAGTCAACTTTTGCCTTTGAGAACAGGGGCAGTTTTCGAACTCCCATGTTCTTTGAAAAGAAACTCCCATAAGAAGAATGCACATTTCCTGAGGATCTTAAGGAGCCTTGTTCTCAGGAAGTGATTTCAATAAAGGCTCTTCCAAAAAAAAAAAAAGATTTTTCCCTTTTACATTTTTCTAGAAAAAAAAAAGAGTTTTCAGCAAAGTCCTTTTACTTATGAATCATATCTCTTATTGAATTTCATTGAGTTGAATATGACTTTGACATTGGAAAAGACATTTTATATGAAAATTCAAATCTTTCTAAGTGTCATGAGAAGAATATTTTGCAAAATTATGAAGTGACCAATTTTATGGCCTTTGGAACCAAAGATGACCCACAGTCTTCAACAGAAAAGATAGAAGAAGATTTAAAGTTTCTTCATTAGAATACAGAAAGGATCGCACCACTTTTTGATTCGTTCAAAGGGCAGTTGATAATATTGTTTGAAGAAATTTTGGGGCTTTGCACTTGAAAATATGGGAGAAGATTTGGCATTTTCGTTGGAAATAGAATTGGGCATCATTTAATGGAAAGAATCCAAATTTATAAGATTGATCAAAAGGTGAAGAACTTGTTCATAAAGAGGTTCTATTTGAAGAGGCTTTTATCTTGATAGAAGTTGATTAAAAAAAAAAAGAATAGAAAAAAAAAAGAAGGAAAAATCCTGAGCCAGTCATGTAGTGCAACTCTAAAGTCTGAAAATTCAAACTTTTCTTAAAATGATAAGAGGCCTTTCTTTCTTATATTCCCAAAATTTTTGAAATCCCTAGTTAGACCCTTTGAGCTTGATACATTTTTCCAAGTAACCTAAACTAAGAATTGTAACCCCACACTGGGGCAAATTTATTAAGGCATTAAAAAAAAAGGGAATGAAGGGACAATTATTGAAGTTCAAAAGGGATTTTGAATATGTTTTCAGAAAATGGGGCAAAGAAATGAAAAAAAAAGAAGAAAAAAAAAGAGGAAAATAAAAAGATAATCAAATGCTATTTGGAGAATGTCTTCAAAATTGTGAAGAAAAGAATGGAAAAAAGAAATTCAATAGTGGAGAATAAATTTCAAATGAAGAAATCAAATTGAGGGAAGAACTTCATTACTGGGGGCAACTTTGTATTCATTCCAAGGGAAGAAATGCCTTAAAAATTACAATTTCAGTTAACCCATTTAACCATATGGTATTTGAGCCTTTTATTCCTTTTCTTTCTAAACTAACACCAAGCCTTCGTTTAGTCCTATTCATAAGTCCTCTTTGATTAAGGAATTTTGAATTAAGGCAGCTTGGACTACATAGTTGCTGGTGATGAAGGATAAAAAAAAATGAATGAAGGAAATGTAGTGAAAACCCGGAAGGGCGCTACATGGCAAATAATCAGCTATCTACAAGAAGGAAATTGTTAGAGAGGAAAGTCCAGAATTGGCATAGATCCAGGTGAAGTCCTCATGTTGGTGGTTATTTTGAGATACAGTCACTCTTCAAGTGATTGAGGAAAATTCTCTTTTCAAGACTGAAGCAACATAATCAGAACTATGAACAAGTTGATGGCCATCAAAAATTGCCATTAGGAAATTATTGCTGAAGTTGAAGTCATAAATTCTCATATCATGGATACAATGGAGAAACAATTGCTCTTCAATTGGATGAAGGAAAATGTCTTTCTAGACTGGGGCAAAATAGTCAGATTGAAAGATTCGTCATATCTGGAGCATCAATTGACAAACCGATGGTCATGGGAATGATTCTAAAGGTTCCGAAGGCTTATTTTGGTCTTTCTTCATTTTCTGAAATAATCTTCTCATTATTCAACTTGATTTTAATTCTTTTGGACTATATGCTAATAAGTGAATGGATCATTTTTCAAAAAAAAAAAAAGCAAAAAAAATATATTTTTGGCCTATGATGAGCATCTATATCTTTTCATAAAACATTGGTTTTGCAAGCATTAGAGAATTCTGAGGCCACTAGTATAAAACCTATTTTCTTATGTTTGCATTTGCATTCTTCTATTAGGGTTTCTTTTTGGCAAAGGTTTAAAAAAAAAAAAAAGAGAAAAAAAGAGAAAAAAAAAAGAGAAGAAAAAAAAAGAGAAAAAGAAAAAAGAAAAAAAAAGAGAAAAAGGAAAAAAGATGATCATCTCTACTAAGGGGCAAATACTTCTTCAAACAATCAAAACCGGAGCATGCTCAGTGTCTTTCCTTCTGGGTTTTCATTGGAATGAATTATAACATCTGGAAGAAGCAATCAAGCTTTAGTCTTTGAATTTGAAAGAAAAAAAAGGGCTTCGAAGCAATGGCATGTTTTCTTCGTTAAACAAGGGTTCCCAATTATTCAATCATGAAGAAGGATTTTACTGGGGCAGCAAGAAGGCATGAAATACAGATCATGGGTTGTAAAGGCATGAGATTAGATCATCAGATTATGGTTCTCAAATCCATCAATCAAAATGAGGGCATTCACTTGGGCAATTAAAAAGCATGAAGACAGGTTATGGGCAGTAAGGGCACATACATCGTTATTGAGAGACCAAGAAGATAAAGAAGCAAAAGCAAGTTGCAGAATATTCAAGCACAGGTTCAGGCATCAAATGGCACCCAGGTATATCAAATAAGAAAATCAATCAGGAAAATTCAAAAAGTGAAAAACATCAAAATCAATTGAGTTTGCAGTGGTCAATTTTAAATCCACATTCTTTTCAAAATTTGCTTGTCTCAGATTTCTTTTCATAGCCACGAGAGCTCCAAGAAATCTGAGATAAGGAAGAGACGCCACCCCATCATACTTCAAGCAGGGGTTTCATTGGCTATCTTTGAATCCATATTTTTATCATTTCTTTGTTTGACCAAAGCAAGTTCAATTAATGAGATGTTTTTCAAATGTGTAATTTTGATTTGTGTTTGTTCTATGCTGTTCATTGTGCTACAACTGCAGGCCACCCAGAAAAATTGTCTTTTTCATCATTTTCTCACAATTTTCAAAAGATTAATGTCCATATTAGTTGTAAGTTGCAAGGATTACCACCTTACCCACTTTTGTTTAAAAATTTTTGTCTCAAATCTCACTTCATAGCCACGAGAGCTCAGTGAGAGGAGAGAGGAGGATTTGGCCCTTAAGCTGAGGGACTTCTTAGCAAATCTTCCACAATCAATTTTTTTTTTTTCAAAAATCATCCATTTAATCCTTGCAAAGTGCAATTGATTAGACAAAAATCTCAGAAAGTGCAATTGGTGGGTCTTTTTGCTCTCTGCTTGTAATTGGTTCCAATTACCAGCAAAGAGGGGGCAACTGTAGACACCCCAAATTGCACTACAAAATGAGAAAATAATGAAAACATGTAATTAGAGCTTAAAACAGGTTAAAAATGCCTAAAAATTGAATAAACAGGCTTTGCCCGTATTTTATTCACGGGCCGGTCGCGCCCGAGATCTCTCTACGGTCAGGCGCGCCCGTGGAAACTATACGATCACCGTTGGACCGTAGTGCATTTACGGTCACTAAAGACACGTGCGAGTTTTGTCCTTCTCTCGATTTCAGAGCTTTATCTTTAGTCCAATATATCTTTAAATGAGCGAATTAAGTATTTTATTCGCTGAAGCCACCTTGGTTGGCTATGGATGGGCATTATCTCCAATTTTCACTCTATCCTGAGGATCAGGATATATCCTTCTGGACCAGCCTTGCCCCTGGGTGTGTCTATAAATAGAGGCTCCTTCCTCTAGCTAAGGGCCACGAAATTTTAAGTCCAAGGAATTCTAAGAAGCTCCAAGAGAAGAGAAGAACTCCTGCTGCCTGCCTGCTCAATCCAGGTAAGTCCCCTATCCCTTTTTATTTTCTGTCTTCAATTCTAGATGTAATAGGATCATCTCTATTGCTGTAGAATAAGGCCATCTTTAGCATCTAGTATTCCTAAGCTTGTCTCTAAGTACCTCAAGAGTCTCTCTAGCCGTAAAACGTGAAGAGAGAACTAGGGGAAAGGGGAACAGGTGGATCCCTAGAATAGAACCCCATATCTGTTTTTTTCTTTTTTTCATAGAATAAGGCCTATGATTGTGTTTGTCTAACCAAACCTATCTCCAAGTACCTCAAGAGTCTCTCTAGCCGTAAAACGTGAAGAGAGAACTAGGGGAAAAGAGAACAGGTGGATCCGTAGGGTAGACCCCCATGTACTCTAATCTGTGAGATATGACTGCTTTGGATATCCTGATCATGTTTTAATGCTTTTTATGATATATTTGAATGAATTACATGAATCTATGATGTTTATAGCATGAGATCCCCACTATTTTCCAAAATTTGGATTTTCGTCACTTTTGCACCTACATCACTGTTTTTGTGATTTTTTGTGAGTTTAGGCTACGATCTTGGATTTATCATGATCAATATGATAGATCTGAATCTAGAAGCCTGAAAGTAAATTTTAAGGTTTCATGATATGGTTTTTAAATTGTTTTTCATTATTGAGAGAAGACCCTACGGTCTAAATTCTCCCATTTTGGTGTTTTTCATCAACGTGGGTATTTTTGGTTTTTATTTTCTGATTTAATGTGAAATTTGGGCTTTATCTATGTCTTGGACTGTTCAAGTTAAATTTTGAAATATTTTATAAAAATCATATTTTTCTAGATTTCTAGAATTTGACTTGAAGCCAGATTTTTGGATTTTTCACTTTAAATTGATTTTATTTGATTTCATCTCAATTTTATTTTAATCATGAAACCCTAGGAATGGTATGATCATGTTTGATAGTTCTGGATCAATCAGACTATTCATATGAAAAAACCATATATTTTTCCTTTTTTTGTGATTTTGTGTGATTTTTATAGCAAGCTTTTTCCTTTATTTTAAACATGAACAATACCTGGCAACCACCTTGTGTGGATGAATAGGGGTGCCTAACACCTTCCCCTGTTCATAACCTAATCCCCTTACCCATCTCTAGTTGTTTTTTTTAGGAGGGATATTTTGCCCTAAAATTTGCCTTTTGTGCTTATTTAATATTTTGGTGTCCATTCACACCTAAATTGACTGGTGGCGACTCTTTGTTTTATATAATCCCGTGTGATGATTAGGAAATCATTAAATTGATTTTTCCATGTCTCACACCTCCTCTACGGCCCTCATCATGACGTACATCTCTGCCTCCACCTCGGCGCCTGCTACGGCTCCTATCTCTGCCCGAAGCCTCAACTGCCGGCTGAGGAAGCAATAGGAAAGGAGAAAGAATCAGGGTGATGTATTTTATGAAAGGATATGAAATTTCAGAAAGGCTAGAGTATACTTCTGGGGTCGCCTCACGCGAATCCCCAGAAGGGAGATCTGGGATATCGGAATCAGAATCCCTCTCGGCTCTCGAAGACGAGGCCACATCAGCATGATCCCTCCTAACCCTCGTAGAGGAAGGCTCATCTGCAGGATCCCTGGAAGCTAATCTAAGGCGGGCCATCTACGGTTCAAATCAGGGAGATGTTCATTATTCTTGTTAAAATTTTTATTGCTTGATTTTCATTTTAACCAAGTTTAATTGATTTGCAGGAAAAAGAAAAATAAGAAATAAAGAAAATGCTTCAGAAACTCCCGATCAAATCAAGGATCAACTGAAGGAGTTTATTTTCTGTCTTGAAATATTTTATTGATCTTAGCTTTAGCCAAGAAATTATATAGAGAAATTATATAAGAAGTACAAGCTTCTTGTATGTTTTCTTTATAAGAAATGAAAAAAATGTGTTAAGGATTTATTCTAATTTCATCTTTTGTATTTTTGGTTTCAGGATAGAAGATCAAGCCTACTTGTGCTGATACTGAGCCACTCAAGGGCAAAGATTCCTAGCTCTCATATTTGCGGAAAAATCAGATATAAAAGGGACAAGAATCCCTGTCTCTCAATCAAAGGAAATCAGCCATTGGTCAATACATGAGTTTATCAAGATACAAATCAAAGACTTGGGAAGCAGATAGGCATGCTTGGAAATAGTGAACATGAAAATAGAAATTGTACAACATTCAAGTTGATGGAATTGCATAGCAGAAGTTCACACATGCAAGAATTTTGCACAGCAGTTCTGGGGGAAGCATATAACATCCACAGCAATCAATCAGAAGCAGGAAAAATGCAAAAAGTGAATTCAGATGGTCAAGCATGAAACTATCATTTGGAGACAAAAGATTCGTCTAGTGAATACTATCACTGTTTAGCATAAACTAAGGATGCAGAAATTGGGCATGGATTGAATATGAACTAATAATTCATTCTTGCAGAGACAAAGTACCAAAATTAGTCTAAGCAAGCTTTAAAATGAGGAATTCATATCAATCAAGAGCAAGCAATGAGCATGGAATACAATGAGCATGGTATAGAAACAATCAGCAGCTCAAATTGCAAAATAGTTGGGGATTTCGGCCACTTACTAGATTCAATCGAAATGGAGGAAAATCGGCAATCAAATGGGAGATTCTTACACTACCGAAGCTTCAAGGAGTGTCCACGGTCGGTTGAGGAAGTATGAAGCACGACCAAAAGCTTAATCACAGTCACGGTAGTGGAAGAAGAAGAAAGAAAGTCGCCGGAGGATGTGAGAGTCGCCGGAGAAGACAGGTGTGAGTCGTAGGAGATTGAAAGAAGAAGAAGAAAACTGGAGAGAAGAGTGCGGGCAAAGAAGTTAGGGCAAAGTGTGGACAAGAAATGAAGAACTGTTCGCGGCCGCGATTAAGAAGGAGGTCAAAATCCGTAAAAACAGTACGGGCTACAGGCACCCGTGAAGGTAATACGGTCCACTTCCCCCGTGTTCAAATTACGGGCAACATCTGTCCGTAATGCAAATACGAGCGAAGCAAAGAATTGCATATTTTATTCTCCACACTTTTTAGGAGATTAATATCTATATTAGTTGTAAGTTGCAAGGATTGCCACCTTACCCACTTTTGTTTAAAAATTTTGTCTCAAATCTCACTTCATAGCCACGAGTGCTCAGTGAGAGGAGAGAGGAGGATTTGGCCCTTAAGCTGAGGGACTTCTAGCAAATCTTCCACAATAAATCCTTTTTCATCCATTCAATCCTTGCAAAATGCCATTAGTTAGATAAAGATCTCAAAAAGTGCAATTAGTGAGTCTTTTTGCTCTCTGCTTGTAATTTGTTCCAATTACCAGCAAAGAGGGGGCAGCCGTAGACACCCCAAATTGCACTACAAAATGAGAAAATAATGAAAACATTAATTGGAATTTAAAATAGGCCAAAAATGCATGAAAATCAATAATTAAAGCCTGGACCATATTGTATCTACGGGCTAAGCGTGCCCGAATTTTATATACGGGCATGCGGCGCCCGTAATACATATACGGACACCATTGGACCGTAAATCATTTACGGGCACTTTAGACTCGTGCGAGTTTTGTTTTTCTCTCGATTTCTGAGCCTTTTCTTTAGTCCAATATCCCTTTAAATGAGCGAATTATATATTTTATTCATGCGAAATATCTTTGAGGATAACGGATGGGCATGATCTTGTGTTTAACTCAAACTGAAACTCTATCTTGCCAAACCTTAGACCAACCATACCCCTGTGTTTGCCTATAAATAGAGGGCCTTTCCTCAAGCAAAAGGCCACGAAAATTTGAAGTCCAAGGAACTCCAAGAGAAGAGAGGAATCCCTGCTGCTTTGCTTGCTCAATCCAGGTAAGTCCCTTTTCCCTTTTATTTTCTGTCTTCAATTCTAGATGTAATAGGATCTTCTCTATTGTTGTAGAATAAGCACATATTTTATTCTATATTCCTAAACATGTCTCTAAGTACCTCAAGAGTCTCTCTAGCCGTAAAACGTGAAGAGAGAGCTAGGGGAAAAGAGAACAGGTGGATCCCTAGAATAGAACCCCATATCTGTTTTTCTCTTTTTTTTATAGAATAAAGCCTTTGATTGTGTTTGTGTACTCAAACCTATCTCTAAGTACCTCAAGAATCCTCTCTAGCTGTAAAACGTGAAGAGAGAGCTAGGGGAAAAGAGAACAGGTAGATCCGTAGGGTAGACCCCCATGTGCTCTAATCTGTGAGATGTGGCTGCTTTGAATATCTTGATCATGTTTAAATCATTTTTATGATGAATCTGAATGAATAACATGAATCCATGATGTTTATAGCATGAGATCCCCACTTTTTTATAAAATTTGGATTTTTCACATATTTGCACCTATAGCACTGTTTTCGTGATTTTTGTGGTTTTAGGCTAAGATCTTGGATTTATCATGATCAATATGATAGATCTAGATCCAAAAGCCTGAAAGTAAATTCTAGGGTTTCATGATGTGGTTTTTGAATCATTTTTCATTATTGAGAGAAGACCCTACGGTCTAAGTTCTCCCCTTTTGATGTCCTTCATCAACGTGGGTATTTTTTGTTTTGATTTTCAGATTTAATGTGAAATTTGGGCTATACCTATGTCCTGGATTATTCAAGTTCAATTTTGAAATATTTTATAAAAATCATATTTTTCTAGATTTCTAGAATTTGACTTGAAGCCAGATTTTTGGATTTTTCACTTTAAATTGATTTTATTTGATTTCATCTCAATTTTATTTTGATCATGATACCCTAGGAATGGTATGATCATATTTGAAAGTTCTGGATCAATCAGGCTATTCGTATGAAAAAACCATATATTTTTGTCTTCTTTGTGATTTTTTGTGATTTTTATAGCAAGCCTTTTTCCCTTTATTTTAACATGAACAATACCTGGCAACCACCTTGTGTGGATGAATAGGGGTGCCTAACACCTTCCACTATTCATAACCTAATCCCCTTACCCATCTCTGGTTGTTTTTTTAGGAGGGTTATTTTTACCCTAAAATTGCCTTTTGTGCTTATTTAATATTTTGGTGTCCATTCACACCTAAATTGAATGGTGGCGACTCTTTGTTTAATTTAATCCCACGTGATGATAGAGGAAGTCATTGGATTTTGATTTTTTCCCATGTTTCACAGAGATGCCCATCAGCTATTACCGTGATTATAAAATAACTACAAAGAAATAAGTTTTCAAAACTGTTATATATCAACGATTCAACATACATTTTGTCAAGAGGGAATTCAAAGGAATTTCCTGGTCAAATTGGGCAGTTCAAGCCTTCAAGAGAGAGGTTTTTGAGGTAATAAATGGAGATATTGCGGGATATTTTAATTTGAAAACTTTTATATTGTACCACTAATTAATAATGGTACAAAGCAAAATATAGTAGAATTGCTAATAAGTCACAACATAATTTTAGTTATGATCCATGTGACTTCGCTAATATGGCATAATGATTGAATGTTTCGAGATGCCACATTAGCTATTATCGTGATTATATACTGGCTACAAAGAAATATCTTCAAAACCGTTAGATATTAACAGTTCAACATATTGTCTAAACCGTTATTATAAAACGGTACAGTGCAAAATTAATAGTTAGGCACACTTTTTGTAACGCCCCAGATCCGTGTTGTTCATTTATGATATAACACGTCTCATAGAGTGCTAGGTAAGGATCCAAAATAAGTGTGATCGCTGGACAATCACGCAAGTTATACCATATCAGAGTGCACAATCAATTCTTAACTTAAAAATCCAAAAATAATTTAATTTATAATCAAACTATTTAACCTCAACCTACTTTATTACACTTCCAAATTAAAGAAATCAAAAGAATCAAAGTTCCAATCTAAAAATATAAATCTACTAATCTAGGAATCATAGTAATAGTCCTGCTCCCTATAAGTCTCAGTCGGATCTACCCCAGTAGTCGCCTCACCACGAGTATCTGAAAACAAAAACAAAGGAGTGAGATACTAATATCTCAGCGATTAGCAAATGCATGCAGAAATAGTTATCAACATTTATAAATATGCATCGATAAATAACCAGCACGATCAAAACAACAAGGATAATTCCAAAGTTTAAATCAAATCCCATTAATATTATCAAATCATATTCCAATAACAATACCGATAAAACATCGAATGGTCAATGTCATAACTATTGTTTGAATTGATTAATTGACATGCCAAGGAGACATCCACACCTCCATGTACACAGTTTCGGCCTACTCAGGGTTTCGGAACTCTGAAATGATGGCCTACTCAGGGTTTCGTCATCCAATGCCACCCTACTCATCGGGTTTTGGCATTGACAACCAGGCCTACTCAGGGTTTCTGGTTGCTTTACACCGGTCGTGGCAACACACAAAGCCATGCAATTACATCAATAAACAATACCATCACATTACTAAGCTTAGACATGGATCCAAGGGAAGCTAAACCAAAACCAAAATAACAACTTCATAAAACTCAGCATTTGCAAAACGATAAACCAACACTGCTCACCATCATGTATTTCCCAATACACTCATCACAAGTCATTCCAACCAGAACAGCAACTCATATAATTTCAGTAGGTATCCCAACTCCAAAACAACAAATCTCATCGACAGTAAAATCCTTTTACTCACACAAGAAAATTTACAATACTGTTCAGCCCTTTGAAATCAAACAAATCCATAATCTAAAAACAAATATAAGACATAAAAGAAAACTAACTCATTAACCTATAGTGCTAGGAACAGCAAAATAACCTACCTAGATTCCTTCAATTATCACTTTGGAAACTTATAGAAATACCAATAATTTGATTTAATGCTCTCCCAAATGTTTTGAAGAGATAAAATATTTCTAATATCCTAATCAAGTCTTTGGCTAAGAGGTTGAAAGCCTCAAAGTCTCAAAATTTTGCTTAGATTGGTCAGACGCACCTTTCTGAGGAATTTAGTGGGTGCGCTGATCTCTGGCACTTGGCGCAAGGTCGGCACCAACTCGGCGGTAACCCAAAACACCACTCGCGCTGACTCTAGACACTTGGCGCCAGGTTGGTGCCAACTCGGCGAAACCAAAACTCATCTCACGCTGAGCTGCCGCTGAGAACAAGAGGTTGGCAGCAACTCAGCGGATCAAACTTACGATTTTCGACTCTCTGTTAACTCCAAAACTCCATGACTGACCAAATTTTAGACCTATATAACAACTTTTCTATGCTTCTACCATCCCCAAAACACGTTTAAACATGATTTGAATTTAATCTAAACAAACTTTATATCACGACTCTAAAACTCACCCAAAATCCACGTTCGAAGACTATGTTTCCTGAAAGCATGCTTTTCGACTAAACTTAGAGATCAAAACCAAAATACAGATCAAAATGATGCTACACACCTCTTATACGCTTAACCCCTTGCAATGCAACTCCTACGATAGCAGGTCCAACAGTCAATCTCCTCTTCACAAGATGACACTCTGAACTCTCTAAGCGGCCAGGAACCTCACAAATCTGCTCTTCTCCCAAACACCCTAGAACTCCAGCCGAACTCTTCCTTCGAATATCAAAGTATGCGACAAGAAACCTATGAACGAAATACTTTAAGTATTTATACTTCACTTGTGATTAGCTGCCTGCTCGCCTATGCATATCCATACATGTGCAGCCTCCCAGCCGTTTGATCTAATGAATATATGCTCTACATAATTAACCACATATATCTAACCTTTTTATTTAACTACTGAATTCTATAAGCATATTAATTCTAATTAAAATTGACACATTACTCACCTTAATTCCTCTGGCTTCACTCCCAAAGTCTCAAATTCCAAATATACCCTTGCTTGACAAATTTCTGCAATTTCACCCATACAGACTTATTAATTTCCATAAATAATAATCATGCAAAAATTTGGGGTTTTACACTTTTACACAGCTTTGACCCTTATTTCTATAGGCATTACTTATTTACATGAATATCGTTTGAGTAAATATCCCCATATTTTATAATTTCTATTCACTTAAGATATTACATATAAATAAGCAAATACCTCCAAATTTGAATATACTAAAAATAGTTTTCAGACCCAAATTCCAAAGGAATAAAAAGTCAACTTTCCAGCTTAAGAACATAATCTAATTTTTGAGGTCCAATGCAAAATTTCACTATTTAAATGCAAAGGTATTTGTCAAATTCTAAAAGCTCAAATTTTCAATTATACCAAAACATTGTTAAAAACCTGATTTCTGATGAAAAATTATCTTCAAAATATTGTCTTTTTAAAAATTTCATTTTATGCTCAAAAGTAAACAAAATTTCAATATGAAAAGTTTGACTTTATTCAAACTGTTGATTTTGGGTGTTTCCCTTTGTGATTTTGAATTCAAACGAGTCATGGATCACAAGCCTAATGCTAAGCATTGAAAATTTTCAATAAATATTTCTATCCTCTTATGCTTTATCCAAAATCGTGTACTTTTTGGGTGTCTACGAAACCACTACATCATGTTATTAAGGGGACTTAAACCCGAGACCTAGGCTCTTATATTAATTTGTAGATGCAAGTGCTTATCACTACACTAATAACTTAAATTATTGTTAGAATGCAACTTTATTTCCTTATACCATTAGCACGATGGTGGGCTTTGGCCCAACACCCCCAACACACACTTTTTCAATTTAAAACTCATGATCCAAGTTTTTTCAACATGGAAAATCCTTTTTACATTTTCTAAAGAACCATTTGATACTCCACATGATAGCATCTCAATGAAACTGAAGTATAGCAGCACAAAACGGTGACATGATTTCAAATCATAGCGGGAGATAAAATATGAAATTATAGAGGACTCAGTTGGCATTCATTTTGGATCTAGTCTAGGGAATGAGATGCATGGCACTCATTCCTCATAGACCCCAAATGACAACAAATGAGTTTTTACAAGTTAAATAAAAGTTTGGTTTAACGTTTGGTAAAGGGCGTTTCATTCTTGTAGAGGTTATAAAAATTATAAATTTGCTATTGCTTTAACTTAAAAGAACTTTTCGTAAATGACAAGTTTAATCTTGTCATTTAAAGAAGTCTTTAAAGCAAGTTTCAAGTATATCTCTTAAAGTTTTTAAATATTACAAGTATGTCACTGTACTTTTGCAAAATGAGTTTTGAAAACCCAAAAAGAGCTATGGGGTGATCCCTCTCTTTAGTTATTTTTTGAAAGTCATTTAGGGAAAACTTATTCCCAAATTGCAACCAAACAACCATTTTGTGACAGGAACTCATTCCAAGCCACAAAATGATTTCCCATAATGAAGATTTCCTAGAATGAATGTCAAAAATGCCTAAGTTATTTCTTTAAGTTTTTTAACTATATATATATATATATTGCTACTATTATTATTAAGGGAAGGAGGGTCAATTAGTCTTTTCAAAGTACAATATAGATTTCTACCCAAAAAAAAAAAAAAAGTACAATATAGATATTCAATTAAATCAAACTTGGGTTTCGTGAATATTCAAGAAAATGGTACCAGCATGGGGTAGAATTGACATATGGTTTAGAGTAGGATGGAAACGAGGGATTAAACGGGTTTATCTACCCCGCCCCTACCCTAATAATGGCTAGGGTTTGCTATTGCCAAATTTGGGTTAGGGATGGGTTCGGGTACAGCCCAACCTGCCCAACCCCACCCTGAACCTGACTTTAGTGTAATATGATTTTGATATATTTAAGATATTTTTAAAATATATTATATAAGAAAAATACATTTTTAATGAATAAATGTATTACTAATTGAAATATTATATTTAAAAACACTTACTTTTTATATTTTTTTTAATACTATGAGGTCAGCCACGCCACTCCTGTTACCGACCCAACAGGGACGGCTTAGGGGTTCTGTATTGGCTAAACACCTTTGGCGGCGGATTGGGGTTCACCAAAGCCCGACCCGTTGTAATCCCTAATTTAAAATTATTATAGAAATTTCTTCTAGAAAGGTACTAACTAGCGCCAAAGCGCACGGAGTGCACTATAGATCTATCCTAATGAATTCTTGCTTTTTAGTCAGATGCGTGAGCCGTGAGGAGAACTTGTGACGGTCCAATCCATGACTAGACAACTTTTACTTAAAGTACAAGATTATGTCATCGGAGAGCACTTTAATATTATAAACATCACAACCATGTTAAACACGGCATTAAAAAGACCCACTAATGACATAATTTGTGGAATTAGAAACCTTTAAGCTCTAATCATGGACCCCACCATTTGGCTACTTTCACTTCATCTTTTTCAATAATTTTCCACCGTAAGACAAAAAAAAAAAAAGAAAAAAAAGAAAAGTTAAATGGCTAATACGATATTTGTTTTTTTTTAATGGGGGGCTAATACCATATTTGGCAGACTTAAATCTTTCCGATAAGAGTTATACCAGAGCATCTCAATTGGGCTACCAATGAGCGAACGTAGCTCAATTCGGGATGAAGAAAGCTTGCATGGCTTTAGCTTGAATTTAATAATTAGGTACGTATGCCAAACAGTAAACTTTAAGAAAAATCATATAATTAACAATTTCTAAGCAAAAGCTTGGTTGTTAAACACTTGTAGGTGCCTTTTTTGAATTCATGTCCATGCGTTTAATATTGTCTTCAAAGTATCAAAATGCTGATGATGTGTCTTCAAATCATGATTTTGAGTAAGAAAGGTGCATCTAAAGTTGGCATAAATTTCTGACTCAGTAGCCGTTCTCACATTGTTACTAACAAAAAATGGGTTAAGATAGATAAGGCGTGACAAGTAAGTAATGGCTAGAAAGAATAAGAGACAAGAGAAACTCAAGTTATCTTCACATGT